>JAOPSE010000023.1:18832631-19468464 GCA_029449295.1 Zea luxurians | reverse complement strand
CGGCTACGAAGCCCGCCAGTACCTGGGACTTGATGGCCTTCCGAGGGGCGAACGAGATCGTCTCGCCCATGATTTCCACCGCCCACTTTGCGATCCGTCCCGAGGCCTCTCGGCACTGGATGATCTCCCCCAGGGGGAAGGATGACACCACAGTTACCGGATGAGACTCGAAGTAATGTCGCAACTTTCGCCTTGTCAGGATCACTGCATACAGCAGCTTCTGAACTTGTGGGTAGCGGGTCTTGGTTTCGGACAGCACCTCGCTGACGAAGTAAACTGGCCTCTGAATGGGCAAGGCATGCCCCTCTTCTTGCCTTTCGACCACGATCGCGGCGCTGACCACCTGAGTGGTAGCGGCGACGTAGACCAAGAGGGCTTCTCCATCAGCTGGGGGCACCAAGACAGGCGCCTGGGTGAGGAGCGCCTTCAGGTTCCCGAGGGCTTCCTCGGCCTCGGGGGTCCAAGCGAAGGATTCGGCCTTCCTTAAGAGACGGTACAGGGGCAGGCCTCTTTCGCCGAGACGCGAGATGAAACGGCTCAAGGCCGCGAGACATCCCATGACCCTCTGTACGCCTTTTAAGTCCTTGATGGGCCCCATGCTGGTGATGGCTGCGATCTTCTCCGGGTTGGCTTCGATGCCCCGCTCGGAGACGATGAATCCCAGGAGCATGCCCCGGGGCACCCCGAAGACACACTTCTCGGGATTGAGCTTGACGTCCTTCGCCTTGAGACACCGGAATGTCACCTCAAGGTCGGAGAGAAGGTCGGAGGCTTTCCTTGTCTTGACTACGATGTCATCGACGTAGGCCTCGACCGTGCGGCCGATGTGTTCGCCGAACACATGGTTCATACACCGCTGGTACGTGGCACCCGCGTTCCTCAAACCGAACGGCATGGTGACATAGCAATACATGCCGAAGGGCGTGATGAAAGAAGTCGCGATCTGGTCGGACTCTTTCATCTTGATTTGATGATACCCTGAGTAGGCATCGAGGAAAGACAGGGTTTTGCACCCAGCAGTGGAATCCATGATTTGATCGATGCGAGGTAGAGGGTAGGGAACCTTCGGACATGCTTTGTTGAGACCAGTGTAGTCTACACACATCCGCCATTTCCCCCCTTTCTTCCTTACAAGCACAAGGTTGGCAAGCCATTCGGGATGAAATACCTCTTTGATGAACCCTGCTGCCATCAGCTTGTGGATCTCCTCGCCTATCACCCTGCGTCTTTCCTCGTCGAATCGGCGCAGTGGCTGTCTGACCGGTCGGGCTCCGGCCCGAATATCCAGCGAGTGCTCGGCGACATCCCTCGGTATGCCGGGCATGTCCGAGGGACTCCACGCAAAGACGTCGGCGTTTGCGCGGAGAAAGTCGACGAGCACTGCTTCCTATTTGGGGTCGAGCCCGGAACCGATCCGGATCTGCTTGGAGGTGTCGCCACTGGGGTCGAGAGGGACGGCCTTAACCGTCTCCGCTGGCTCGAAGTTGCCGGCGTGTCGCTTCACGTCCGGCACCTCTCGGGAGAGGTTTTCCAGGTCGGCGATGAGGGCCTCGGACTCGGCGAGGGCCTCGGCGTACTCCACGCACTCCACATCGCATTCGAACGCGTGCTTGTACGTGGGGCCGACGGTGATGACCCCGTTGGGGCCCGGCATCTTGAGCTTCAGGTAGGTGTAGTTGGGGATGGCCATGAACTTCGCGTAGCATGGCCTCCCTAACACTGCGTGGTAGGTTCCTCAGAACCCGACCACCTCGAACGTCAAAGTCTCCCTTCGGAAATTGGAGGGTGTTCCGAAGCAGACAGGAAGGTCGAGCTGTCCGAGGGGCTGGACGCACTTCCCAGGAATGATCCCGTGGAAGGGCGCAACGCCTGCTCGGATAAAGGACAGATCGACGCGCAGGAGCCTGAGGGTCTCGGCGTAGATGATATTGAGGCAGCTGCCCCCATCCATCAGGACCTTGGTGAGCCTGACGTCGCCGATGATGGGATCGACGACGAGCGGGTACTTCCTCGGGCTCGGCACGTGGTCGGGGTGGTCATCTTGGTCGAAGGTGATGGGCTTGTCGGACCAGTCTAGGTAGACTGGTGCCGCCACCTTCACCGAGCAGACCTTCCGACGCTCTCGCTTGCGATGCCGAGCCGAGGCATTCGCCGCATGCCCTCCGCAGATCATGAAGCAGTCGCGGACCTCGGGGAACCCTCCTGCTTGGTGATCTTCTTTTTTGTCGTCGTCGCGGGCCCTGCCACCCTCTGCGGGTGGCCCGGCCTTGTGGAAGTGGCGCCGAAGCATGACGCACTCCTCGAGGGTGTGCTTGACGGGCCCCTGATGGTAAGGGCACGTCTCCTTGAGCATCTTGTCGAAGAGGTTGGCACCTCCGGGGGGCTTCCGAGGGTTCTTGTACTCGGCGGCGGCGACAAGGTCTGCGTCGGCGGCGTCGCGTTTCGCTTGCGACTTCCGCCTGCCTTTCTTCTTGGCGCCGCGCGGAGTAGACGCCTCGGGAGCATCTTCCGACGGGCGGCCCTGGGGCTGCTTGTCTTTTCGGAAGATGGCCTCGACCGCCTCCTGGCCAGAGGCGAACTTGGTGGCGAGGTCCATCAGCTCGCTCGCCCTGGTGGGGGTCTTGCGACCCAACTTGCTCACCAGGTCACGGCAAGTGGTGCCGGCAAGGAACGCGCCGATGACATCGGAGTCAGTGATGTTGGGCAGCTCGGTGCGCTGCTTCGAGAACCGCCGGATGTAGTCCCGAAGAGACTCTCTCGGCTGTTGCCGGCAGCTCCGGAGGTCCCAGGAATTCCCGGGGCGCACGTACGTGCCCTGGAAGTTGCCGGCGAAAGCTTGGACCAAATCCTCCCAGTTGGAAATCTGCCCCGGAGGCAGGTGCTCTAACCAAGCGCGAGCAGTGTCGGAGAGGAACAGGGGGAGGTTGCGGATGATGAGGTTGTCGTCGTCCGTTCCACCCAGTTGACAGGCCAGGCGGTAGTCCGCGAGCCACAATTCCGGTCTTGTTTCCCCCGAGTACTTTGTGATAGTAGTCGGGGGTCGGAATCGGGTCGGAAACAGCGCCCGCCGAATGGCTCGGCTGAAGACCTGCGGACCGGGTGGTTCGGGCGAGGGACTCCGGTCCTCCCCGCTGTCGTAGCGTCCCCCACGCCTGGGGTGATAGCCTCGGCGCACCCTTTTGTCGAGGCGGGCCCGACGGTCGCGATGAGGGTGCTCGCCGCCGAGGTGGCCCGGGGCCGCAGGCGCGGTGTTGCGCGTGCGTCCGGTGTAGACCGAGGCTTCCCGCATGAGTCGGGAAGTCACGGCACGAGGTTCCGAGGGGTACCCCTGCCTTCGAGAGGCAGAGCTCTCGGCCCGCCGGGCCGCAGCGCCTTCCAAGAGATGCTTGAGCTCTCCCTGGATTCGCCGACCCTCGGTGTTTGATGACTCCGGCATCGCGCGGAGGAGCATCGCTGCGGCTGCCAGGTTCTGACCGGTCCCGCCGGATGCGGGTGGCGGCCTGTCCCTGGCATCGTTGGCGATGCGGTGCCGGAGGCCTTGGGGCAGGTGACGTATTTCTCTGGCCGGGGGCTGGCCCGCCCATACCTGCCCGACGTCCCGGCGGATCGACTTGAGCGCTCCTGCCCCCTCGTCGAGCCCGGCCTGTGCCCCGCGGACTTGCTCGAGCTGTGGGTCGTAACCCCCCGCCGGAACGGGGACCACAGCTAGCTCCCGCGGGATGTCGGCGCGAGGCACTGGCCTAGGGAGATCACCATCCTCCGGCATGCCGAGACGGCTGCCTCCGGAGGGATCCCCTAGCTCGACATGGAAACATTCGCAGCTCGGGCCGCAGTCCTTGTCGTCAAGGCTGCGGCTGCCGTCGGAACAGTCGGAGAGGCAGTAGTTGCATGCGGTCATGAAGTCCCGCATGGCACTGGGGTTGCCAGATCCAGAGAAATCCCAGCAGATGCTGGGGTCGTCATCTTCCTCGGACCCAGAGGGCCCGTAGGTCGAGACGCCCGTCAATCGGTCCCAAGGCGACCGCACACAAAACCCAAGAGGGGTTGCATTCACCTCAACGCGAGCGCCCGCCAAAGCGAGGTCGCTAGGCGGGTTGAGGTCGAGCCGAAATGACGAAGGATGGGAAGCAGTCGGTACCTTTTGGTCGACGAGGAGCGGCGAAGTCACCTCGGGGGCTGATCGCGCCGTCGTCCTGGGTACGAGGGCGACGTCCTGCAGGCCCTCCGTGAGCGTGCTGGCGTCGTCCACTTGCTCGACAGCCGACGGAGCACAGCCTCCCGCTCGGCCCTGGTTGCCCCGTCTCCTCCTCCGATGGCGAGGGAGAGGATGGGGCGAGCTCGAAAGTTGTCCTTCCCCCACGCGGGAAAGACGTCGTCGATTCCGCCGCCGGCGGGCGGGCTGTCGGCCACCATTGTCGCCGCCGCGCGGCGGTGGAAGGAGTATCATGTCGTAGCCGCCGTCGAAAGACATGAACTCGAGGCTCCCGAAACGGAGCACCGTCCCGGGTTGGAGAGGTCGTTGGAGACTGCCCATCTGGAGCTTGACGGGAAACTGCTCGTCAACACGCAGCAGGCCCCTACCTGGCGCGCAAACTGTCGGCGTTTCGAGACCGGGGGGTCCCTGAGCCGACGAGTGAGTGTGCCGCGTGCCCCAGCCCAGATGGGTCGAGCGCGTGGGCGAGCGTGAAGGGGGGAAAGAGCGAGGTGGCCGGAGCCGGGTCGTGAGGGAGGCGGAGATCCCGCGGCCTTCGTGTTCGTCCCGCGCCCAGGTCGGGTGCGCTTGCAGTAGGGGGTTACAAGCGTCCGCGCGGGTGAGGGGAGCGAGCGGCCCCAAGAGAGCGCCTGCCCCTGCCCTCGTTCCCGCGAGGCCAACCTCCTCTAAGAAGGCCCTGGTCCTTCCTTTTATAGGCGCAAGGAGAGGATCCAGGTGTACAATGGGGGTGTAGCAGAGTGCTACGTGTCTAGCGGGGGAGAGCTAGCGCCCTAAGTACATGCCAAGGTGGCAGCCGGAGAGACCTTGGCACCCAGCTGGTGTGGTGTCGTGGCTGTTGGTGGAGCAACGGAGCCTGGCGGAGGGACAGCTGTCGGAGCTGTTGGGTCCTTGCTGACGTCCCCCTGCTTCCGTAAGGGAGCTGAGAGCCGCCGTCGTCATGGGGCTAGCGGGGCGCCATCATTGCCTATCTGGCGGAGCTAGCCAGATGGGACGTCGGTCTTGTTCTCTGCGACCCGAGTTGGCTCGGGGTAGGGTGATGATGGCACTTCCTGTTGACGTGGCGGACTTGTGCCCTAGGTCGGGCGACGTGGAGGCTCCTCCGAAGCCGAAGTCGAGTCTGTCCTGCATGGCCGAGGCCGAGCCCGAGCTCCTGGGTCGGGCGAGGCGGAGGTCGTTCGGCAGAGGCCAGGGCGGAGTCCGACCCCTGGGGTCGGGCGGAGCGAAGTTCGCCGTCTTCCGGAGCCTAGCCCGAGTCCGAGCCCTGGGTCGGGCGGAGCGGAGTTCGCCGTCTTCCGGGGCCTTAGCCCGAGTCCGAGCCCTGGGTCGGGCGGAGCGGAGTTCGCCGTCTTCCGGGGCCTTAGCCCGAGTCCGAGCCCTGGGTCGGGCGGAGCGGAGTTCGCCGTCTTCCGGGGCCTTAGCCCGAGTCTGAGCCCTGGGTCGGGCGGAGCGGAGTTCGCCGTCTTCCGGGGCCTTAGCCCGAGTCCGAGCCCTGGGTCGGGCGGAGCGGAGTTCGCCGTCTTCCGGGGCCTTAGCCCGAGTCCGAGCCCTGGGTCGGGCGGAGCGGAGTTCGCCGTCTTCCGAGGCCTTAGCCCGAGTCCGAGCCCTGGGTCGGGCGGAGCGGAGTTCGCCGTCTTCCGGGGCCTTAGCCCGAGTCCGAGCCCTGGGTCGGGCGGAGCTTCCTATGGCGCCCTCGGCAAGGCCTGGCTGCCCGTCAGTCTCACTCTTTGCGTTAAATGCCCCTGTGACTTGGTCGGTCGGCGCGGTGATTTAGTCAGGGTTGCTTCTTATCGAAGACAAGGCCTTGGGCGAGCTGGAGATGCGTCTGCCGTGAAAAGGGGGGCTCGGGCGAGACGGAAACACCTCAGGGTCGGCTGCCCTTGCCCGAGGCTAGGCTCGGGCGAGGCGTGATCGAGTCGCTCGTATGGACTGATCCCTGACTTAATCGCACCCATCAGGCCTCTGCAGCTTTATGCTGATGGGGGTTACCAGCTGAGAATTAGGCGTCTTGAGGGTACCCCTAATTATGGTCCCCGACAGGAATGGGGTTGCGCCAAACCAAAACTGGCAGACCCTGTACCTGCAATATCTCCTCCAAGGAGAGCTACCCCTCGACAAGGTCGAAGCTCGGCGACTGGCTCGGCGCGCCAAGTCATTCGTTTTACTAGGTGATGAAAAGGAGCTCTACCACCACAGCCCCTCGGGCATTCTCCAACGATGCATATCCATCGCCGAAGGACAAGAGCTGTTGCAAGAGATACACTCAGGGGCTTGCGGTCACCACGCAGCACCTGGAGCCCTCATGGGAAACGCCTTCCGACAAGGTTTCTACTAGCCGACTGCGGTGGCCGACGCCACTAGGATTGTACGCTCCTGCCAAGGGTGTCAATTCTACGTGAGACAGACGCACCTGCCCGCTCAGGCCCTGCAGACAATACCCATCACCTGGTCGTTTGCCGTGTGGGGTCTGGACCTCGTCGGTCCCTTGCAGAAGGCACCCGGGGGCTTCTCGCACCTGCTGATCGCCATCGACAAATTCTCCAAGTGGATCGAGGTCCGACCCTAACCAGCATCAGGTCCGAGCAGGCGGTGGCGTTCTTCACAAACATCATCCATTGCTTTGGGGTCCCGAACTCCATCATCACCGACAATGGCACGCAGTTCACTGGGAAGAAGTTCCTGGACTTCTGCGAGGACCACCACATCCGTGTGGACTGGGCCGCCGTAGCTCACCCCATGACGAATGGGCAGGTGGAGCGTGCCAATGGTATGATTTTGCAGGGACTAAAACCAAGGATCTACAACGACCTCAACAAGTTTGGCAAGCGGTGGATGAAAGAGCTACCCTCGGTGGTCTAGAGTCTGAGGACGACGCCAAGCCGAGCCATGGGTTTTTCGCCGTTCTTTCTAGTCTATGGGGCCGAGGTCGTCCTACCCACAGACGTAGAATACGGTTCCCCGAGGACAAAGGCGTACGACGATCGAAGCAACTAGACCAGCCGAGAAGACTCACTGGACTAACTCGAAGAAGCTCGGGACATGGCCTTACTACACTCGGTGCGGTATCAGCAGTCTCTACGATGCTACCACGCCCGAAGGGTTCGGCCCCGAGGCTTCCAGGTGGGAGACATGGTACTTCGGCTCCGACAAGACGCTCGAGGGAGCCACAAGCTTACTCCTCCCTGGGAAGGGCCGTTCATCATCGCCAAGATTTCGAAGCCCGGAACATACAAGCTAGCCAACGATCAAGGCGAGGTCTACCGCAACGCTTGGAACATCCAACAGCTACGTCGCTTCTACCCTTAAGACGTTTCAAGTCGTTCATATACCTCGTTTTATTTACATACATAAATAAAGTCTAACCGTCAAGGAAGGATCAGCCTTGCCTCGGCAAAGCCCGACCCTCCCTCGGGGGCTAGAAGGGGGGAACCCCCTCTGCGTCAAAATTTTCCTCGGAAAAGTCTTTTGCCAGAACGTCTTTCGCGCTTTTCGACCGCTTCGATAGCAGGGTCCTAAAAACGACGAGAGTACACGTAAGCGGCAAGGCCGACCGAGCCGAGGGACTCCTACGCCTACGGGATACGGATACCTCACTCATCACCTTCCGCGAAAAGTAACTCACGCTCGGATAAGCGATTCTGCTACCAAACAAGTCCTAACACACGAAACGAGAGGAAAGAAAACACAGCTTTATAATACGACAATAAAAATGTTTAGGCCTCAGCGGCCGTGAAAAACATACGCATACTTCAGACAAACTATTCCTGCAAGTTCAGACATAGACAGGGGGAGCAGCAGCACCCTCGGCGACGTTTCCACCCTCGGCGGAACCTGGCCCAGTCTCAGACAGCGACGCGGACGGAAGGATCTCCACCTCGAAGGAGGACGCCAGCACCGCGCTTGGGCCCTCACGACTAGGCTCTCCGCAAGGGTCCCGGCCCGAGCGTACGCCTCGGCTGGCCGCTCCGTAGCCTCAGCCAGCTGTCCCCCGAGGACCTCAGCCCGGCTCACGGCCTCGGCAGCGTGACTCCGGGGTTGGTCCCACTCGCGGATGACCTGGCCAAGCTCCAACCGTCGCTGCTGCACCTCCTCGGCCTGGGAAGCCACCTGCTCCTGGGCCGACGAAGCCTCTATTCGAGCCGACACCGCCTCCGTCTGCGTCGACACCGCTGCCTCCGGCTTCAGCTCATCGCAGAGAGGCCGAAGGTCCTAAAACTGAGCAAGAGAGGCCTTGAGCGGCAAGGCCGACCGAGCCGAGGGACTCCTACGCCTCCGGGATACGGATACCTCACTCGTCACCTTCCGCGCAAGGCAACTCACGCTTGGTTAAGTGGTTCCGCTAGCCGACAGGCAAGTCCTAGTGCTCGAAATGAGGAAGAAACATGTCTTCACGCTCAAATGCCCAAATGTTCAGGCCTCAGCAGCCACAAAGAACAAACACCCATACTCAGGGTACCATTACAAACGGGACTCCGGCTCCACTCCCGCGAGTATGAACAACCTCCACACCAGAGGGCCTGCGGGATAACAAACTCCAGGTGGCTCACCGACGACCGCTCCAACGGCAGCGACAACGATCTCCGCCTCGGGCGGCTAAACAGCAGCAGCAATGACCTTAGAGCAAACGCTGCTGTGAAAAGGCCCTCGCCCACGTCCCCACAAGAGGGGCGAGGACAAGACATCAAAGCCAAAGAGCCGGAGGTCCGACCGCAGGTGGCGCCGACGGTCTCGTCGGCGGAGACAACCTCCTCTGGCTGCCACAACCTCAGCACCGACGACAGCGGCCACCTGCCCACCGACACCGCACCGACAAATGGCAGTCGCCCCAACCTACACCGGCAGATCCCCACTCAAGTCCTCGCAGACGGGCCGGCGCCAGCCTCCGCACGGAGGCGTCGTGCCGGAGTGAGGACAAGACAATCCAAGGACACGAACGCCGCCCGCGCGGCGTACGACGTCTGGGACGATCCCCCGGTGCGCACGGCGCAACAGTCGCCCGTGCGGTGGACGGACGGGCACGCCCGGACCAAGCGGCAGGAGGCAGCATCGGAGGTCATGTCAGAGCCAACTAAGCCAGGAGCCAGGCACGCTGCAGCTGACGACGCTTGCGGCCGACCGGTCCCGCGTTGTCGAAGTTCGCCCCCTCCGCAAGGCTGGTGAGCGCCCTCTCCCCTGAATGCTGAAGGAAGAGGCGGCTTACCGGCCCATGCGGGAGGTAGAACCCCGGCTCAGCTCGCCCTCCGCCACAGCGAGGATGATGAACATCCTTGAAGCTGAGGGCGGGGCAGAGGTCGCAGCCCGGCTTGCTTCTCCCCACCACGAGGCCTACGGTCATCATCCTGGGTGACCGCCAGCGGGGGACTGCAGCCGGGCTGCATGATGAAAATCCTTGAAGCCGAGCGATGACTGAAGAGCGCCAACCCCCATGGGGTCGCGCTCCTCCAACAGCAGCAAGACGAAGGCAACACGGGTGCTCCCCATCCGGGGGCTCGGAAGGTGGAAGGGCGCAATGCATGAGGGGAGTGCGGAGGCATGTCCACTGCCCGGGGGATCGATCCCTTTTTAAAGGCAGATCTCCTCACTCGCACCTCCAAGCGACACGGGCAAAGTCTCCACCGACGTGCTCCAGGGTTCCCACCCTCCGGCGCGGGGGCTGGGTCCCACACGTCATGCAAGCTGACCCGAAACAGAAGAAGCCAAATCGCTGCACGCGAAGCAGGTAACCGCCCCGCGGTTATAAGCGTTCCCCCATCCTCGCCAAAACCAACGGTCGAAAGGGCGGATCGCCACGCAGGAAGCATGCAACCGCACTGCGGTTGTGCACCCTTTCGGCTCCGTCGCATTCGGTGGACCAGCATGGAGGCCCGGGCCCACACGTCATGCAACCGGTGCGACGGTTACTGCGTGCAAGGAAACCGCACCGCCACTCGCGCCAATGTCGCGTCTTCTCGACTGCGGAACCAGTGCCGCGACTCGAGGCAGCCCTGCGCGTGACCCAACAGTGCCAATGGAGCGCAACGATCACGGGCCAGTCAGCCGCGGGGAGAGGCGCGACGGTTGACATGGCCAAAAGCGGACCGGCAGTAATTGCAGCAGCAGACGGGCGGAAGCAGTGGTCAAATCGCCTGCAGGCTCGCGTCCCCTCCTGAAGCGGCAGGAGAGCCCTCTCCCACGAAGTAAAGACGACGCGCCCGTGTTCCGTTCCTCGAACGACTCGAGCACGCGCAACGGTCGCCCCGCGAATCGCCCGTCCTGTCGCATTAACTCCTCGGCAGGGCAAGCGACACCTTTGGCAGGCGAAAGCGGGCATCGTTTCACCTCCGCCATGATGACCGCGTCAAAAAAGGTGCGCCACACTATTTAAAATCATATCCTTTTCCTCTTCCTCTTTCTCTCTCTTGCTACAGGGATCGGGAAAGGGGATATTTCGAAAAGGATCCTTCTCAGCAAAGGAAACGGGCCCCGAGCCCTCCTACTGATCAGGGGTTCAAAGGCTGGCCCCTCGGAAGGGTTTGACAGCCGCCCCAGAGCACTCGGGCTCCGAGCCCATTACTGATCAGGGGTTCGAAGGTTGGCCCCTCGGAAGGGTTCGATAGCCGCCCCAGAGCACCCGGGCTCCGCGCCCATTACTGATCAGGGGTTCGAAGGCTGGCCCCTCGGAAGGATTCGACAGCCGCCCCAGAGCACGCAGAGTGAGGGATGACTCTGGGTACGTCCGTTACATGGCCGAGGCTCGGGCTACGCTCCCGAGGTACCCTAGAACATTTCCGAGACCAGTAGGAGCGATTTTGTAACGGAATCCCACCGGAGGGAGGCATCGAGCCCTCGGACCCTATCGAACGGGTCCAGGTCTGGCAAATCACCTGCAGGTACTTTTGGAGCGCACCTCTGGGCCACTAGCCGACCCTTATCAAACGGGGCACGGGCGTCCACTCGGATCACCCGTTAGCAACTCACTGGAAACACCATGTTCGGCGCCCCCCGAGGGCAACATGGCGCTTTCCCCCCCTTCCTCCTTGCGGAAAGGCGACGAAGGGGCGTATAATAATAGTCGAGACAGTCCTTGATCGTCCTCTCGCTCCGTGCAGAGGCTCGGGGGCTGCTCTCGCAACCCGGCTACGGCCAAACTGTTGACAGCGTCAACAAACCAGCCTAAAAACTCGGAACCTGACCATGCACCCGGGCTACGGCTAGGCCGCACAAGGGAACAACCAGGCCGGCCGAGGCATCACGAAAAGCATTAAGACCTCAGAGGAGTCAAACCACTCCTCCGAGGCCTCGGGGGCTACACCCGGCGGGTGCGCTCGCGCGCACCCACCGGAACAAAGTATAACCGAGAAAGGCCGGTCCCCTCACAAAGAAATGCGGCAAAGCCTCCAAGCGAGTACCAACACTCCCTTCGAGGCTCGGGGGCTACTGTCGGGTACCGTAATTAGGGGTACCCCCAACACTCCTAAACACGGCTGGTAACCACCCTCAGCACAAACCACAAAGACTGATGGGCGCGGTTTAAGTCAAGGCTTCGTCTACCCAAGGGATGCGATCTCGCCCGAGCCCAGCCTCAGGCAGGAACTGTAGTCCCAGACGAATTTACGTCTCGCCCAAGGGCCTCCTCAGGCAGTGGACGCACCCTCAGCTCGCCCGAAGCCCAGCTCGTGCAGGCTTCGTCGAGAAGCAACCTTGGCCAAATCGCCTTACCAACCGACCATATCGCAGGCGCATTCAATGCGAGGATCGCCTGACACCTTATCCTGACACGCACGCCTCAGTCGGCAAGGTTGAAGTGACCGCAGTCACTTCGCCCCTTCACTGACCGATCCGACAGGAAAACAGCGCTGCTCACCCCGCTCCGACTGCTGTGCCACCCACCCGGGTAAGGCTGACAACAACCAAGTTCAGCCTCGGGCGCAACAGGAAGCTCCGCCTCGCTCGACCTTAGGCCTCGGCCTCGGAGGAGGTCTCCGCCTCGCCCGACCCCAAGACTCGGCCTCAGCCCCGGCCTCAGGAGGAATCGCGTCCTCGCCCGACCCCGGCCTCGGCCTCGGGAGAAGTCTCCGCCTCGCTCGACCTTAGGCTCGGACCGACCGCGCCACAGGGGATACATCATTACCCTACCCCTAGCTAGCTCAAGCTACGAGAGAACAAGACCGACGTCCCATCTGGCTCGTCCCGGTAACAGGTAATGATGGTTCCCCGCGTGCGTCCATGACGTCGGTGGTTCTCAGCCCCCTACGGAAGCAAGGAGACGTCAGCAGGATCCCAGCCGCACCGCCAGCTGTGCTTCTATAGGGCTCAGACACTTCTCCGACGGCCACGTTATCGCGTACGCAGGGCTCAGGCACTTCTCCGACGACCACGTTGGCATGTACACAGCGCTCACGCACTTCTCTGCCAGACACGTTAGCGCATAGCCACACCTCCCATTGTACACCTGGACCCTCTCCTTGCATCTATAAAAGGGAGGTCCAGGGCCTTCCTACGGGAGGGTCGCGCGGGGGACGAGCGAACGAACAGGCTCACTCTCTCTCTCGCGCGCGACGCTTTTAACCCCTACTACAAGCACCCCCGGTGCGAGATAACACGAGCCGCATTTCCCCCTTGTGTTCCATCTTGCGCCAACTCATCTGGGCAGGGGCACGCAGCGATAAATTCACTGGTCGGCTCGGTTAAGGGTCCCCTGGGGTCCGAAACGCCGACAACATGAGAACTAATTATAAATAACTTATAAATAACATGTAAACAATAACTAAAAACTAACTAAACAATTAATATCAAATAAATACATATAAATTATTTTAAATTTTGAAAAAAAACATTACCTAGGAGCAGCCGACGGTCGCTCGGGCGGTGGCTCGGGCGGCACGGTGACCGGGGCGGCGCGGGAGCGGGGCGTCGCGGAAGCGGGCCGGCGACGGCACGCGCTCGGGCGGCGCGACGGCGGTGACGAGGAGAGGCGGCACAGTGAGGTTACGCGGTGAGAAGTAACACAGTGAGAAGAGAATCGCGGTGAAAACGGACCGCGCGACTAAATCCTAGCTCGGCGCCAAGATCTGTGGCGCCGAGCTAGGTGTCACGCGGGCTGCCACATTAGCCCTGCCGCCACCGCCACGTCAGAGCTCGGTGCCATAGGCTATGGCGCCGAGCTAAGGGTCAAAAATGAGATTAAAATTTTTCAGGGTCTAAACGTGATTTTATTCCCATTAAAGGACCAAAATGCAAAAAATTCGGTCGGTTCGCGTCGTAGTTTTTGGTCCACGCAATCGGCCGGGCGACGGAGATACGCGGGCCAGCTGGAGAAATGGATCGGGCCGAGCTATGGACACACTTGTGGCCGGGCTACAACCGACAACATAACAGATTTATTGTGGGCCTTCAACAGCAGAAGACTGGCTTTGAAAATAGTGAACTACTACTGCTACTGCTAGGAAAATCTGTCGCTCTCTCTCTCTCAACGACGCCGCGATCCAGATCCAGCCAGGTATCAAGTCATCCTTCCGCCGCCGCGTACTGCGCCTATCTTGCTTCTCCGGCGGACGGGCGTACCCATCGTCCTCGATCACCCCCCGGACTGGATCGGAACGGAGATCCAGCCGGACCTGCGGTGATCCCTTCCTTTTCTCGGTAGGCCTCCTTTTACGGATTCCTCGTCTTCTGTAATGCGGATTCTTGGGTCCTCAAACCCGAAGCTTTATGTAGTGTATATGATGGATTGTTTCCTTTGCAGGATAGTATAGTGAGCTAGCCAATGAAGAGGTAAATTCGTCAGGCTTGTATCAAGTTAGTAGTTCATGGTGCCTGGATGAGCAGTAGAGATGCTACTGGCCGTGGAAGGAGGAGGGTTCTTTTCGTCTTCAGCTTCGGGGTACAGCCATGGCCTTGCTCTCTTGCTACTCGGACGGAAAGCTGAGGAGAAGCCCGTCAAGGTTTCGCCGTGGAACCAGTACCGGCTAGTCGACCGGGAGGCCGAGCAGGTGTACCACCTGCCCTCCGCCAAGGACCAGGCGCCTGGGAAATGTGCTCCCTTTGTCTGTTTCGGATGCACGGCTAATGGCCTCGAGGTGGCGTCTCCTTCCAAAGCGGTCTCCATCAATGCGCTCGGTAGGGGTACCTCACAGGAAGAAGCATCTTGTTCAGCACACAAGGCGTTGACAACTAGTGCTTCCATCAGTGGCAGTGAGAGACGTGGCTGTCTTAAGAGCAACTCCAAAAGGGATTCTTTGGAGCACCGTATAGTGGTGAGCGAGGGGGAAGAACCACGTGAGTCTGTGGAAGAGGTGCAGACCTTGAGATCTAGCATAGAACGGAGGAAAGTTCAGTGGACAGATACATGTGGAAAGGAGCTTTTTGAGATAAGGGAGTTTGAAACAAGGTATGGTCCAAAAATCCTATGTTTCCTTGCATGCCATTGTGCCATGGAAAATATATTGTGTTCATAGTTATTAAGTCTAAACTTCCTATTGTCAATTCTCATACATGAACCAATGCACATTTCTATCTTGTATTGATGAATCCAGTTTTCAAAATAAGAGCTATAAAAGCACAACATCATCTTAATTTTTTGGTACTTTTGTGCCATCTTCTAGTAACCATCTTGTGAGGTAACTTATCTTCAAATTTTCAAGTAACAAAGATACCCATGTTAGTTAGTAGTCTCCACCTACAAGGCTAAGGGCTCCTTTGGATCAAGATAATTTGATATGAAAAATGTAGGATTCTGATTTCCATAGGAATTGTCGTTGTAGCATCCTTTGGTTTGTAGGATTGAGCCTTAGGAAATTTGAAGGAAATACTATTTTGTCATCGGTTTCCTAGGAAAAACATAGGAAAACAAACATCCAGCCGGGGCTCTTTTTTCGAATCCTTGCGTAGGACCGAGGCAAATCAGAGGCAACTGACAAAGATTGCGCAGAGAAGAATGAGAACTATAGTTGGGGCAGATTGTACCGCCGCCAACACTCACATGGCTGGGGTCGCTGCCCTCCCGCAACTCCAAATTATGTGGCCAGCTTCCTGCACCGGCGGCTCTCCGCTCCCAGCGCATAGCCATGACCATCCTTGCTTGAGTTGGTGCTATTGGTTGCTCTCGGCTCGAGATCACACTGGCGGACTCCCGCATGGAAACGATGCATGGGAGAGAGAAAGCTAGCCTGCCTCAAATGAGTGTATGGAAATAACTAGAGTGGGTTCATGGGTAGCAGATAAGATCGTCAAGTTTCTCTATGCTATTTATCACTCTAATATTTTTTTTGCTCAAATAAAGTATCTTGTTATAATAGTTGGTTAAACTAACATGATAGTCTTATATATCACTAGAGAATCGAGATCTATAATTTCTTTTTTGATCATTTCTCAATCCAAGATCGTTCCCTACCACTACTGTTAGCCTGTTATGTGCCTTGGTCCTAGAGCCTGGCCCAATAAGCTAACTTCATTATAGTGTAATATTGATCTATCTCCTCTTTCATGGTATCCTGAGCCTCTCTGCCATCGCTGCCTCTGTCCTGGACTTGCAATATTGATCTATCCCCTCTATCATTGTCGGTTCGTGGCTATAACCGGCAGTGATAGGAACCAGCAGTGATGACCCAATAATCACTGCTGTTTGGTCCTATCACTATGGGTTCTTAAGCAACCGATACCTATGGACCGACAATGAAGGTTAGTTATGTAGTAGTGGATATTTCCTAAGGTTGCTATTCCTATAGATTTCCTGTGGCCATCCAAGCAACAATTACTACAGGTTTTATGTGTTTTCCAAGCCTCAGTTTTACACGTGCAATCATATCCTATTCCTATGTTTTGTCTATTCCTGTGGTTTTCCAATCTTGTGTCCAAAGAGTCCTAAAACTTAACACCTTCTTCCTTGGAGCCAAATCTCCTCGAAAGCTCTATGCGCATACTTTTAGAACTTAGAAGTATAGACAATTCCACATATGAAAATTTAACATATACTTATCAAAATGTTCTATATTGTGAACGTGTTAAAGTGCACGCGCTCATTGAAAAAGCAGTGCCCCTGCACCATTAAATGATGCAAATGTGTGTAGTCTGGCTTTGTGTGGAGTCATTACTATGGCCCGGTAGAGTTCAGGCGGTTATAGCTCCTGCTCTTCCGTGCATTATGACTACATGTAGTTTTTATGTCTTCTCTCAAAATGAATTAGGAGATGGTGAAGCGACTATTTTTAGCTTCACCAGCTCCAGCTCCTCCGCATGCTGTAGCAAGGAGCTGGAGACATTTGGAGTTGTGCCAACATGGCCTAAATGTTAACGGTATGAAGAATAGTTGTATCTTTGTTTGATTGGCATTCATTACATCACAAGGCAAGTTCTATACAAATTAATTGGCACTGATTTTTCATATGCATGTTGAAATGCATCTGGTTACTTTTACTAAGCCCAAACTATAGGGTGACAAAGCCATGGATGTGGTGATACATATCTTCTGTATTCTTGTGTTCTACTATTGCTTTGTTGTACTTGTATACTATATTCTGATTGCTGCTTTTCGTGTCTTGCTAGCGACGTGGGCCTGTCGGATGATGATGCAGAAAACGAAGGTTTCCGGAAATGTGAATGTGTGATTCAGTAGATTTCATCTCTGCACAACAAGCCTGACAGAAACATCTCATGGGAAGCCTGTCCTGCTGGGAAAGATGTGCCACGGAGACTACTTTGCCACTGAAATGATCGACGACAGTCGAAACAAAACAAACAGTCATGAATCGATATCGTGCTAGATTATTTGTTGGTTATATGCTTAACTAGTCTGCCCAGCAGGGTTATAGTTTCGATGCCCACCTGTACAATATCAAGATCTCCTTTCTTTCTTTTCTGTCACATTCTATTTTTTTCTGGCTTTCCATTGTGTTTTCACGCCCGCTGTACCATATGAGGCTGCCCTGTTACCTCCGCCAGGGATTTTGGATCCCTGACTTCATGCTGTTCCGTTTTGTTTTGCTCCTGACGTATTTAGTGATGGCTTGTTGATAGTTTCGTCCAAATTGGTAACATTCATTCTTCACTTCATAGGAGTGACGTACGAGGGACATTTGGTTGTTTAGCCCAGGCGTACTGTGTTTTCGATGAGACACTTCTTTTCCACGGTTCAATAATGTCTTATCTGAGAAAATGTACTACTGTATTGGTTGCAAAGTGCAAAAGATCAATTCTGAATCTTATACCTTTGACAAGTTTTTATATTATTATAATATAGTAGCAAATATGCCCGTGTTGTAAAGAAATGCACAATTTATTTTGTGGCCACTTAAATGATTTGAGGCCTAGGGTTTTATGAAATAATCATGTTATTTGTTTCATTATGTATTGTCATAGGATTCCATTTGGTGTTATCTGTTCCAATGCACTCCATACTGTGGTTAGATACATGTTCTAGCTTTGTATGTGTCATCTGTTCTAATGCACTCTGGTTAGATACACATGATGTTCCAACTTTGTATGAGTGTGGATTCTAAGTGATTGTTTGTTTAAGATTTTGTTTGGTTCTAGCTTCTGCCAAGCAACAGCTAGAAGCTTAAGGCCCTGTTTCTTTGAGCTACAGTTTTTGGAGCTTTTCTAAAAAGCTGATGCTGGGAGTTTGATCCTAAGAAGTCAATTGTAGTAAGTTGTACACATGCTGAAACAAACGGGCCTAAGCAAACAAACAACCTAGTAGAGTTTGCTTCAAAGAAAAGTTAGCTTTTGATAGAATAAACTAAATGCTGATAAGCATGATAAAAACAATGCTTTCTGGTTTTGGTGTGCTAAGAAGTTAAAATTTTGTTATAAAGGAAAATAGCAAAAAGCTAATAGACAAGAGACAAAACCAGAAAGCCAGCTTTTGAGCCAAAACCCCAAAAACTGTTGCTCGAATAAACAGGCCTTTAGAACGTCCTTACTAGTATGAGTTGATTACTAGCTATAGAACAACTTCAATAGTATTAGCTTTTAGCATATAGCTCATAATATGAATAATCATGTATTACTTCATCGCATGATCTTAAAATACGTGTATGGGGATAGTTTTTTTATCAAGAGTTAGTTTTTCTTTTTTATATTAAAATATAAAATAATATACTCAGAACTAGCTCATAAGTTATCACTAGGTGCCTTTAGTATTCAGACAAATTGTGATGAACTCCAAAAAAGTAACAGCCTCTCCAATCACAAATAGTAATGTTTTAAACATTCTCCAGTCTGCAAAACACATATTTTGACTACCGTTTTTATTACATTTTTTATAACCAAATAAAGTATATGTTTAGACAATTACATTTTGGTACAAATTTGCTCATATTATTGCAATTTTGAATTCCTAAAGTCGACACATGAAAAACGATATGGAACCACAATTTCGAATTACTCATTTAGTTGAACCCAATACATCACTTAATTGCAATCAGAGTAGTACCACTGCGAAACCAAATACATTACGTTCTCTTTTGTTTAATTAAGTCTTTGTTGCTGAATTTAAATTCTACCACCTAAATTCTAATAGATAGCGTACACAACTTAATTCTCAAAATTGGAGAAGTTACCTCCTCTAAAATAGCTTAGAGTGGTTTTAAAATTTGTTTTTATTAATGTCGCACATACTTAGCATACTGTGTCTACATGTCATTGGTTTTAGATCATTTAACATTTCACTAAAATATTTGGACTCAGAGAAATTTGTTAAAATAGATCACTCTTTGTTGCCGCTCTTCAAAATAGGTCACGTCTCATTGTACTTGTTAAAATCGGTTTACAAAGTACCCCATCTAATAATTTTGACGGCTCACAAGTGGGTCCCATTTATGGATATGACCAAAATTCCCTAAGAAGCTCTCTGTTACTCTCCGAGATAAAAGGGTCGGTGAGCATCTTCTCAGTGTTCACCTGCCGTCAGGGCTGACCAGAAACCTACCGACTACCGTCGGGGCCGGCCCTGAGGGTATGCTACCGCTCAGGCCCCAAGATTGGTAGGATCCATTTTTATGCGCAATATATATACGGTACAGATAAATCTTTATCCTTGTTTATTTGTTATGTCTCTCTGATTTTCTGGCAGCATAGTCTGTAATAGTTTACTTGATAACGAATAATAAATATTGATTGATGTGGGAAGGAGGGAATATGTTGTATACATGTGACTATCGCGTTGCTTAAGTCTAGCCGACCTTGATAACCTATGTTGCTTAATCCTAGTTTAGTTTGCTGAACTTTGTTTTCAGAAAATTTGCTTCAATGTATTTAGATTTGGTTTACTGTGCATTTTAAGGTTTAGGCTAGTTTGAAAAATTGAAAGTAAAATATTCGCTCTCAAAACAAATGCAGAGTTATATTACATAATTTGTATAATTTTACAGCTCATAAAATATTGTAACAGTGTCTCCAGTCATATCATTTTGAATAAAATTGTGTAAATCGTCAACTTCTTTTATTCTTCAGATATCATTCAAAAAGTGAAAAAATTAGCTGACTCAAACTTCTGTATAGGGCCTCCATATATATTTTCGCTTAGGGCCTCGAGATGTCAGGACCGGTCGTGCCTGCCGCCAGACTTGAGGGAGGGGTCGAGCGTGGTGGCCTCGCAACTGGTGTCGGGGCAGAGGTTGCCGAGTGTGCAGAGCTCGAACCCGACGAGGTCATAGCGGTCGAGCGTCTCGTGGACTTGGAGCATGGCATCGAGATTCTTGTAGCGGCTGAAGCGCTTCACGTACTGCAGCGACTTCTCGAACACCGAGGACACCTATGATGGAAATGTCCGACTCCAACGACGTGTGCTTCTGGGTTTGCTTGTACTTGTTATAAAATTAACATGGCATAAGAATAATTTGATAATGCAACATAGAATTTAAACCCTAGATTTACTAACAGATAATACATATGATGCTAGAACAAAACATATCTTAAACAATCCATGAATAAAAATGCACAAAAAATAACAACAGGTCTAAACAAGATATCAACATCGCTTAACCAATTGATTTACTTATAGTGCTTCCTGCGAGTGATGATGAGGTACACGAGTGCATGTGCATGACACACTTCTTAGAAATCTGATTCGCTGACACCTATACAGGTCGTCAAATCATTGACACTGGTTAGGAGACACCGCTCACTGGCACCCGTGCAGGTCATTAGATTGCCGACGTGAAGCGCCCCAATCCTCTGGGACTCAAATGTGATACAATTACTAGTCCTAGGAGGCTAGTAAACACATTTATACAACAGATGATTCTAGATCTGCTTAAACGAGACAAACCTATAGAGGTGGCGATCAACTTTAAGAGTTGGTTCACAACTCGGGACATATCATCAGGGTGGGGCTGAAGCAGCCCGATATACGCAGCGAAGCAAATCAGCGGTCCAACAGCCACAGGCAAGGTTGAGAACAGTCGTAACTCTTACCCGATCTCCTTTTTCTGAAAAACAACAAATAAGCAAGGGTGAGTACAAACGTACTCAGCAGCCCACCTTCACCCATGGAATGGGAAAATCAGATATAATGCATGGAATATGTGGAGCTCAGGATATTTTATAGAAACAGCAATATTTGATGCAGGGTTGTTTTGTAAAACATTTTGCATTTTTCAAAGCGCATCATCTCCCAAAGGAGCAGGAAGTTTTTCAATATTAGAACGAAATCCCCTAGACTAAACCATCTAGGTATCTCAGCAGTTTCCCACTGGTTTTCATTTTCAAAAATAGCTACTGGACTTCCTGTCTACCATAGCTCACGGCTCAACCGCCGGACCTTTTAAAAACCACTTTTCTCAAAAGCACCCTTTTTTGGAAAACAAAACACTAATTGTCATACCACACCAGACTCGTCATTCCTGTGGACACAAACTATTCGAATAGGTTTGAACTCTGCGCAGAGGGGTACACTTTACCCACTAGTTCGGTTCTGCGATCTCATGGCCAATGAGACTCGAATCCGAATCTCTTTCTTTCCTCGCACGTCCTTACCTTAACGATTATACCGGAAGGAGTCAGGCCATCGCCATGTCCAAACCGGACAAAACATTCCCCCTCCTTATCCTCCCGGTGCTCCCTAGCCTTCATAACCCTGGGGTTTGGACCGTACGAGTTTAGATTGAGTGACTGCCCATACAGTCTCGAGTGGTTGTACTTGTCATGAGTACAGGTAGTGAAGGATGATAAATTGGTCCTTATATGAGGGGACAATCCTTCTGCTTACACCTAACCCAGCTGAGCCATCACCTTAGGCCCTCCCCTAAACCAGGGAGTCCCTAATCATCCCACTCACAAGGTGATGAGGGTGAATACCCTTCATCATACACTTTTGAAAACCATTTTCTTTTGAAAACTCACACCTTTTCTCAAATCATTTGTAACAAATATATCAAGGGTTGATTGCGGCAAGCGGCTGAGTGGCCATAATAACTTGTCTCAAAATCATATCATGCATAAAATAACAGGCTGAGGGTTGTGGTTGAAAAATCATAGGTAATTTATGCATCAAAGGGATCCAGTGAGCTTGCCGTGCTTATCCGGCGAAAAGGGGCGAGAGCTCGTGGAACTAGCTTCTGGCTCCACCGTCTAGCGTAGACTTGCAGATCTGGCCTCCACGAGACGGTACGAACGCTCCGATAACTAGGCAACAAAAATAAGCAAACATACAAACCAGCAAGTATATTAACAAATATTTAGTATAGTGGTCAGAATAGCGATATATGGATGGGTAGAGTCTCGAGCAGAATCTATGTCATGTGGTGTTTTGATATACTGGTGGTGGAGCGGAGGTGCTTACCAGGAGAATGGACTGGAGGCGAAGCGACACTATGCATGTAGCCGGCAGAGCGGAGTAACTGCGTGGGTAGGGTGTTTGCCTTGGCTGAGGGTGTTGAGTGTGTGGAGAGGGAGAGGGTAGCTCGGTGTATTTATAACTAGGTGTATGTGGTGTAGTATAGTAGAGTTCACTGTTGGTGAGAATAGTGACGAATGAATCGTCTGACTTAGTATGAACAGGAGAGTTATAGGCAGAATATGGGACAAGAGTATTTTGGGAGTTTTCTGGAACATGAACCATGCTTAAGGGATGACATGGTTGGATAGGAAATAGTTTGATAAGAAATTAGAAACAAGAATTATTGAAATCGGAGTTTAGAAGCCTGGTTCGAAGGAATCTCAAGGTTAAGCGTGCTCAACTTGGAGAAACCTGGGATGGGTGACCAGATGGGAAGTTCCCTACTGGAAGGAAAATCACAGTCACCGGAGTTCGTATGACTAGAATATGGGTCTGGCTGGTCTTAGGTGGACTGGACAATATGATGGATGAGTAGTTGAAATTTGGGGTGAGCGGATGATCGATGAATAGTAACGACGAATAGTAACAATGAATAGTAACGATGAATAGTAACAGTGAATAGCGACAACGAAAAAGTAATTATAGATATCATCGATAAATAGTAACGATGATGAATAGCAAAGATGATGAATAGTGTCGATGAATAGTAACGATAATAAATAGTAACCGTGAATAGTACCGATGAATAGTAATGGTGAATAGTTCGTATGAACGAACGATGAACGATGAATAGTGATGATGAACGAACGATGAATAGGAACTATGGACGAACGATCGAATGATCGAACGAACGAACGATCGGAATTTCGGCAGCATAACGGCAGGACAAAGATTATCTGGACGAACGATAAATAGGGACTATGAACGAACGATGAACGATGAATAGGAACTATGAACGAACGATGAACGATCAAATGATCGAACGAACGATCGATCGGAATTTCGGCAGCATAACGACTGAACAAAGATTATTTGGACGAACGAACGGACGAACGATCGGACGAACGAACCATGAACGATAGGACGAACGAACAAACAAACTAAGAACAGGTGGACGAACGATCGAAGAACGACCGAACGATCCTTGTACTAGTGTGTGCTTGTGTGGGAGGTGGAGTGGGCGTGTGTGGGGGGGAGGAGAGAGTTGCCATAAAATGGCTTGGGGTGGCTTGAGAGGAGGCCCTTGCCCCTCTATTTATAGCCATGGTGGGGGATTAGGGGGAGGGATGAGAGGATTAGTGGGAGGATGAGAGGATTAGTGGGAGATTAGCATGTATTTGTCTTGTATAAGTGAGATTAGCTTGTAGAGCTCACCGTATGACACCAGAGGCATACGTATACGTATGAGCATGAGAAAAGTTATAAAAAAATATTTGTAGGGACTTGAAAAATGATTCTGAAGGTATTTTTCGGGAAGAAAATATTTGAGAATTATCGGTGGAATATCTGGGCAATATTTCTGGAAAGAACTTGATGGGGATTACTGGGGAAATATTTGTAGGATATTTTGAGGAGGATTTTGGAGAGAATATAGACCACTATATTTTATTTGTTGAGACAAACTCGCAAACAAACATTTTGAAATGAAATTTAAAATTCATTTTGAATTTAGAGCAAGTTTGAGAAAATTTCAAGATTTGAATTTTTGGGATGCTACACGACGACAATTCGAAGACATCGCTCCCCTTGATCTGTTGCACGACATATGAAGGGTCGACAGAGCAGAAAAGCGGCAGCGCAAAGACGAAGAAGGAAAAGTCGAGCCAGTTGTTTTTCCATGTGACTCGTCTACAGGACGTCTACAATATATAAAGGGGCGTCGTCAACTAGATCAGTCTCCAGATTCAATATGCTAAGTTCTAGTAATCGCCCCCTTAAACCTCTCTACATGCAATCACACGGAGTTCATGTACGTAACGTGCGTCCATTATTCCTGGTTGACATGGTAGTTTAGGTGCGGAACTCAATAAGCAAATAATAAAAGAAAAAAATAAACTGATGTTCAAAACACGTCATAACGCAATTGAGCATCATCACAAATCACAAGTCACACGACAATTTCGTGAAAAATAGGAAATGCGAGCGAGCGCGTGTGGTAAGTTTATAGCAGCATCTATAGCCATTTGTTTGTCTCATGTGAGGAATAATACATGCCTCATATATACAGGGGCGAAGCTGCCTTAAGGCACAGGGGTCGCTGGACCCGATAGAATTTATCAAATCTAGTGTAAAGTATTGTTTAACACTGTTCATCCATGTATTTGACCTCAATAATTGATGGAGTCGACCCCGGTGGCTCCATTTTCTGGCTTCGTCCCTGCATATATATTGGTTATCTCGACCTAGATAATCAATATGGAACTAAAGCTCACATGACATCTCTACACACCACATTAGCTTCCTTATATATATTAGGCCAACCACAAACGGCCTTATATAGGCCAAATTCCAACACTACATACCAAAGTTATGGTCTCTAATTGACTCAATTTCTACATTTTCATATACCAGCTTTATAGTGTAGACCCGTGGGTTGAGCTACACATCATTACATGATTCAGCTCCTCAAGGTTTTGTAATGGACAAAGCCTAAATTTGCTAGTATTGTGTAAGTAAGCTTCACCTATAAGCGATACTGATACTAGGCCACCTAAAGTCGCTCGCTAGAGTCGAGCGACAGTGATGGAAACTTGGAATTGCGATTGGAGTCACGTGCAGGATAAAAAGGGAGGAGAGAGCGAGTTGTATCAGAGCCCGTACAACGCCTATATCGGAATTTCCGCTATGCAGGCGGCGCTCCTCCTGATTAACGGCGGCGATGAGAAAGCTATGGCTTCAGGAGAGCGGCGGGGGGAGCTACTTCGGGAGATCTCCTACTTCGATGGCTGGACAACGTACCAAAAATTATTGAAGTAGAGGGAGGAGAGAGCGAGCATAATGGACGAGACAACAAAGAGCTTCTTAGGGCATTCTGGTCATATCCATAAACAAGGCCCACTTGTTGTTGGGAACCTACTCTTGTTGAAGGCCTCGAAACACAAGGACACTGGTTGTATCTAAGTTTGTTTCAAGTGCTTCGAAGGGATAACGAAGCCATCTTTATCCTAGCGATGTGTATAAAGGTGGTTTCGGGGGCTTCGGTTTCATGATCCATGAACAAAGCTCTCATCTGGGTGGATGAAGGAGGTCTTCGGCTGGCCAGATGAAGGGAGATTTTGAAGGCTTGTTCAGCACGTCTATAAGGGGAAAAGACGGTTATGCTCTTGATGAATTTCGTAGATGTGTATAGGAATCTAGGACATGGTTGTAATTTCATAAAGATTGTACACCGAACCACCACTATAAATAGAGGTACAGTGTCATGCACAACGGATGGAGAACATGATTGCTTGAACTCTGAAGATATGTTTCTTTGTCACTTTTGAACCGTTGTCTCAGCCTTCAAAAGTAAAATTGTAATTATTTATTCAAGGAGAAAATAATAAAGAAAATATGATAGTAACAATTTTCTTAATTATATTTATTTATTCTAACTACTTCGAAATCGTAATTGTGATGATCTTCTCCCCTCAATATGCTCTCCATTAGGAGATATATTGAAGGGATGAAAGTCTTGTTTCTCTAATTGTGTCGCCTTGTTTTGATGCCCTTTAGAAATCGAAGAAGGTGATCAACACTTGTCAAACATCAAAATTACCATGTGAGGTATTTTGACAAAGACAAACTACTAGAACGTCCCATTTTAACAAGTATGTCGCGACACGACCTATTTTAAAGAGCGACAACAACTCCTTAGATGATTTCAAATGATAGAAATCAAATAGAAATGTTTAAATCTTGTCGAGCACGAACAAAGCCCAATTTTTTATGTAGATTGTTTCTCATATGAAATAAAAATGAATTTCCAAATCAAATAACTAACAAATATGTTTTCCTCCAATAATCTTAAATAAAGAAGTTATCAAATATAAAGTTGTTGATTAAGATCTATAAGTTTAATATAACTATATCAACATCCAAGGCCGTTTTAAAAAATAAAAAAATAAATTCAAAATCTAATAACTAAAATAAATATTTTGGTCCTAAATGGTCTCAAATAAAAAAATATCAAAGAAAGTTGTAGATCACATAAACATACAATTTTTTATAGACTATGTTAGCATATGATGCCATTTTAAAAACTTTGAAAATCCAAATTTCAAATTGGGACGTCTAAAATAACTCAGATTAAAAGGTGGTCAACTATTAGTTTGCAGATTATGTCGGGCTATACAGTTTCCATATAAAGTTTGTTTTTATCCAACTTAATTTGAAAAGGTGATGATTTTTTTTATATACATGAGAGACCACATGGCTTATGTCTCACTGATATCAGCAAAAACAACTAAGGAGCCACAGTCAAGGATGACATTTTATCTGATTCTGAAAGACAGAAGGTACAATACAATGGTGTCTGATACTAGAGTTTCCAAGCGTGTTTCAAGTTCAGCGACACGTTCAGGAACAAAATAGACTTTGCTATTTCTTAAAAACACATTGCAATAACATTGTGTCGATTCTTAGGTAATCTTCTCTGCAGAATAGATGTTATGGCTTAGAATAATCGACAAGAATTCGTAGAAAACGGTGTATTTTTTTTCTTTCAAAGGAACTATGCAACTCATGGATGAAGAATTATACAAATATAAATGATCCGGTGGGCTACATAGGTTATAGGGTTGTTATATATTGTCATACCAATACCAGTTCAATTTGTCAAGCAATCGGTTGCTTTGATGTGTGATAGTAATTGTAAAGCAAGAGCGCTACAACAAGCTGCTCAAGTGACAGGGACAATCGCAGCAGGTCAGCACCAGAATATCTGAATGTGCTGCGCCCATGCTGAGTTCCTGAAAACCTCACGAACTGACCTGACCGTTAGGAGACAACACGTTCCTGGGCCCTATGTTCGCGGACGGAAACTTGGCACCACACACTCTTATCCACAACGAGAGCGTGGGTGTGTGTCCCAACATTCTCCACGCGTTCCTTCCTTCCCTCCATCTCCTCTCTGTTCATAACCTCCCAAGAAACAAGAGCCAACCAGCGCTTGCGAAGCTCAAGCGCCGCAGCAATGTCTCTGGCCCCGTCCATCCCTTCCATCAAGGTGAAGGTGGGGGCCGTCTCGGTCGCTCCTCCACACCGCGCATGCCGATCCTTCGCGGTGATCAGGAGCTCCAAGGCAGAGGGCCCCATCCGGAGACCTGCGGCGCCTCCGCTGTCGCCACCGCCACCGATGCCACCCAAGACGCCGGCTCTGTCCACTCCTCCCACCCTGTCGCAGCCTCCGACGCCCGTGAAGCCCGCTGCTCCACCCACGTCGTCGCAGCCGATGCCACCTTCTCCTGAGCCGAAGCCAGTTGACGCCACAGCCCAGATGCGGAAGCCGGTGGCTGGGGCCATGACGCTGGAGTACCAGAGGAAGGTGGCCAAGGACCTGCAGGAGTACTTCAAGAAGAAGAAGCTGGAGGAGGCCGACCAGGGTCCGTTCTTCGGGTTCTTGCCCAAGAATGAGATTTCCAACGGAAGGTACGTTTGCCCCCCTGCAAGATGCATCAAATTTGTGAACCAGAAAGCCTTTTGAATAATCCAATATGGTTCTTTAGATTTTTCCTAGTGCCTTCAAACATTTGAAGGTTTTTGAATCAGGGACATTTCACTGCAAATCGATCTAGCCTGAGCTTTTCAGACAGCCAGCTCCTTAGCAACCAATAAATCGACCAAACATCGGCCTTGAGATTGATTAATCAGTTGTTTTCAAGCCATTTGGAACAAGGCCTAGTGAAGATATCACAAACTATCATGTTCATTCCCCCTTGATGCTACTTGATTTACTCGTGTAAGGCTCTAATAAGTAACATGAGTCTACAATAAGCATGCTAAAAAATGCAAGATAGGTAGACGTAAGGATTCACCACATTGTTGAGTACGTTAAGACAGCTTGTCTCTATGCGCTAATTCACCTTGCTACACATCTTGCAGGTGGGCCATGTTTGGGTTTGCAGTAGGGATGCTAACAGAGTATGCAACAGGCTCGGATTTTGTTCAGCAAATGAAGATCCTTCTCTCCAATTTTGGAATTGTGGACTTGGATTAATGGTGGACTTTTGGTGTTTTGGTTATGTACAAGTCTTTTAAATGTAATGTACTTACTTGATATGGTATATAGAAAATTTCATATTGCACGTTGTTCAACTTAGTTTCATTGTGCTGTCCTTTTTGGATAGACATTAATCCCAATTTCCAGTTTCCTTCGATTAGATACCTGGATTTATACGGGAAGGTCAAGACTGTCCAGTGCGGGCAAAAAAGGTTTATCTCTAGTATAAATACAAGTTGTCAAATGCCAATAATAACATATGCTTTCAGATAAATAACAGGGTATGTAGATTGGCATTGCTAGTTTGCTACATTGTGATGTGAATATGTTATTATTCCATCCTGGTTCATCTAGCATTAAGCAATAGGATCACAAGTCAAAAGGTGATGCTTTAATTGGAAACACTTAAAAAGGTGCAGTTTCAAAAGGTAACACCCTCCACGCACAAGTTATGCACGACGGCATTAATCGGCATTGCAATGCAGAGATAGAGAAATTATCCAAAAGGCTATTGATTTGATAAATTATTCATCTTCCTCATCAATCTCTGCATTTGCTTTTTCCTCATGTCATTGCACAAAGAATATCGATGTTAAAAGTGAGACATAGGAAACTACATTGTCGCCATAAAGGTATTCTAAAAGGCCAAAAGATGGAATGATTCATTTCAGACATTTATTAGAATATGTTAAAGAAAACAATGTTTTTAAAGTCATACCTTCTCATGAACCGAACACTTCAAAATTCCAAGCATCTGCCAACAGAGACACCAGCATGTCTAGACTGTAGACAACACAAAGAACTTCACGTGTGCTAGGACGCCTAGGCGGAGTGACACGTGACCCTGCCGTGTTCAGTACTGCCTCCCTGTAACGATCGCTGTTTATCGCTCTTTCCAGTACTTTTCGCCTGTTCTGGCGCAGTGGAGCGCACCAGCCTGATCTAGTGATGACCAAAAGCCGCTATGTTTGGGCAGCCCAAGGACAGTTATGAAAAGATAACACCTATAAATTAGCAAGCCGAATTAATAAATTCAATTTTAATGTTAGATGCTACAGGTGTAAGCTTCGAGTATTTGACAGATGCAATTATTTCTTTACAAATTCTTTGGGTTGTGGGAAAATGGAATAATAGTTATTGAATAGTAAATTCATGTCTTAGGAGAAACTCGAACAGTTATTTTATTTGTATATATATATATATATATATATATATATATTTGACTTAAATAAGAGAAAGGTAAGAAACATGTACCTAGCATCTGGCAATGTGGTATGACCTGAAATGTTAGGAACTGGTGCTAAACCAACCTTTCAAATCAGTTACCAGTAATCTCCACAAGAACACTTCCCATCTTTGAAATGATGAAATCGGATAGAATCCCTTAAAATGATTTGCCGGCTAATCATCTGAGAAATGTATCGAAATGCTATGTGACAATCTCCGCAAACCCGAAGGTTCTTCATTATTCTTATTGGGCCACTTGAGGAACGAGTCAGAACAAAGGCAATGGCTAGCTTCTCACTATGATAGCTCAACAGCTCTTCTTTGTTTTCTTCTTCAAGATCATATAAGGCATACTCTGTCAGGGGAACATAACCAGCATTTCTTATATTCTGTATCAAAAAATTCAGTTTTTCATATATTTCTTTGGTGTTTGGATGTGATCTATCACCAGCGATGAAAGTATGGACTCCATCATTTAGGGTTACCCAACTGCGACCAGCCTCCTTTTTCTCTGTCGCTTGCCTCATTGCAGTTCGGGCTTTGGCTGTATCTTCCCACATTCCTGTAGCTGCATGAAAGTTAGATGCCAGAACATAGTTTACAGGATTTTGAGGCTCTATTTCCAAAAGCACCCTTGAAGCTTCTCTCCCCAGATCAATGTTAGACCCGTCTTTTGATTGTCGACAAGCAACTAAAACAGTCCTCCATATGAGAGCGTTAGGTTCAATTGGCATTCTTTGAATGTACTCCTTTATCTTGTCAATCTTACCAGCTCGACCGAGAAGGTCTATGACACAAGAATAATGTTCAATCTGTGGTAGTATACCATGATCCGGCATCATTTCGAAGTATTCTAAACCTCTTTCCACCAATCCAGCATGACTGCAGGCAGATAGGACACTGACAAAAGTGACATGGTCTGGACTCTCTCTGCTGCGCAGCATTTCCTCAAATATCTCAATGGCTTTCCTTCCAAGACCATGTCTTGCATAACCAGAAATCATAGAATTCCATGAAAATTCATTTCTCTGAGTCATAGAATTGAAAAGCTTAGAGGCATAATCCACCCTACCACACTTGGAGTACATATCAACAAGAGCACTCTCAACCACGACATCTGATTCCAAGTGCGACCTAATACCAAAAGCGTGCAACTCCATTCCACGCTCCAATGCTGCCACAGAAGCACATGCATTGAGTATAATGGAGAAAGTGCAACAATCCATGATTTGGCCACTGTGTATCATAAGCCATACACAATCCATAGCCTCCTGTAGATTGCCATTGTAGATGTAACCTGAAATCATAGAATTCCACGAGATGGCATCCCTTCTGTCAAACATGTTAGTAAACAGATGCTCACAGGAATCCATATCTCCTGATTTTGCATAGCATGATATGAGTGCATTATCTACCACATTGTCTTCCATAACTCCATGCTTCATCACTGCAGCATGAACTTGCTTCCCCAATTCAAGAACGGACAGTGGAGACAAAGCAGCAAGTAAGTTTATAAATGTTACTTTATTTGGGATCAAACCACCCCTCATCATATTGTTGAAAACTCTGACAATTTCAGAAATAGGTGTTTGTGAACTGGCCATGACACCCATCATAGTGTTCCAAGAAACTTCATCGTGTTCAGCCATAGAGTTGAAAACCTTCCAGTAATCTGACATAGCTCCACATTCCCCATACATTTTAACCAGTGCATTTGAAACAGAAGTATCTAAATCTAGACCCCACTTAACAGCATCACAATGCACTTGCTGACCAGCAGTTAAAAGTTTCAAACCTGCACATGAACTCAAAGAACTGATTACTGCAAAATTTGATGGGCCTATGCAACTTTGTCTCATAAGAGAGTAATGCATAACTGCTTCTTCACAGTTACCATTCTGATCAAGAGCTGAGATGATGGTGTTCCAGGAAATCCTATCCGTTGCTTCCATTAACTGAAAAATTTTAGAGGCACTATCGATGGCACCACATTTGGCATACATATTAACCAGTCCATTACTAACAGCGATTTTTAGATCAGTAAGTCCAGATCTAAGCATATGCCCATGGACTACCCTACCTATCCTCAGCCCTTGTTCAGATATAGAATACTCAGCTATGGCACTGAGCAATACAACATATGTATCTGCGTTAACGTCAACAGTATTCCTTGTCCCCACAAAAATCTTCACTGCTTCTTCACTGCAGTCTTGCCTGACCAACCCAACTATCAAACCGTTTAAGGTAACTGCATTCTTCTGTTTCAGACTGAGAAATATGTCCTTAGCTTCATCAATCAAGCCATGTCTAGCAAAAGCGCTAACCAGAGCACTACCCACATAGAGGTCACTAGAACAGCCAGATTTGAGCACCCACACCAATACTTGGTCAAGCACAGCCGAGCTGCCTGATGACAGAGATGCAGCAGTGATCAAACTGCCAAAGGTATGCTCTGTCGGACGCAGCTGAATCCTGGAATCACCTCGCTGCATATCCATGAACAGTGTGAACGTTGAAGCCACATCACCTTTCTTAGCATAAACAGACATCAATGCGTTCCATGTGATCAAGTCCCTGATCGGCGTGCCATCAAACACCCGCTGCGCTAGGATCGGCGGGCCAACAGTGCAGCTACCATACATTGAGATCAAGGCATTGCACACAGTAGTATTTAACGCATATTCCGTCTTCGACACCAACCCATGGACCTGGACTGCGAAGCCCAGACGGTCGGGTCCCCCATCCTGGCACGCCCGGAGCAAGGTCCCGAAGGTGAAGGACGTGGGCCTGCACCCAGCCTGCACCTCCCTCAGCATGGCGCGGAACACCCGGAAGGCCTCTTCGGCGATGCCCTGCAGCACGTACCCGGAGACGAGGCAGGTCCAGGAGACGGCGTTCCGCTCGGGCATTTCGTCGAACACCTGGCTCGCGGCAGCCAGGCGCGCGCCCTTGGCGTAGGAGTTGACGAGATGGTTGCATAAGAAGAGGTCATGATTGAGGCCCCGCTTGATGAGCTCGACGTGGAGGTTTTCCGGAGAGTTGGCGTCGCCGCCGCGGCGGAGCAGGGGGAGGAGGTCGGCGTGAGGGTGAGGAGGTGGAGGTGAGAGCGGCGAGCGAGGAGGCCCGAGACGGTGAGCAAGGAGGTCGCAGAGTGGGACGGGAGGAGGGAGGCGTCTAGGTGGCGGCGGGGAAACGGAGGCAGCGGCTGAAGAGGAAGAGGCGGAGCGGAGCGTGAGGTGAGGTAATGGCGGCACCCGTACCTTCCGGTGCATGGGTGTCGGAACAGATGCGTGAAATGTGAAATACGTACAACGGTAAATCGGAGCACCTTTGTTTAACCTGGCTCAGGGGGTGTTTGGTTGCCCCTGCTAAAGTTTAGCCCGGGTCACATCAAGCGTTTGACTTTCAAATAGGAGTATGAAATATAGACTCAACCAACTGGACTAGATTCGTCTCGTCTTTTAATCTTCGGCTGATAAATTAGTTTTATAATCCGACTACATTTAATACCCGAAACGGAGGTTCAAACATTCGATGTGATAGGGGCTAAAGTTTAGTTTGGGGTAACCAAACACCCCCTCAAGGTGGTTGCCTCGTCGCTACAGAGCAGGGTCACCTGACCTTATACAGAAAAAGATTCGAGTAATAACTCTGTCTTCCATGGAACACTTTATATATTCATCTATCTTAGATATTGTTGGAGACCGAAAAGAGCAGCGCGGACAGTCCGGCCCTGAGGCCGGACGGTCCGCGGTCCGGACAGTCCGTGGCGGTGGCGCGGACGGTCCGCACGTGCGCAGAGTCAGTTAGGGTTCCTAGTTTCTCGCGGGATTTGTTACCTAAAACCGCAGGATTAACTCGGAAATCAGTTTGAAGCGAATCCAGACCTCCCCTTTATATAGATGAAGGGCTACGGCCAATTGAACCCCCAACAATCGATCAAATCAAGTCTATTACTCGTTTTTACCTTATGCATTAGGAGTAGTTCTAGTCTAGTTCTAGTTTAGCCCTAGTTTAGCCTTCCAATCCTCAAATTCTCCGTCTCTCTTCGACTCTACGTCGATTAGAGGAGTCTAGGTTGGTCTACCCGAGCCTAGACACCACCTAGGATCTCTCCTCCCTGACGGGGTCCCTCCCGGGAGCGAGATCTAGGCGCCGCCGGCGACCTTCCGCCGCCCTGCGCACGCGCGGACCGTCCGGCCCCAGGGCGCGGACCGTCCGGCCATCAGGCAGGGAACCTTTGCCCCTGCGCCAGGTCGCGGACCGTCCGGCCCTGTGCCGCGGACCGTCCGCGCCTGACCAGAGAGTACCGCCACGGTTCTTGTTAAGTGTTTGGCGCTCCGAAAAGGCGTCAACATACTTTTTGGCGACTCCGCTGGGACAGGTGTTTAGATCTACTAAAAATCAGGCCCTCAAATGGCCGGTTCTAAAGATCACACCGATATCTCCCCAGATAATATCCTGAAGACGGCTGTCGAAAATCTAACAGCCGATGAGCAACAGCAATACGAGGGCTACATGCGCCAAGCGAAGGAGAAATTCTTGTCGCAATACACGGTGGATCGCCGCCAGAAGGTTATCAAACATGGAGAGGCCGACGTTGCATCCCTTCTATCTTCGCTTCAAGTCCCCAATGTAAGTAAACCCGATAATATCCAATCTATTAAATGTTATGTAGATCAGCAGCAGGATCAAATGAAACAACAGATTGTAGGGTTAGAAGAATCAATTAGAAAATTAACGCGTACGTTGGAGAAGTCTGTTGCTCCTAGTTTTCCATCATATGAGACTAGTAACAGGATAACTATGTCTAATACATCGGCAACAAATGGGGATTTGCAGCCCCAACCATTATATGGTATGCCGATAAACTCATATCCAGGGCAAGTACCACTACCGCCATCCCTGCTTGGCAGATCGACGCCCCTGAACACGGTCGGACCGTCCGAGCTTCTGCCCGGACCGTCCGGCCCATACGCGGACCGTCCGGCTTGCTCTGCCGGACAGTCTAGGGCCGCCCTAGGACCACCGTCGTCCCTGCTTGGCAGATCGATGACCCTGGACGCGGTCGGACCGTCCGAGCTTCTACCCGGACCGTCCGACCCTTACACGGACCGTCCGGCTTTCTATGCCGGACAGTCCAGGGCCGTACCAGGACTGCCGCGTGGCACCCCAATAATGGCGAACACGACTGGCCAGTTCGGATGTACCGCTGTACAAACCGGATACATATATACAGAACCTGTTGTTGCACACCATGCACCAAATTATTACACACCACAGCAGCAGTATGTTTCGCCCTTTACATATTTAAACCATAACGTACCATACAACCACAGACCGATCAACACTATCGATCGGTCATGGCAAGAAGGTCGGTATACTAATACCCGACCAAATGAGCCCCATAGCCCAGGATCCGGTGGTCTGCCACCGGGTGCAATGGAAAAAATTAGGGAAGAGATGACTGAACTATTTTGAGATAAGTTCGGAGTTAGTGTAGCCAGAGTAGGGCAATCATACCAAAAGCCGTATAATCACCGGTTTGACACTGTCCCATATCCACAAGGGGCAATGATACCAGAATTTTCTAAGTTTTCTGGTGAGAATGGGAGAAGCACACACGAACACATAGGCCAGTTCCTAGCACACCTAGGTGAATTGGCCGATGGAGAAGCATTTCGTGTTCGGTTATTTTCTCTATCCCTTACTGGTACCGCTTTTGCATGGTACGCCGCCCTGCCTCCTAATTCCATTAATTCCTGGAATGAGTTAGAAAGTAAATTTCATGAACATTTCTTTGCCGGGGAATATGAATTAGGACTAGCTGACTTAGCTTCAGTTCGACAAGGACGCGAAGAATCGGTTAATGATTATATCCGGAGGTTCCGGGACACTAGAAACCGATGCTTTCGGATCCATGTCGCAGACAAAGAGCTAGCAGGGTTAGCTTTTAATGGGTTGCTATCCTACTTAAGAGACAAATTAGATGGGACCCAGTTCTTTTCGATAGCCCAGCTACATCAGCGGGCTTTAGCCTGTGAAAGCCGATTTAAAGAGACATCAAAATCGGCCGCCCGTACTATACATCTAATAGAGCGTGATAGTTCAGATGATGAATCCACAGATGTGTATACCGCTGAGTTTATTTGGCCAACAAAGGCCAAATCTCCAGCATGTTCTTCCTTATAGCTGGTTCAAAAGAATCGGCAAGAAGAGATTAAATTTACCTTTAATGTTGCCAAATGCGATAAGATATTTGATGAGCTACTTAAAAATGGCAACATTAAATTAACTCATACTATCCCTCCTATAGATGAATTAAAGAGACGTGCTTATTGTAAGTGGCATAATTCTTTTTCTCATGCCACCAATGACTGTAATGTTTTTCGTCGATAGGTACAATCGGCCATAAATGAGGGCCGGTTGGCTTTTCAGGAAATGCAAGTGGACACACAGCCATTTCCTATTAATACAATAGATGTCGCATGCAAAAAGATCTTAGTTCGGCCCGAAATGGCCGATAAAGGCAAAAGCAAAGACATCATCATTGGCAATCCTCGCATGTCAAACATATCACAAAAGGAGATTGTTCGAAAGGCTCCAGACGATAAGGCTAAAAAGTCCGGAGGCACCGGGGGGCAGGCACAATTAATGAGTCAAGCACAACAGCCTGTCCTGAGCATCACGGACGATCTGGCACCTACGTGCGGACGGTCCGATGATCAGACAGACGGTTCGGCTAACTCTGCCGGACAATCCGCATATGGCCAAAGGCGTCAGCCTCCACACAAAGCTTTAAAAGGGAAAGAGACGCAATGGGAAAACACATATGGTCGGCTGATCAAAGCTGACCCTACTTTTGATCAGTTGCTCTCCAAGAATACTAGCAAGAAGACCGTTCTACGTGATCGGTCAACGAAGAAACCCCGGTCACCTGCTAAAACGAAACGGTTAAACAAAACGGCCTAAAAGGCGACACAATAAGCATCGCCTATTCATCCTATGAGACCAGGGTACTTTCCACCTGTTTACTCATCGTCGGTATATTATCCTGTTCAAACATGGAATGGTACGATGATGAATCCATGGTACATGTATAGTCCCTTTGTCTATCCAGACTGGGGGGCACCTCCATTCTATTCCTTTTGATCCATTTATCAAATGGTCATGGCTGAGAAAGATACAATCCGAAACGACCTTTATATTGGTGCTTTATTGAATGATCTCCATATTGAAAAGCCGGTGACTTACATCAGGTTTAGTTCATATGCTTTTGGTTCGTCAACCTTCACCAAAAGGCAGGGGGCATATGTTGGAGACCGAAAAGAGCAGCGCGGACAGTCCGGCCCTGAGGCCGGACGGTCCGCGGTCCGGACAGTCCGCGGTGGTGGCGCGGACGGTCCGCGCGTGCGCAGAGTCAGTTAGGGTTCCTAGTTTCTCGCGGGATTTGTTACCTAAAACCGCGGGATTAACTCGGAAATCAGTTTGAAGCGGATCCAGACCTCCCCCTTTATATAGATGAAGGGCTACGACCGATTGAACCCCCAACAATCGATCAAATCAAGTCTATTACTCGTTTTTACCTTATGCATTAGGAGTAGTTCTAGTCTAGTTCTAGTTTAGCCCTAGTTTAGCCTTCCAATCCCCAAATTCTCCGTCTCTCTTCGACTCTACGTCGATTAGAGGAGTCTAGGTTGGTCTACCCGAGCCTAGACACCACCTAGGATCTCTCCTCCCCGACGGGGTCCCTCCCGAGAGCGAGATCTAGGCGCCGCCGGCGACCTTCCGCCGCCCCTGCGCACGCGCGGACCGTCCGGCCCTAGGGCGCGGACCGTCCGGCCGTCAGGCAGGGAACCTTTGCCCCTGCGCCAGGTCGTGGACCGTCCGGCCCTGTGCCGCGGACCGTCCGCGCCTGACCAGAGAGTACCGCCACGGTTCTTGTTGAGTGTTTGGCGCTCCGAAAAGGCGTCAACAGATATAAAAAGATTTTCTTCTCTCGTCCATACTAATATTCCCTCCGTTTTTATAGTTGCTAGCTAGCGTCAAGTAAAAAAAAATAGATGTAGTATTTTCTATGGGCAACTATTAGTCTATTACTAAGATCTAATTGTAGATGCAAGTGTGCCATCTACATCTAACTACTAAGGGACTAAAAGACCTACTTATATGTTTGCACCTAATGGTTACTTGTAGAGGCGGACCCAGAACAAAATAGGACTGAGGGCATACTTATAAGAACGAGTACTAAAATAGCAGTGCAAGGACATCTAAGTTGGACTGGACAATGAACTTTATGGTGAAAATTTAGAATCTACTACTTACAACAGAGTAATAAACGAGGGCATGTGCCCTCGCTCAATTCTACTTGGGTCCGCCCCTGGTTGCTTCTATAATAGTCGTTGTCTTTCTTAAAACCTTCTGGGATGACACTCCATTTTATACAAAAGACTCTCTCCTATGCTCTATTTATTTTTATATTTATAGACATCGGATTAAACAAAACTAAAAATATGTATAAAACATTTTAGGGTAAAATAAATACGTAGGGTATAGCAAATGTGTACATACAAAAATGGAGTATACTATATCCTTAATATAGTTACTAGCTGAATGCCCGTGCATTGCAACGGGAATATGTAATATCAGTATACTACGATAACTTATATACAAAATGTGTGTTATACCGTTATGAGAAAATGTTTCATAATCAATTTGTGATTCTGGCCATACATAAATTTTGTTATTTATAATCGATCTGTTTCACCACTACATTGCAACCATCAGTATCATGCAGACTTCGATATATGTTACGATTTGCATGGTCTCATCATTGGAGAGCATGTTCCACACATACCGGAAGAAATCCCTTCGTACATCGTTAGTCATCAGATACGTACCACCATACGCTTTTGCTTAAACAAAAAGGCAAGTGTGTGTTTGCGAAGAGAATTAAAGGCAAGCAGGCACAAAAGCTACCCCAACGGTGGTGAGGATGACGAACTGGTCATTATTGTCGGTCCTCCTCTGCGTCACCTATGGCGCCAAGATGACGTCACAGTCCTCGATATAGTAGTCGTCGAACGCGCGCGACATACAGAGTACTGATGACTCTTGGCTGGGCTGTAAAACGAAGTGCACCCCAGGCTCATCAGCAAGGTAGTACCCCTGGCTGTTGCACCACCGGATGCGCTACTCCTCTACATACATCGTGTTCAAGGACACTCATACAACGTCAGCAACGACCATCGTCTCAGCGCACAAGAATTCATGGCCAGTCAGTAGCGACTTACGTGGCAGGTTGGGCTTTAGGTGGACGATGAGTTGGACGACGTGATGACGTCGTCGTCGAATACGGTGTCCAGAACAACCCAAGAGTCGCCGACGTTGGCGACGACCATGAGGTCCCCCTGCTTGACAATGGACAGCGCGGAGCAGCCGCTCTGCACCGTGTCCAAGCGGCGGCTGCGCCGGAGCTTGTCGTACATAGCGGCACATGCGGCCACGTATGACTGTTTCTAGAGGTCGAACTGGCAGTCGCCAAATTTCTTCTTGTCGTCAATGAGCGACCCCAACGCAAGTGCCTCCTGCTAATGGTGTTTGTTCGGAGTTTTCAAGTAAGAAACATGGATTCATGTTTGGCATTGGTTTATAAAAATGACTCACAAGTCAGATCCATGGAAAAAATATTACAAAGAATAAATGTCACGCATGCAAAAAAGGAATTTAAGTTTAAAACATTATTCAAACAAAAGAAATTGCATGCAAGACTCTTCTTTAAATACTACTCCCTCCATCCAAAAATATAATTCAAGAATATCGATGATACTTATTTACTACTACGCATTGTGCAAGGGTAGCAGGTGGGCTTGGGGAGAGTTGTAGTAGATGTGTTTTCTGTTATAGATGTAGTCATAAAGACACATGTGGTGTAGTGGTAGCTACTGCTAGCATTTGCTTGAGAGGTCATGGGTTTGAATCCCCTTGGGGCCATTTGTATTTTTTTTGATTTTAGCTAGGCGTCGGCTGTACGGGGGAATGGGCTTTGCAGGGAGGGGGAATGAGAATGATAGATATAGAATGGTGGCAGAACATGGGAATAAACTGTGCTACAGTCTTAATAAGTAGTAGAGATTTGATATAGAGGACCGGATATAGAGATCACTATAAAATGTGCTTCTGTTCGAGAACACCACGATCGATTGCTTTAGAAATGGTATTGATGTAATCTATACTATACTTAAAGCACCAGTTTCAACGGTCGTCATGCGTCATTTTTTTACAAATAACCCCTCACAGCTATTTCAAATTAATCCGCTGCACGTCTATAGATGTCAAACGACGCCCGACACGGGCTAGATGCACGCGGGCCACAACTATGGCACGGGCACGTCATGCCGGCCTGCTAATTGTGTCGGGCCAGCCCGTTAGCCTGTCGATCCATTTAATTAAATCAGCGTAACGACGCCCGACACAGGCCACAACTATGGCACAGACACGTCATGCCGGCCTGCTAACTGTGTCGGCCCAGCCCGTTAGCCCATCGATCCATTTAATTAAATCAGCGTAAAATATTAAAAAACGGTGCAGGAGGTGGGGTTCGAACCATGCCTTGATGGAAGAAGGGCGGGAGACACTGGGCGAAACTGTCTAACCAGTAGAACATCACGCTAAGATGTTTTTAATATTGAATATAAATTGTATATAGGTATATACATTTTTTTGCAAAATAAAAAAAATAATCGTGTCGGGTCGGGCCAGCACTACGGGCCGAGGCTACAGCCCAAACACGACACGACGTTCTTGGCTCTTGCAAGCATTAGATCGTTTCTGAGACCACATTGGCGCAATGGACTACATGGTGTTTGAGATTGCTGAATTGAATGGAGCAGCAATGATTTGTCACACTAACAGCAAAATGAAAGGTTATTTGTTGGTTTTAAACGTTAGTAATTGCTACGAAGTAGCATAATTTATATAGAGCGCATCCAGTTTTATTGATGCCTGACTTTAGCAATCGCTCCATATTTTGATATATCTTTTTTATAAGTTTGACTTAATGGAACTTATTTTAGAAACTTGGTCTCACAAACTTTCTCTTATTTGGTCTCTGTATGATGGAATTATGTTACTTTATAATCTTCGTTCATTCAGTCAATTGTTGTGAACTCTCTTCTAATCGCTCACTTCATTGGTCGTTGTCGGCGTTTCGAGACCGGGGGGTCCCTAAGCCGACGAGTAAAATGTCGCCGCGTGCACCAGCCCAGATGGGTCGACGCGAGGCCGAGCGCGAAGGGGGGAAAGTGAGGTGGCCGGAGATGGGCGAGAGAGAGGTGGAAATCCCGCGGCCTTCGTGTTCGTCCCGCGCCCAGGTCGGGTGCGCTTGCAGTAGGGGGTTACAAGCGTCCACACGGGGGAGGGAGCGAGCGGCCTCACGCGAGCGCCTGTCTCGTCCTCGTCCCCGCGCGGCCAACCCTCTCTAAGAGGGCCCTGGTCCTTCCTTTTATAGGCGTAAGGAGGGGATCCAGGTGTACAATGGGGGGTGTAGCAGAGTGCTACGTGTCTAGCGGAGGAGAGCTAGCGCCCTAAGTACACGCCATCGTGGCGGCCGGAGAGATTTTGGCGCCCGGTTTATGTGATGTCGTGGCCATCGGAGGAGCGCTGGAGCCTGGCGGAGGGACAGCCGTCGGGGCCGTCGAGTCCTTGTTGACGTCCTCTTGCTTCCGTAAGGGGGCCGAGAGCCACCATCGTCAGGGAGCGTGCGGGGCGCCATCATTGCCTATCTGGCGGAGCGAGCCAGATGGGACGCCGGTCTTGTTCCCCGTAGCCTGAGTCAGCTCGGAGTAGGGTAATGATGGCACCTCCTGTTGACGTGGACGGCCTGCGCCCTAGGTTGGGGCGATGTGGAGGCTCCTCCGAGGTCGAGGTCGAGTCCGTCTTCCGTGGCCGAGGTCGAGTCCGAGCCCCTAGGTCGGGCGAGGCGGAGTTCGTCGTCTTCTGGGGCTGAGCCCAAGTCCGAGCCCTGGGTTGGGCGGAACGGAGTTCGCCGTCTTCTGGGGCTGAGCCCAAGTCCAAGCCCTGGGTCAGGCGGAACGGAGTTCGCCGTCTTCCGGGGCTTAGCCCGAGTCCGAGCCCTGGGTCGGGCGGAGCGGAGTTCGCCGTCTTCCGGGGCTTAGCCCGAGTCCAAGCCCTGGGTCGGGCGGAGCGGAGTTCGCCGTCTTTCGGGGCTTAGCCCGAGTCCGAGCCCTGGGTTGGGCGGAGCGGAGTTCGCCGTCTTCCGGGGCTTAGCCCGAGTCCGAGCCCTGGGTCGGGCGGAGCGGAGCTTCCTATGGTGCGCGCGGCTGGGCCTGACTGCCTGTCAGCCTCACTCTACCAAGTGGCACCGCAGTCGGAGTGGCGCAGGCGACGCTGTCTTTCTGTCAGACCGGTCAGTGGAGCGGCGAAGTGACGGCGGTCACTTCGGCTCTGTCGGCTGAGGGGCGCGCGTCAGGGTAAAGGTGTCAGGCCACCTTTGCATTAAATGCTCCTGCGATTTGGCTGGTCAGCGCGGCGATTTGGTCAGGGTTGCTTCTTGGCGAAGACAGGGCCTCGGGCGAGCCGGAAATATGTTCGCCGCTGGAGGGGGGCCTCGGGCGAGGCGGAGATCCTCCGGGGTCGGCTGCCCTTGCCGAGGTTGGGCTCGGGTGAGGCGGAGATCGAGTCCCTATAATGGAGTGGTCCCTGACTTAATCGCACCCATCAGGCCTTTGCAGCTTTATGCTGACGGGGGTTACCAGCTGAGAATTAGGAGCATTGAGGGTACCCCTAATTATGGTCCCCGACAGTAGCCCCCGAGCCTCGAAGGGAGTGTTAGCACTCGCTTGGAGGCTTTCGTCGCACTTTTTTGCAAGGGGACCAGCCTTTCTCGGTTGTGTTTTGTTCCGGTGGGTGCGCGCGAGCGCACCCACCGGGTGTAGCCCCCGAGGCCTCGGAGGAGTGGTTTGACTCCTCCGAGGTCTTAACGCCTCGCGCAATGCTTTGGCTGGTCTGGTCGTTCCCTCATGCGAGCTGGCCGTAGCCCGGGTGTATGGTCGGGTCCCAATCTCTCGGGCTGGTATGTTGACGCTGTCAACGGTTTAGCCGGAGCCGGGTTTGCGAGAGCAGCCCCCGAGCCTCTGCACAGGGCGAGAGGGCGATCAGGGACAGACTCGACTTTTTTACATACGCCCCTGCGTCGCCTTTCCACAAGGAGGAGGGGGGGAGAGCGCCATGTTGCCCTCGGTGGGCGCCGAACATGGTGTCTCCGGTGAGCTGCAGGCGGGTGATCCGAGCGGACGTCCGTGCCCCATTCATTAGGGGTCGGCTAGAGGCCCAGAGGCGCGCCCAAAAGTACCTGCGGGTGATCTGCCGGACCCGGTCCCCTGGCGACGGGGTCCGAGGGCTCGATGCCTCCCTCTGATGGGATTCCGTTACAAGATCATTCCCGCTGGTCTCGGAAATGTCCTAGGGTACCTCGGGAGCGCAGCCCGAGCCTTGATTATGTATCGAACGTACCCATGGTCATCCCTCGCTCTGTGTCTGAGGTGGCTGTGAACCCTTCGGGGGCCAGCCTTCGAACCCCTGATCAGTAGTGGGCGCGGAGCCCGAGTAGCCTGAGGCGGCCATTGAACCCTTCCGAGGGGTCGGCCTTCGAACCTCTGACCAGTAGTGGGTGTGGAGCCCACGTGCTCTGAGGCGGCTGTTGAACCCTTCCAAGGGGCCAGCCTTCGAACCTCTGATCAGTAGGGAGGCTCGGAGCCTGGTTCCTTCACGGGGAAGGATCCTTTTCGGGGTATCCCCCTTTCCCGGTCCCTGTTGCAAGAGGGAGAAAGAGGAAAAAGGAAAAGGATACGAAATCGAACGACGCGGCGTACCTTTTTTGACGCGGTCATTATGGCGAAGGCGAAGCGTCGCTCGCTTCTCCTGCCAGAGGCGCCGCCTGTCCCGCCGCGGAGTTAATGCGATGGGGCGAGTGGTTCGCGGGGCAGCCGTTGCGCGTGCGCGAGCCGTTCGAGGAACGGAACACGGGCGCGTTGTCTTCACGCCGTGGGAGAGGGTTCTCTCGCTGCCCCCGGATGGGACGTAAGCTTGGCTGACGACGTGACCGCTGCTCCTGCCCGCCTGCCACCACCATTACTGCCGACCCATTTTTGGCCGTATTGACCGTCGCGCCAGTCTGGCGCCGCTGGGTTGTGCGCTGGGTCGCCTCGAGTCGCGGTATTGGTTCCGCAGTCAAGGAGGCGCGGTGGTGGCGCAAGTGGCGGTGCAGTTGCATGCACGAAGCATTCGGTGCGCCGGTTGCATGACGCGTGGGTCTGGGCCTCCATGCCGGGCGTGTTGGGAGTCAGAGAAGCGCGCCCACTTGGCGCGGTTGCATGCCGCCTGCATGGCTGCCCGCCCTTTCGCCCGCTAGTCTGGGCAAAAGTGGAGAGCCGCTTGTAACCGCTGGGCGGTTGCACGCACAACGCACGACGGTTTGGCTTCTTCTGCTCTAGGCCGGCTTGCATGACGTGTGGGACCCAGCCCCCGCGCCGTAGGGGGAGGACCTTAGAGCGTGTTGGAGAAGACTCAGCCCACGACGGCTGGGGACGCAAGTAGGGAGAGTCGCCTTTAAAAGGAGGGTGACCCTCTTGGAAGGCGACCGTGTCTTCGCGCTCCCTTATGCATCGTGTCTTTCCACCTTCCAAGCCCCCGGATGGGGGATATCCGCCGTCTTTCCGCTTCGTCGTTGGAGGAACGCAACTCCGCGGGAGTTGGTACCTTTCAGCCGTCGTTCGGCTTCAAGGATTTTCATCAGGCAGCCCGGCTGCATCCCCTCACCGGTGGTCACCCAAGACGGTTACTACCAGCTTGATGGTGGGGAGAAGCGGACCGGGCTGCTGCCTCCGCCCCGCCCTCAGCTTCAAGGATCTTCATCACCCTTGCTGGGGCGGAGGGTGAGGCGAGTCGGGAGGCCGCCTCCGCGTGGGTCGGTAACCCTTTTCTTCCCCCGGCGTCTGGGGGAGAAAGGCATCTCCCAGCTCCACGGAGGCTTCCCTCAGCCATGCCGGGGTAGGCGGACCGCCGCTGCTCAGCCAGGGTGCAACATTCCGTCCTCCGTCCGGACGATGGTTGCGCCGCGTGCGGGCCGGCCATGTCTAGGCCTTCCTCGCGCCGACAGCCGCATCAGTGGGTCGCCCAGCACGTCGTGTGCCGCGACCCCAAGGAGCCGTGTTGTTTCCTCACTTTCGAGCACTAAGACTCGCCTGTTGGTTGTCTGAACCGCTTCACCAAGCGTGAGTCGCCCCGTGTAAAGGTGACGAGTGAGGTATCCGTATCCCGGAGGCATAGGAGTCCCTCGGCTCGGTTAGCCTTGTTGTCCGAGGCTTCCCTTGCTTAGTTAGAGGAACCCCTCGGCCGCTCTTCGATGAGCCGAGGCCAGGTGTCGGGGACCATAATTAGGGGTACCCTCAAGACGCCTAATTCTCAGCTGGTAACCCCCATTAGCATAAAGCTGCAGAGGCCTGATGGGTTTGATTAAGTCAGGGATCAGTCCATACGAGCGACTTGATCACGCCACGCCCGAGCCTAGCCTCGGGTGAGGGCAGCCGACCCTGAGATATTTCCGTCTCGCCCGAGGCCTCCTCTTTCACGGCAGACGCATCTCCGGCTCGCCCGAGGCAATGCCTTCGATAAGAAGTAACCCTGACTAAATCACCGTGCCGACCGACCAAATCACTGGGGCCTTTAACGCAAAAGGTAAGACTGACGGGTAGCCAGGCTTGGCCGAAAGCGCCAGAGGAAGCTCCGCCCGACCCAGGGCTCGGACTCGGGCTAAGGCCCCGGAAGACGGCGAACTCCGCTCCGCCCGACCCAGGGCTCGGACTCGGGCTAAGGCCCCGGAAGACGGCGAACTCCGCTCCGCCCGACCCAGGGCTCGGACTCGGGCTAAGGCCCCGGAAGACGGCGAACTCCGCTCCGCCCGACCCAGGGCTCGGACTCAGGCTAAGGCCTCGGAAGACGATGAACTCCGCTTCGCCCGACCCAGGGCTCGGACTCCACCCCGACCTCCGCCTCGCCCGACCCGGGTGCTCAGGTTCGGCCTCGACCATGCAGGACAGACTCGACCTCGGCCTCGGAAGATGTAACACCCGGATTTTAGGGGTCCAAAACCCGGGCGTAAACATAAACACCAGGTATGCTGGGACCAAGTCTCACACATATGATGTATAGTGGCACAGGATCGAATGTCACAACTTTATATATAACAGGAGTTCTATACAAAATAAATAATTACATTATAAGGAGACAACGGTCCAGCAACCCAAAGTTGACTGGGAGACGACGGCCTAGACCTCTCACGAACTCAACACAGCATCCTCCATGAGCATCATCCTGCAGTACCTGGTCTTGACCTGTGGTGTATGTGAGACAGCAAGAGTGAGCTCACATACGTTCATCGCTCAACAAGTTGTGGGGAATAATGTGCATGAACTCGCCAAAGGTGGGAGCTCACGTGAAGTGTAAGGCTTACCAAAGAAGATGGTTAGAGCTGAGCATTGCTTTTAAAGTTGGTCAAAATTTTATTAGCAGTTACTAAGTATAAGTAAATACCAAACCCAATTAAGTAATAGAACAAAAGTAACAACTTCACCTGCAATGCAATGCATATGTCAAATTGAATTTAATTCCATAATTTAATCATGTGAGGGTCCGAGCTGCTCATGACCGTGAGCACGGCTAGTATACCAGTTTTACACTCTGCAGAGGTTGCGCATCTTTACCCACAAGTCGTGTATCCCATGTCGCCAGGGTTTGCAAAGCCCTTAGACACTTCCGAGGTGAATGGCTAGGGATCCACTACGAGGCCTTTACAAAGTTCCACTAGCTTCCGAAAACCCGCTACAGTTTATAGGAAGATCCAGTGCAGGAATCCCTTGCAGGACCGCCATCGCAGCAAAATCCTCCCGAGGGCCTCCCTACACTGACCTCTCCCCTACTGCCCTTGCCCCTTTCGGGTAAGGTAGTCTTCCACTAGCTTTCCTAATTAATCAGCCAAGGGCGTCCCATACCACCCTTGTGGTAGCACTGTTTTCCCGGGTGGTCGCTCCATGTTCCAATTAACATAATGATCTTAACATGAACATTAAATAACAACTGATAACAAAATGTATAATCATGAATAGTGTAATCTTCATACCCAAAACCACATATAGCACTAGCAAGTACTACCCAGAAAGTTCAGTGGTAAACAAGGTATAAAGATAGACAAACTAGGGTAACCTATTGGGTCCCATCAAAATTATCCTATGCAGATCATTATGATTAATTAGAACATGAGTAGGTGAAAAGAAGTGATCAAGGGCACAACTTGCCTGGGCCTTGAGAATCCAGGTACCAGGATGATTCTTCAGATCCTCGTGACCTCACTGCTAGTCGTAGCAATACAAACATACATGGTATAGGCAAAATTAACATTACACCAAACATATATGCAAAATACATATTAATAATCTACATATTAAAATAAGATCACAGGAAAAAGAATTATTAATTTTGGAATTGTAGATTTTAAGTTATGAATTTTCAAAGGTTTAATGTGCTTGAAATGGGATTAAATAATAAATTAATTTTCTTACTGTTTTCATGTCAAAACAGAGACACAAAATGATAAACAATAATATTACAAAATTATAGGAACTGGAATGGACTAATTTAGACTTAATATGAATTTTCTATGGATTTAACAAAATTCTGGAATTGTTTTTATATTAAAAATTCATTTTATAATTCAATTTATCTGTTTTTCTCATTCACTGGACTGGGCGCATTATAACAGAGAAGTGTAGGGGCTCTGGTGTAAAACTTCCCAAGACACAGAACGGCAGGCGCCAGGACTGCGGGTTAATTTATCGAAATCCGAGGGCTTCATTTAGAAGATGACCACGGTGAAGAGGTAAGATGGAATCTGGGCCGCCCGATCCAGAACCGAGGACCCAGATTAAAATCCCGCTACGACGAACCGGTACGCTTTCCTGTCCACAAGATCAGAGATCAATGGCTGGTATTTAATGGGGCGAAGGGGTATCCTCGATCTAATCTCGACCGTCGGCTGGGATCCAACGGTTGGGCGCTCGTCTTCTTCCCTCCACCAAGCCCGACGGCGGCGCACACTAAACCGTGGTGGCGCCATAGCCGGTGAGCGCGAAAGCTCAAATCCCCGACCCACGATTCAAGGCAAACAGAGCTACACGCATAGAAGAACAGCGTAAAGAGTAGGGAGATGATTTTACCGAGGATTGGGCACCCGGGCGGGCTGACCACGACACGAGGCGGCTTCACAGCGTTCCGCCCACTCCGGCGAACAATTACGGGGCGCGCGGTCGACGATTCGGCACGTTAGCACCACGGATGGTTACGCGCCCCCTCGGTGTAGACCCCCGACCTCCCTACGACGAGCACCGATGGCGCGGATGGCTTTGACGGTGGCGACCCTCGATTTGCGCGGTGGTGGCGCAGTGGATCCAGGGAGAAGTTCCCAGTGCACCGGTCCCGACCAAACTTGCCGCAGCAGCGCACACGCCTGGCACTTATACCCTGCGGTAGAGTCCGACCAAGGGGGAAGAAATTTTTCAACGGCCCACGGCCTTCGCGGAGCTCGGTGATGCAGGCGAGGAGAAGATTTCGGCGGTAGGTAGGGGGATGGCGCTGACGGTCTGGGCCCGACTGCCAGGGTGTTTAAGCGTGAGTGCTGGGAGACCGCCATCACGGGCCCACCAGTCGGCGACTAAAACACCCAGGCGCGCGCGCAAGTGACTGGTTTACGGGCCCCACGTGACGGCGAGCGTGAGAGAACAGAGTTTGACTGGGATGCGGGTCCCAGAAGTCAGACGGACGGCGCGGTGGACGGCTGGGCCGAGGGAAAAAGGGGAAGTGGGCCGCAGTGAAGGAATCGGCCCAGACGCAGGCTTCTTCTTTTACGTTTTTTTTTCTTTTCTTTTTTTTTCTAGTTTCTTTTCCTTTTAAATTTCTAGAATTCAAGTTTGAATTCCATTCCAATTGTGAACTTTATACCTAGTTTCAAATGTACAAAATGTAAAAACAAGTATGGCAGGATTTTATTTATTTATATATTTATTTTCTTCATTTTGTATAGTATTTCCCTCCTCTTTTATTTTCTATTTTCTATTCCAAATTCAAATTTATGCTTCTACTTTAGTTTTCAGATTTTTCAAATGTATCAATTGAAATCCAAAGGTGAATATAAACCATATTATTTTAATTTTACTAAGTTAAGCTTTATTCTTGTTATTTATTTCATGGGATGTATAAATAGTTTCTTTTAAAAGAAAAATTCTTTTCCCATCATTTTCTTATTTCCCAATTTCCAAAACATTATGATATTTTGTTCAAATTTCTTCTACCAATTCCCAATCCAAAATTTGGGTGTTACAAATCCTACCCCCCTTAAAAATAATCTCGTCCTCGAGATTTGCAAGAACAGGGTATATAACCAAGTTATCTCAAAACATATGCACAAAGAAAAATCTCGGCATGATGCATAATTCATTAGCAATACATGGGTCACTTAGACCTTATTATTATTCTCAATATAGTAAAATACTAGCTACTAACTAAGGTAACACTTAGATCTTACAAATAGTAGTAATATATAAATACGTTTATGTATCTTGGTGGAACTGGTGGTTAGGAAAGCATGGGTGTATATATGTATGTCCACTTTATTATGTAGGATAGAAGATGTCTTTAGGGTATATATAGGTTTGGGTAAGAAAGAGTAGGATAAGAAAAACTCCATCCAAGATTGTGGATCTTGACTCCTCTTGGTGACCTTACTTGATCCTTGAAGACTTGAGTTAGTGTTCATCCTTCCTTGATGAAGTTGATCATCTTCTTTGGTCTTATCTCATTGATTAGGAGTTAGTGTATATTATTGGCTGGGGAATATGTTTAATATAGGTATGGATGAGATAGATTACATGATGTAGGTTACAAGTTTGTTTTAGGTAGGGGTTGATAGACTATGCAATCCATCATTACTCTATTGGTTTATGTAACTTGTTATATGGGTCAAGTTGTTGGGTAGGGATTAGTGGCTCTAAGTCACCAATTTAGACTTAAGTGAATGTGGAGTATGGCCTTATCCATTGTACCAGCACTAAGTAACTCAATCCATCCTAGATCATATTGGATTAGATAGAATCCAGATTAGGTTGGTATGACTAGATTAAACTAGTTAAGATTAGCTAGATCTACCAGGGTAGGATAAATATTACTAGGATATGTTAGAATCTTTTAGGATAGGATGGATTATATGATGTAGGTAGGTCATTGTTCAAGGATGAGTTGGTATAAGACATTAATTTAGGTCAAGATATATTTGTAGAGACAGTGTCTAACCTATATCACCAACTTAACTAACTTGTTAATATCTCACTTTAGATTGGATCATATTAGGTTAGATGGGATCTAGATTAGTTTGGTATGACTAGTTTGACTAGATAAGGTCTAATTAACTTGCATTAGATCATGGTTGATAAACTAGGATGGATAAGTATGCCTATTAGGATAAGATGGGTCCATAAGGATAAGATAAAATCTTTTGAGGTCAGTTAGATTTATTAGGATGAGATAAAATCTTTTCAAGATAAGATGAGTATCTTTTAAAATGAGATGGATCTATTAAGATAAGGGAGAATCTTTTAAGATAAGATGGATTGGTTAGAATGAGATCTTTTAGGATAAGATAAATTTCTTAAGCTAGATGAGTTCCAGTGGGGATAATCTAGGTTGTCTAGTTATTTTATAAATATGTTTTTATACTTATGTGTATATGCAGATGCAGTTGTGGACATTACTCCACAACTCATCACACTCAAACAAAGATCCAAATCAGACAGATATCATAAGAACAAGCATTCAAATACATAGACACTTATAAAAATAGTTTTGTTTTTTTTTGTTCCTAGGATTAGGTCTCCTATTCTTAAAGTCACTTTTGGCACAGGATTTCAAAGTGTGAAATCCACATTTTGTCTTTGGAAAGAAAAGATAAGAATAATCAGAGTAAAGCGGAAATAGATGAGAAAAGATTAAGAAAAGTTTAGAACAGAATCAGAGTAGCAGAGGTAAGTAAGTATTGGTTGTCCAGTTCTATCTAGGTTTCGTCCTGCAGTCAACATTCCTCTGATACCACTTCTGTAACACCCGGATTTTAGGGGTCCAAAACCCGGGCGTAAACATAAACACCAGGTATGCTGGGACCAAGTCTCACACATATGATGTATAGTGGCACAGGATCGAATGTCACAACTTTATATATAACAGGAGTTCTATACAAAATAAATAATTACATTATAAGGAGACAATGGTCCAGCAACCCAAAGTTGACTGGGAGACGACGGCCTAGACCTCTCACGAACTCAACACAGCATCCTCCATGAGCATCATCCTGCAGTACCTGGTCTTGACCTGTGGTGTATGTGAGACAGCAAGAGTGAGCTCACATACGTTCATCGCTCAACAAGTTGTGGGGAATAATGTGCATGAACTCGCCAAAGGTGGGAGCTCACGTGAAGTGTAAGGCTTACCAAAGAAGATGGTTAGAGCTGAGCATTGCTTTTAAAGTTGGTCAAAATTTTATTAGCAGTTACTAAGTATAAGTAAATACCAAACCCAATTAAGTAATAGAACAAAAGTAACAACTTCACCTGCAATGCAATGCATATGTCAAATTGAATTTAATTCCATAATTTAATCATGTGAGGGTCCGAGCTGCTCATGACCGTGAGCACGGCTAGTATACCAGTTTTACACTCTGCAGAGGTTGCGCATCTTTACCCACAAGTCGTGTATCCCATGTCGCCAGGGTTTGCAAAGCCCTTAGACACTTCCGAGGTGAATGGCTAGGGATCCACTACGAGGCCTTTACAAAGTTCCACTAGCTTCCGAAAACCCGCTACAGTTTATAGGAAGATCCAGTGCAGGAATCCCTTGCAGGACCGCCATCGCAGCAAAATCCTCCCGAGGGCCTCCCTACACTGACCTCTCCCCTACTGCCCTTGCCCCTTTCGGGTAAGGTAGTCTTCCACTAGCTTTCCTAATTAATCAGCCAAGGGCGTCCCATACCACCCTTGTGGTAGCACTGTTTTCCCGGGTGGTCGCTCCATGTTCCAATTAACATAATGATCTTAACATGAACATTAAATAACAACTGATAACAAAATGTATAATCATGAATAGTGTAATCTTCATACCCAAAACCACATATAGCACTAGCAAGTACTACCCAGAAAGTTCAGTGGTAAACAAGGTATAAAGATAGACAAACTAGGGTAACCTATTGGGTCCCATCAAAATTATCCTATGCAGATCATTATGATTAATTAGAACATGAGTAGGTGAAAAGAAGTGATCAAGGGCACAACTTGCCTGGGCCTTGAGAATCCAGGTACCAGGATGATTCTTCAGATCCTCGTGACCTCACTGCTAGTCGTAGCAATACAAACATACATGGTATAGGCAAAATTAACATTACACCAAACATATATGCAAAATACATATTAATAATCTACATATTAAAATAAGATCACAGGAAAAAGAATTATTAATTTTGGAATTGTAGATTTTAAGTTATGAATTTTCAAAGGTTTAATGTGCTTGAAATGGGATTAAATAATAAATTAATTTTCTTACTGTTTTCATGTCAAAACAGAGACACAAAATGATAAACAATAATATTACAAAATTATAGGAACTGGAATGGACTAATTTAGACTTAATATGAATTTTCTATGGATTTAACAAAATTCTGGAATTGTTTTTATATTAAAAATTCATTTTATAATTCAATTTATCTGTTTTTCTCATTCACTGGACTGGGCGCATTATAACAGAGAAGTGTAGGGGCTCTGGTGTAAAACTTCCCAAGACACAGAACGGCAGGCGCCAGGACTGCGGGTTAATTTATCGAAATCCGAGGGCTTCATTTAGAAGATGACCACGGTGAAGAGGTAAGATGGAATCTGGGCCGCCCGATCCAGAACCGAGGACCCAGATTAAAATCCCGCTACGACGAACCGGTACGCTTTCCTGTCCACAAGATCAGAGATCAATGGCTGGTATTTAATGGGGCGAAGGGGTATCCTCGATCTAATCTCGACCGTCGGCTGGGATCCAACGGTCGGGCGCTCGTCTTCTTCCCTCCACCAAGCCCGACGGCGGCGCACACTAAACCGTGGTGGCGCCATAGCCGGTGAGCGCGAAAGCTCAAATCCCCGACCCACGATTCAAGGCAAACAGAGCTACACGCATAGAAGAACAGCGTAAAGAGTAGGGAGATGATTTTACCGAGGATTGGGCACCCGGGCGGGCTGACCACGACACGAGGCGGCTTCACAGCGTTCCGCCCACTCCGGCGAACAATTACGGGGCGCGCGGTCGACGATTCGGCACGTTAGCACCACGGATGGTTACGCGCCCCCTCGGTGTAGACCCCCGACCTCCCTACGACGAGCACCGATGGCGCGGATGGCTTTGACGGTGGCGACCCTCGATTTGCGCGGTGGTGGCGCAGTGGATCCAGGGAGAAGTTCCCAGTGCACCGGTCCCGACCAAACTTGCCGCAGCAGCGCACACGCCTGGCACTTATACCCTGCGGTAGAGTCCGACCAAGGGGGAAGAAATTTTTCAACGGCCCACGGCCTTCGCGGAGCTCGGTGATGCAGGCGAGGAGAAGATTTCGGCGGTAGGTAGGGGGATGGCGCTGACGGTCTGGGCCCGACTGCCAGGGTGTTTAAGCGTGAGTGCTGGGAGACCGCCATCACGGGCCCACCAGTCGGCGACTAAAACACCCAGGCGCGCGCGCAAGTGACTGGTTTACGGGCCCCACGTGACGGCGAGCGTGAGAGAACAGAGTTTGACTGGGATGCGGGTCCCAGAAGTCAGACGGACGGCGCGGTGGACGGCTGGGCCGAGGGAAAAAGGGGAAGTGGGCCGCAGTGAAGGAATCGGCCCAGACGCAGGCTTCTTCTTTTACGTTTTTTTTTCTTTTCTTTTTTTTTCTAGTTTCTTTTCCTTTTAAATTTCTAGAATTCAAGTTTGAATTCCATTCCAATTGTGAACTTTATACCTAGTTTCAAATGTACAAAATGTAAAAACAAGTATGGCAGGATTTTATTTATTTATATATTTATTTTCTTCATTTTGTATAGTATTTCCCTCCTCTTTTATTTTCTATTTTCTATTCCAAATTCAAATTTATGCTTCTACTTTAGTTTTCAGATTTTTCAAATGTATCAATTGAAATCCAAAGGTGAATATAAACCATATTATTTTAATTTTACTAAGTTAAGCTTTATTCTTGTTATTTATTTCATGGGATGTATAAATAGTTTCTTTTAAAAGAAAAATTCTTTTCCCATCATTTTCTTATTTCCCAATTTCCAAAACATTATGATATTTTGTTCAAATTTCTTCTACCAATTCCCAATCCAAAATTTGGGTGTTACAGAAGAGACTCCACGTCGCCCGACCTAGGGCACAAGTCCGCCACGTCGACAGGAAGCGCCATCATCACCCTACCCTGAGACGACTCGGGCCGCAGAGAACAGGACCGACGTCCCATCTGGCTAGCTCCGCTAGATAGGCAATGGTGGCGCCCCGCTGGACCCATGATGACGGCGGCCCCCAGCTCCCTTACGAAAGCAGGGGGACGTCAGCAAGGGCCCAACCACTCCGACAGATGTCCCTCCGTCCGGCTCCATCGCTTCTCCGACAGCCACGACGCCACACTAGCTGGGTGCCAAGATCTCTCCGGCTGCCACCTTGGCATGTACTTAGGGCACTAGCTCTCCCCCGCTAGACACGTAGCACCTTGCTACACCCCCATTTGTACACCTGGATCCTCTCCTTACGCCTATAAAAGGAAGGACCAGGGCCTTCTTAGAGAAGGTTGGCCTCGCGGGGACGAAGGGCAGGGGCAGGCGCTCTCTCGGGGCCGCTCGCTCCCCTCACCTCGCGCGGACGCTTGTAACCCCCTACTGCAAGCGCACCCGACCTGGGCGCGGGACGAACACGAAGGCCGCGGGATTCTCCGACTCCCTCACGACCCGGCTCCGGCCACCTCGCACTCGCTCTCTCCCCCCTTCGCGCTCGCCCACGCGCTCGACCCATCTGGGCTGGGGCACGCGGCACACTCACTCGTCGGCTCGGGGACCCCCCGGTCTCGGAACGCCGACAGTTGGCGCGCCAGGTAGGGGCCTGCTGCGTGTTGACGAGTAGATTCCCGTCAAGCTCCAGATGGGCAGTCTCCAACGACCTCTTCAACCCGGAACGGTGCTCCGTTTCGGGAGTCTCGAGTTCATGTCCTTCGACGGCAGCTACGACATGATACTCCTTCCACCGCCGCGCGACAGCGACAATGGTGGCGGACAGCCCGCCCGCCGGCGGCGGAATCGACGACGTCTTTCCCGCGTAGGGGAAGGACAACTTTCGAGCTCGCCCCATCCTCTCCCTCGCCATCGGAGGAGGAGGCGGGGCAACCAAGGCTGAGCGGGAGGCTGCGCTCAGTCGACTGTCGAGCAAATCGACATCCCCAGCGCCCCAACGGAGGACGCGTCGGGCATCACCCGCGCGTTTGAGGCGAAGACGAGCGCCGTCCCCCCGCGTCACGCCGATCCCGAGCAAGTGGACGACGCCAGCACGCTCACGGAGGGCCTGCAGGACGTCGCCCTCGCACCCAGGACGACAGCACGATCAGCCCCCGATGCGACTTCGTCGATCCTCGTCGACCCAAAGGTACGGGCTGATTCCCATCCTTTGTCATTTCGACTCGGCCTCAACCCGCCTAGCAACCTCGCTTTGGCGGGCGCTCACACTGAGGCGAGTGCAACCTCTCTGGGGTTTCGTGTGCGGTCGCCTTGGGACCGATTGACGGGTGACTCGACCTACGGACCCTCTGGGTCCGAGGAAGATGACGACCCCAGCATCTGCTGGGATTTCTCTAGATCTGGCAACCCCAGTACCATGCGGGATTTCATGACCGCATGTAACTACTGCCTCTCCGACTGTTCCGACGGCAGCCGCAGCCTTGGCGACAAGGACTGCGGCCCGAGCCGCGAATGTTTCCATGTCGAGCTAGGGGATCCCTCCGGAGGCAGCTGTCTCGGCATGCCGGAGGATGGTGATCCCCCTAGGCCAGCGCCTCGCGCCGACATCCCGCGGGAGCTAGCTGTGGTCCCCGTTCCGGCGGGGGGTCACGACCCACAGCTCGAGCAAGTCCGCGGGGCGCAGGCCGGGCTCGATGAGGGAGCAGGAGCGGTCGAGGCAATCCGCCAGAACATCGGGCAGGTATGGGCGAGCCAGCCCCCGGCCGGAGGAATACGTCACCTGCCCCAAGGTCTCCAGCACCGCATCGCCAACGATGCCAGGGACAGACCGCCACCCGCATCCGGCGGAACCGGTCAGGACCTGGCCGCCGCAGCGATGCTCCTCCGCGCGATGCCGGAGTCATCAACCACCGAGGGTCGGCGGATCCAGGGAGAGCTCAAGCATCTCCTGGAGGGCGCTGCGGCCCGGTGGGCCGAGAGCTCTGCCTCCCGAAGGCAGGGGTACCCCTCGGAACCTCGTGCCGCGACTTCCCGACTCACGCGGGAAGCCTCGGTCTTCACCGGGCGCACGCGCAACACCGCGCCTGCGGCCCCGGGCCACCTCGGCGACGAGCACCCTCATCGCGACCGTCGGGTCCGCCTCGACGAGAGGGTGCGCTGAGGTTATCACCCTAGGCGCGGGGGACGCTACGACAGCGGGGAGGATCGGAGTCCCTCGCCCGAACCACCCGGTCCGCAGGTCTTCAGCCGAGCCATTCGGCGGGCGCCGTTTCCGCCCTGATTCCGACCCCCGACTACTATCACGAAGTACTCGGGGGAAACGAGACCGGAATTGTGGCTTGCGGACTACCGCCTGGCCTGTCAACTGGGTGGGACGGACGACGACAACCTCATCATCCGCAACCTCCCCCTGTTCCTCTCCGACACCGCTCGCGCTTGGTTGGAGCACCTGCCTCCGGGGCAGATTTCCAACTGGGAGGATCTGGTCCAGGCTTTCGCCGGCAACTTCCAGGGCACGTACGTGCGCCCCGGGAACTCCTGGGACCTCCGAAGCTGTCGGCAACTACCGGGAGAGTCCCTTCGGGACTACATCCGGCGATTCTCGAAGCAGCGCACCGAGCTGCCCAACATCACCGACTCCGATGTCATCGGCGCGTTCCTCGCCGGCACCACCTGCCGTGACCTGGTGAGCAAGTTGGGTCGCAAGACCCCCACCAGGGCGAGCGAGCTGATGGACATCGCCACCAAGTTCGCCTCTGGTCAGGAGGCGGTTGAAGCCATCTTCCGAAAGGACAAGCAGCCCCAGGGCCGCCCGTCGGAAGATGCTCCCGAGGCGTCTACTCCGCCCGACGCCAAGAAGAAAGGCAGGAGGAAGTCGCAAGCGAAACGCGACGCCGCCAGCACGGACCTTGTCGCCGCCGCCGAGTACAAGAACCCTCGGAAGCCCCCCGGAGGCGCCAACCTCTTCGACAAGGCACTAAAGGAGACGTGCCCCTACCATCAGGGGCCCGTCAAGCACACCCTCGAGGAGTGCGTCATGCTTCGGCGCCACTTCCACCGGGCCGGGCCACCCGCAGAGGGTGACAGGGCCCGCGACGACGGCAAGAAGGAAGATCACCAAGCAGGAGAGTTCCCCGAGGTCCGCGACTGCTTCATGATCTATGGAGGGCATGCGGCGAACGCCTCGGCTCGGCATCGTAAGCAGGAGCGTCGGGAGGTCTGCTCGGTGAAGGTGGCGGCGCCAGTCTACCTAGACTGGTCCGACAAGCCCATCACCTTCGACCAAGATGACCACCCCGACCACGTGCCGAGCCCAGGGAAGTACCCACTCGTCGTCGATCCCGTCATCGGCGACGTCAGGCTCACCAAGGTCCTGATGGATGGGGGCAGCTGCCTCAACATCATCTACGCCGAGACCCTCAGGCTCCTGTGCGTCGATCTGTCATCTGTCCGGGCAGGCGCTGCGCCCTTCCACGGGATCGTTCCAGGGAAGCGCGTCCAGCCCCTCGGACAGCTCGACCTTCCTGTCTGCTTCGGAACACCCTCCAACTTCCGAAGGGAGACTTTGACGTTCGAGGTGGTCGGGTTCCGAGGAACCTACCACGCAGTGTTGGAAGGCCATGCTACGCGAAGTTCATGGCCATCCCCAACTACACCTACCTGAAGCTCAAGATGCCGGGCCCCAACGGGGTCATCACCGTCGGCCCCACGTACAAACACGCATTCGAATGCGATGTGGAGTGCGTGGAGTACGCCGAGGCCCTCGCCGAGTCCGAGGCCCTCATTGCCGACCTGGAAAGCCTCTCCCGAGAGGTGCCGGACATGAAGCGACATGCCGGCAACTTCGAGCCAGCAGAGACGGTTAAGGCCGTCCCACTCGACCCCAGTGGCGACATCTCCAAGCAGATTCGGATCGGTTCCGGGCTCGACCCCAAATAGGAAGCAGTGCTCGTCGACTTTCTCCGCGCAAACGCCGACGTCTTTGCGTGGAGTCCCTCGGACATGCCCGGCATACCGAGGGATGTCGCCGAGCACTCGCTGGATATTCGGGCCGGAGCCCGACCGGTCAGACAGCCTCTGCGCCGATTCGACGAGGAAAGGCGCAGGGTGATAGGCGAGGAGATCCACAAGCTGATGGCCGCAGGGTTCATCAAAGAGGTATTCCACCCTGAGTGGCTTGCCAACCCTGTGCTTGTGAGGAAGAAAGGGGGGAAATGGCGGATGTGCGTAGACTACACTGGTCTCAACAAAGCATGTCCGAAAGTCCCCTACCCTCTACCTCGCATCGATCAAATTGTGGACTCCACTGCAGGGTGCGAAACCCTGTCTTTCCTCGATGCCTACTCAGGGTATCATCAAATCAAGATGAAAGAGTCCGACCAGCTCGCGACTTCTTTCATCATGCCCTTCGGCATGTACTGTTATGTCACAATGCCTTTCGGTCTGAGGAACGCGGGCGCGACGTACCAGCGGTGCATGAACCATGTGTTCGGCGAACACATCGGTCGCACGGTCGAGGCCTACGTCGATGACATCATAGTCAAGACGAGGAAAGCCTCCGACCTTCTCTCCGACCTTGAACTGACATTCCGATGTCTCAAGGCGAAGGGCGTCAAGCTCAATCCCGAGAAGTGCGTCTTCGGGGTGCCCCGAGGCATGCTCTTGGGATTCATCGTCTCCGAGCGGGGCATCGAAGCCAACCCGGAGAAGATCGCAGCCATCACAAACATGGGGCCCATCAAGGACTTAAAAGGCGTACAGAGGGTCATGGGATGCCTCGCGGCCTTGAGCCGTTTCATCTCGCGCCTCGGCGAAAGAGGCCTGCCCCTGTACCGTCTCTTGAGGAAGGCCGAGTGCTTCACTTGGACTCCCGAGGCCGAGGAAGCCCTCGGGAACCTGAAGGCGCTCCTCACCCAGGCGCCCGTCTTGGTACCCCCAGCTGATGGAGAAGCCCTCTTGGTCTACGTCGCCGCTACCACTCAGGTGGTCAGCGCCGCGATCGTGGTCGAAAGGCAGGAAGAAGGGCATGCTTTGCCCGTTCAGAGGCCAGTTTACTTCGTCAGCGAAGTGCTGTCCGAGACCAAGATCCGCTACCCACAAGTCCAGAAGCTGCTGTATGCAGTGATCCTGACGAGGCGAAAGCTGCGACATTACTTCGAGTCTCATCCGGTGACTGTGGTGTCATCCTTCCCCCTGGGGGAGATCATCCAGTGCCGGGAAGCCTCGGGTCGGATCGCGAAGTGGGCGGTGGAAATCATGGGCGAGGCAATCTCGTTCGCCCCTCGGAAGGCCATCAAGTCCCAGGTACTGGCGGACTTCGTAGCCGAATGGGTCGACACCCAGTTGCCGACGGCTCCGATCCAACCGGAGCTCTGGACCATGTTTTTCGATGGGTCGCTGATGAAGACGGGAGCTGGCGCGGGCCTGCTCTTCGTCTCGCCCCTCGGGAAGCACCTGCGCTACGTGCTCCGCCTCCATTTCCCGGCGTCCAACAATGTGGCTGAGTACGAGGCTCTGATCAACGGATTGCGAATCGCCATCGAGCTAGGGATCCGACGCCTCGATGCACGCGGCGACTCGCAGCTCGTCATCGACCAAGTCATGAAGAACTCCCACTGCCGCGACCCGAAGATGGAGGCCTACTGTGACGAGGTTCGACGCCTGGAAGACAAGTTCTACGGGCTCGAGCTTAACCACATCGCCCGGCGCTACAACGAGACTGCGGACGAGCTGGCGAAGATAGCCTCGGGGCGAACGACGGTTCCCCCGGACGTCTTCTCCCGGGATCTGCACCAACCCTCCGTCAAGATGGGTGGCACGCCCGAGCCCGAGTTGCCCTCGGCCCCGTCCGAGGCAGCCTCGGCCCAGCCCGAGCCATCCTCGGCTCAGCCCGAGGAACCCTCGACCCCCGAGGGCGAAGCACTGCACATCGAGGAGGAGCAGAGCGGGGTCATGCCAGAACAAGATTGGCAGACCCCGTACCTGCAATATCTCCGCTAAGGAGAGCTGCCCCTCGGCCGAGCCGAAGCTCGGCGGGTAGCGCGACGCGCCAAGTCGTTCGTCTTGCTGGGCGATGAGAAGGAGCTCTACCACCGTAGCCCCTCGGGCATCCTCCAGCGATGCATCTCCATCGCCGAGGGTCAGGAACTCCTGCAGGAAATACACTCGGGGGTTTGCGGCCATCACGCGGCACCTCGAACCCTCGTCGGGAACGCTTTCCGCCAAGGCTTCTACTGGCCGACGGCGGTGGCTGACGCCACTAGAATTGTTCGCGCCTGCGAAGGGTGCCAATTCTACGCGAAGCAGACCCACCTGCCCGCTCAGGCTCTGCAGACGATACCCATCACCTGGCCTTTCGCTGTGTGGGGTCTGGACCTCGTCGGCCCTCTGCAGAAGGCGCCCGGGGGCTACACGCACCTGCTGGTCGCCATCGACAAATTCTCCAATTGGATCGAGGTCCGACCCCTGAACAACATCAGGTCCGAGCAGGCGGTGGCGTTCTTCACCAACATCATCCATCGCTTCGGGGTCCCGAACTCCATCATCACCGACAACGGCACCCAGTTCACCGGCAAAAAATTCTTGGATTTTTGCGAGGATCACAACATCCGGGTAGACTGGGCCGCCGTAGCTCACCCCATGTCGAATGGGCAAGTAGAACGTGCCAATGGCATGATTCTACAAGGGCTCAAGCCTCGGATTTACAATGATCTCAACAAGTTCGGCAAGCGATGGATGAAGGAACTCCCCTCGGTGATCTGGAGCCTAAGGACGACGCCGAGCCGAGCCACGGGTTTCACGCCGTTCTTCCTGGTCTACGGGGCCGAGGCCGTCCTGCCCACTGACCTGGAATACGGCTCCCCGAGGACGAGGGCCTACAACGAAGAAAGCAACCAAGCTAGCCGAGAAGACTCGCTGGACCAGCTGGATGAGGCTCGGGACAGGGCCTTACTACACTCGGCGCGGTATCAGCAGTCCCTGCGACGCTACCACGCCCGAGGGGTCTGACCCCGAGACCTCCAGGTGGGCGATCTGGTGCTTCGGCTGCGGCAAGACACCCGAGGGAGGCACAAGCTCACGCCCCCCTGGGAGGGGCCGTTCGTCATCGCCAAAGTTCTGAAGCCCGGAACGTACAAGCTGGCCAACAGCCAAGGCGAGGTCTACGGCAACGCTTGGAACATCCAACAGCTACGTCGCTTCTACCCTTGAGATGTTTCCAAATTGTTCATATACCTCGCACCCACGCAAAGTTTAGTCAACAAGGAAGGGTCGGCCTCGCCTCGGCAAAGCCCGACCCTCCCTCGGGGGCTAAAAGGGGGGAAACCCCCTCTGCGTCAAAATTTTCCTCGAACAAAAAATCTCTTTTATCAGAATATCTTTCGTGCTTTTTGACTACTTCGAAAAGTGGGTCCTGGAAACGACGGAGTACACGTAAGCAGCCAAGGCTGACCGAGCCGAGGGACTCCTACGCCTCCGGGATACGGATACCTCACTCATCACCTTCTGCGATAAGTAACTCGCGCTCGGATAAGGTGACTCCGCGGATCGAACAAGTCTCTACGTTCGGAAGCTCTTCTGTCGAAGCGATTCTTCGAGTTTTCTCGACTAAGTCGGTGATAGGGCCTCATGGACGAGTAAAAGTGCGCGTAAGCGGCAAGGCCGACCGAGCCGAGGGACTCCCACGCCTCCGGGATACGGATACCTCACTCCTCACCTTCCGCGAGAAGCAACTTTCGTTCGACCAAACATCCCTGTTACCGACAAAAAGTCCAGATGCTTGGAACAAGAGGAAAAGGGACGCAGCTTTACAACACAGCAAGGGTGTGTGTTCTGGCCTCGACGGCCGCACAAAGCACACGCTACAAGACAAGCTGATCCTGCAGGCTCAGGTCTTGGCGCTGGAAGGGGGCGGCGATACCCTCGGCATCGACAGCACCTTCGGCAACGCCCGAACTAGCCTCGGACGGCGACGCGGTCCGAGGGCCTCCGCTCCAAGGGACGGCGTCATCGCCACGCCCGGGCGATCGTTGTCAGGGACTTCTCCAGGAATCCGGCCCGAGCAGGCGGCTCGGCCAGCCACCTCCGGGGCCTCGGCCAATCACCTTCCGAGGGCACGAGCCCGGTCCGAAGCCTTGGCTGACCGACTCCGGCGTCGATCCTGCCAACGGACAACCCGGCTAGGGTCCGGCCAACCAGGTTTCATTCCCGAGCTAACTCTGCCTCTGCCCATGCTGATATTGCTACCCCCGGCCTCGGCTCGTCGAAGAGCGGCCGAGGGGTCTCTTTAACTAAGCTAGAGAAGCCTCGGACAACAGGGCCGACCGAGCCGAGGGACTCCTACGCCTCCGGGATACGGATACCTCACTCGTCACCTTGACACGGGGCGACTTATGCTTAGTGAAGCGGTTCAGACAATCAGCAAGGGAGTCTTAGTGCTCGGAAATGAGGAAAAAACACGGCTCCATGCCGTAGTTACATACATGTTCAGGCCCCGAAAGCCAAAATGAACAAAAAACCCGGCACTCGAGGTGCCATTACAAACGGAACTCTGGTTCCCCCTCCGCAGGTACGAACAACCCCACTCGATGGGGGTGGGCCTGCGGGGCAACAGAAGACCGACGAACGGCATGTCGCCGCCCGCCCCAGCAGCGGCGATGATGAAGACTTCTGCCCCGGGGGGCCGAACAGCAGCAGTGATGACCTCAGGGCGGATGCTGCTGCTAGGAGGCCCCCGCCCTTGCCCAAACTCGAGAGGCAAGGACGGGCAGAAGACCGTAGAGTTGGAGGTCGGTCCGTGGCCAGCCTCGGCTGCCGCGCCGGCGGAAGAACCTCTTCCAGTTGCCGTGGAAAACGCCGGCGCCGCGAGCGGCTCCGAAGCCACTCGCGTCCGAAGGCCAGGCACGCTGCAGCTGTTGGCGCCACGGACGACTCCCGCCCTTCCCCCCGATCACTGAGGGAAGGAGCGGGCCACCGCCCGCGCAGGAGCCGACCCCAACTCGGCACACTCCCCTCCTCAGCCCTGGTGATGAAAATCCTTGAGGCTGAGGGAGGGGGTAGAGGCCGCAGCCCGACTCGCTTTCCCCCACCATCAAGCCGGAGGTCGCCCTCGTGGGTGACCGCCGGTGGAGGGGTGCAGCCGGGCTGCATGATGAAAATCCTTGAAGCCGAACGATGGCCGAAAGGTACCCGCTCCCACGGAGTGGTGTCCCCCGACGATGAGGCACGGAGACGGCGGTTTCCCCCATCCGGGGGCTTGAAAGGCGGAAAGACACGATGCATAAGGGAGGAAGAAGACATGGTCGCCTTACGAAAGGGGTCGCCCTCCTTTTAAAGGCAACTCTCCGTGCTTGCGCCCCCAACCGTCACGGGCTGAGTCTTCTCCAACACGCCTCCAAAGCCCTCCCCTGCGGCGCGGGGGCTGGGACCCACCTGTCATGCAGACCGGCTCCGAGCAGAAGAAGCCGAACCGCCGCGCGCGGCGCGCGCGCAACCACCCAACAGTTACAAGGGACCCTCCACTTTTGCCCAGACCAACGGGCGAAGGGGGTGGGCAGCCATGCGGGCGGCATGCAACCGCGCCAAGTGGACGCGCCTCTCCGACTCCTGACAGGCCGGCATGAAGGCTCAAGCCCACGCGTCGCGCAACCGGCGCGCCGGATGCTGTATGTAAGCCACTATGCCACTTGCGCCACCACCGCACCTCCTCGGTTGCGGAACCAATACCGCGACCCAAGGCGGCCCAGCGCGCGGCCCAGCTGCGCCAGCCTGACGCAGCGGTCAAACACGGTCAAAAGTGGGCCGGCAGTAATGACAGTGGCAGGCGCGCAAGAGCAGCGATCACGCCATCAGCTAGGCTCACGTCCCATCCGGAGGCAGCAAGAGATCCCTCTCTCTCTCTCTCACGGTGTGAAGACGACACGCCCGTGACCCGTTCCTCGAACGGCTCGCGCACGCGCAACGGCGGCTTCGCCAACTACTCGCCCCGGCGCATTAACTCCGCGGCTCAACGGGCAGCGCTACTGGCAGGAGCAGCTGGCGACGTTTCGCCTTCGCCAAAACAACCACACCGAAAAAGGTACGCCACGACGTTCAATTTCGAATCCTTTTTCCCTTTTCCTTCTTTCTCTATCTCTTGCAACAGGGACCGGGAAAGGGGATACCCCCAAAGGGATCCTTCCCCGTGAAGGAACTAGGCTCCGAGCCTCCTTACTGATCAGGGGTTCGAAGGCTGGCCCCCCGAAGGGTTCAACAGCCGCCTCAGATCGCGTGGGCCCGACACCCACTACTGGTCAGGGGTTCGAAGGTCGGCCCCCCGAAAGGTTCCACGACCGCCTCAGGCTACTCGGGCTCCGCGCCCATTACTGATCAGGGGTTCGAAGGCTGGCCCCCCGAAGGGTTCACAGTCGCCTCAGACGCCGAGCAAGGGATGACCAGGGGTACGTTCGATACATAACCAAGGCTCGGGCTGCGCTCCCGAGGTACCCTAGGACATTTCCGAGACCAGCGGGAACGACTCTGTAACGGAATCCCATCGGAGGGAGGCAACGAGCCCTCGGACCCCGTCGCCAGGGGACCGGGTCCGGCAGATCACCCGCAGGTACTTTTGGGCGTGCCTCCGGGCCCCTAGCCGACCCCCAACGAACGGGGCACGGACGCCCACTCGGATTACCCGATTGCAGCTCACCGGAGACACCATGTTCGGTGCCCATCGAGGGTAACATGGCGCTCTCCCCCCCTCCTCCTTGCGGAAAGGCGACGTAGGGGCGTATGTAAAAAAGCCGAGTCTGTCCCTGATCGTCCTCTCGCTCTGTGCGGAGGCTCGGGGGCTGCTCTCGCAAACCCGGCTCCGGCCAAACCGTTGACAGCGTCAACATACCAGCCCGAGAACTTGGGCCCCGACAGTGCACCTGGGCTACGGCCTGTTCGCATGAGGGAACCGCCAGACCAGCCAAAGCATTACGCAAGGCATTAAGACCTCGAAGGAGTGAAACCACTCCTCCGAGGCCTCGGGGGCTACACCCGACGGGTGCGCTCGCGCGCACCCACCGGAACAAAGTACAACCGAGAAAGGCTGGTCCCCTTGCAAAAAAGTGCGACAAAAGCCTCCAAGCGAGTGTTAACACTCCCTTCGAGGCTCGGGGGCTACTGTCGGGGACCATAATTAGGGGTACCCTCAAGACGCCTAATTCTCAGCTGGTAACCCCCATCAGCATAAAGCTGCAGAGGCCTGATGGGTTTGATTAAGTCAGGGATCAGTCCATATGAGCGACTTGATCACGCCACGCCCGAGCCTAGCCTCGGGCGAGGGCAGCCGACCCTGAGATATTTCCGTCTCGCCCAAGGCCTCCTCTTTCACGGCAGACGCATCTCCGGCTCGCCCGAGGCAATTCCTTCGATAAGAAGTAACCCTGACTAAATCACCGCGCCGACCGACCAAATCACTGGGGCCTTTAACGCAAAAGGTAAGACTGACGGGTAGCCAGGCTTGGCCGAAAGCGCCAGAGGAAGCTCCGCCCGACCCAGGGCTCGGACTCGGGCTAAGGCCCCGGAAGACGGCGAACTCCGCTCCGCCCGACCCAGGGCTCGGACTCGGGCTAAGGCCCCGGAAGACGGCGAACTCCGCTCCGCCCGACCCAGGGCTCGGACTCGGGCTAAGGCCCCGGAAGACGGCGAACTCCGCTCCGCCCGACCCAGGGCTCGGACTCAGGCTAAGGCCTCGGAAGACGATGAACTCCGCTTCGCTCGACCCAGGGCTCGGACTCCACCCCGACCTCCGCCTCGCCCGACCCGGGTGCTCAGGTTCGGCCTCGACCATGCAGGACAGACTCGACCTCGGCCTCGGAAGAGACTCCACGTCGCCCGACCTAGGGCACAAGTCCGCCACGTCGACAGGAAGCGCCATCATCACCCTACCCCGAGACGACTCGGGCCGCAGAGAACAGGACCGACGTCCCATCTGGCTAGCTCCGCCAGATAGGCAATGATGGCGCCCCGCTGGACCCATGACGACGGCGGCCCCCAGCTCCCTTACGAAAGCAGGGGGACGTCAGCAAGGGCCCAACCACTCCGACAGATGTCCCTCCGTCCGGCTCCATCGCTTCTCCGACAGCCACGACGCCACACTAGCTGGGTGCCAAGATCTCTCCGGCTGCCACCTTGGCATGTACTTAGGGCACTAGGCTCTCCCCCGCTAGACACGTAGCACCTTGATACACCCCCATTTGTACACCTGGATCCTCTCCTTACGCCTATAAAAGGAAGGACCAGGGCCTTCTTAGAGAAGGTTGGCCTCACGGGGACGAAGGGCAGGGGCAGGCGCTCTCTCGGGGCCGCTCGCTCCCCTCACCTCGCGTGGACGCTTGTAACCCCCTACTGCAAGCGCACCCGACCTGGGCGCGGGACGAACACGAAGGCCGCGGGATTCTCCGACTCCCTCACGACCCGGCTCCGGCCACCTCGCACTCGCTCTCTCCCCCCTTCGCGCTCGCCCACGCGCTCGACCCATCTGGGCTGGGGCACGCGGCACACTCACTCGTCGGCTCGGGGACCCCCCGGTCTCGGAACGCCGACACCAGGGGTAGCGGTGTCAGCGTGAACAGAGGCAGAGTTGGCTCAAAAAAGAAAACCTGGCTGGGTCGTCCGTTGGCGGGACCGACGCCGGAATTGATCTGCCGAGGCCTCGGGCTGGGCTGATGTCCTTGGGGGACAGCTGGCCGAGGCCCCGGGGTGACCGGCCGAGCCGCCTGCTCGGGCCGGATTCTCGGGGAAGACCCTGGCGGCGATGGCCCAGGCTCGGTGATGACATTGTCCTTCAGAGCTGTCGGGGACCATAATTAGGGGTACCCTCAAGGCTCCTAATTCTCAGCTGGTAACCCCCATCAGCACAAGGCTGCAAAGGCCTGATGGGTGCGATTAAGTCAGGGATCGGTCCATACGAGGGACTCGATCACGCCTCGCCCAAGCCTAGCCTCGGACAAGGGCAGCCGACCCCGGAGGATCTCCGTCTCGCCCGAGGCCCTGCCTTCGCTAAGAAGCAACCCTGACCAAATCGCCGCACCGACCGACCAAGTCGCAGGAGCATTTAATGCAAAGGTGGCCTGACACCTTTATCCTGACGCGCGCCCCCCAGCCGGCAGAGCCGAAGTGACCGCCGTCACTTCGCCGCTCCACTGACCGGCCTGACAGAAGGACAACGCCGCCTGCGCCACTCCGGCTGCGGTGCCACTTGACAGAGTGAGACTGACAGGCAGTCAGGCCCGGCCGAAAGCTCCATAGGAAACTCCGCTCCGCCCGACCCAGGGCTCGGACACGGGCTAAGTCCCGAAAGACGGCGAACTCCGCTCCGCCCGACCCAGGGCTCGGACACAGGCTAAGTCTCGGAAGATGGCGAACTCGGCTCCGCCCGACCCAGGGCTCGGACACGGGCTAAGTCCCGGAAGACGGCGAACTCCGCTCCGCCCGACCCAGGGCTCGGACACGGGCTAAGTCCCGGAAGACGGCGAACTCCGCTCCGCCCGACCCAGGGCTCGGACACGGGCTAAGACCCGGAAGACGGCGAACTCCGCTCCGCCCGACCCAGGGCTCGGACACGGGCTAAGTCCCGGAAGACGACGAACCCCGCTTCGCCCGACCCCAGGGCTCGGACTCCGCCCCGGCACCAGCCGACAATCTCCGCCTCGCCCGAACCTGGGGCTCGGACCCGACCTCGGCCACGGAAGACAGACTCGACCTCGGCTTCGGAGGAGCTTCCACATCGCCCAACCTAGGGCGTAGACCAGCCACGTCAACAGGAGGCGCCATCATCACCCTACCCCGAGCTGACTCGGGCCGCAGGGAACAAGACCGGCGTCCCATCTGGCTCGCTCCGCCAGATAGGCAATGATGGAGCCCTGCATACTATGTGACGACGGCGGCTCTCAGCCCCCTTACGGAAGCAAGAGGACGTCAGCAAGGATTCAACCGCTCCGACAGCTGTCCCTCCGCCAGGCTCCATCGCTCCTCCGACGGCCACGACATCACACCAGCTGGGTGCCAAAATCTCTCCGGCTGCCACAACGGCATGTACTTAGGGCGCTAGCTCTCCTCCGCTAGACACGTAGCACTCTGCTACACCCCCCATTGTACACCTGGATCCTCTCCTTGCGCCTATAAAAGGGAGGACCAGGGCCCTCTTAGGGAAGGTTGGCCGCGCGGGGACGAGGACGAGACACGCGCTCGCTCGGAGCCGCTCGCTCCCTCTCCCGCGTGGACGCTTGTAACCCCCTACTACAAGCGCACCCGACCTGGGCGCGGGACGAACACGAAGGCCGCGGGATTCCCACCTCTCTCACGCCGGTCTTCCGGCCGCCTCGCTCTCCCCCCTTCGCGCTCGCCCTCGTGCTCGACCCATCTGGGCTGGGGCACGTGGCGACATTCACTTGTCGGCTCAGGGACCCCCCGGTCTCGGAACGCCGATAGTTGGCGCGCCAGGTAGGGGCCTGCTGCGTGTTGACGAGCAGCTTCCCGTCAAGCTCCAGATGGGTAGTCTCCTAGCAACCTCTCCAACCCGGGACGGTGCTCCGTTTCGGGAGTCTTGAGTTCATGTCCCTCGACGGCAGCTACGACGTGATACTCCTTCCACCGCCGTGCGACAACGACTGTGGCGGCCGACAACCCGCCCGCCGGCGGCGGAATCAGGTGATGTCTTCCCCGCATGGTGGAAGAACAACCTTCGAGCTCACCCCGTCCTCTCCCCCGCCGACGGAGGAGGAGGCGGGGCAACCAAGGCCATGCAGGAGGCAGCGCCTCGTCGGCTGTCGAGCGAGTCGACGGCCCCAGCGCCCCAACAGGGGGCGCACCGGGCGTCGACCTCGCGTTTGAGACGAAGGCGAGCGCCGTCTCCCCGCGACACGCCAATCCCGAGCAAGCGGACGACGCCAGCACGCTCGCGAAAAGCTTGCTGGACGTCACCCTCGTACCTGAGACGACGGTGCAGTTAGCCCCCGACATGACATTATCGCCGCTCGTCGACCAAGAGGTACCGACCGATTCCCATCCCACGTCTTTCGGATTCAGCCTCGACCCGCCTAGCGGCCCCGCTTTGGCGGGCGCTCTTGTAGAGGCGAGTCCAAACCCTCTGGGGTTTCGTATGCGGTCACCTTGGGACCGGCTGATGGATGTCTCGACCTACGGGCCCTCTGGGTCCGAGGAAGACGGCGAACCCAGCATCTGTTGGGATTTCTCTAGACTTGGCAACCCCAGTGCCATGCGGGACTTCATGACCGCATGCGACTACTGCCTTTCCGACTGTTCCGACGGTAGCCGTAGCCTCGGCGACGAGGACTGCGGCCCAAGTCGCGAATGCTTCCACGTCGATCTAGGGGGTCCCTCCGAAGGCAACCATCTCAGCATGCCGGAGGACGGTGACCTCCCCAGGCCGGTGCCTCGCGTTGACATCCCACGGGAGCTAGCTGTGGTCCCTGTTCAAGCGGGGGGCCATGACCCACAGCTCGAGCAAATCTGCGGGGTGCAGGCCAGGCTCGACGGGGGAGCAGGAGCGCTTGAGCTGATCCACCGGGACGTCAGGCAGGCATGGGCGGGCCAACCTCCGGCCGGAGAAATACGTCATCTACCCCAGGGCTTCCAGCACCGCATCACCGACGACGTCAGGGTCAGGCCACCACCCGCATCTAGTGGGGTCGGCCAGAACTTGGCTGCAGCAGCAATGCTTCTCCGCGCGATGCCGGAGCCGTCAACCACCGAGGGGCGGCAAATCCAGGCGGAGCTCAAGAATCTCCTGGAAGGCGCCGCGGTCCGACGGGCCGAGAGCTCTGCCTCCCGAAGGCAGGGGTACCCCTCGGAACCTCATGCTGCAGGCTTCCCGATTCATGCGGGAAGCCTCGGTCTACACCGGGCGCACGCGCAACACCGCGCCTGCGGCCCCGGGTCGCCTCGGCAACGAGCACCATCACCGCGACCGTTGGGCCCATCTCGACGAGAGGGTGCGCCGAGGCTACCACCCCAGGCGTGGGGGACGCTACGACAGCGGGGAGGATCGGAGTCCCTCGCCCGAACCACCCGGTCCGCAAGCCTTCAGCCGAGCCATCCGACGGGCGCCGTTCCAGACCCGGTTCCGACCCCCGACCACTATCACAAAGTACTCGGGGGAGACGAGACCGGAACTATGGCTTGCGGACTACCGTCTAGCCTGCCAACTGGGTGGAACGGACGATGACAACCTCATCATCCGCAACCTCCCCCTGTTCCTCCCCGACACTGCTCGCGCCTGGTTGGAGCACCTGCCTCCGGGGCAGATCTCCAACTGGGACGACCTAGTCCAAGCTTTCGCCGGCAATTTCCAGGGCACTTACGTGCGCCCCGGGAATTCCTAGGACCTCCGAAGCTGCCGGCAGTAGCCAGGAGAGTCTCTCCGGGGCTACATCCGGCGATTCTTGAAGCAGCGCACCGAGCTGCCCAACATCACCGACTCGGATGTCATCGGCGCGTTCCTCGCCGGCACCACCTGCCGCGACTTGGTGAGCAAGCTGGGTCGCAAGACCCCCACCAGGGCGAGCGAGCTGATGGACATCGCCACCAAGTTCGCCTCCGGCCAGGAGGCGGTCGAGGCTATCTTCCGAAAGGACAAGCAGCCCTAGGGCCGCCCATCGGAGGATACTCCCGAGGCGTCAACTCAGCGCGGCGCCAAGAAGAAGGGCAAGAAGAGGTCGCAAGCAAAACGCGATGCCGCCGACGTGGACCTTGTCGCCGCCGCCGAGTACAAGAACCCTCGGAAGCCCCCCGGAGGTGCCAACCTCTTCGACAAGATGCTCAAGGAGCCGTGCCCCTATCAGAGCAACTCCAATAGTTCTCTAAATAACTCTCTAAATCTTAAATTTAAGAAGTGAACAGAAAAATGCTTCTCCAATGGTTGTCTAAATAGACTTGCTAAATTTACTTAGTTGCTATTCAACTCTATTTACTCTCCACATTTAGCAACTCGGTAGGAACTCCCTAAATACAGTTGACGTCAATTTCTTCACACTAGGGTGATTATTTTTACCTTTCCCATACAGTGAGATAGCCAGTTATAACACACTCTTTTTTCATTTTCTAGCATAATGAGGTAGCTAGGTCAAACACGTATGACAGCAAGTTTCTCCTTCACCGTCGAACCTAACTTTCTCATAGGTTGCGTCACCGGATCACCACTCATCCATAATTCATATCGACCGACCTTTTTTCTTCCACCCTCATATCCTCTGCTCTCAACCTTATTATCAGGCAGATCTCATAGGGACAGGGCCGCTAAAGCTAGATTCAAAATCGAACTACTTCCTAAATATGAGCAACTATTGGAGACTAAGTTATTTTTTACTTCCAATAGCTATTTAGCAACTTGCTAAACATGATTTTAGCAAGCTATTTTTTAGAGAACTACTGGAGTTGCTCTCACCAGGGGCCCGTCAAGCACACCCTTGAGGAGTGCGTCATGCTTCGGCGCCACTTTCACAGGGCCGGGCCACCCGCGGAGGGTGGCAAGGCCCGCGACGACGACAAGAAGGAAGATCACCAGGCAGGAGAGTTCCCCGAGGTCCGCGACTGCTTCATGATCTATGGTGGGCAAGCGGCGAACGCCTCGGCTCGGCACCACAAGCAAGAGCGTCGGGAGGTCTGCTCGGTGAAGGTGGCGGCGCCAGCCTATCTAGACTGGTCCGACAAGCCCATCACCTTCGACCGAGCCGATCACCCCGACCATGTGCCGAGCCCGGGGAAATACCCGCTCGTCGTCGACCCCGTCATCGGCGACGTCAGGCTCACCAAGGTCCTCATGGACGGAGGCAGCAGCCTCAACATCATCTACGCCGAGACCCTCGGACTCCTGCGTGTCGATCTGTCCTCCGTCCGAGCAGGCGCTGCGCCCTTCCATGGGATCATTCCCGGGAAGCGTGTCCAGCCCCTCGGACAACTCGACCTTCCCGTCTGCTTCGGAACACCCTCCAACTTCCGAAGGGAGACCCTGATGTTCGAGGTGGTTGGGTTCCGAGGAACCTACCACGCGGTACTGGGGAGGCCATGCTACGCGAAGTTCATGGCCGTCCCCAACTACACCTACCTGAAGCTCAAGATGTCGGGCTCCAACGGGGTCATCACCGTCGGCCCCACGTACAAACACGCGTTCGAATGCGACGTGGAGTGCGTGGAGTACGCCGAGGCCCTTGCCGAGTCCGAGGCCCTCATCGCCGACCTGGAAAGCCTCTCTAAGGAGGTGCCAGACGTGAAGCGTCACGCCGACAACTTTGAGCCAGCAGAGACGGTTAAGTCCGTCCCCCTCGACCCCAGCGGCGATGCCTCCAAGCAGATCCGGATCGGCTCCGGGCTCGATCCCAAATAGGAAGCAGTGCTCGTCGACTTTCCCCGCGCGAACGCCGATGTCTTCGCGTGGAGTCCCTCGGACATGCCTGACATACCGAGGAATGTCGCCGAGCACTCGCTGGACATCCGAGCCGGAGCCCGACCCGTCAAGCAGCCTCTGCGCCGATTCGACGAAGAGAAGCGTAGAGCCATAGGCGAGGAGATCCACAAGCCAATCGCGGACAGGGTTCATCAAAGAGGTATTCCATCCCGAATGGCTTGCCAACCCTGTGCTTGTGAGAAATAAAGGGGGGGAAATGGCGGATGTGTGTAGACTACACTGGTCTCAACAAAGCATGTCCGAAGGTTCCCTACCCTCTGCCTCGCATCGACCAAATCGTGGATTCCACTGCTGGGTGCGAAACCCTGTCTTTCCTCGATGCCTACTCAGGGTATCATCAAATCAGGATGAAAGAGTCCGACCAGCTCGCGACTTCTTTCATCACAGCCTTCGGCATGTACTGCTATGTCACCATGCCGTTCGGCTTGAGGAGTGCGGGCGCGACGTACCAGCGGTGCATGAACCATGTGTTCGGCGAACACATTGGCCGCACGGTCGAGGCCTACGTCGATGACATCATAGTCAAGACGAGGAAAGCCTCCGACCTCCTTTCCGACCTTGAAGCGACATTCCGATGTCTCAAGGCGAAAGGCGTCAAGCTAAATCCCGAGAAGTGTGTCTTCGGGGTGCCCCGAGGCATGCTCTTGGGGTTCATCGTCTCCGAGCGGGGCATCGAAGCCAACCCAGAGAAGATCACAGCCATCACCAGCATGGGGCCCATCAAGGACTTGAAAGGCGTACAGAGAGTCATGGGATGTCTCGCGGCTCTGAGCCGCTTCATCTCACGTCTCGGCGAAAGATGTCTACCTCTGTACCGCCTCTTGAGGAAGGCCGAGTGCTTCGCTTGGACCCCTGAGGCCGAGGAAGCCCTCGGGAACCTGAAGGCACTCCTCACGAAGGCGCCTATCTTGGTGCCCCCAGCTGCCGGAGAAGCCCTCTTGGTCTATGTCGCCACGACCACTCAGGTGGTCAGCGCCGCGATTGTGGTCGAGAGGCAAGAAGAGGGGCATGCATTGCCCGTTCAGAGGCCAGTCTACTTCGTCAGCGAGGTACTGTCCGAAACCAAGATCCGCTACCCACAAGTTCAGAAGCTGCTGTACGCGGTGATCCTAACGCGGCGGAAGCTGCGACACTACTTCGAGTCTCATCCGGTAACTGTGGTGTCATCCTTCCCCCTGGGGGAGATCATCCAGTGCCGAGAGGCCTCGGGTAGGATTGCAAAGTGGGTGGTGGAAATCATGGGCGAGACAATCTCGTTCGCTCCCCGGAAGGCCATCAAGTCCCAGGTCTTGGCGGACTTCGTGGCTGAATGGGTTGACACCCAGCTACCGACGGCTCCGATCCAACCGGAGCTCTGGACCATGTTCTTCGATGGGTCGCTGATGAAGACAGGAGCCGGCGCAGGCCTACTCTTCATATCGCCCCTCGGGAAGCACCGCTACGTGCTACGCCTCCACTTCCCGGCGTCCAACAATGTGGCCGAGTATGAGGCTCTGGTCAACGGGTTGCGGATCGCCATCGAGCTAGGGGTCCGATGCCTCGACGCTCGCGGTGACTCGCAGCTCGTCATCGACCAAGTCATGAAGAACTCCCACTGCCGCGACCCGAAGATGGAGGCCTACTGCGATGAGGTTCGGCGCCTAGAAGACAAGTTCTACGGGCTCAAGCTCAACCACATCGCCCGGCGCTACAACGAGACTGCGGACGAGCTGGCTAAAATAGCCTCGGGGCGAACAACGGTACCCCCGGACGTCTTCTCCCGAGACCTGCATCAACCCTCCGTAAAGATCGATGACACGTTCGAGCCCGAGGTACCCTCGGCTCAGTCCGAGGTACCCTCGGCTCAGTCCGAGGCACCCTCGGCTCAACCCGAGGCGCCCTCGGCTTAGTCCGAGGCACCCTTGGCTCATCCCGAGGCACCCTCAGCTCGGCCCGAGGCGCCCTCAGTTCAATCCGAGGTACCCTCGGCCCCCGAGGGTGAGGCACTGCGCGTCGAGGAGGAGCGAAGCGGGGTCACGCCTAATCGAAACTGGCAGACCCCGTACCTGCAATATCTCCATCGAGGAGAGCTACCCCTCGACCTAGCCGAGGCTCGACGGTTGGCGCGGCGCGCCAAGTCGTTCGTCTTGCTGGGAGATGGAAAGGAGCTCTACCACCACAGCCCCTCCGGCATCCTCCAGCGATGCATCTCCATCGCCGAAGGTCAGGAACTCCTGCGATAGATACACTCGGGGGCTTGCGGCCATCACGCAGCGCCTCGAGCCCTTGTCGGGAATGCTTTTCGACAAGGCTTCTACTGGCCGACGGCGGTGGCCGACGCCACTAGAATTGTCCGCACCTGCGAAGGGTGTCAGTTCTACGCGAGGCAGACCCACCTGCCCGCTCAGGCTCTGCAGACGATACCCATCACCTGGCCTTTTGCTGTGTGGGGTCTGGATCTCGTCGGCCCCTTGCAGAAGGCACCCTGGGGCTACACGCACCTGCTGGTCGCCATCGACAAATTCTCCAAGTGGATCGAGGTCCGACCCCTGAACAGCATCAGGTCCGAGCAGGCGGTGGCGTTCTTCACCAACATCATCCATCGCTTCGAGGTCCCAAACTCTATCATCACCGACAACGGCACCCAGTTGACCGGCAGAAAGTTCCTGGACTTCTGCGAGGATCACCACATCTGGGTGGACTGGGCCGCCGTGGCTCATCCCATGACGAATGGGCAGGTGGAGCGTGCCAACGGCATGACTCTACAAGGGCTCAAGCCTCGGATCTACAATGACCTCAACAAGTTCGGCAAGCGGTGGATGAAGGAACTCCCCTCGGTGGTCTGGAGTCTGAGGACAACGCCGAGCCGAGCCACAGGCTTCACGCCGTTCTTTCTAGTCTATGGGGCCGAAGCCATCTTGCCCACAGACTTAGAATACGGTTCCCCGAGGACTGAGGGCCTACACCGACCAAAGTGTAACACCCCTGGTGTTACTATAACTAAAACTTGAGCATGGCATCATGAGCATGGGCATTGCATATGTTTGACACACCTAGAGTGCATTCACTAGGCAAAAATTTCAAACAAGTTGTATTGTTTTACTGTTTTACAAATAGGACCCTGGTTTAAGGACTTAACCCTAAATAGTGGTTAAAGGGGTAAAACTTAACCAAAGTTGAGAAAACCTAAAGGCTTTAGGGTAAAAGTCATAAAGTGACCCCAACAATAAAGTTGAATCACATTTATACCCCTGGGATATTAAAAACCCTAATCAGAACCCTGGGAAAACCCTAAAACTAAACCCTAGGGACCTAAGTGCAAAATTAGTCCACTTTTGGACTAAAGTGCAAAAACCAAGCCAAATAAGTATTTTAAGTCCTTTGGTTCACAAACATGTGGACTTGAAAGCCAAACCCTAAGTTTTGGACCTAAATGCAAAATGGACCTCATTTGAGTTTATTCTAAGTCTGAAAAATCAGTGCATGGGCTCAACTTTGGGGCTTTGTAATTTGCAAAGTATAGGGTTTTTGCCCTAGGTCACCACATCAAAGTTGAAGACCAATAATAGGAGAACAACTTTGCTAAAGGGTGCAAGCATAGTTGTTATGAGAAATTTGGAGAAAAACTCAGTCCAAAACTGGCTGTCAGACTGTTTGAAGCTGAATTTCAGAGTTGCAGTGCTATGAGGTGAACTTTGAGCTCGATTTTGATTTGGATCCTGTGCTCAAATGTGTTCAAGTCCTATAGTTGGATTGTAGCTGATTTGTAGCTTTAAAACTTTACTACAGAGAGTTGGCTTAGCTTTCACACAAAAATTCGAGAAAATCGACCCCAAATATGGACTGTCAGTCACTCTGAACCGGTGTTCTGATGGAACAGTGCTCGAATACGCTGAAGAAGATTCTAACCGCGCTCGTCGCCGGTAGCCGCCGCCGTCGATCATGGCTCGTCACGATTCGTGCTCAATAGCCTTTGGATAAGCACGGCCGGTGCGAGTCCTCGCCGCCGGTGAGCTGTAAGCCACTCCGGCCAGCTGTAGCGCGTTCCTCCCCCTTGCTCTCCGATCGGGGATACGGATTTCACCGCCGTCGAGCCATTACCGGCGTCCGCCGCGTGGCTCTGTCTTTACACCTCGTCACCGTGACTCCTCTACGCCATCCCATCATCGGCGGGGAGCTTGCCACGGCAGTCGGCACGTATTCACCGTGCGCCAAGCCTCTTCCCCATTTCCGACCGCCACCGCGCCATCCAAATTCACGGACCACCGCCCCCGGCAACTATAAATTGAGCGTGCCCCTAGGTCCGTATGGTAGTCAAGCACCTCGACGCCCCGTATTGCCTCCAGTTGATCACCGACGAGCTAGAATTTTGAGTTTCCCCCAAATCCATTTTTCGCCGCCGTGAATCGAGCTCGCCGTGGACAGCACGTTTCAGGTCCGATCTCACCCTCGGTTCTCTTGTTTCAACATCTTTGTGTCCTCTTGATGCTTACCGAAGCATTGAATCGAACTAGACCGCCCTGGGTCGCCGGGAACACGATCATGTCACCATTTTGCTTACGGCCACCGTGGCCGGAGCTCCCTAGTCCACCCCTAGTGCAATTAGGTTAGGGGAAATGCTCCTTAGGGGTTTAATTCCGTGTATGTCGCTCGAGAGCGCTGGTCACTGCCCCAATCGGCCGGTCTGCTTGCTCGCCGGAGCGTGGCCGCGCTTGAGCGCCGTCGAGGGCTTCAAATTGTGAATTGACAGAACCCCGAGGGCTTTTTCGTGAACTGTCAGCGACTCTGTGAAATAGTAAAAGAACTCGTTCCCAGTTAACCAAAAACCCGAGGGTCTCTGCGCAAAACTTCCTTCGCGGGCGCGGGCGCGCGCGCGATTTCGCGCAGGCTTGGGCCGCCTGGACCGGAATTCGGCCCACTACTGTTCCTATCTTTCTTCTTTTCCTTTTCAGCAGAACTTTGAAAAACTGTAGAAAATGGTAGGAAAATCCTAAAAATATGAGACCAATTTTCCTAGGCTTGTTATTTTCCATAGTATTTAATAAAAATAGTTTTATGATTTTTAGTTTGAACAGGGAATTTTAAGGTATTTAAAACAACCTAAACCAATGGTTCTGGATTTTTAGAGAATAAATAATAAGCCCAAAATTTCCCAAACTTTTTATGTGAGCTTATCACATTATTTAGAAGCCATGGGTAGAGTTTGGTTTGATTTGGACCTTGTTTGATCACTAAACCCAAAACCACCCCCCCTGCTCCATGAACTCCTTTACCGACTCCGGAAACCCTAGGTTCTCGGAGTACCGTGAAGGAAAGTTGTATTCAAGACATAACTAATAAGTTTATGCTACCTTTGCATCCTCATGAGCATTCCATGACATCCATTCTTATGCATGTATATGATTATATTAGAGCAAGAAGAAGAAGAAGAAGTTTTTGAAGAAGGGATACCACCCACCTCTGATCCTCAAACGGATAACTGCTTTTATTTTGATATCTGTGGATCCGAGCAAGACACCTCTGATAACAAAGGCAAGCCCCAGTGCATTTGCCACCCCCCTTGATGTTTTTAAAATCTTTCTCACTTGCTTGATGCATTAGGTGATAGGAGTTGATTGATTAAACAATTCCTGCATTACCTTCCTTGATCTTAATTACCCTCCTTGAAATCCTGTTTTTACAAAAAGGTTTTACTATGCTTAGTATTGCTCTAGAAAAACAAAGGGATTTGTTTTACAAAAGATGTTTGGCAAAGTGGGAGGGATGTTTTCGAAAATAAAACTTGATGGTGGATCCATCACGGCCGTGATGGATTCAACATCGGAAAAGATGTACCTCTGTCAGGTACCAAACTTTGGGTTTGAAATGAGTAAGCTGAGACCGGGCGGGTGACTTGCACGAGAAGAGAGTCTCGGTGTAGTGTCTCCGTCTGAGTCGATTAAGGACCTTGTCGATGTAGGCTTGATGATCGAGGACCCTTTAACTGGTCACATGCCTCGTCATGGGTAAGCCTTGCCTCGGGCAGACTAAGGCCGGAATAAGATAACACGAAATGGGAGTGGAGCGGTGGCGAGAGTAGCGTGTACCCTCCGTGGCAAGAGGCTGGACGGTGGCGTATCTGTGCTCTCAGGTTTGCGTGAACCTGATCCGGTCTTAAGAACCCCGGTGGCGGGTTGACATATGCAAGGGTTAAGTGCTACATATGTTGTGTGATTGGAGATCCTCAGCTGAGTATAATCGATTCGGATCGCCGTACCTTCGCGGTTATGAAGACTTGGTCACTGACCTACACGTAGCATTCCACTAAAGATGATGGGTTTTTGGTTAAGAAATTGGCTAGTGCAGGACCAGTGATTGAACTAGGGTAGAAAGAACTCTAGTGCAGGTAATTTTACCTAACTTGACAAATAAAATTGGATTTTTAAGGATCCACTTTAGTAAGCATTTCTGCAAAACAGAGTCTTTGACTATTGAGAAGCCTTACCTTGACTCCCATATATCCAGCATACCCTTGAGAGTCTTTTCCTTAGTCGGGTAAGACTTGCTGAGTAATTCCATACTCAGGGTTTATCCCTTTGTTGTTTTTAGGTGGGGAAGTAGCAGATTTTTGCTGCTTCTGGGCTAAGGTGGTTCCCAACGAGGAAAAACAAGACTGAAAGGCGGGAGGACTCGGTCCTCCACTTAAGATCTTTTGTTTTTAGTCCTTCGGGAGAAGTTTGTGTCTCCCCGGTTTGTATAATTATTACTTTTATGCACTCACTTTAGCCTGGTCTGTAAATAAATACCTTAAGCTTGCTTTTTGAAATAAATGTAAGTTTATGTAAATCAGCTTCTGCATATCTTTATCTCCGATGGTCTGTAATATCTGCAAGACGGGTGAAACGTTCCTGGTGAGGTAAGGAAGGATACCGAGCTTGTCAAGTAACTTAGGAACATCTACAGGGTGTCTGATGTCTGTTAGACAAGGACAACTGTAGGTGGGCCTGATTACTTGGGAGGTTCCGTCACAGCTGGTATCGGAGCGTAGCCCTTCTTTGCAGATATTGAGGCATCTTCAAAAAGATTTTCAAAAGTCTTACCTAAAGATTCTTTTCTCTTCTTACCTAAGTATTCTGAAGAGTTTATTTTAAAGACCAGATAGGAAGAGTGCAATGTATAGAAGGTTGAATCAACCAAGGTTGATTCTGTACTTACTCATGCATCATGCTAAGAATTATACTAATAAATTTCCCCCTTAGAAAATGCCGCCGCGCACAAGAAAGACCGCGCGTAAGTCGACTGGACCGATTGGAGTACCTCGACATCAACTTGCTCCGCGAGATGTAGATAGTAGTAGCGGGAGCAATGATCCTATAGGGGATCTGGAAGCAGAAGTAAGCAGGCTCCAATTGGAACTCCGCCGCAGGACAGCTATATGGATTGGAGATGGTGACCGTATAAATGAGTTACGAAGAGACATTCGCCATCTACAAGACCAGCTGGCCGATCGGGATTTGGCACTCGATTGGGCTGTTCAATCTCGTTCATTGGCATGGGCCAAGGAGGCAAGGGCTCAGGCCCGAGTGAAAGAACTCAGCTCAGCTGTCGACGACTTGCAGGTTTACTGCAATACATTGCATGAAGAAGTCCATGTGCTCTACTCGCAACTTCACCCTAGTGAGCCTATATCCTCTGCTGAGGCGGAAGCCGGACCCTCTCACGTTGCGGGACGCGCGTTGGGTGGGGAATTAGACCTGTATGAACCCCCTCCTTCTTTGAGGTTGGTTGACGTCTGGACTCCCACACCTGATGATGAAGCCGCCAAAAGCAATGGAAAACAGGACTAGTGGTGTAATAAGAGTAGAGTAGTGTATTGTAGGGTGTACTGTTATATTAGAGTAGTGTATTGTAGGGTGTACGGTTGTATAATAGGTTAAACTTTTGTAAAATGGGTAATGTATCCTGTTGTGTAATGTCGAGTCTGTACCATTACTTTTTACAGTAATGTAAAACGGAAGGTTTTCTTTGGCACATTATGTTTATTCAAATGTTTTTGCCTCAGATGCCTGACCCGGACTCGCGGACAGGATGCAGCCGGAACATCCGGGGGTCGGGATGCTACCCCGAATCCACCTCCCGTTCCACCCACGCTTGCCGAGGCAATCGCTGCCTTGGTAAATGCTACAGCCGACAATACCCGCTTCCTGAGGGAGATGGCGGGTCAGCAACAGCTCCAGCAACAAGCAGGAAGAGGATTTCAACAGGGTCCCCGTGAGACCACTTATCTGGATTTCTCCGAGACTCGTCCGCCTCTCTTCGTCAAAGCAGAAGATCCGCTCGAAGCTGACGAATGGATAAGGGTCATTGAACAGAAATTTGGCCTTCTACGTTGTTCGGAAACCCAGAAGCCGTTGTTTGCGGCACAGCAACTCCGAGGCCCTGCCAGCACTTGGTGGGGGAATTTTGTGGCCATCCAACCGAACAACCATCAAATTACATGGAACGAGTTCAAAGCAGCATTCCGCGAGCATTATATTCCTGAGGGAGTGCTGCACATGAAGCAAGAAGAGTTCATGAAATTGAAGCAAGGGGGAGATACTGTTAACCAGTATCTCAACAAGTTCAATCACCTGTCACAATACGCCATTGATCAGGTGAACACAGACTTGAAGAAAAGGAATTGTTTTATGAGAGGTCTGAACGACCGGATGCAGCGAAAAATGGCTGCATGTATTGATCTTACTTATGGAAAGGCTGTCAGCACAGCCTTATCTGTGGAGGCCAAATATGCAAATTCTGGGAAAAGTAAGGGATTCTGTGGTGATAGGCCTAGTCAGGGCCCGGTAAAGAGGCAACGGTTTATTCTCCGGCCCTCTAACCAGAACCGTTCAAGTGCACCATCTTTCCCTTTCAAGCAGCCCATAATTATTCGTCCCAACAAAGCTCCCACTGTCCAAAGTCAGCCGGGTGCCCCAGGCACTCGATTCCCCGCTCTGCCAAGTTCTTCAACTGGATGTTTTAACTATGGCAAATCTGGGCATTTTATTAAAGATTGTCCCTATCCTCGGCAAAATCAGGCCAATAATCAGCAAGGATCAGGAAATTCAGTTCCAGGCAAGGGAAGTACTTCAGGCAAGAATACCAAGAAAACGGGGCGAGTATATTATACGCAAGTGGCTACTACACCGGAGGGAGAGCCGGTGATGATGGGTACGTTCCCTGTGGCCAGTTACCCTGCAATCATTCTTTTTGATTCTGGTGCTTCGCATACCTTCATTAGCAAGACATTTGTGGAGCAACATCATATTGCATGTCATGAATCAAAAGAGGGATTTAAAATTCATTCACCTGGGGGACACATTTTTACTAGAGAAGTGGCCTATGGAGTGCCAGTAACTATGGCCGGACGGAACTTTCCTGCTAACATGATTGTTCTAAAAGGCCAGGATATAGATGTAATTTTGGGGATGAATTGGTTAACTCAACACAAGGCAATTCTCAACACTGAACTCAGAACCGTCAGGTTGAGTCATAATCAAGAAGAAATTCTCTTGTCTCTCCCCAAAACCAATCCAGTCAAAGCTTCTGGTAGAATATTTGAAGCCATTGTACCGGAGATCAAGAACATTCCGGTAGTATGTGAGTTTCCAGATGTATTTCCGGAAGATTTGCCTGGACTACCCCCTGAAAGAGATGTAGAATTCGTAATTGAGCTAAAGCCCGGTACGGCTCCCATCTCCCGAAGATCGTACCGTATGCCCCCTAATGAGTTAGCAGAATTGAAGGTTCAATTACAAGATCTGCTGAATAAGGGATTTATCCGGCCAAGCTCGTCCCCGTGGGGTTGTCCCGCCATCTTTGTGAAGAAGAAGGATCAAACCTTGCGCATGTGCGTGGACTATCGGCCCCTAAATGAGGTCACCATTAAGAATAAGTACCCTCTTCCAAGGATCGACATCTTATTTGATCAACTGACTGGGGCGAGGGTATTTTCCAAAATCGATCTCAGGTCGGGCTATCATCAAATCCGTATTCGGCCCGAGGATATACCGAAGACCGCATTTACTACGCGGTATGGCTTATTTGAGTACTTGGTAATGTCTTTCGGGCTCACTAATGCTCCTGCCCACTTCACCTATTTAATGAACTCGGTGTTCATGCCCGAGTTAGACAAGTTCGTGGTGGTCTTCATCGATGATATTTTGATATATTCTAAAAATGAAGAGGAGCATGCTCAGCACTTACGGATTGTATTGACGCGCCTGAGGGAACATCAGCTGTATGCCAAGTTCAGCAAGTGCGCGTTCTGGCTGGAGGAAATTCAATTTCTGGGGCACGTGTTATCAGCCAAGGGAATTGCGGTAGATCCTAGCAAGGTCAAGGATATTCTGGAATGGAAACCTCCAACGACTGTTCACCAAGTCCGGAGTTTTCTTGGACTCGCAGGATATTATCGCAGATTCATACCTGATTTTTCTAAGCTTGTGAAGCCAATCACAAGTTTATTGAAGAATGATATTAAGTTTAATTGGTCTTCTAAGTGTAACGAAGCCTTTGAGCAACTGAAGACACTATTGACCACTGCTCCGGTATTGGCTCAACCGGACATCACTAAGCCTTTTGATGTATACTGTGATGCGTCAGGCAGTGGACTCGGCTGTGTGCTAATGCAAGAAGGCCGAGTAATTGCGTATGCTTCAAGGCAGTTACGCCGACATGAGGAGCACTATCCAACTCATGATCTCGAGTTGGCTGCTGTGGTTCATGCCCTGAAAATATGGCGTCACTATCTGCTGGGAAATATCTGCCACATATATACAGATCATAAGAGTTTGAAGTATATATTTACCCAGTCAGAGTTAAACATGAGGCAAAGACGATGGCTTGAGCTCATTAAAGATTATGAACTGGAAATCCATTATCACCCAGGCAAGGCCAATGTGGTGGCAGATGCATTGAGTCGCAAGACTTCCTGCCACTGTCTTATGGTAAAGACCTCCGAAAACACTTTGTGTCAAGAAATGGAAAAGTTAAACCTGGGGATAATCCAACAAGGGACTCTGAATCAGCTAAAGCTTGAGTCAACCATTTTGCAAAGGATAATTGATGCTCAAAAGGATAATCTGGGCATGAAGCACATACGAGAGAAGATCAGGGCTGGAACAGCCCAATGTTTCAAGGAAGATGATCAAGGTGTGTTATGGTTCAACAACCGCATAGTAGTGCCGAAGAATGAAGAACTCCGCCAGCAAATTTTAGATGAAGCGCATCTTAGTCGCTATTCCATTCATCCGGGAAGCACTAAGATGTATCATGATCTGAAACAACACTATTGGTGGACGAAGATGAAGATTGAAATTGCACGCTATGTGGCTAAGTGTGACACTTGCAGACGTGTCAAGGCCATACACATGAAAGCCGCCGGTCCATTGCAGTCATTACCAACACCAACATGGAAATGGGAAGACATAAGCATGGACTTTATTGTGGGATTGCCCAGGACCGCAAAAGGGTACGACTCTATCTGGGTGATTGTTGATCGACTTACAAAGGTTGCTCATTTTCTGCCGGTCAAGACATATTACCCGGTACTTACCTATGCGGAGTTATACATTGCTCGTATTCTCAGTTTGCATGGTGTTCCAAAGACCATAGTGTCGGATCGTGGACCTCAGTTCGTATCCAAATTTTGGGAAGAACTTCATAAATCCCTGGGAACTAAGTTGCTCCACAGTTCGGCCTATCATCCTCAAACCAGTGGACAAACTGAGAGAGTGAACCAAATACTTGAAGATATGTTGCGGGCATGTGTCCTGGATTTCTCACAGAAATGGGATGAATGCTTACCCTTGGCGGAGTTTTCATATAATAACAGTTACCAGGAAAGCATCAAGATGGCACCTTTTGAAGCTTTGTATGGGCGACGGTGTCGAACTCCGCTAAATTGGTCTGAACCTGGTGAAAGATATTTCTTTAGACCTGATATGGTAAAAGAAACCGAAGAAAAGGTTCAGAAAATAGTTCATAATATGAAGAAGGCACAGGCTCGTCAGAAAAGTTATGCAGACACGCGACGAATGCCCTTATACTTCTTGGAAGGAGACTACGTCTACTTAAAGGTTTCACCAATGAAAGGCGTATCGCGTTTTGGGATTAAAGGAAAACTTGCACCCAGGTACATTGGTCCATTCCTGGTACTTGAGCAATGTGGACCAGTGGCATACCGACTTCAGCTCCCCGAAACATTGTCTGCCGTGCATAATGTGTTCCACGTGTCACAATTGAAGAAGTGTCTTCGGGTTCCCGATCGAACCGTTGAAGTGACTGATGTTGTCCTGGAACCAGATTTAACGTACTCGGAACATCCCATTCGGGTTCTGGATCAAAAGGACATAGTTACCCGGAGAAAGACTCTCAAGTTTTATAAAATACAGTGGAACCAACATTCGGAAGATGAGGCTACATGGGAAACCCAAGATTTCTTAGATAAGAATTTCCCAGGCTTTCTAGCCTCTCGTAAGTTGTAAAGTTTGTATAGCTATGTAATAAAGGAATAAACCCCCACACCACCCCTGCCTTGTACCAGAAATCAGGAAATAAAAACATGACACATTTCCTTTTCCATTACTCACCCTAGGACTTTAAATCTCGGGACGAGATTCTTTTATGGGGGGAAGGATGTAACACCCCTGGTGTTACTATAACTAAAACTTGAGCATGGCATCATGAGCATGGGCATTGCATATGTTTGACACACCTAGAGTGCATTCACTAGGCAAAAATTTCAAACAAGTTGTATTGTTTTACTGTTTTACAAATAGGACCCTGGTTTAAGGACTTAACCCTAAATAGTGGTTAAAGGGGTAAAACTTAACCAAAGTTGAGAAAACCTAAAGGCTTTAGGGTAAAAGTCATAAAGTGACCCCAACAATAAAGTTGAATCACATTTATACCCCTGGGATATTAAAAACCCTAATCAGAACCCTGGGAAAACCCTAAAACTAAACCCTAGGGACCTAAGTGCAAAATTAGTCCACTTTTGGACTAAAGTGCAAAAACCAAGCCAAATAAGTATTTTAAGTCCTTTGGTTCACAAACATGTGGACTTGAAAGCCAAACCCTAAGTTTTGGACCTAAATGCAAAATGGACCTCATTTGAGTTTATTCTAAGTCTAAAAAATCAGTGCATGGGCTCAACTTTGGGGCTTTGTAATTTGCAAAGTATAGGGTTTTTGCCCTAGGTCACCACATCAAAGTTGAAGACCAATAATAGGAGAACAACTTTGCTAAAGGGTGCAAGCATAGTTGTTATGAGAAATTTGGAGAAAAACTCAGTCCAAAACTGGCTGTCAGACTGTTTGAAGCTGAATTTCAGAGTTGCAGTGCTATGAGGTGAACTTTGAGCTCGATTTTGATTTGGATCCTGTGCTCAAATGTGTTCAAGTCCTATAGTTGGATTGTAGCTGATTTGTAGCTTTAAAACTTTACTACAGAGAGTTGGCTTAGCTTTCACACAAAAATTCGAGAAAATCGACCCCAAATATGGACTGTCAGTCACTCTGAACCGGTGTTCTGATGGAACAGTGCTCGAATACGCTGAAGAAGATTCTAACCGCGCTCGTCGCCGGTAGCCGCCGCCGTCGATCATGGCTCGTCACGATTCGTGCTCAATAGCCTTTGGATAAGCACGGCCGGTGCGAGTCCTCGCCGCCGGTGAGCTGTAAGCCACTCCGGCCAGCTGTAGCGCGTTCCTCCCCCTTGCTCTCCGATCGGGGATACGGATTTCATCCGCCGTCGAGCCATTACCGGCGTCCGCCGCGTGGCTCTGTCTTTACACCTCGTCACCGTGACTCCTCTACGCCATCCCATCATCGGCGGGGAGCTTGCCACGGCAGTCGGCACGTATTCACCGTGCGCCAAGCCTCTTCCCCATTTCCGACCGCCACCGCGCCATCCAAATTCACGGACCACCGCCCCCGGCAACTATAAATTGAGCGTGCCCCTAGGTCCGTATGGTAGTCAAGCACCTCGACGCCCCGTATTGCCTCCAGTTGATCACCGACGAGCTAGAATTTTGAGTTTCCCCCAAATCCATTTTCCGCCGCCGTGAATCGAGCTCGCCGTGGACAGCACGTTTCAGGTCCGATCTCACCCTCGGTTCTCTTGTTTCAACATCTTTGTGTCCTCTTGATGCTTACCGAAGCATTGAATCGAACTAGACCGCCCTGGGTCGCCGGGAACACGATCATGTCACCATTTTGCTTACGGCCACCGTGGCCGGAGCTCCCTAGTCCACCCCTAGTGCAATTAGGTTAGGGGAAATGCTCCTTAGGGGTTTAATTCCGTGTATGTCGCTCGAGAGCGCTGGTCACTGCCCCAATCGGCCTGGTCTGCTTGCTCGCCGGAGCGTGGCCGCGCTTGAGCGCCGTCGAGGGCTTCAAATTGTGAATTGACAGAACCCCGAGGGCTTTTTCGTGAACTGTCAGCGACTCTGTGAAATAGTAAAAGAACTCGTTCCCAGTTAACCAAAAACCCGAGGGTCTCTGCGCAAAACTTCCTTCGCGGGCGCGGGCGCGCGCGCGATTTCGCGCAGGCTTGGGCCGCCTGGACCGGAATTCGGCCCACTACTGTTCCTATCTTTCTTCTTTTCCTTTTCAGCAGAACTTTGAAAAACTGTAGAAAATGGTAGGAAAATCCTAAAAATATGAGACCAATTTTCCTAGGCTTGTTATTTTCCATAGTATTTAATAAAAATAGTTTTATGATTTTTAGTTTGAACAGGGAATTTTAAGGTATTTAAAACAACCTAAACCAATGGTTCTGGATTTTAGAGAATAAATAATAAGCCCAAAATTTCCCAAACTTTTTATGTGAGCTTATCACATTATTTAGAAGCCATGGGTAGAGTTTGGTTTGATTTGGACCTTGTTTGATCACTAAACCCAAAACCACCCCCCCTGCTCCATGAACTCCTTTACCGACTCCGGAAACCCTAGGTTCTCGGAGTACCGTGAAGGAAAGTTGTATTCAAGACATAACTAATAAGTTTATGCTACCTTTGCATCCTCATGAGCATTCCATGACATCCATTCTTATGCATGTATATGATTATATTAGAGCAAGAAGAAGAAGAAGAAGTTTTTGAAGAAGGGATACCACCCACCTCTGATCCTCAAACGGATAACTGCTTTTATTTTGATATCTGTGGATCCGAGCAAGACACCTCTGATAACAAAGGCAAGCCCCGGTGCATTTGCCACCCCCCTTGATGTTTTTAAAATCTTTCTCACTTGCTTGATGCATTAGGTGATAGGAGTTGATTGATTAAACAATTCCTGCATTACCTTCCTTGATCTTAATTACCCTCCTTGAAATCCTGTTTTTACAAAAAGGTTTTACTATGCTTAGTATTGCTCTAGAAAAACAAAGGGATTTGTTTTACAAAAGATGTTTGGCAAAGTGGGAGGGATGTTTTCGAAAATAAAACTTGATGGTGGATCCATCACGGCCGTGATGGATTCAACATCGGAAAAGATGTACCTCTGTCAGGTACCAAACTTTGGGTTTGAAATGAGTAAGCTGAGACCGGGCGGGTGACTTGCACGAGAAGAGAGTCTCGGTGTAGTGTCTCCGTCTGAGTCGATTAAGGACCTTGTCGATGTAGGCTTGATGATCGAGGACCCTTTAACTGGTCACATGCCTCGTCATGGGTAAGCCTTGCCTCGGGCAGACTAAGGCCGGAATAAGATAACACGAAATGGGAGTGGAGCGGTGGCGAGAGTAGCGTGTACCCTCCGTGGCAAGAGGCTGGACGGTGGCGTATCTGTGCTCTCGGTTTGCGTGAACCTGATCCGGTCTTAAGAACCCCGGTGGCGGGTTGACATATGCAAGGGTTAAGTGCTACATATGTCGTGTGATTGGAGATCCTCAGCTGAGTATAATCGATTCGGATCGCCGTACCTTCGCGGTTATGAAGACTTGGTCACTGACCTACACGTAGCATTCCACTAAAGATGATGGGTTTTTGGTTAAGAAATTGGCTAGTGCAGGACCAGTGATTGAACTAGGGTAGAAAGAACTCTAGTGCAGGTAATTTTACCTAACTTGACAAATAAAATTGGATTTTTAAGGATCCACTTTAGTAAGCATTTCTGCAAAACAGAGTCTTTGACTATTGAGAAGCCTTACCTTGACTCCCATATATCCAGCATACCCTTGAGAGTCTTTTCCTTAGTCGGGTAAGACTTGCTGAGTAATTCCATACTCAGGGTTTATCCCTTTGTTGTTTTTAGGTGGGGAAGTAGCAGATTTTTGCTGCTTCTGGGCTAAGGTGGTTCCCAACGAGGAAAAACAAGACTGAAAGGCGGGAGGACTCGGTCCTCCACTTAAGATCTTTTGTTTTTAGTCCTTCGGGAGAAGTTTGTGTCTCCCCGGTTTGTATAATTATTACTTTTATGCACTCACTTTAGCCTGGTCTGTAAATAAATACCTTAAGCTTGCTTTTTGAAATAAATGTAAGTTTATGTAAATCGCTTCCGCATATCTTTATCTCCGATGGTCTGTAATATCTGCAAGACGGGTGAAACGTTCCTGGTGAGGTAAGGAAGGATACCGAGCTTGTCAAGTAACTTAGGAACATCTACAGGGTGTCTGATGTCTGTTAGACAAGGACAACTGTAGGTGGGCCTGATTACTTGGGAGGTTCCGTCACACAAAGCAACTAAGTTAGCCGAGAAGACTCGCTGGACCAGCTGGAGGAGGCTCGGGACAAGGCTTTGCTACACTCGGCGCGGTACCAGCAGTCCCCGCGACGCTACCACGCCCGAGGGGTCCGGTCCCGAGACCTCCAGGTGGGCGACCTGGTGCTTCGGCTGCGACAAGACGCCCGTGGGCGGCACAAGCTCACGCCCCCCTGGGAGGGGTCCATTCGTCATCGCCAAGGTTCTGAAGCCCGGAACGTACAAGCTGGCCAACAGTCAAGGCGAGGTCTACGGCAACGCCTGGAACATCCAACAGCTACGTCGCTTCTACCCTTAAGATGTTTTCAAGTTGATCATATACCTCGCACCCACACAAAGTTTAGTCATCAAGGAAGGGTCGGCCTCGCCTCGGCAAAGCCCGACCCTCCCTCGGGGGCTAAAAGGGGGGGAACCCCCTCTGCGTCGAAATTTTCCTCGAAAAAAGATCTTTTCTGCCAGAATGTCTTTCGCGCTTTTTGGCTACTTCGAAAGTGGATCCTGAAAACGACGGAGTACACGTAAGCAGCCAAGGCTGACCGAGCCGAGGGACTCCTACGCCTCCGGGATACGGATACCTCACTCATCACCTTCTGTGATAAGTAACTCACGTTCGGATAAGTGATTCTGCGGACTGAACAAGTCTTCACGTTCGAAAGCTCTTCTGCCGAAGCGATCCTTCGAGCCTTCTCGACTGCGTCGGTGACAGAGCCCCATGGACGGGTAAGAGTGCGCGTAAGCGGCAAGGCTGACCGAGCCGAGGGACTCCTACGCCTCTGGGATACGGATACCTCACTCATCACCTTCCGCGAGAAGCAACTCTCGCTCGCACGAACATTTCTGTTACCGACAAAAAAGTCCAGATACTCGAAACAAGAGGAAAAGAGACGCAGCTTCACAACACGGCGAAGGTGTGTTTTGGCCTCGGCGGCCGCAGGAAACACACGCTACAAGACAATCCGATCCTGCAGGCTTGGGTCTTGACGCTGAAAGGGAGCAGCAGCACCCTCGGCATCGACAACACCTTCGGCGAGGTCTGACCTAGCCTCGGACGGCGACGCGGTCCGAAGATCTCCACTCCGAAGGACGACGTCATCGCCACGCCCGGGCCATCGCTGTCAGGGTCTTCTCCGGGAATCCGGCCCGAGCAGGCGGCTCGGCCGGTCACCCTGGGGCCTCGGCCAGTTGCCCTCCAAGGACGTCAGCCCGACCCGAGGCCTCGGCTGGTCAACTCCGGCATCGGTCCCGCTAACGGACGACCCGGCCAGGCTCCGGCCAACCAGGTTTTCTTTTCGAGCCAACTCTGCCACGGGAGCCTGGGCGGAACGCCGACAGTCGACTGCGGAACCAATACCGCGACTCGAGGCGACCCAGTGCACGACCTAGCGACTCCAACCTGGCGCGACGGTCAATGCGGCCGAAGACGGGCCGGCAGTAATGGCGGTGGCAGGCGGGCAGGAGCAGTGGCCACGTCGTCAGCCAAGCTCACGTCCCGTCCGGGGGCAGCGAGAGAACCCTCTCGCACGGCGTGAAGACAACGCGCCCGTGATCCGTTCCTCGAACGGCTCGCGCACGCACAACGGCCGCCCCGCGAACCACTCGCCCCGTCGCATTAACTCTGCGGCGGGATAGGCGGCGCCTCTGGCAGGAGAAGCGGGCGACACTTCGCCTTCGCCATAATGACCGCGTCAAAAAAGGTACGCCGCGCCGTTCAATTTCGTATCCTTTTCCTTTTTTCCTCTTTCTCTCTCTTGCAACAGGGACCGGGAAAGGGGGATACCCCGAAAAGGATCCTTCCCCGTGAAGGAACCAGGCCCCCAGCCTCCCTACTGATCAGAGGTTCGAAGGCTTGGCCCCTCGGAAGGGTTCGACAGCCGCCTCAGATCGCGTGGGCCCTACACCCACTACTGGTCAGAGGTTCGAAGGCCGGCCCCTCGGAAGGGTTCAACGACCGCCTCAGGCTACTCGGGCTCCGCGCCCACTACTGATCAGGGGTTCGAAGGCTGGCCCCCGAAGGGTTCACAGCCGCCTCAGACGCCGAGCGAGGGATGACCATGGGTACGTTGGATACATAACCAAGGCTCGGGCTGCGCTCCCGAGGTACCCTAGGACATTTCCGAGACCGGCGAGAACGATCTTGTAACGGAATCCCATCAGAGGGAGGCATCGAGCCCTCAGACCCCTGTCGCCAGGGGACCGGGTCCGGCAGATCACCCGCAGGTACTTTTGGGCGTGCCTCTGGGCCCCTAGCCGACCCTAACGAACGGGGCACGGACGTCCACTCGGATCACCCGCTTGCAGCTCACCGGAGACACCATGTTCGGCACCCATCGAGGGCAACATGGCGCTTTCCCCCCTCCTCCTTGCGGAAAGGCGACGCAGGGGCGTATGTAAAAAAGCCGAGTCTGTCCCTGATCGCCCTCTCGCCCTGTGCAGAGGCTCGGGGGCTGCTCTCGCAAACCCGGCTCCGGCCGAACCGTTGACAGCGTCAACATACCAGCCTGAGAACTTGGGACCCGACCGTACACCTGGGCTACGGCCAGCTCGCATGAGGGAACGACCAGACCAGCCGAAGCATTACGCGAGGCATTAAGACCTCGAAGGAGTGAAACCACTCCTCCGAGGCCTCGGGGGCTACACCCGGCGGGTGCGCTCGCGCGCACCCACCGGAACAAAACGCAACCGAGAAAGGCTAGTCCCCTTGCAAAAAAGTGCGACGAAAGCCTCCAAGCGAGTGCAAACACTCCCTTTGAGGCTCGGGGGCTACTGTTGGGGACCATAATTAGGGGTACCCTCAAGGCTCCTAATTCTCAGCTGGTAACCCCCATCAGCACAAAGCTGCAAAGGCCTGATGGGTGCGATTAAGTCAGGGATCGGTCCATACGAGGGACTCAATCACGCCTCGCCCGAGCCTAGCCTCGGACAAGGGCAGCCGACCCCGGAGGATCTCCGTCTCGCCCGAGGCCCCCCTTCAGCGGCGAACATATTCCCGGCTCACCCGAGGCCCTGCCTTCGCTAAGAAGCAACCCTGACCAAATCGCCGCACCGACCGACCAAGTCGCAGGAGCATTTAATGCAAAGGTGGCCTGACACCTTTATCCTGACGCGCGCCCCCCAGCCGGCAGAGCCGAAGTGACCACCGTCACTTCGCCGCTCCACTGACCGGCCTGACAAAAGGACAGCGCTGCCTGCGCCACTCCGGCTGCGGTGCCACTTGACAGAGTGAGACTTACAGGCAGTCAGGCCCGGCAGAAAGCTCCATAGGAAACTCCGCTCCGCCCGACCCAGGGCTCGGACACGGGCTAAGTCCCAGAAGACGGCGAACTCCGCTCCGCCTGACCCAGGGCTCGAACACGGGCTAAGTCCCGGAAGACGGCGAACTCCGCTCCGCCCGACCCAGGGCTCGGACACGGGCTAAGTCCCGGAAGACGGCGAACTCCGCTCCGCCCGACCCAGGGCTCGGACACGGGCTAAGTCCCGGAAGACAGCGAACTCCGCTCCACTTGACCCAGGGCTCGGACACAGGCTAAGACCTGGAAGACGGCGAACTCCGCTCCGCCCGACCCAGGGCTCGGACACGGGCTAAGTCCCGGAAGACGACGAACCCCGCTTCGCCCGACCCCAGGGCTCGGACTCCGCCTCGGCACCAGCCGGCAATCTCCGCCTCGCCCGAACCTGGGGCTCAGACCTGACCTCGGCCACGGAAGACAGACTCGACCTCGGCTTCGGAGGAGCTTCCACATCGCCCAACCTAGGGCGCAGACCAGCCACGTCAACAGGAGGCGCCATCATCACCCTACCCCGAGCTGACTCGGGCCGCAGGGAACAAGACCGGCGTCCCATCTGTCTCGCTCCGCCAGATAGGCAATGATGGCGCCCGGCATACTATGTGACGACGGCGGCTCTCAGCCCCCTTACGGAAGCAAGAGGGCGTCAGCAAGGATTCAACCGCTCCGACAGCTATCCCTCCGCTAGGCTCCATCGCTCCTCCGACGGCCACGACATCACACCAGCTGGGTGCCAAAATCTCTTCGGCTGCCACAACGGCATGTACTTAGGGCACTAGCTCTCCTCCGCTAGACACGTAGCACTCTGCTACACCCCCCATTGTACACCTGGATCCTCTCCTTGCGCCTATAAAAGGGAGGACCAGGGCCCTCTTAGGGAAGGTTGGCCGCGCGGGGACGAGGACGAGACACGCGCTCGCTCGGAGCCGCTCGCTCCCTCTCCCGCGTGGACGCTTGTAACCCCCTACTGCAAGCGCACCCGACCTAGGCGCGGGACGAACACGAAGGCCGCGGGATTCCCACCTCTCTCACGCCGGTCTCCGGCCGCCTCGCTCTCCCCCCTTCGCGCTCGCCCTCGCGCTCGACCCATCTGGGTTGGGGCACGCGGCGACATTCACTCGTCGGCTCAGGGACCCCCCGGTCTCGGAACGCCGACAAGAGCGGAGACCCTTGGACCGCGTCGCCGTTCGAGGCTAGGTCGGACCTCGCCGAAGGTGTTGTCGACGCCGAGGGCGCTGCTGCTCCCTTTAGCCGTCAAGATCCGAGCCTGCAGGATCGGATTATCTTGTAGCGTGTGTTTTCTGCGGCCGCCGAGGCCGAAACACACCCTCGCCGTATTGTAAAGTCGCGTCTCCTTTCCTCTTGTTTCGAGTATCTGGACTTTTTTTGTCGGTAACAGAACTATCTGTGCGAGCGAGAGTTGCTTCTCACGGAAGGTGATGAGTGAGGTATCCGTATCCTGGAGGCATAGGATTCCCTCGGCTCGGTCAGCCTTGGCTGCTTTCATGTACTTCGTCGTTTTCAGGATCCACTTTTGAAGTAGTCGAAAAGCACGAAAGACATTCTGGCAGGAAAGATCTTCTTTCGAGGAAAATTTCGACGCAGAGGGGGTTCCCCCCTTTTAGCCCTCGAGGGAGGGTCGGGCTTTGCCGAGGCAAGGCTGACCCTTCCTTGATGACTAAATTTTGCGTGGGAACGAGGTATATGAACAACTTGAAAACATCTTAAGGGTAGAAGCGATGTAGCTGTTGGATGTTCCAAGCGTTGCTGTAGACCTCGCCTTGACTGTTGGCCAGCTTGTACGTTCCGGGCTTCAGAACTTTGGCGATGACGAACGGCCCCTCCTAGGGGGGCGTGAGCTTGTGTCGACCTCGGGCGTCTTGTCGCAGCCGAAGCACCAGGTCGCCCACCTGGAGGTCTCGGGCGTGGTAGCGTCGCATGGACTGCTGGTACCGCGCCGAGTGTAGTAAGGCCTTGTCCTGAGCCTCTTCCAGTTGGTCCAGCGAGTCTTCTCGACTAGCTTGGTTGCTTTGGTCGGCATAGGCCCTCGTCCTCGGGGAACCGTATTCCAGGTCTGTGGGCAAGATGGCCTCGGCCCCATAGACTAGAAAGAACGGCGTGAAGCCCGTGGCTCGGCTCGGTGTCATCCTCAGGCTCCAGACCACCGAGGGGAGTTCCTTCATCCATCGCTTGCCGAACTTGTTGAGGTCGTTGTAAATCCAAGGCTTGAGTCCTTGTAGAATCATGCCGTTGGCACGCTCTACTTGCCCATTCGTCATGGGATGAGCCACGGCGGCCCAGTCCACCCGGATGTGGTGATCCTCGCAGAAGTCCAGGAACTTTCTGTCGGTGAACTGGGTGCCGTTGTCGGTGATGATGGAGTTCGGGACCCCGAAACGATGGATGATGTTGTTGAAGAACGCCACCGCCTGCTCGGACCTGATGCCGTTTAGGGGTCGGACCTCGATCCACTTGGAAAATTTGTCGATGGCAACCAACAGGTGCGTGTCAGCCCCCGGGTGCCTTCTGCAAGGGACCGACGAGGTCCAGACCCCACACAGCAAAAGGCCATGTGATGGGTATCGTCTGCAGAGCCTGAGCGGCCAGGTGGGTCTGCCTTGCGTAGAACTGACACCCTTCGCAAGGCACGGACAATTCTAGTGGCGTCGGCCACCGCCGTTGGCCAGTAAAAACCTTGTCGGAAAGCATTTCCGACAAGGGCTCGAGGTGCTGCGTGGTGGCCGCAAGCCCCTGAGTGTATTTCTCGGAGGAGTTCCTGACCTTCGGTGGTGGAGATGCATCGCTAGAGGATGCCTGAAGGGCTGCGGTGGTAGAGCTCCTTCCCTTCTCCCAGCAAGACGAACGACTTGGCGCGCCGCGCCAACCGCCTAGCTTCGGCTCGGTCGAGGGGTAGCTCTCCTCGGTGGAGATATTGCAGGTACGGGGTCTATCAGTTTTGATCGGGCGTGACCCCGCTTTGCTCCCCCTCGACGTGCAGCGTCTCGCCCTCAGGGGCTGAGGGTACCTCGGACCGAACCGAGGGTGCCTCGGGCCGAGCCGAGGGTGCCTCGGACTGTGCCGAGGGTACCTCGGGCTGGGCCGTGGGTGCCTCAGGCTCGGGCGCGTCGTCGATCTTGATGGAGGGTTGATGTAGATCTCGGGAGAAGACGTCCGGGGGAACCGTTGTTCGCCCCGAGGCTATTTTAGCCAGCTCGTCCGCAGTCTCGTTGTAGCGCCGAGCGATGTGGTTGAGCTTGAGCCCGTAGAACTTGTCTTCCAGGCGCCGAACCTCATCGCAGTAGGCCTCCATCTTCAGGTCGCGGCAGTGGGAGTTCTTCATGACTTGGTCGATGACGAGCTGCGAGTCACCGCGAGCGTCGAGGCGTCGGACCCCTAGCTCGACGGCAATCCGCAACCTGTTGACCAGAGCCTCGTACTCAGCTACATTGTTGGACGCCGGGAAGTGGAGGCGTAGCACGTAGCGTAGGTGCTTCCCGAGGGGCGAGATGAAGAGTAAGCCTGCGCCGGCTCCTACCTTCATCAGCGACCCGTCGAAGAACATGGTCCAGAGCTCCAGTTGGATCGGAGCTGTTGGTAGCTGGGTGTCGACCCATTCAGCCACGAAGTCCGCCAAGACCTGGGATTTGATGGCCTTCCGAGGGGCGAACGAGATTGTTTCGCCCATGATTTCCATCGCCCACTTTGCAATCCTACCCGAGGCCTCTCGGCAATGGATGATCTCCCCCAGGGGGAAGGATGACACCACAGTTACCGGATGAGACTCGAAGTAGTGTCGCAACTTCCGCCGTGTCAGGATTACTGCGTACAACAGCTTCTGAACTTATGGGTAGCGGATCTTGGTTTCGGACAGTACCTCGCTGACGAAGTAGACTGGCCTCTGGATGGGCAATGCATGCCCCTCTTCTTGCCTCTCGACCAAAATCGCGGCGCTAACCACCTGAGTGGTCGCGGCGACGTAGACCAAGAGGGCTTCTCCGGTAGCTGGGGGCACCAAGATAGGCGCCTTCATGAGGAGCGCCTTCAGGTTCCCGAGGGCTTCCTCGGCCTTAGGGGTCCAAGTGAAGCACTCGGCCTTCCTTAAGAGGCGGTACAGAGGTAGACCTCTTTCGCCGAGGCGTGAGATGAAGCGGCTCAGAGCCGCGAGACATCCCATGACCCTCTGTACGCCTTTCAAGTCCTTGATGGGCCCCATGCTGGTGATGGCTGCGATCTTCTCTGGGTTGGCTTCGATGCCCCACTCGGAGACGATGAACCCCAAGAGCATGCCTCGGGGCACCCCGAAGACACACTTTTCGGGATTGAGCTTGACGCCTTTCGCCTTGAGACATCATAATGTCACTTCAAGGTCGGAAAGGAGGTCGGAGGCTTTCCTCGTCTTGACTACGATGTCATCGACGTAGGCCTCGACCGTGCGGCCAATGTGTTCACCGAACACATGGTTCATGCACCGCTGGTACGCCGCGCCCGCATTCCTCAAGCCGAACGACATGGTGACATAGCAGTACATGCCGAAGGGTGTGATGAAAGAGGTCACGAGCTGGTCGGACTCTTTCATCCTGATTTGGTGATACCCTGAGTAGGCATCGAGGAAAGACAGGGTTTCGCACCCAGCAGTGGAATCCACGATTTGATCGATGCGAGGCAGAGGGTAGGGAACCTTCGGACATGCTTTGTTCAGACCAGTGTAGTCTACACACATCCGCCATTTCCCCCTTTCTTTCTCACAAGCACAGGGTTGGCAAGCCATTCGGGATGGAATACCTCTTTGATGAACCCTGCCGCCATTAGCTTGTGGATCTCCTCGCCTATGGCTCTGCGCTTCTCCTCGTCGAATCGGCGTAGAGGCTGCTTGATGGGTCGGGCTCCGGCTCGGATGTCCAGCGAGTGCTCGGCGACATCCCTCGGTATGCCGAGCATGTCCGAGGGACTCCACGCGAAGACGTCGGCGTTCGCGCGGAGGAAGTCGACGAGCACTGCTTCCTATTTGGGATCGAGCCCAGAGCCGATCCGGACTTGCTTGGAGGCGTCGCTGCTGGGGTCAAGGGGGACGGACTTAACCGTCTCCGCTGGCTCGAAGTTGCAGGCATGACGCTTCATGTCTGGCACCTCCTTAGAGAGGCTCTCTAGGTCGGCGATGAGGGCCTCGGACTCGGCGAGGGCCTCGGCGTACTCCACGCACTCCACGTCGCATTCGAACGCGTGTTTGTACGTGGGGCCGACGGTGATGACCCCGTTGGGGCCCATCATCTTGAGCTTCAGGTAGGTGTAGTTGGGGACGACCATGAACTTCGCGTAGCATGGCCTCCCCAATACCGCGTGGTAGGTTCCTCGGAACCCGACCACCTCGAACGTCAGGGTCTCCCTTCGGAAGTTGGAGGGTGTTCCGAAAGCAGACGAGAAGATCGAGTTGTCCGAAGGGGCTGGACGCGCTTCCCGGGGATGATCCCATGGAAAGGCGCAGTGCTCGCCCGGACCGAGGACAGATCGATACGTAGAAGCCCAAGGGTCTCGGCGTAGATGATGTTGAGGCTGCTGCCTCCGTCCATGAGGACCTTGGTGAGCCTGACGTCGCCGATGACGGGGTCGACGACGAGCGGGTATTTCCCCGAGCTCGGCACATGGTCGGTTTGGTCGGCTTGGTCGAAGGTGATGGGCTTGTCGGACCAGTCCAGGTAGACTGGCGCTGCCACCTTCACCGTACAGACCTCCCGGCGCTCTTGCGTGCGGTGCCGAGCCGAGGCGTTCGCCGCTTGCCCACCGTAGATCATGAAGCAGTCGCGGACCTCGGGGAACTCTCCTGCCTGGTGATCTTCCTTCTTGTCGTTGTCGCGGGCCCTGCCACCCTCCGCGGGTGGCCCGGCCCTGTGGAAGTGGCGCCGAAGCATGACGCACTCCTCAAGGGTGTGCTTGACGGGCCCCTGGTGGTAGGGGCACGGCTCCTTGAGCATCTTGTCGAAGAGGTTGGGACCTCCGGGGGGTTTCCGAGGGTTCTTATACTCGGCGGTGGCGACAAGGTCCGCGTCGGCGGCGTCACGTTTCGCTTGTGACTTCTTCTTGCCCTTCTTCTTGGCGCCACGCTGAGTCGACGCCTCGGGGGCATCTTCCGATGGGCGGCCCTGGGGCTGCTTGTCCTTCCGGAAGATAGCATCGACTGCCTCCTGGCCGGAGGCGAACTTGGTGGCGATGTCCATCAGCTCGCTCGCCCTGGTGGGGGTCTTGCGACCCAGCTTGCTCACCAGGTCGCGGTAGGTGGTGCCGGCGAGGAACGCGCCGATGACATCCGAGTCGGTTATGTTGGGCAGCTCGGTGCGCTGCTTCGAAAATCGCCGGATGTAGTCCCGGAGAGACTCTCCCGGCTGCTGTCGGCAGCTTCGGAGGTCCCAGGAATTCTCGGGGCGCACGTACGTGCCCTGGAAATTGCCGGCGAAAGCTTGGACTAGGTCATCCCAGTTGGAGATTTGCCCCGGAGGCAGGTGCTCCAACCAGGCGCGAGCGGTGTCGGAGAGGAACAGGGGGAGGTTGCGGATGATGAGGTTGTCATCGTCCGTTCCACCCAGTTGGCAGGCCAGACGGTAGTCCGCGAGCCACAGTTCCGGTCTCGTCTCCCCAGAGTACTTTGTGATAGTAGTCGGGGGTCCGAACTGGGTCGGGAACGGCGCCCGTCGTATGGCCCGGCAGAAGGCCTGCGGACCGGGTGGTTCGGGCGAGGGACTCCGATCTTCCCCGCTGTCGTAGCGTCCCCCATGCCTGGGGTGGTAGCCTCGGCGCACCCTCTCATCGAGGTGGGCCCGACGGTCACGGTGATGGTGCTCGTTGCCGAGGCAACCCGGTGCCGCAGGTGCTGTATTGCGCGTGCGCCCGGTGTAGACCGAGGCTTCCCGCATGAATCGGGAAGTCGTGGCATGATGTTCCGAGGGGTACCCCTGCCTTCGGGAGGCGGAGCTCTCGGCCTACCGAACCGCGGCGCCTTCCAGGAGATCCTTGAGCTCTCCCTGGATTCGCCGCCCCTCGGTGGTTGATGGCTCCGGCATCGCGCGGAGGAGCATTGCTGCTGCAGCCAGGTTCTGGCCGACCCCACTGGATGCGGGTGGCGGCCTGACCCTGACATCGTCGGTGATGCGGTGCTGGAAGCCCTAGGGTAGATGACTCATTTCTCCACCCAGAGGTTGGCCCGCCCATGCCTGCCTGACGTCCCGGTGGATTGGCTCAAGCGCTCCTGCTCCCTCGTCGAGCCTGGCCCGCACCCCGCGGATTTGCTCGAGTTGTGGGTCGTGACCCCCCGCCGGAACGGGGACCACAGCTAGCTCTCGCGGGATGTCAGCGCGAGGCACCGGCCTAGGGAGATCACCGTCCTCCGGCATGTCGAGATGGTTGCCTTCGGAGGGACCCCCTAGATCGACATGGAAACATTCGCGGCTCGGGCCGCAGTCCTCGTCGCCGTGGCTACGGCTACCGTCGGAACAGTCGGAAAGGCAGTAGTCGCATGCGGTCATGAAGTCCCGCATGGCACTGGGGTTGCCAAGTCCGGAGAAATCCCAACAGAAGCTGGGCTCGTCGTCTTCCTCGGACCCAGAGGGCCCATAGGTCGAGACGTCCGTCAGCCAGTCCCAAGGTGACCGCATACGAAACCCTAGAGGGTTCGGATTCGCCTCTACGAGAGCGTCCGCCAAAGCGGAGCCGCTAGGCGGGTCGAGGCTGAATCCGAAAGGCGTGGGATGGGAATCGGTCGGTACCTCTTGGTCGACGGGCGGTGATGAAGTCACGTCGGGGACTGACTGCACCGTCGCCTCAGGTACGAGGGCGACACCCAGCAAGCCTTTCGCGAGCGTGCTGGCGTCAGTCCATTTGCTTGGGATTGGCGTGTCGCGGGGAGACAATGCTCGTCTTCGTCTCAAGCGCGAGGTCGATGCCCGGCGCGCCCTCCGTTGGAGTGCTGGCGTTGTCGACTCGCTCGACAGGCCGACGAGGCGTCGCCTCTTTCTTGGCCTTGGTTGCCCCGCCTCCTCCTCTGTCGGCGGGGAAGAGGACGGGGCGAGCTCGAAGGTTGTTCTTCCACCACGCGGGGAAGACGTCGTCGACCCCGCCGCCGGCGCGCGGACTGTCGGCCGCCATTGTCGCTGTCGCCCGGCGGTGGAAAGAGTATCATGTCGTAGCTGCCGTCGAGGGACATAAACTCAAGGCTCCCGAAACGGAGCACCGTCCCGGGCCGGAGAGGTTGCTGGAGACTACCTATCTGGAGCTTGACGGGAAGCTGTTCGTCAACACGCAGCAGGCCCCTACCTGGCGCGCCAACTGTCGGCGTTTCGAGACCGGGGGGTCCCTAAGCCAATGAGTGAAATGTCGCCGCGTGCCCCAGCCCAGATGGGTCGACGCGAGGCCGAGCGCGAAGGGGGGAAAGTGAGGTGGCCGGAGATGGGCGAGAGAGAGGTGGAAATCTCGTGGCCTTCGTGTTCGTCCCGTGCCCAGGTCGGGTGCGCTTGCAGTAGGGGGTTACAAGCGTCCACACGGGGGAGAGAGCGAGCGGCCTCACGCGAGCGCCTGTCTCGTCCTCGTCCCCGCGTGGCCAACCCTCTCTAAGAGGGCCCTGGTCCTTCCTTTTATAGGCGTAAGGAGGGGATCCAGGTGTACAATGGGGGGTGTAGCAGAGTGCTATGTGTCTAGCGGAGGAGAGCTAGCGCCCTAAGTACATGCCATCGTGGCGGCCGGAGAGATTTTGGCGCCCGATTTGTGTGATGTCGTGGCCGTCAGAGGAGCGCTGGAGCCTGACGGAGGGACAGCTGTCGGGGCCGTCGAGTCCTTGCTGACATCATCTTGCTTCCGTAAGGGGGCCGAGAGCCGCCATCGTCAGGGAGCATGCGGGGCGCCATCATTGCCTATCTGGCGGAGCGAGCCAGATGGGACGCCGGTCTTGTTCCCCGTAGCCTGAGTCAGCTCGGAGTAGGGTAATGATGGTGCCTCCTGTTGACGTGGCCTGGCCTGCGCCCTAGGTTGGGGCGATGTGGAGGCTCCTCCGAGGTCGAGGTCGAGTCCGTCTTCTATGGCCGAGGTCGAGTCCGAGCCCCTAGGTCGGGCGAGGCGGAGTTCGTCGTCTTCTGGGGCTGAGCCCAAGTCCGAGCCCTGGGTCGGGCGGAACGGAGTTCGCCGTCTTCTGGGGCTGAGCCCAAGTCTGAGCCCTGGGTCGGGCGGAACTGGAGTTCGCTGTCTTCCGGGGCTTAGCCCGAGTCCGAGCCCTGGGTCGGGCGGAGCGGAGTTCGCTGTCTTCCGGGGCTTAGCCCGAGTCCGAGCCCTGGGTCGGGCAGAGCGGAGTTCGCCGTCTTCTGGGGCTTAGCCCGAGTCCGAGCCCTGGGTCGGGCGGAGCGGAGTTCGCCGTCTTCCGGGGCTTAGCCCGAGTCCGAGCCCTGGGTCGGGTGGAGCGGAGCTTCCTATGGTGCGCGCGGCTGGGCCTGACTGCCTGTCGGCCTCACTCTGCCAAGTGGCACCGCAGTCGGAGCGGCTGCAGGCGGCGCTGTCTTTCTGTCAGACCGGTCAGTGGAGCGGCGAAGTGACGGCGGTCACTTCGGCTCTGTCGGCTGAGGGGCGCGCGTCAGGGTAAAGGTGTCAGGCCACCTTTGCATGAAATGCTCCTGCGATTTGGTCGGTCAGCGTGGCGATTTGGTCAGGGTTGCTTCTTGGCGAAGACAAGGCCTCGGGCGAGCCGGAAATATGTTCGCCGCTGGAGGGGGGCCTCGGGCGAGGCGGAGATCCTCCGGGGTCGGCTGCCCTTGTTCGAGGCTGGGCTCGGGCGAGGCGGAGATCGAGTCCCCCGAATGGACTGGTCCCTGACTTAATCGCACCCATCAGGCCTTTGCAGCTTTATGCTGACGGGGGTTACCAGCTGAGAATTAGGAGCATTAAGGGTACCCCTAATTATGGTCCCCGACAGTCGTGTTGTACCAAGACATATTTGCATGGAGTAAACAATAATATCAGTTAGCCAAATCAAAAAATATATTATACAGAGAGCGGAGACAATCAATAAAAAATCTTGAAATTTTTTTGATGGATAGTTTACGTGGGTACTGTTGTAAGCCGTCGCAACGCACGGGCAACCGACTAGTAAGCATTAATATATCGGTTCTAACTGTCGTGTATCTATATTGCGCATTAGTATCTGTTGGTGTCTTTAATATGTATTAATGTACTTGCTTTATACATCGTCTCCCTCCTTAAGGTTTCACCAAGAACAGAGAGGAATTGTGTTCATGACGTAACTAAGCTCCAAGGAGGGGATGTGTTGACCATTTTTTCTGGAATGTATTGAAGATTTTACTTATTTAAATATGGAAAAAGGTTGTCAAAAGTCCATCCTCTCGTGTGGTATTGTTGAAATAGTTACTTGATTGGCTTAGATCTCTTGAGTTGTCTATAAAAACATTGTGTAGATTGTTGAGAGAATGTAGAAGATACACATTATATGTATCTTATGAGAAAGACTATATAATGTTTTTGTTTTATGTGGCATTTGTGATTATATCCCTCTTTAGCCTTACAATTGTGATTTTAATTATCGTTTTCCAACTTTGTGATTTCACCCCTCCGATTTTAAAAACAGAACTCTATCATACTCTTGCACCCGTACAAAATAGAAGGGAAGGGGGTAGTTCAAGTCATTCACCCATTTATTTTCACGTTTTTTATTTTTTCCATTACTAGTTCTGATCTTTACTAATAGAGATGGCAATGGATACCCGATACTTGATAGGTAAAACCCTCATTAGGGCATGGGTATAGTGAATTTTGATGCCCACGTGTATTTTATTGGGCAATTTATTATACCCATCGGGTATGGTGGGATGTGTATGTTCTCTCTTGTCTTATACCCGCTAGCATGTGGCATGTGTGATGTGTGTCCAAATTATTAGATATGTTCCTAAAAATTGGAAGAGAAGGAATAAATGATACCCCTTAAACTATATAAGCTTACACATCTTAAATATTAAGTATTGTGTACTAAACAATTAGAAAATCGACTCAAACAGTTGTGTCACACCCGTTTCTAAGGGCAGAGCCGGGTGCATAGCATATGTGTGCCAGGATCTATTTCCACACATATGTTGACGTCACAAGTGTAATATATCAAAAGAACAATGCATAAAAGCGTAAATAACGATTATATTAACATATTACACTTTGAACAGACATAATGTCTTAACCTTTATTCATCAAAGTACAGCGAAACATGGACATCCATCCACAGGAAGATGACCGGGGGTATCACTAGACTAGCATCCATGGAGCTCAGCATCATAACTTCATCTGCAAACTTCTGATCAAAATTAAGCAAGGGTGAGCTCACTTATGGTCGGGGCTCAGCAAGTGGGGTAAAACTAATGCAAGGTCTAACAAGGTGAGGCTGAGGTTGAGCAGTAAGCATTTTAGTTGGTCAACATTTTATTAACAACACCTGTCTTACTAATAAGTGTAAATCCCATGTATTCCCATTAAGCAAAGGTACAAGAGTAATTCAAAAACACTTAAGTGAAACCACTTAAGCAAACCATTGGTAGATCATCGGATCTCGATTTATTTCCATCTTCAAGTTCAATTATCATGTGAGGAGTCCAGGCCGCTCATAACCGTGAGCACGGCTGATATATCAGTTTTACACTCTGTAGAGGTGGTACAACTTTACCCACAAGCCGTGTATCCCCACTAGCCTGGGTCGGCCAAAACCCGTAAACACTTCCGAGGTGAGTGGCTAGGGATCCACTATGAGGCTTTCACAAAATACACTTAACACGAAGCAACCTGCTAAGGTTTCTAAAGACGATGGTGGAGGCCCCCTGGGTGAGGTACCTTAGACAAGAATACGGCCCCATGTTAACGTGGGTTGCCACCACCTACCGCTCCCTCTCTTGCCTATATTTCAGGTAAGGTTGCCAGGCACTAAGCATATAAAGCTAATTACCAAAGCCAGAGCCATGATAGCACTCGTGCTTGCACTGTTTTCCCGGGTGGTCACTCCATGTTCCAATTAATATGCAATAATCTTGTTTAACCATCGGGTTAACAACAATAATGTAAACTTACCATTTTGGAACATTAATATCATAAGCGAGAGTGACTGCATAAAGTTAAGTTGTAGCAATAGCATAGCTATGAAGGTAAAGTATAATTCTCAGGTTTGATCAAGGAATAAGGTTGGAAAGGTTATCTAAATAGGTAACCCGTCAAATTATGCATATATATCCAAAAGAATAAACTTTATTAAATGTATTGTTTGGGATCAAACAGAGTATGCAGAGGGAGAAGTCCACTTGCCTTGCTTATAGAAAACTTGAGGTTCTTCCACGGATAGGAATAGATCTTGATTCTTAACTACTAGATCAACCACTGAATATCACACAAACAAACAAGAAGAACAAAAACCATTCAATAACATACAACATTCACCATACGTAAAGCTAAAAGAAAATCTAACGAAAAGAGCGTTCGCTTTTCAAGAATGTCGCACATAATGGTTATAATAAGAAGGTATTCTTTTTAAAAATGTGTGTTCTATACTTTATAAAACAAGACATGAGATTAAAAATATCTTAATTAAAATATACAAATATTGGGTTCATCAATTTTAATCTTTTATAAAACGTCATACGTGATACGTCTAAGATAAAGGGTTTATAAGATGATAAAACACGTAATAACAATATTAAACCTTTTTAACTTTTTAGAGAAGATATATGTTATATATCTAAGGTTAATGCGCTACTAATCACGTTATTAATTTTAGAAGCATTATAGAACATATTATAAATATGGTTAACCAATCACTTATGACAAACTAATATATAAGTCTAAATAGGTTTTATGTGAAAAGATCATTATTATTAAACACCTATTTATGGAAAGCTATGATATATGCTTTAATGAACTTTTTATGAAAAAGACAATGAACAACAATTATATTTTATTTTTATTAGAAAGTGCATGTACTATATTTTATTAAGAAAGCTATATACAAAACAATATACAAACTAACATTATTATTAAAGAACATGAACACTAATTTCCTTAGTTTATTCTTTAGGAAAAACTAAGTGACACATATATAAATAATATGAACTAATTTTGATTAAATGATTAATTAAGCCTATATAACCAGTTGTAAACAAATATAAATCTAATTAACTAGGTTATGAGAGGACATAATTACTCTATTATTTATCTTTACATTTAGTTTAGAAACATATGACCTATATAAAATGAATATTATATTCATTGGTATGTTATTAACTATTGATTTAGTTATGACGATGTGAGCATTTAATTAAGCCATTATATAATTATTAGAAAAGTTATATGACATATTACTTTTAAGTTTCTATTTAATACTGCTATACTTAAACATCTATAATAAATCTTGTTAAATCAAAATCATAATGTCTATTAAAAGGGTCATTTTACAGTTAGAAACAAATTCTCTAATTCTTTAGTAAGAAACCTATATTTATCAATATAACTATCATTTTCTTTATTAGAAAAGTATGAGCGCCTAATTAAGTTATTTAACATTATTATAAATTTTACTATTTCGGTTTTCTCCTTTCTATTCTAAATAGAATTTATACGTATAACTAAAAATTGTTTATTTAATTCTTCTAACATAATATACTAAGAATCAATTGTAAATTACTAAATGAGACTTTTAATAACGTATTCATGGTTATTATGACATAAATGAGTATTTTACTATTCTAAGTAATTAAGTGATATGCTTATGAATACATTTATTATGAATAGTAGAATCTATATATTTTTTCATTCGACTAGAAAATACATGACTTAGTTCCTATTTTAATTTCTTATATCCCTATATCAATACTAACCGATTATCGCTCCTTACACTAAAGCAAAATTAACTATAGACATTTCTAGTATGAAAATCACTAAGTTAGTGAATAGTGACCGTGTTCATTTTTAGAACTATAAAATCACACGCATTTTAAAATATTGTCGCGGGGTTCGATTTTGATTACACGTATACATCGGAATCTCTAAAATCATACCCGAATCGCCAAATCGCATCATCATAATATTACAATAATAATTCACAGATTTATAAATTCAACACATGCTTTAGAAAATAAATTAATGTTTTGGGTTTGTCATCAACCTTGGGATGAACGGCGGCCTTGGATGAACGTCGACGAGGGGGAGTGTTCGACGGTCAAGAGAACGAGCGCGAGGTCCAGCCGGGGTGTTGCATGGACGAGCTCCGGCGCGAAACGCGGACGGTGAGCAGGGGCGAACTGTTTGGTCGACGGCGAGCTCGAGAATGGGGAGAGCGCGCGCGAGAGAGGGAGAGCTCTAGGAGGAGAAGGGAAGGGAGTTCGGCGTCCAATTTATAGAGAGAGGGAGGGGAGAGGAAGAGATGGTCGGCGTCCTGCCATTGATGACATTCATCACTGAGAGAGGTAATGGGGAAGAGAAACTGGACGCAATCAAGCACATTAATGACTAAGACGAATGGAGGACGCGGGTGTCGGTTCCTGGCTCGGACGCGTCGGGGTCGGCTCAGGCTGCACGGTCTGGGCAGACGCGCGCTTGGCTTCGGGTCCGGCGGGTCTTGAACAGGGGCAGGGCGCGGTCCTGCGCACGGTCGGCTCGGCGGTCGGCCTGGCGCAGTTCGGTCTCCTGGGCGCGGGCGGCCGGCTCGGCGAGCGGGTGAGCAGGGGCAGGGGCGCGCTGGGAGCGCGTCCTGGCGCGCGGCGCGCTGGGCAGTCGAGTCGGGCTCGAGGAGAGAGGAGCGAGGGGAGAGAAGAGAGAAGGGAGCGCGTGAGAGAGACCAGGGGCGGCGGCGGCTGTAGGGAGAAGGCAGTGGGCGGCAGCCGGTTAGGTCAGAGGGCGCGCCTAATGGGCCTAATGGGCCGGCTAGGGTTAGTTAGATTAGGTTTTTGTTTTTTATTTTTCTAATTTCGAATACATATTTAAATAATCCTCAAATTCATAATAATTAAACCAACACTATTCATAAATAAAATATTTATTTTGAGACTAATAATTATTATATTAATTATGTGAATTTTTATTTATTTAAGAAGAAATGATATTCAATATTCAAAATGAGCATTTCAAAAATCATTTCAAATGAAACAAACCCTTCAATAAAAGATTTATTACCATGATTACCATTATAAACTAGAATTATTAAAAACCTTATTTTAGCAATTAATTATTGTTTTGTAAAATGAGATTTTCTTCACAAGATCGAATTCATAAATTGGATTTTCAAATCAATTCAAACAAAATATATGCTTCGGCACGAGTGTAACAAACACTTGGTAATTTTATCTATTTAAGAAATTCTTCAAATCATATATATCAAGGTTCTCCTTATTTGAAAACATAAATATTTTTTCTTTCTACTAAAATTTAATAATCCAAATAGGGTTGTTTGTTTTTGCTAGATTTAGGGTGTTACAAGTTGTTTCATGTGGTGACTTTAATTGACTTCTCTATAGAAAAACGACTCGATCGTTGAACCGATGACTTTAATTGACTTCTCTATAGAAAATCAACTCAATCGTTGTTTCATGTGGTTCAACCGCATAACTCGCAGACTTCAATACAATGGTCAGATATGGACGCCTCCATATAAATAGATCCAACTATCTCTGTCCACATTGACCCCACACATGCAACTCTAACCAAACTTGTGACAAAAGCATTTTGAAGGGCATTTACTCCCCCAATCCCTCTCACAACTCAACTCTCTTCCTCTCCAAAGGTTTGAGGAAAACTTGGTGTGAAGATTGGTTCTCCATTCTTGAACTCTTATTTCTCTCCCTCTCTCTTGTTGAGCCTTGAGCAAACCTTGACTTGTGCGGATTTGTTCTCTTGGAGCTTCTAGCTCCTAAACGGTTAGAAGTCACTTGAGAGTTTTTAGTCTTGTCGACAACCTCAAGAAGTTTGTATTACCCACTTGTTGAGGAGTTTGAGTGATTTCACCTAGATCTTTGTGGTCGGTGAAGGGAGGATTAAGGTTAGAAAAGACCTGGCTCTTTGTGGGTTCCTCAACGGGGACATAGGGCACCTCTATGGTGTGACCGAACCTCATGAGTAAATAGCCTAGCAGAGATCCACCCGAGGGGATGTCTTCAGCACCGAAGGTTTGGCCAAAGTCTGTCACCGCCTCGGACAGAGCATTGAGCGCGACAATCTTCTCATAAATAGCCTGGGGGAGCGTTTGGGACGTCTCAATAGAGACGTCGAGGTTCCGCTCAAGCTCTAAAACCAGACAAAATGCTGAGACACAACCAAGATGGTTGGGGTAGGTGAAATATAGGAAAGCAACACATACTTCCCACTTGGTTCCTTAGGCCCTGGGCCTCGGACTGCTGTCCTTGAGATCCTCAGCGAGGGATCCAGCTCGGGAAGAGGCTTCAGCAGCCTGACACCGAAGCTCCTCCCATTCGCCAGACGCCCTCTGAAGGTGCTCTTCGACTGAGTGGACCTTCTTGGCCAAGGGTGCCACCTCCCGCTGTGCCGCTGCAGCCTCGTCCCTAAGTTCCGAGCACAACGCTTGGAGATCTGCCGCCTCGACGCTCTTTTAGGCAAGCTGCTCATTTGACCAATCAAGCAAGCCCCTCTAGCGCCTCGGCGCGTCCCAGACGCCATGCTCGCGACGAAGGAAGAAGGACTTGGCAACGGTCTTCGCCATGAGATCCTGAAAGGAAAATTGACACCATCAAGACACGCCCTACGAAAGGGGATGTGTCGCCATACAAGATGCTCGATCCTCTTACCCGACCAAGGATTCTAGAATTCCTCCCACATCTCCTCCTCCTCCTCGTCGTCAAGAACAAACATTGGCTCGTCAATCGATGTCCAGCCATGTAAGGCATGGGTCTCCCCACCCAAAGGGATTCCTCCCAATGAGGACAATGACACTCCTCACCTCATCATCAGGGAAGACCATAGTGTGCTCTAGGACTGGGACCTCCGGCCACATCGAGGGACCAGCTTCATCGGCGTCAGCCGCCCCCTTGCCTTGGTCGGAAGCCGGGGAATCGAGGAGAGAGATCACTGATACCGAGTGAAAGTCGCCTAGAGGGGGTTGAAAGGGAAATAGGGTCAAACCTTTTCCTAAATGATTTTGGTGGTTGAATTGCCCAACACAAATAATTGGACTAACTAGTTTGCTCTAGATTATAAGTTCTACAGGTGCCAAAGGTTCAGCACAGACCAATAAAAAGTCCAAGAAAGGGTTCAAATAAAAAGGAGCAAAATAAACCGAAGGTAGCCCTGGTCTGGCGCACCAAGTGTCCGGTGCACCAGGGTGAATCCACTCGAACTGCTCAGCTTCGGGTTTCTGAAAATGGCTCTCCGCTATAATTCACCGGACTGTCCGGTGTAGCACCGGACTGTCCGGCGTGCCAGCGGAGTAACGGCTAACAGCGCCAACAGTCATCTGCAAAATGTGAACAGTGAGCTACAGTGCGCGGACAGTTTGCGCAGAAGTCAGAGCAGCCAGAAGGCGCACCGAACAGTGAACAGTGACTGTCCGGTGCACCACCAGACTGTCCGGTGGCCCCACATGTCAGAGCTCCAACGGTCAAACCCTAACGGTTAGGTGACGTGGCTGGCGCACCGGACTGTCCGGTGCGCCCTTCGACAACAGCCTTCCCCAACAGCCACTTTGGTGGTTGGGGCTATAAATACCCCCCAACCACCACACTTCAAGGCATCCAAGTTTTCAGCCAACACATTCAATACAAGAGCTAGTGCATTCAATACAAGAGCTAGTGCATTCAATACAAGACACAATTAGAGTGAATCAAAATCTCTCCAAGTCCCAATTCCACTCAAAGCATTAGTGACTAGAATAGAGAGTTTTGCCGTGTTCTTTTGAGCTCTTGCGCTTGGATCGCTTTTCTTCTTACCCATTTCTTGTTCCCAAGGTCTTTGTAATCAAAGCAAGTGTCGGGGACCATAATTAGGGGTACCCTCAAGATCCCTAAATCTCAGCTGGTAACCCCCATCAGCACAAAGCTGCAAAGGCCTGATGGGTGCGATTAAGTCAAGGATCGGTCCATTCAAGGGACATGATCATGCCTCGCCCGAGCCTAGCCTCGGGCAAGGGAAGCCGACCCCGGAGAACCTACGTCTCGCCCGAGGACCCCCCTCCAGCAAGAGGCACACTATCGGCTCGCCCGAGGCCCAGTCTTCACCAAGAAGCAACCTTGGCCACGTCACCACGCCGATCGACCAAATTGCAGGGGCATTCAATGCAAAGGTGGCCTGACACCTTTATCCTGACGCGCGCCCTCCAGTCGACAGAGCCGAAGTGACCGCAGTCACTTCGCCGCTCTACTGACCGGTCTGACAAGAGTACAGCGCCGCCTGCGCCGCTCCGACTGCTGAGCCACCCGACAGAGTGAGGCTGACAACAGCCAAGGCCGACCTCGGGCGTCATAGGAAACTCCACCTCGCCTGACCCCAGGGCTCGGACTCGGGCTCAGCCCCGGAAGACGGTGAACTCCGCTCCGCCCAACCCAGGGCTCGGATATGGGCTCAGCCCCGGAAGACGGCGAACTCCGCTCCACCCAACCCAGGGCTCGGACATGGGCTCAGCCCCAGAAGACGGCGAACTCCACTCCGCCCGACCCAGGGCTCGGACATGGGCTCAGCCCCAAAAGACGGCGAACTCCGCTCCGCCCGACCTAGGGCTCGGACATGGGCTCAACCCTGGAAGACTGACGGACTCCGCTTCGTCCGACCCCAGGGCTCGGACTCAGCTTTGGCCTCAGCCGATGGTCTCCGCCTCGCCCGACCCAGGGGCTCGGACTCGACCACGGCCACGGAAGACAGACTCGACCTCGACCTCGGAGGAGCCTCCACATTGCCCAACCTAGGGCGCGGACAGACCACGTCGACAGGAGGCGCCATCATTACTCTACCCCGAGCTGACTCAGGCTACGGGGAACAAGACTGGCGTCCCATCTGGCTCGCTCCGCCAGATAGGCAATGATGGCGCCCCGCACACTCCGTGACGACGGCGGCTCTCGGCCCCCTTACGGAAGCAAGAGGATGCCAGCAAGGACTCGACAGCCCCAACAGCTGTCCTCTCGCCAGGCTCCAGCGCTCCTCCGACGGCCACGACACCACACGAACCGGGTGCTTAAACCTCTCCGGCTGCCACGACGGCATGTACTTAGGGCACTAGCTCTCCTCCGCTAGACACGTAGCACTCTGCTACACCCCCCATTGTACACCTGGATCCTCTCCTTACGCTTATAAAAGGAAGGACCAGGGCCCTCTTACAGAGGGTTGGCCCGCGCGGAGAAGGACGAGACGGCGCTCGCGCAAGGCCACTCGCTCCCACTCCCGCGTGGACGCTTGTATCCCCCTACTGCAAGCGCACCCGACTCAGGCGTGGGGCTAACATGAAGGCTACGGGATCCACTCTCTCACGCCTGCCTCCCTCCGGCTGCTTCCTTTCCCCCCTTCGCGTTCCGCCTTGCGTCGACCCATCTGGGCTGGGGCACGCGGCGACATTTCACTCGTCGGTCCAGGGACCCCCCGGGTTTCGAAACACCGACAGTTGGCGCGCCAGGTAGGGGCCTGCTGCGTGTTGATGAACAGCTTCCCGTCAAGCTCCAGATGGGCAGTCTCCAGCAAACTTTCCAGCCCGGGACAGTGCTCCGTTTCGGGAATCTTGAGTTCATGTCCCTCGACGGCAGCTACAACATGATACTCCTTCCTCCGCCGTGCGACAGCGACAATGGCGGTCGACAACCCGCTCGCCGGCGGGGAAATCGATGACCCCTTCCCCACGTGGTGGAAGGACGACATTCGGGCTTGTCCCGTCCCCTCCCCCGCCGACGGAGGAGGAGGCGGGGTAACCAAGGCCATGCGGGAAGTGGCACCTCGTCGGCTGTCGAGCGAGTCGACGGCGCCGACGCCCCAATGGAGGGCGCGTCGGGCATCGATCTCGCGTCTGAGACGAAGACGAGCGCCACCTCCCCGCAACGCGCCAATCTCAAGCAAACGCGCGACGCCAGCACGCTCGCGAAGGACTTGCTGGGCGTCACCCTCGTACCTGAGACGACGGTGCAGTCAGTCCCAGACACGACCTCGACACCGACTGTCAATCGAAAGAGGCGAGTCAAAACCCCCGAGGGTATCATGTGCGGTCGCCTTGGGACCGACTGATGGCTGACTCGACCTACGAGCCCACGGGGTCCGAGGAAGATGGCGAGCCCGACCTCTGTTGGGATTTCTCCGGACTTGGTAACCCCAGTGCCGTGCGGGACTTCATGACCGCATGTGACTACTGCCTTTCCAACTGTTCCGACGGCAGCCGTGGCCTCGACGACGAGGACCGCGGCCCAAGTCGTGAATGTTTCCACGTCGATCTAGGGGGTCCCGGCGAAGGCAACCATCTTGGTATGTCGAAAAATGGTGATCCCCCCTAGGCCCGCGCCTCGCGTTGACATCCTTCGGGAGCTAGCTGTGGTCCCCGTCCCGGCGGGGGGTCCTGACCCACAGCTCGAGCAAATCCGCGAGAGGCAGGCCAGGCTCGACGAGGGAGCAGGAACGCTTGTGCCGATCCGCCAGGACGTCGGGCAGGAATGGGCAATCCAACCCCCGGCCGGAGAAGCGCGTCATCTCCCCCAGGCCATCCAGCACCGCATCGCCGACGACGTCAGGGTAAGGCCACCGCCGGATTCCAACGGAGTCGGCCAAAACCTGGCTGCAGCAGCAATGCTTCTCCGCGCGATGCCGGAGCCATCAACCACCGAAGGGCGGCGTATCCAAGGAGAGCTCAAGAACCTTCTAGAGGACGCCGCGGTCCGACGGGCCGAAAGCTCTGCCTCCTGAAGGCAGGGGTTCCACCCGGAACATCGCGCCGCGACTTCCCGATTCATGCGGGAAGCCTCGGTCCACTCCGGGCGCACGCGCAACACGGCGCCTGTGGCCCCGGGTCGCCTCGGCAACGAGCGCCATCATCACGACCGTCAGGCCCACCTCGACGACAGGACGCGCCGAGGCTACCACCCCAGGCGTGGGGGACGCTACGACAGCGGGGAGGATCGGAGTCCTTCGCCCGAACCACCCGGTCCGCAGGCTTTCAGCCGCGCCATACGACGGGCACCGTTCCCGACCCGGTTTCGAACCCCGACTACTATCACAAAGTACTCGGGAGAGACGAGACCGGAACTGTGGCTCGCGGACTATCGGCTGGCCTGCCAACTGGGTGGAACGGATGATGACAACCTCATCATCCACAACCTCCCCCTGTTCCTCTCCGACACCGCTCGAGCCTGGCTGGAGCACCTGCCCCCGGGGCAGATCTCCAACTGGGACGACCTGGTCCAAGCTTTCGCCGGCAATTTCCAGGGCACATACGTGCGCCCTGGGAACTCCTGGGATCTTTGGAGCTGCCGCCAGCAGCCGGGAGAGTCTCTCCGGGACTACATCCGGCGATTCTTGAAGTAGCGCACAGAGCTGCCCAACGTCACCGATTCAGATGTCATCGGCGCGTTCCTCGCCGGCACCACCTGCCGCGACCTGGTGAGCAAGCTGGGTCGCAAGACCCCCACCAGGGCGAGCGAGCTGATGGACATCGCCACCAAGTTCGCCTCTGGCCAGGAGGCGGTTGAGGCCATTTTCTGGAAGGACAAGCAGCCCCAGGGCCGCCCACCGGAAGATGCTCCTGAGGCGTCATCTCAGCGCGACGCCAAGAAGAAGGGCAAGAAGAAGTCGCAAGCGAAGCGCGACGCAGCCGACGCGGACCTTGTCGCCGCCGCCGAGCACAAGAACCCTCGGAAACCTCCCGGAGGTGCCAACCTCTTCGACAAGATGCTCAAGGAGCCGTGCCCCTATCATCAAGGGCCCGTCAAGCACACCCTCGAGGAGTGTGCCATGCTTCGCCGACACTTCCACAAGGCCGGGCCACCCGCGGAGGGTGGCAAGGCCCTCGACGACGCAAAGGAGGAAGATCACAAGGCAGGAGGGTTCCCCGAGATCCGCGACTGCTTCATGATCTATGGCGGGCAAGTGGAGAACGCCTCGGCTCGGCACCGCAAGCAAGAGCGTCGGGAAGTCTACTCGGTAAAGGTGGCGGCGCCAGTCTACCTAGACTGGTCCAACGAGCCCATCACCTTTGACCGGGCCGACGATCCAGACTACGTGCCGAGCTCGGGGAGATACCCACTCGTCGTCGACCCCATCATCGGTAACGTCAGGCTCACCAAGGTCCTCATGGACGGAGGCAGCAGCCTCAACATCATTTACGCCGAGACCCTCGGGCTTCTGCGGATCGATCTGTCCTCGGTCCGGGCAGGCGCTGCGCCTTTCCACGGGATCGTCCCCGGGAAGCGCGTTCATCCCCTCAGACAACTCGACCTACCCGTCTGCTTCGGGACGCCCTCCAACTTTCGAAAGGAGACCCTCACGTTCGAAGTGGTCGAGTTTCGAGGAACCTACCACGCAGTGCTGGGAAGGCCATGCTACGCCAAGTTCATGGCCGTCCCCAACTACACCTACCTCAAGCTCAAGATGCCGGGCCCCAACGGGGTCATCACCAACGGGCCCACGTACCGACACGCATACAGATGCGATGTGGAGTGCGTGGAGTACGCCGAGGCCCTCGCCCAATCCGAGGCCCTCATCGCTGACCTGGAGAGCCTCTCTAGGGAGGCGCCCGACGTGAAGCGCTATGCCGGCAACTTCGAACCAGCGGAGACGGTCAAGTCCGTCCCTCTCGACCCCAGCAACGACGCCTCCAAGCAGATCCGGATCGGTTCCGAGCTTGACCCCAAATAGGAAGCAGTGCTCGTCGACTTTCTCTGCGCGAACGCCGACGTTTTCGCGTGGAGTCCCTCGGACATGCCCGGCATACCGAGGGAAGTCGCCGAGCACTCTCTGGATATTCGAGCTGGGGCCTGACCCGTGAAGCAACCTCTGCGCCGATTCGACGAAGAAAAGCGCAGAGCCACAGGCGAGGAGATCCACAAGCTACTGGCGGTAGGGTTCATCAATGAGGTATTCCATCCCGAATGGCTTGCCAACCCTGTGCTTGTGAGAAAGAAAGGGGGAAATGGCGGATGTGTGTAGACTACACTGGTCTAAACAAAGCATGTCCGAAGGTTCCCTACCCTCTGCCTCGCATCGATCAGATCATGGATTCAACTGCTGGGTGCGAAACCCTGTCTTTCCTCGATGCCTACTCCGGGTATCACCAGATCAAGATGAAAGAGTCCGACCAGCTCGCGACTTCATTCATCACACCCTTCGGCATGTACTGCTATGTTACAATGCCGTTTGGTTTGAGGAATGCGGGGGCGACGTACCAGCGATGCATGAACCATGTGTTCGGCGAACACATTGGCCGAACGGTCGAGACCTACGTCGATGACATCGTAGTCAAGACGAGGAAGGCCTCCGACCTCCTTTCGGACCTTGAAGCGACATTCCGATGTCTCAAGGCAAAAGGCATGAAGCTTAATCCCGAAAAGTGTGTCTTCGGGGTCCCCCGAGGCATGCTCTTGGGGTTCATCGTCTCCGAGCGGGGCATCGAAGCCAACCCGGAGAAGATTGCAGCCATCACCAGCATGGGGCCCATCAAGGACTTGAAAGGCGTATAGAGGGTCATGGGATGTCTCGCGGCTCTGAGCCGCTTCATCTCCCGCCTCGGCGAAAGAGGTCTGCCTCTGTACCGCCTCTTAAGAAAAGTTGAGTGCTTTCGCTTGGACTCCCGAGGCCGAGGAAGCCCTCGGGAACCTGAAGGCGCTTCTCACGAACGCGCCCATCTTGGTGCCCCCTGCTGCCGGAGAAGCCCTCTTGATCTACGTCGCCGCAACCACCCAGGTGGTTAGCGCCGCGATCGTGGTTGAGAGACGAGAAGAAGGGCATGCATTGCCCGTCCAGAGACCAGTCTACTTCATCAGTGAGGTACTGTCCGAGACCAAGATCCGCTACCCACAAATCCAGAAGCTGCTGTACGCGGTGATCCTGACACGGCGGAAGTTGCGACACTACTTCGAGTCTCATCCGGTGACTGTGGTGTCATCCTTCCCCCTGGGAGAGATCATCCAGTCCCGTGAGGCCTTGGGTAGGATTGCGAAGTGGGCGGTGGAGATCATGGGCGAGACGATCTCTTTCGCCCCTCGGAAGGCCATCAAGTCCCAGGTCCTGGCGGACTTCGTGGCTGAATGGGCCGACACCCAGCTCCCGACGGCTCCGATCCAACCGAAGCTCTGGACCATGTTTTTCGATGGGTCGCTGATGAAGACGGGGGCCGGCGCAGGCCTCCTCTTCGTCTCGCCTCTCGGAAAGCACCTACGCTACGTGCTACGCCTCCACTTCCCGGCGTCCAACAACGTGGCTGAGTACGAGGCTCTGGTAAACGGGTTGCGAATCGCCATCGAGCTAGGGGTCTGATGCCTTGACGCTCGCGGTGACTCGCAGCTCGTCATCGACCAAGTCATGAAGAACTCCCACTGCCGTGACCCGAAGATGGAAGCCTACTGCGATGAGGTTCGGCGCCTGGAAGACAAGTTTTACGGGCTCGAGCTCAACCACATCGCCCGACGCTACAACGAGACTGCGGATGAGCTGGCTAAAATAGCCTCGGGTCGGACAACAGTTCCCCCGGACGTATTCTCCCGAGACCTGCATCAACCCTCCATCAAGACCGAGGACACGCCCGAGCCCGAGGCACCTTCGGCTCCTCCCGAGGCACCTTCGACTCCACCCGAGGCACCCTCGGCCTAGTCCGAGGTACCCTCGGCACGGTCCGAGGTACCCTCGGCTCAGCCCGAGGTACCCTCGGCCCCCGAGGGTGAGGCACTGCGCGTCGAGGGGGAGTTGGGCGAGGCCACGCCTAATCAAAACTGGCAGACCTCGTACCTGCAATATCTCTACCGAGGAGAGCTGCCCCTCGACCAAGCCGAGGCTCGGCGGTTGGTGCAGCGCGCCAAGTCTTTCGTCTTGCTGGGAGATAGGAAGGAGCTCTACCACCGCAGCCCCTCAGGCATCCTCCAGCGATGCATTTCCATCACCGAAGGCCAGCAGCTCTTGCAAGAGATACACTCGGGGGCTTGCGGCCATCACGCAGCACCTCGAACCCTCGTTGGAAACGCCTTCCGACAAGGATTCTACTGGCCGACGGTAGTGGCCGACGCTACTAGAATTGTCCGCACCTGCGAAGGGTGTCAGTTCTACGCGAGGCAGACCCACCTGCCCGCTCAGACTCTGCAGACCATACCCATCACCTAGCCGTTTGCTGTGTGGGGTCTGGACCTCGTTGGCCCCTTGCAGAAGGCACCCGGGGGCTACACGCACCTGTTGGTCGCCATCGACAAATTCTCCAAGTGGATCGAGGTCCGACCCCTAAACAGCATCAGGTCCGAACAGGCGGTGGTGTTCTTCACCAACATCATCCATCGTTTTGGGGTCCCGAACTCCATCATCACCGACAACGGCACCCAGTTCACCGGCAGAAAGTTCCTGGACTTCTGCGAGGATCACCACATCCGAGTGGACTGGGCTGCTGTGGCACACCCCATGACGAATGGGCAAGTGGAGCGGGCCAACGGCATGATCCTGCAAGGACTCAAGCCCCGGATCTACAACGACCTCAACAAGTTCGGCAAGCGGTGGACGAAGGAACTCCCGTCGGTGGTCTGGAGTCTGAGGACAACGCCGAGCCGAGCCACGGGCTTCACACCATTCTTTCTAGTCTATGGGGCCGAGGCCATCTTGCCCACAGACTTGGAATACGGTTCCCCGAGGGCGAGGGCCTACACCGACCAAAGCAACCGAGCTAACCGAGAAGACTCACTGGACCAGCTGGAGGAGGCTCGGGACATGGCCTTACTACACTCGGCGCGGTACCAGCAGTCCCTGCGACGCTACCACGCCCAAGGGGTTAGGTCCCGAGACCTCCAGGTGGGCGACCTGGTGCTTCGGCTGCGACAAGACGCCCGAGGGCGGCACAAACTCATGCCTCCCTGGGAAGGGCCATTCGTCATCGCCAAGGTCCTGAAGCCCAGAACGTACAAGCTGGCCAACAGCCAAGGCGAGGTCTACAGCAACGCTTGGAACATCCAACAGCTACGTCGCTTCTACCCTTAAAATGTTTTCAAGTTGCTCGTATACTTTGTTCACACACCAAGTCTGGTCGTCAAGGAAGGGTCAGCCTTGCCTCGGCAAAGCCCGACCCTCCCTCGGGGGCTAGAAGGGGGCAACCCCCTCTGCGTCAAAATTTTCCTCGAAAAAAGAAAAAAAAATCTTTTCTGCCAGAATGCCTTTCGTGCTCTTCGACTATTTCAAAAGTGGATCCTGAAAACGATGGAGTACACGTAAGCAGCCAAGGCTGACCGAGCCGAGGGACTCCTACGCCTCCGGGATACGGATACCTCACTCATCACCTTCTGCGATAAGTAACTCGCGCTCGGATAAGTGACTCCGCGGACCGAACAAGTCTTCATGCTCGAGAAGCTCCTCTGCCGAAATGATTTTTTGGGCCTTCTCAACTGCGTCGGTAACAGAACCCTATGGACGAGTAAGAGCGCGCGTAAGCGGCAAGGCTGACCGAGCCGAGGGACTCCTACGCCTCCGGGATACGGATACCTCACTCATCACCTTCCGTGAAAAGCAACTCTCGCCCGCACAAACAATTCTGTCACCGACAAATGAGTCCGGACACTCGAAACAAGAGGAAAAGTGACGCAGCTTTACAACACGGCGACAGTGTGTTTAGGCCTCGGCGATCGCAGAAAACATACACACACACTACAAGACGACCTGATCCTGCAGGCTCGGACGTCGACAGCCGAAGGGAGCAGCAGCACCCTCGGCATCAACTACACCTTCGGCGGGGTCTGACCTAGCCTCGGACGGCGACGCGGTTGGAGGGCCCCTACTCTGAAGGACGACATCAGCACCACGCCCGGGTCATCGTCGCCAGGGTCTTCTTCGAGAATCCGGCCCGAGCAGGTGGCTCGGCCGGCCACCCCGAGGCCTCGGCCAGCTGACCCCCAAAGACATCAGCTCGGCTTGTGGCCTCGGCAGCTCAACTCCGGCATCGGCTCCGCCAGTGGACGACCCGGCCAGGCTCTGGCCAACCACACCTCCTTTTCGAAGCCAACTCTGCCTCCATCCGTGCTGACACCGCTACCTCCGGCTTCGGCTCATCAAAGAGCGGCCGAGGGGTTCCTTTAACTAAGCAAGAGGGGCCTCGGACAGCAAGGCCGACCGAGCCGAGGGACTCCTACTCCTCCGGGATACGGATACCTCACTCGTCACCTTTGCACGAGGCAACCCACGCTCGGTGAAGCGGTTCAGATAATCAACAAGGCGAGTCTTAGTGCTCGAAATGAAGAAAAAACACGGCTCCGTGCCGAAAGATACATACATGTTCAGGCCTCGACAGCCGCAATGAACAAAAACACTGGCATCCAAGGTGCCATTACAAACGGAACTCCGGTTCCACCTCCGCAGGTACGAACAACCCCACGCGACTGGGGAGGCCTGCGGAGCAACAGAAGACCGACGAATGGCTTGTCATCGCCCGCCCCAGCAGCGGCGACGACGACGACTTCTGCTCCGGGGGGCCGAACAGCAGCAGCGATGACCTCAGGGCGGATGCTGCTGCCAGGAGGCCCTCGCCCATGCCCCCAACTCGAGAGGCAAGGACGGGCAGAAGGCCGTAGAGTTGGAGGTCGGTCCGCGGGTGGCGCCGGCAAGCTCGTCAGCGGCGGAACCTCTTCCAGCTGCCATGGCGGAAGGCGGCACCGGGAGCGGCTCCGAAGCCGCTTGGCTCAGAGAGCCGGGCACGCTGCAGCTGCCCATGCCGTGAACGGCGGACGCCCTTCCCCCCGATCACTGAGGGAAGGAGCGGACCACCGCCCACGCAGGGGCCGACCCCAACTCGGCACACTCCCCTCCCCAGCACTAGTGATGAAAATCCTTGAGGCTGAGGGAGGGGCAGAGGCCGCAGCCCGGCTCGCTTTCCCCCTCCATCGAACTGGAGGTCACCATCTTGTGTGACCGCCGACGAAGGGGTGCAGCCGGGCTACATGATGAAAATCCTTGAAGCCGAACGATGGCTGAAAGGTACCAACTTCCACAAAGTTGTGTTCCTCCGGCGACAAGACGGAAGGGCTCCGGGCGTCCCCCGCCCGGGCGCTCGGAAGGTGGAAAGACACGATGCATGTGGGGAGCGCGAAGACATGGTTGCCCTCCAAGGGGGTCGCCCCCCTTTTAAAGGCGGCTCTCCCTACCTGCGCCCTCAACCGTTGCGGGTCGAGTCTTTTCCAACACGCTCCAAGATTCTCCCCCCCACGGCGCGGGGGCTGGGTCCCACACGTCATGCAAGCCGGTCCAGGGGAGAAGAAGCCAAACCGCCGCGCGCGGTACATGCAACCGCCCAGCGGTTACAAGCAGTTCTCCACTTTTGCCCAGACCAGCGGGCGAAAGGGCGGGCAGCCATACAGGCGGCATGCAGCCGCGCCAAGTGGGCGCACCCCTTCGACTCCAACAAGCCCAGCATGGAGGTCCAGGCCCACGCGTCATGCAACCGGCGCGCCGGTTGCTACGTGTGAACGACTGCACCGCCACTCGCGCCACTACCGCGCCTCCTCGACTGCGGAGTCAATACCGCGACTCGAGGCAGCCCTGTAGTGCCAAGCCAAGCGCGACGGTCAAATGCGGTCAAAATTGGGCCGACAGTAATGGCGGTGGCAGGCGGGTAGAAACAGCGGTCACGTCATCAGCCAAGCTCACGTCCCATCCAGGGGCAGCGGGGGAGCCCTCTCCCACGGCGTGAAGACGACGCGCCCGTGATCCGTTCCTCGAACGGCTCGCGCACGCTCAACGGCCGCCCCGCGAACCGCTCGCCCCGTCGCATTAACTCCACGGCGGGACAGGCGGCGTCTCTGGCAGGGGAAGCAAGCGACGCTTCGCCTTCGCCATAATGACTGCGTCGAAAGAGGTACGCCACGTCTTTTGACTTCGCATCCTTTTCCTTTTCCTCTTTCTCTCTCTTACAACAGGGACCGGGAAAGGGGGATACCCCGAAAAGGACCCTTCTCCGTGAAGGAAACAGGCTCCGAGCCTCCCTACTGATCAGAGGTTCGAAGGCTGGCCCCTCGGAGGGGTTCAACAGCCGCCTCAGAGCACGTGGGCTCCACACCCACTACTGGTCAGAGGTTCGATGGTCGGCCCCTCGAAGGGTTCAACGGCCGCCTCAGGCCACTCAGGCTCCGCGCCGACTACTGATCAGGGGTTCGTAGGCTGGCCCTCGAAGGGTTCACAGTCGCCCCAAACACAGAGCGAGGGATGACCATGGGTACGTTCGATACATAACCAAGGCTCGGGCTACGCTCCCGAGGTACCCTAGGACATTTCCGAGACCAGCGGGAACGATCTTGTAACGGAATCCCATCAGAGGGAGGCATCGAGCCCTCGGACCCCGTCGACAGGGGACCGGGTCCGGCAGATCACCCGTAGGTACTCTTGGGCGCGCCTCTGGGCCTCTAGCTGACCCCTATCAAATGGGGCACGGACGTCCGCTCGGATTACCCGCCATCAGCTCACCGGAGACACCATGTTCGACGCCACCTGAGGGCAACATGGCGCTTTCCCCCCTCCTCCTTGCAGAAAGGTGACGCAGGGGCGTATGTAAAAAAGTCGAGTATGTCCCTGACCGTCCTCTCGCCCTGTGCAGAGGCTCGGGGGCTGCTCTCGCAAACCCGGCTCCGGCCAAACCGTTGACAGCGTCAACATACCAGCCCAAGAACTTGGGACCCGACCGTGCACTCGGGCTACGGCCAGCTCGCATGAGGGAACAACTAGACCAGCCGAAGTGTTGCGAAGCGCACTAAGACCTCGAAGGAGTAAAACTACTCCTCCGAGGCCTCGGGGGCTACACCCGGCGGGTGCGCTCGCGCTCACCCACCGGAACAGAATGCAACCAAAAAAGGCTGGTCCCCTTCCAAAAAAGTGCGGCAAAAGCCTCCAAGCGAGTATTAGTACTCCCTTGGAGGCTCGGGGGCTACTGTCGGGGACCATAATTAGGGGTACCCTCAAGATCCCTAAATCTCAGCTGGTAACCCCCATCAGCACAAAGCTGCAAAGGCCTGATGGGTGCGATTAAGTCAAGGATCGGTCCATTCAAGGGACATGATCGTGCCTCGCCCGAGCCTAGCCTCGGGCAAGGGAAGCCGACCCCGGAGAACCTACGTCTCGCCCGAGGACCCCCTCCAGCAAGGGGCACACTATCGGCTCGCCCGAGGCCCAGTCTTCACCAAGAAGCAACCTTGGCCACGTCACCACGCCGACCGACCAAATCGCAGGGGCATTCAATGCAAAGGTGGCCTGACACCTTTATCCTGACGCGCGCCCTCCAGTCGATAGAGCCGAAGTGACCGCAGTCACTTCACCGCTCTACTGACCGGTATGACAAGAGTACAGCGCCGCCTGCGCCGCTCCGACTGATGAGCCACCCGACAGAGTGAGGCTGACAGCAGCCAAGGCCGACCTCGTGCGTCATAGGAAACTCCGCCTTGCCCAACCCCAGGGCTCGGACTCGGGCTCAGCCCCGGAAGACGGCGAACTCCGCTCCGCCCGACCCAGGGCTCGGATATGGGCTCAGCCCCGGAAGACGGCGAACTCCGCTCCGCCCGACCCAGGGCTCGGACATGGGCTCAGCCCCAGAAGACGGCGAACTCCGCTCCGCCCGACCCAGGGCTCGGACATGGGCTTAGCCCCGGAAGACGGCGAACTCCACTCCGCCCGACCCAGGGCTCGGACATGGGCTCAACCCTGGAAGACGACGGACTCCGCTTCGTCCGACCCCAGGGCTCGGACTCAGCTCTGGCCTCAGCCGATGGTCTCCGCCTCGCCCGACCCAGGGGCTCGGACTCGACCACGGCCATGGGAGACAGACTCAACCTCGACCTCGGAGGAGCCTCCACATCGCCCAACCTAGGGCACGGACAGACCACGTCGACAGGAGGCGCCATCATTACTCTACCCCGAGCTGACTCAGGCTACGGGGAACAAGACCGGCGTCCCATCTGGCTCGCTCCGCCAGATAGGCAATGATGGTGCCCCGCACACTCCGTGACGACGGCGGCTCTCGGCCCCCTTACGGAAGCAAGAGGACGCCAGCAAGGACTCGACAGCCCCAACAGCTGTCCTCTCGCCAGGCTCCAGCGCTCCTCCGACGGCCACGACACCACACGAACCGGGTGCTTAAACCTCTCCGGCTGCCACGACGGCATGTACTTAGGGCACTAGCTCTCCTCCGCTAGACACGTAGCACTCTGCTACACCCCCCATTGTACACCTAGATCCTATCCTTACGCTTATAAAAGGAAGGACCAGGGCCTTCTTATAGAGGGTTGGCCCGCGCGGAGAAGGACGAGATGGCGCTCGCGCAAGGCCACTCGCTCCCACTCCCGCGTGGACGCTTGTATCCCGACTCAGGCGCGGGGCTAACACGAAGGCCGCGGGATCCACTCTCTCATGCCTGCCTCCCTCCGGCTGCTTCCTTTCCCCCCTTCACGTTCTGCCTTGCGTCGACCCATCTGGGCTGGGGCACGCGGCGACATTTCACTCGTCGGTCCAGGGACCCCCCGGGTTTCGAAACACCGACAGCAAGATACACCAATTGTGTGGTGGTCCTTGTGGGGACTAAGTGTTCCAATTGATTGAGAAGAGAAGCTCACTCGGTCTAAGTGACCGTTTGAGAGAGGGAAAAGGTTGAAAGAGACCCAGTCTTTGTGACCACCTCAACGGGGAGTAGGTTTGCAAGAACCGAACCTCGGTAAAACAAATCACCGTGTCATTCGCCTTATTTGCCTGTGATTTGTTTTCGCCCTCTCTTTCGGACTCGACTTTATTTCTAACGCTAACCCCGGCTTGTAGTTGTGCTTAAACTTTATAAATTTCAGATTTGCCTATTCACCCCCCCTCTAGGCGACTTTCAATTGGTATCAAAGCCCGATACTTCATTAGAGCCTAACCGCTCGAAGTGATGTCGGGAGCTCACGCCAAGAAGGAGATGGTGACCGGCGAGAAGCCCGCCACAAGCCACGGGAAAGCCTCATCGAGGGAGTCCGGCAACAAGAAGAGGGAGGAATCACCTCCCTGCGTCAAGTCGCACTGGAGTGGCGACAAGAAGAAGAAAATGAAGAAAGTGATCTACTACAAGACCGATTCTTCGTCGCCTTCCACCTCTGGCTCCGACACACCGTCCGTCACCTCTAAGCGCCAAGAGTGCAAGAAGTTTAGTAAGATCCCCTTACGCTATCCTCACATTTCTAAACGTACTCCATTACTTTCCGTCCCATTAGGCAAACCACCGGTTTTTAATGGTGAAGATTATTGTATGTGAAGTGATAAAATGAGGCACCATCTAACCTTACTCCACACTAGTATTTGGGATGTTGTTGAGTTTGGAGTACAGGTACCATCCGTAGGGGATGAAGGCTATGACTCGAACGAGGTAGCCCAAATCTGGCACTTCAACTCCCAAGCCACTACTATACTCCTTGCCTCTCTAAGTCGAGAGGAGTATAATAAGGTGCAAGGGTTGAAAAGTGCCAAAGAGATTTGGAACGTACTCAAGACCGCGCATGAAGGAGACGAGGTGACCAAGATCACTAAGCGGGAAACGATCGAGGGGGAGCTCGGTCGATTTATGCTCAACTAAGGAGAGGAGCCACAAGCCATGTACAACCGGCTCAAGACCTTGGTGAACCAAGTACGCAACCTCGGGAGCACCAAATGGGATGACCGTGAAATGGTCAAGGTTATTCTAAGATCACTCGTTTTTCTTAACCCTACACAAGTTCAATTAATTCGTGGTGATCCTAGATATAAGCTAATGTCTCCTGAGGAAGTGATAGGAAAGTTTGTGAGCTTTGAGTTGATGATCAAAGGCTCCAAACAAATCATCGAGCGAGGCGCCACCTCCATACCCGGGGTGCAACCTGTCGCCTTCAAAGCGACGGAGGAGAAGAAGGAAGAGTCTACATCGAGTAGGCTTCCCATCGACGCCTCCAAGCTTGACAACGATGAGATGGCACTCATCATCAAAAGTTTACGCCAAATCCTCAAGCAAAGGAGGGGGAAGGACTACAAGCCCCACTCCAAGAAAGTTTGCTACAAATGTGGTAAGCCCGGTCATTTCATTGCTAAATGTCCATTATCAAGTGATAGTGACAGGGGCGACGACAAGAAGGGAAAGAAGAAGGAAAAGAGGAGATACTACAAGAAGGGCGGCGATGTCCATGTTTGCCGGGAGTGGGACTCTGATGAGAGCTCCACCGACTCCTCCGACGAGGAGGACACCGCAAACATCGCCGTCAACAAGGGTCTTCTCTTCCCCAACGTCCGCCACAAGTGCCTCATGGCAAAGGACAGCAAAAAGAAGGTAAAATCTAGGGCCGCCACTAAATATGCAACATCTAGTGATGAGGAGAACTCTAGTGATGATGAGGATAATTTACTTGCCATTTTTGCCAACCTAAACATGCAACAAAAAGAAAAATTAAATGAATTGATAGGAGCTATTCATGAGAAGGATGAACTCTTGGATAGCCAAGAGGACTTCCTAATTAAAGAAAATAAGAAGCATGTTAAGGTTAAAATGCTTATGCTCAGGAAGTAGAGAAATGTGAAAAATTAACTAGTGAGCTAAGCACTTGCCATGATATTATCTCAAACCTTAGAAATGAAAATGCAAAATTAATTGCTAAGGTTGAGAAGTTTTATGTTTGTGACGATTCCATTGTTTGTCTTAGAAATGATAATGCTAATTTGATTGCTAAGATCGACAAGTTGAATGCATCGCTCTCTAGCCTTAAAATTGAGAATGAAAAATTAATTGCTAAGGCTAAAGATTTAAATGTTTGCAATATTTCTATTTCCAATCTTAGAGATGAGAATGCTATTTTACATGCTAAGATTGATGAATTAAATGCTTGCAAACCCTCTACATCTATTGTTAGTCATGTCTCTTTTTGCACTGGATGTAGAGATGTTAATGTTGATGCTATTCATGACCACCTAGCTTTAATTAAACAACAAAATGATCACATAGCTCAACTTAGTGCTAAAATTAATGAGCATGACTTAGAAAATGAAAAATTTAAATTTGCTAGAAGCATGCTCTATAGTGGGATACACCCAGGCATTAAGGATGGCATTGGCTTCCAACAGGGAGACAATGTCAAGCTTAATGCCCCTAAGAAATTGTCTAACTTTGTTAAGGGCAAGGCTCCCATAGCTCAGGATAACGAGGGTTACATTTTGTATCCTGCTGGTTATCCCGAGCACAAAATTAGGAGAATTCATTCTAGGAAGTCTCACTCTGGCTCTCATCATGCTTTTATGTATAAGAGTGAGGCATCTAGTTCTAGGCAATCCACTCATGTTAAAATGCCTAAAAAGAAAACTCCTATTGCATCAAATGAGCCTATTATTTCATTTAAGACTTTTGATGCTTCATATGTTTTAACTAACAAATCAGGCAAAGTAGTTGCCAAATATGTTGGGGCCAAACACAAGGGCTCAAAGACTTGTGTTTGGGTACCCAAGGTGCTTGTTTCTAATGTCAAAGGACCCAAGACCGTTTGGGTACCTAAGAACAAGGCCTAAACTTGTTTTGTAGGTTTATGCATCCGGGGGCTCAAGTTGGATAATTGATAGCGGGTGCACAAACCACATGACTGGGGAGAAAAGGATGTTCTCCTCCTACGAGAAAAACCATGATCCCCAAAGAGCTATTACATTTGGGGATGGAAATCAAGGTTTGGTCAAAGGACTTGGTAAAATTGCTATATCACCTAACCATTCTATTTCCAATGTTTTCTTGTAGATTCTTTAGATTATAACTTGCTTTCAGTTTCTCAATTATGCAAAATGGGTTACAACTATCTTTTTATGGACATAGGTGTTACTGTCTTTAGAAGTGATGATTCAGTAGCATTTAAGGGAGTGTTAGAAGGCCAGCTATACTTAGTTGATTTTAATAGAGCTGAACTCGACACTTCCTTAATTGCTAAGACTAACATGGGTTGGCTCTGGCATCGCTGACTAGCCCACGTTGGGATGAAGAATCTTCACAAGCTTCTAAAGGGAGAGCATATTTTGGGACTAACAAATGTTCATTTTGAGAAAGACAATATTTGTAGCGCATGTTAAGTAGGGAAGCAAGTTGGTGTTCATCATCCACACAAGAACATCATGACGACTGACAGGCCACTCGAGCTACTCCACATGGAACTATTCGGCCCGATAGCTTACATAAGCATCAGTGGGAGTAAGTACTGTCTAGTTATTGTGGATGATTATTCTCGCTTCACTTGGGTGTCCTTTTTGCAGGATAAATCTCAAACCCAAGAGACCTTAAAGGGATTCTTGAGACGGGCTCAAAATGAGTTCGGCTTAAGGATAAAAAAGATTAGAAGCGATAATGGGATGGAGTTCAAGAACTCTCAAATTGAAGGCTTTCTTGAGGATGAGGGCATCAAGCATGAGTTCTTTCTCCCTACACACCACAACAAAATTGGTGTAGTGGAGAGGAAGAATAGAACTCTACTTGACATGAGTACAAGACTTCGGACCGGTTTTGGGCGGAAGCAATCAACACCGCTTGCTACGCCATCAACCGTCTCTACCTTCACCGAATCCTCAAGAAGACATCATATGAACTCCTAACCGGTAAAAAGCCCAATGTTTCATATTTTAGAGTCTTTGGTAGCAAATGCTTTATTCTTGTTAAAAGAGGTAGAAAATCAAATTTTGCTCCTAAGGCTGTAGAAGGCTTTTTACTTGGTTATGACTCAAACACAAGGGCATATAGAGTCTTCAACAAGTCCACTGGACTAGTTGAAGTTTCTTGTGACATTGTGTTTGATGAGACTAATGGCTCTCAAGTAGAGCAAGTTGATCTTGATGAGCTAGATGATGAAGAGGCTCCGTGCGTCGCGCTAAGGAACATGTCCATTGGGGATGTGTGTCCTAAGGAATCCAAAGAGCCTTCACATGCACAAGATCAACCATCATCATCAAATCAAGCATCTTCGCCAACCCAAGATGAGGATCAAGCTCAAGATGATGAAAATGAAGATCAAGAAAAGCCACCTCAAGAGGAGGACAATGATCAAGGGGGAGATACCAATGATCAAGACAAGGAAGATGATGACTGTCCAAGACCGCACACCCAAGAGTCCACCAAGCGATTCAAAGAGATCACCCCGTGAACTCCATCCTCGGTGATATTCATAAGGGGGTAACCACTCGATCTCGTGTCGCTCATTTTTGTGAACATTGCTCCTTTGTGTCTTCTATTGAGCCATACAGGGTGGAAGACGCATTAAGGGATTCGGATTGGGTGTTGGCGATGCAAGAGGAACTCAACAACTTCATGAGGAATGAGGTATGGCATTTTGTTCCACATCCTAACCAAAATGTTGTAGGAACCAAGTGGGTCTTCCACAACAAACAAGATGAGCATGGTGTGGTGACAAGGAACAAAGCCCGACTTGTGGCCAAGGGATATTCACAAGTCGAAGGTTTGGATTTCGGTGAAACCTATGCACCCGTAGCTAGGCTTGAGTCAATTCGCATTTTACTTGCCTATGCTACTTACCATGGTTTTAAGCTTTACCAAATGGACGTGAAAAGTGCCTTCCTCAATGGACCAATCAAGGAGGAGGTCTATGTTGAGCAACCTCCTGGCTTTGAAGATAGTGAGTACCCTAACCATATCTATAAACTCTCTAAGGCGCTTTATGGGCTCAAGCAAGCCCCAAAAGCATGGTATGAATGCTTAAGAGTTTTTCTTATCGCTAATGGCTTCAAAGTCGGAAAAGCCGATCCTACTCTTTTTACTAAAATAATTGCAAATGATTTGTTTGTATGCCAAATTTATGTTGATGATATCATATTTGGGTCTACTAACAAATCTACATGTGAAGAATTTAGTAGGATCATGGTATAAAAATTCGAGATGTCTATGATGGGGGAGTTGAAGTGTTTTCTAGGATTTCAAGTCAAGCAACTCCAAGAGGGCACCTTCATCAGTCAAATGAAGTACATTTAAGACATACTCACCAAGTTTGGGATGAAGGATGCCAAGCCCATCAAGACACCCATGGGAACTAATGGGCATCTCGACCTCGACACGGGAGGTAAATCCGTAGATCAAAAGGTATACCGGTCGATGATAGGATCTTTACTCTATTTATGTGCATCTCGACCGGATATTATGCTTTCCGTATGCATGTGTGCAAGATTCTAAGCCGATCCTAAGGAAGTTCACCTTAGGGCCGTAAAACGAATCTTGAGATATTTAGTTCATACACCTAAGTTTGGCCTTTGGTACCCCAAGGGATCCACTTTTGATTTAATTGGTTATTCAGATGCTGATTGGGCAGGGTGTAAAATTGATAGAAAGAGCACATCAGGGACTTGTTAGTTCTTGGGAAGATCCCTGGTGTCTTGGGCTTCAAAGAAACAAAATTCTGTAGCTCTTTCTACCGCCGAAGCCGAGTATATTGTCGCAGGTCATTGTTGCGCGCAATTGCTTTGGATGAGGCAAACCCTTAGGGACTATGGTTACAAATTGACCAAAGTCCCTCTCCTATGTGATAATGAGAGTGCAATCCGCATGGCGGATAATCCCGTTGAGCACAGCCGCACTAAGCACATAGCCATTCGGTATCACTTTTTAAGGGATCACCAACAAAAGGGGGATATCAAGATTGCTTATGTTAGCACCAAAGAACAATTAGCCGATATCTTTACCAAGTCATTAGATGAGAAAACTTTTACCAAACTTAGGCATGAGCTAAACATTCTTGATTCTAGGAATTTTGATTGATACTTTGCACACATAGCTCATTTATGTACCTTTGATCATATCCTTTTCATGTGCTATGACTAATGTGGTTTTTCAAGTGTATTTCATGCTAAGTCATAGATTGAAAGGGAAATGGAGTCCTCGGCAAAGACAAGGCTTCCACTCCACTCCATTGTAATATTTATGCTTCGTCGACACTCCGCCCTGCTCTCCAATTTGGTATAATCTTCACTCATATATTGTTTGCCAAAGGGGGAGAGAAAGTAAAAAGGGCTTATATTTCACTCAAGTATCCGTTTTTGGCGATTCATGCTAAAGGGGGAGAAAGTATTAGCCCAAAGCAAAAGGACCGCACCACCACCAATTTCAAAAATGTAGTGTTTCAATTTGTATTAAAGAAGTTTTTCAAATTGGTATGACCTCTTTCAAAATTAATATCTAAAACCCTCTTGAACACTAAGAGGAGAATTTCATTGAGGGGGAGTTTTGTTTAGTCAAAGGAAAAGCATTTGAAACAGGGGGAGAAAATTTCAAATCTTAAAAATGCTTCTCAAAATCTTATTCATTTACCTTTGACTATTCGCAAAAAGACTTTGAAAAGAATTTCCAAAAGAATTTTCAAAAACAAAACAAGTGGTGCAAGCGTGGTCCAAAATGTTAAAATAAAGAAAGCAATCCATGCATATCTTATGAAATGTAAATTGGTTTAATTCCAAGCAACCTTTGCACTTACCTTATACAAACTAGTTCAATTCTGCACTTACATATTTGCTTTGGTTTGTGTTGTCATCAATCACAAAAAGGGGGAGATTGAAAGGAAAATAGGGTCAAACCTTTTCCTAAATGATTTTGGTGGTTGAATTGCCCAACACAAATAATTAGACTAACTAGTTTGCTCTAGATTATAAGTTCTACAGGTGCCAAAGGTTCAGCACAAACCAATAAAAAGTCCAAGAAAGGGTTCAAATAAAAAGGAGCAAAAGAAACTGAAGGTAGCCCTGGTCTGGCGCACCGGAGTGTCCGGTGTGCCACCGGACAGTGTCCGGTGCACCAGGGTGAATCCACTTGAACTGCTCATCTTTGGGTTTCTGAAAATGGCTCTCCGCTATAATTCACCGGACTGTCTGGTGTAGCACCGGAATGTCCGGTGTGCCAGCGGAGTAATGGCTAACAGTGCCAACGGTCGTCTGCAAAAGGTGAACAGTGAGCTACAGTGCGTGGACAGTTCGCGCAGAAGTCAAAGCAGCGCTAGAAGGCGCACCGGACAGTGAATAGTGATTATCCGGTGCACCACCGGACTGTCCGGTGGCCCCACATGTCAGAGCTCCAACGGTCAAACCCTAACAGTCAGGTGACGTGGCTGGCGCACCGGACTGTCTGGTGCGCCCTTCGACAGCAGCCTTCCCCAACAGCCACTTTGGTGGTTGGGGCTATAAATACCCCCCAACCACCACACTTCAAGGCATCCAAGTTTTCAGCCAACACATTCAATACAAGAGCTAGTGCATTCAATACAAGAGCTAGTGCATTCAATACAAGACACAATTAGAGTGAATCAAAATCTCTCCAAGTCCCAATTCCACTCAAAGCATTAGTGACTAGAAGAGAGAGTTTTGCCGTGTTCTTTTGAGCTCTTGCGCTTGGATCGCTTTTCTTCTTACCCATTTCTTGCTCCCAAGGTCTTTGTAATCAAAGCAAGATACACCAATTGTGTGGTGGTCCTTGTGGGGACTAAGTGTTCCAATTGATTGAGAAGAGAAGCTCACTCGGTCTAAGTGACCGTTTGAGAGAGGGAAAGGGTTGAAAGAGACTCAGTCTTTGTGACCACCTCAACGGGGAGTAGGTTTGCAAGAACCGAACCTCGGTAAAACAAATCACCGTGTCATTCGCCTTATTTGCCTGTGATTTGTTTTCGCCCTCTCTTTCGGACTCGACTTTATTTCTAACGCTAACCCCGGCTTGTAGTTGTGCTTAAACTTTATAAATTTCAGATTTGCCTATTCACCCCCCTCTAGGCGACTTTCATGGGTGAATAGGCGAAACCTGAAATTTATAACTTTAAACACGCACTAAGGTCGGGGGTTAGCGTTAGAATCAAATTCAAGTCGAAAAGAGAGGGAAAACAAATCAATCAAGAAATAATGTGAGTGAACATGGTGATTTGTTTTACCGAGGTTTGGTTCCAAAGAACCTAGTCCCCGTTGAGAGGTCACAAAGACTGGGTCTATTTCAACCCTTTTCCTCTCAAACGGTCACTTAGATCGAGTGAGCCTTCTTCCTTAATCTCACAGGTCACTTAGACCCTGCAAGGACCACCACACACTTGGTGTCTCTTGCCTCGCTTACAAAGCACTTGAGAATAAGAGAAAGAAAAGAAGAAAGGCAATCCAAACGACAAGAACTCAAATGAACACAAAAATCACACTCTCACAAGCCACTAAGTGTTTGGAATTAATTTGGGACTTGGAGAGGATTTGATCTCTTGTATTGTGTCTTGGAGTGAATGCTAGAGCTCTTGTATTGAATGTGATATTCAGAAAACTTGGATGCTTGAAGTTGTGGTGGTTGGGGGTATTTATAGCCCTCAACCACCAAAGTAGCCGTTGGGGAGGCTACTGGCGATGGGCGCACCGGACAGTCCAGTGCGCCACCGGACACTCATTGTTCAGTGTCTGGTATGCTGCCACGTCACCCAACCGTTAGGTTTCGGAGCCGAGTCGACCGTTGGGGCTTTGTCCTCTTGCGGCACCGGACAGTTCGGTGCCACACCGGACAGTCCGGTGCCCCTCGGACTTCGCTGCTCTGACTTCTGCGCTGCACTGTTGCTCACTATAGCTCCTATCAGAGTCGACCATTGCGTGAGTTAGTCGTTGCTCCGCTGGCACACCGGACAATCCAGTGAATTATAGCGAAGGGCGCCTTCAAATTCCCGAGAGTGGCTGCTTTGGATTTGTACGGGCATGGTGCACCGGACAGTCTGGTGCGCCAGTCCACAGCACACTCAAGTCCTTTTGCTCCTTTTGAATTGGGTCCCTAACTTGAATATTTTCTTGGTTTGTGTTGAACCTTATGCACCTGTAATACATGAATTCTAGAGCAAACTAATTAGTCCAAGTGTTTGTGTTGACGATCAACCACCAAAATTATATATAGAAAAAGGTCAACCCTATTTCCCTTTCAATATCCCCCTTTTTGGTGATTGATGCCAACACAAACCAAAGCAAATATATAAAGTGCAGAAATGAACTAGCTTGCATTTTGGAATGTGCATAGGTTACTTGGAATTCAACCAATTGATAATCTCACTAGATATGAATGGATTGCTTTTCTTTTATTTAACATTTTGGACCATATTTGCACCATTTGTTTTGTTTTTGCAAATCATTTTGGAAAATCTTTTCAAACTCTTTTGCAAATATTCAAAGGTATATGAATAAAATTGCAAGAAGCATTTTCAAGATTTGAAATTTCTCCCCTATTTCAAATGCTTTACCTTTGACTAAATAAAACTCCCTCTGAATGAAATTCTCCTCTTAGCTTTCAAGAGGGTTTTTGAAATAGATATCATTTTGAAAATTAAAACAATACCAATTGAAAAATTAATTGCAAATTATATACCAATGTGAAAAATATCAATTAAAACTTCATTTTGAAATTTTTTAAAATGGTGGTGCGGTCCTTTTGCTTTGGGCTTTTAATATTCTCTCCCCCTTTAGCATTAATCGCCAAAAATAGAGACTTTGAGAGCCCTTTTATATTTTCTCCCAAATGGTAATATAAATATGAGTGAAGGGTTATACCAATTGAGAGTGGAGGAACAACGGCAAAGGGTAGATGATACTGTCAGAGTTGTGGAGTGGAAACCTTGTTCTTTGCTGAAGACTCAATTTCCCTGTCAATCTACGACTTAGTAGAAATATACTTGAAAACATATTAGTCGTAGCCTTGGTACAAGAATAATAATAAATATGCATTTGTACCAAAATAAAAGAGATATGATCAAAGGTATATAAATGAGCTATGTGAGCAACGTTTCAATCAAAGTTCCGAGACTTAAGTATATTTAGCTCATTCCTTAGTTTGCTAAAGGTTTTCTCATCTAATGGCTTGGTAAAGATACCGGCTAATTGGTTCTTGGTGTTTACATAAGCTATTTCGATATCCCCCTTTTGTTGGTGATCCCTTAGAAAGTGATACCGAATGTCTATGTGCTTAGTGCGGCTGTGTTCAACAGGATTATCCGTTATGCGGATTGCACTCTCATTATCACATACGAGAGGGACTTGCTCAATTTGTAGCCATAGTCCCTGAGGGTTTGCCTCATCTAAAGTAATTGCGCGCAACAATGGCCTGCGACAATATATTCAGCTTCGGCGGTGGAAAAAGCTACTGAGTTTTGTTTCTTTGAAGCCCATGACACCAGGGATCTTCCCAGAAACTGACAAGTCCCCGATGTGCTCTTCCTATCAATTTTACACCCTGCCCAATCGACATCGGAATATCCTATTAAATCAAAAGTGGATCCCTTGGGGTACCAAAGCCCAAACTTAGGAGTGTAAACTAAATATCTCATGATTCTTTTCACGGCCCTAAGGTGAACTTTTTTAGGATCTGCCTAAAACCTTGCACACATGCATACAGAAAGCATAATATCTGGTCGAGATGCACATAAATAGAGTAAAGATCCTATCATCGACCGGTATACCTTTTGATCTATGGATTTACCTCCCGTGTCGAGGTCGAGATGCCCATTGGTTCCCATGGGTGTCTTGATGGGTTTGCCATCCTTCATCCCAAACTTCTTCAGTATGCCTTGAATGTACTTGGTTTGGCTAATGAAGGTGCCATCTTGGAGTTGCTTGATTTGAAATCCTAGGAAATACTTCAACTCCCCCATCATAGACATCTCGAATTTTTGTATCATGATCCTACTAAACTCTTCACAAGTTGATTTGTTAGTAGACCCAAATATAATATCATCAACATAAATTTGGCATACGAACAAATCTTTTGCAATAGTTTTAGTAAAGAGAGTAGGATCGGCTTTACCGACTTTGAATCCATTAGTGATAAGAAAATCTCGCAGGCATTCATACCATGCTCTTGGGGCTTGCTTGAGCCCATAAAGCGCCTTTGAGAGTTTATACACATGGTTAGGGTACTCACTATCTTCAAAGCCGGGAGGTTGCTCAACATAGACCTCTTCCTTGATTGGTCCATTGAGGAAGACACTTTTCACGTCCATTTGATAAAGCTTGAAGCCATGGTAAGTAGCATAGGCAAGTAATAAACAAATTGACTCAAGCCTAGCTACGAGTGCATAAGTTTCATCAAAATCCAAACCTTCGACTTGTGAATAACCTTTGGCCACAAGTCGGGCTTTGTTTCTTGTCACCACACCATGCTCATCTTGCTTGTTGTGGAATACCCACTTGGTACCTACAACATTTTGATTAAGACGTGGAACTAAATGCCATACCTCATTCCTCATGAAGTTGTTGAGCTCCTCTTGCATTGCCAGCACCCAATCCGGATCTATTAGTGCATCCTCCACCCTGTATGGCTCGATAGAGGACACAAAAGAGTAATGTTCACAGAAGTGAGCTACTCGAGATCTAGTAGTCACCCCCTTATGAATGTCACCAAGGATGGAGTTGACGGGGTGATCTCTTTGAATTGTTTGGTGGACTCTTGGGTGTGGCAGTCTTTGACCCTATATTTCTTGATCATCTTCCTTGTCTTCATTCTCTTCATCTCCTCCTTGATTATTGTCCTCCTCTTGAGGTGGCTCATCCTCTTGATCTTCATCCTCATCATCTTGAGCCTGTTCCTCATCTTGAGTTGGTGGAGATGTTTGGTTGGAAGATGATGGTTGATCTTGTGCTTGTGGAAGCTCTTCGAATTCCTTAGGACACACATCCCCAATGGACATGTTTCTTAGCGCGACGCATGGAGCCTCTTCATCATCTAGCTCATCAAGAACAACTTGCTCTACTTGGGAGCCATTAGTCTTATCAAACACAATGTCACAAGAAACCTCAACTAATCTAGTGGATTTGTTGAAGACTCTATATGCCCTTGTGTTTGAGTCATAACCAAGTAAAAACCTTCTACAACCTTAGGAGCAAATTAGATTTTCTACCTCTTTTAATAAGAATAAAGCATTTGCTCCCAAAGACTCTAAAATATGAAACATTAGGCTTTTTACCAGTGAGGAGTCCATATGATGTCTTCTTGAGGATTCAGTGAAGATATAACCGGTTGATGGAGTAGCAGGCGGTGTTAATCGCCTCGGCCAAAAACCGGTCCGGTGTCTTGTACTCATCAAGCATGGTCCTTGCCATGTCTAGTAGAGTTTTGTTCTTCCTGAAAGGATCATGATGCCCAAGAGGGGGGGTGAATTAGGATTTTCTAAAAATCAACACTAATTAAAACCTAAGCAAGAGCCCAACTTCACCTCAACAACTAGCACTAAGAGAATAATACTAGAAATACAACAATGCTAAGACAATACTTCAAATACTCGCTAAACAAATACACAATGTAAAATGCTTGAATTAAGTGCGGAATGTAAAGCAAGGTTTAGAAGACTCCTCCAAATTTTCCCGAGATATCGAAGAGTCGGCACTCTCCACTAGTCCTCGTTGGAGCACCCGCGCAAGGGTATCGCTCCCCCTTGGTCCTCGCAAGAACCAAGTGCTCACTACGAGATGATCCTTTGCCACTCCAGCGCGGTGGATCCCTCACGACCGCTTACAAACTTGAGTTGGGTCACCAACAAGATCTCCACGGTGATCACCGAGCTCCCAATGCCACCAAGCCGTCTAGGTGATGCCGATCACCAAGAGTAACAAGCCGTAGACTTTCGCTTGACAAAGAGAAGCCTAATGCAAGTGGTGTGTGCTCTAGGTGGCTCTCGCTAGTGCTAATGAGGTCCAAACGCGGTATTAAGATTCTCTAATCACCTCACTAGGCTTTTGGTGCTTGTTATGCTCTACCAATGTGCAGGAATAAATGTGGGCAACAATATATTGAATATGGTGGGTGGAGGGGGTATAAATAGCCCTCACCCACCAACTAGCCGTTACCAGCAATGTTCTACGCATGAACGCACCGGACAGTCCAGTGCGCCACCGGTGCGCCAACGGTCGACTCCAACGGCTAGTTCTGACAGCTAGGCGTTGTGCAGATGGCACACCGGACGGTTTGGTGCGCTGCCCGGTGCGCCACTATAATTCAACTCGTGAACCTTGTGCTCTCGTGTTTCTGCGCGGGGGAAACCCTTCCCCGGGCCAGCCTGGCCCCACCTGACAGAGGGCTCACCGGACAGTCCGGTGCCCCAAAGCCAGAAACCCTAACTTCTATTTTCTGTTGTTTTTCAAATCAGTTTTCGTTCTAACTTGTGAGTATGTTCTAGAGTGTCACCTAGCACTATATGTGAGTGTGAATATGCACCAACACTACACTAGAACTCTCTTGGTCAAACTACTCATCGACAACCCCTCTTTATAGTATGGCTAAAACAAAATAAAAGACCTAACTATATCACGAGTGTCCGTAACTCCTTGATACTCGGACTACGTAGACCTTCACTTTTTGTTTCGTCGCTTTAGCCGTCGCTTCGAGTTCTTATCTCCGAGATTGTTTTCACCGTTGTAGTACATCTACCTGTAATGCGACCTAACTTACCATTTGTCTCTGCAAAACACACGTTAGTCACATATAACATTGCGTTGTCATTAATCACTAAAACCAACCAAGGGCCTAGATGCTTTCAATCTCTCCCTTTTTGGTGATTGATGACAACTCTACAAGATTTGTGAGAGTAGTTTGTTTTTGAAATTTCTGTCAATAGAGAAGATGGTTAGTTGAACTCAATAGTCTTTGACAGAAAGAGTGTGTAACATAATAATAGGAATGAGCGCATACACATCGTAAGTTTCTTGTTCATATAAAAGAGAAATCAAAACGATGAACAAGAACTGGAAGACTAGTGATAACATATAAGGTGAAAACATAATACACACACAGTCAACATAAGCATCGAGAGTATATAAAGGAGTTTGTGAGCCAAAATCATCATACAAAAGTGGAGCGAGTACTGAGAGTGACAAGCACATATATTACATCAAAATGACTCTCTACTAACTCCCTAACTCCCCATAGCTCTCACAACTCACATATCTCTCCCCCTTTGGCGTCAAACACCAAAAGGGAACTCGAACCTACACACCAGAAGAGGAAGGAGGTGGCAGGGGCGCATCCGGTTGCGGTCGTGGCAGAGGAGCAAACGCCAGCTGAGGGTCAGAGTCAGTCTCGGATCCAGGATCTGCCATAGAAGCTGGAGCTGGTACTGACTCGGACTGAGGCTACGCTGCAGGAGCTACCGGAGCAGAAGAGGCCACAAACACCGCCACAACAGCAGTGGTAACAGCAGGAGCTGGTGGCACTGGCAGATGAGTACTGACGGAGCTGATAACTGGTGACGAGAAAACCAGGGTGACCGGCCGGAGCGGAGAGGAAGAAGGACCGACTGTAGGAAGAGGGGGTCCTACCTGAATGGCTGGCACAATAGCAGCCTGAAGAGGTGGAGGCGGTGCTGACTGGACTGGGGGAATGGTATGCTGAAGCATGAGAGTCATGAAAGCCCTGTTTTCAACCCGGTCTGCCAGAAGCTGCTGCTGCAGAGTATCCTGTCTATCCTGAATAGTCTGAAACATCAATAGCATTCTCTTGGACATCTGCTGCTGGACCGCTGCCAAGTGAGCCTGCTACTGAGTAAGGGTCTGCAGGATCGCAGCAAGAGTAGGGTCAATGGCAGGAGGGGCAGCAGGAGCAGCACTAGAACTCCCAGCCTCATGATCATGAGTCCATGGAGGCATAGGAGGCGAAGGCGGAGGCGGAACCCCAAAGTCATCATCATCGTCATCATCATCATCATCATCATCATCATCATCGTCAGGGACTGCTGCGCCCTGAGTCTCGAACTGGTGAAAAGCGGTATCCTCGGCCTGAGTGTCAATCACTGGAGCAGGTGTTGGCATAGAATCCTCAGGGGCTGGACGGTAGGACCCAAAGAGGAGGCGAGAGGCCTCAAGAGTGCCCTAGAACTGTGGTGGCTGAATCAGCTGAGCGAAGATGTGACAAAGATAGTGTGCATATGGCAGATGTCGACGAGCACGTAGACCATCCAGTACGGTGTCCTCGATCTCACAAATAAGGAAGTCCACAACATCAAACTCTGAGTGAGAGACCAGGGCACCAAGTAGCCAAAGCTGGATATGAGTAGCAGCCTCCCTGTAACCCATCCGCGGCAGAAGCGTCCGTCTCATGAGCTGATATAGAAACTTGGTCGCTGTAGTGAAGTCTGCCGGAGAACGTCGCGACCCATCTGAGAAGGGCGGTCAGAACAAGGCCACGACGTGAGCTGTACCAGGAGCAACTCCGCCATGAGGGCGACGAGGAGGATCAGAGGTGCCGTAGCATAAGCTGTGAAGACGAGTCGACGACTCATTGAATCCAAACAGCTAGTGAATCTGGCTGGCATGAAGTGTAACATCCTCTCGCTCAAAGCGGAACCTCATCCACTGGTGATCAGGGTCTATCCATACAGAAGCATAGAACACTCAGACTCATTCCTCAACATATCTGCCGCTGGTAGTCAAAAGAGTGAGAAGTCCAGGCAGATAGGAGAGGTGTACCTCAGAGTCAGCACCGGCGGCTAGCAGAAATGCAGGAAGGTCCAAAAGCCGGTGCACTCGCAGAGCAATTTGTGCAGACATCTGACCTCGAAAGAAAGACTCCTAAATCCTGGTGCTGAAGAGATCGACTGCAGCAGGGTCTCTCTGAGCTGGTAGCCAAGTCTCCACGGGTACGTGTCTGAACCGATGTACCCGTGTCGTTGTAGCACGCTGAATGTCAAACAACCTGGGATCCGCAGCTAGTGGACGCACCTCAGTCTCATCTCGCTCCCGGAAGCGGGCAGGTGGAATAGGTGGAGCGGAAAGGGGAGCGGAAGGAGGAGCAGTGGAAGCTAGAGTGGTGGAGGTGGTAGGTATGGCTGAGGTGGTGGATGGCACAGGAGTGACTGGAGCGGGCGAAGTGGGTGGTGGAGTGGTAGCAGTAGTGGGAGTGGTAGGTGTGGAGGAGCGAGGCCGAGAGGCGAGACGTCGAACGCAATAAGCAATCTGATCTGAGGAAATCCGTAGCTGATCACCTCTCTCTGCCTGCTCAGCGGCTGCTGCCGCTGCTCGAGCTGCTCGGGCTGCTCTATCCAAACGCCGCTTCTTGTGGCCTTCCTGCTGCTCTAAGTAGACGGTCTTCCCCTTGACCTGCCTAAAGGGGCGAGGAGGATCCTCGTCATCTCCTCCCCTGGTGCCGACACATTCTTCGTGCACGGCATCCTGACCTGATGACTGCAAATGAGAGAGAGAAACTAAGCAAAAGACAATAACAGTCGATCGGATATCAAAAGAATGGATGACTACCTGGAAATCTCACACGAGGGGAGAAAATCCAGGCCAGATAGGAGACGGCTCACGGGCAGGCGTGGTCACTGAAATGACCGAAGAGGTGAGCACGTATTAGTCACATAGTCATAAGTATATGAAATGTGAATAAATACATACACAGAGTGTTATGGCACAAAAATCGAGAGATGTGACGATCAAGAGGTCAAACGACGCGAAAACGGCGTTTGAACGAGAAATAGTGCCATAGGAGGTTTGAAATTGAAAATGAGGCATGAACTAATTTGGAATTGATTCGATACTTCACGAATAGGTTTATATGGGTAAATATGAGTGAAGTGTGCGCTTGGTTTGATTTTAGGCGAAGAAAATGGAATTTGGGCACTCGGCTCGGAATTGATCGCTCGAAACAGGGAATTGTGTAAAATTGAAGCCTGGGATATCGGATTGGCGTGAAATTTGGCGAATATGTTACTGGAGGTATGGTGAAGGTGCCTGAAAAGTTTGGGTTTAATTGGAGCATTTTTGGCTGGTTTGGGCATTTCACCGAGCACGTGGCATGCAGTGTTTTAGGGTTGAGGTGAAACGGCCAATTTAGATGGTGAAACCCTCCCTAAGGAGCTCAAGACCTGCAGGGGGATATAATGGGACACAAGGACATACATCCCACACATTGATTCCCAAGAATTTCAAGAATTTGATATAGGGAATCAAAGGGTGAAGAGGGGCTTCACTGAACTATGAAACAGAGAGAAGGGAAGAGAGAGCTAGAGCTGCTCACCAGAGGAGAGAAGACCGAGAAACAAGGCCAGAGGGAGTCACCGGAGCACGGCCGCCGGCGAGGGGAGGTCGTCGCCGATGAGGGCAAATCGCCAGAGAAGACAGCAGAGAACTGAGAGAGCCAGAGAAAAGTGCCTGGCCTCGGGCTCGGGCAGGGGGAAATCTTTTTAAAAACGCATCATGGGTGCACCGGACAGTCCACAGTGCCTGTCCGGTGCACACCGGACAGCGCACAGGAGAAAGGGATCTGCGCACGCTGTGGCCGGTGCACTGGACAGTGCACAGTGCAGTGTCCGGTGCACACCGGACTGTCCGGTGAGCCCAGACAGAGGGAATTTTGAAAATTTTCAAATTTTCTATCTAGTTTTCAACCAAACCAAATCCCAACTTATAATCACACAAAATAACACTTGTTGGGACAGGTATTGGCACCCCTCATATATTTTCTCATAATTTTTAAAATATTTTGCCATAGGCTAGATAATTTTTAGAGAAAATAAGCAAATGGTGAGATTTGCATTTTGGCTTTGCACTAGGGGTTTTCATGAAAGATTTGAGTTTTGAATACTCTCCCTAAGTGTAGTGCCTCATGCATATCTCAAGAACCAACAATTGCATAGTAACTAAGAATTTAAGTACTAAAAGCTTAAAACTAAGACTTGTCAAGTTTGAGCCCGAGTTAAGCTTTTTCACTCGCTTTGTTGGCGGTTATCTCAACTAGGTTAGACCCTAGATGCAATACAAGAAATTTAAATATGCAATGCAAGCTTGACAACACCATTTGACATCTTAAATAAAATTTCTGAGATCAAGTATATTTAATTCATTCCTCAACATGCAAAAGCGGGTTTTATCAAGTGGCTTAGTGAAAATATCCGCTAATTGATCTTCCGACCTCACTCCTTCTAAAATGATGTCTCCTTTAGCAACATGATCTCTAAGGAAGTGATGACGGATGTCAATGTGCTTGGTGCGAGAGTGTTTTATAGGACTATTAGCAATTTTAACAACACTCTCATTATCACACAACAAAGGTACCTTTTCTAGAACTACACCATAGTCTAGAAGAGTTTGTTTCATATATAAAATTTGTGTGCAACAAGCACCCACGGCAATGTATTCCGCTTCGGCGGTTGACAATGCAACACTATTTTGCTTTTTGGATGTCCATGATACTATTATTCTCCCAAGCAAATGGCACCCCCTAGAATTACTTTTTCTATCAATTTTGCAACTGGCATAATCCGAGTCGGAATAGCTAATTAAGTCAAAAGTAGCTCCTTTGGGATACCACAGACCAACGCTTGGGGTGTGCCTGAGATACCTAAGAATTCTTTTAACAGCGCGAAGATGAGCTTTCTTAGGATTTGATTGAAATCTTGCACACATGCAGACACTAAACATGATATCGGGCCTAGATGTGGTAAGATACAATAAACTACCAACCATATAATGGTAGAGAGTTTGATTAACCGGGTTACCTCCCTCATCTAGGCCGAGATGTCCATTTGTTGGCATAGGAGTCTTGATTGGTTTGCACTTCTCCATGTTGAACCTTTTCAACAAGTCTTTAGTATACTTCTCTTGTGAGAGGAAGTTACCATCTTTCATTTGCTTGACTTGAAAGCCGAGGAAGTACGTCAGCTCACCAATCATTAACATCTCGAACTCCTTCGACATCAATTCACCAAATTCCTTGCAATGATAGTCATTTGTCGAGCCAAAGATTATGTCATCAACTTATACTTGACAAATGAAAATATCACCGTTATGTTTCTTTGTGAATAGAGTTGTGTCGACGGTCCCAATCTTGAAGCCCTTTTCGATGAGGAAGTCATGAAGATGCTCATACCAAGCCCTTGGAGCTTGCTTTAATCCATATAGCACCTTGGACAACCTGTAAGCATGGTTAGGATATCTAGGGTCTTCATACCCGGGTGGCTGCTCAACATATACAAGTTCATTTATGAAGCCATTTAAAAATGCACTTTTTACACCCATTTGATAAAGCTTTATATCATAGCATGATGCATATGCGAGTAGGATACGGATGGCTTCCAGTTGAGCAACCGGTGCAAAGGTCTCTCCAAAATATAAGCCTTCAACTTGAGAGAATCCCTTTGCAACAAGTCTTGCCTTGTTCCTCACAATCACACCTTGATCATCTTGTTTGTTTCTGAACACCCACTTTGTTCCAATGATTCTTTTATCTTGTGGGGGCTTCTCCAGGGTCCAAACTTGGTTATGGGTGAAGTTGTTTAGTTCTTCATGCATGGCGTTCACCCAGTCCGGATCCTGTAGCGCCTCGTCTATACATGTAGGCTCAACACAAGAAACAAAGGATTGATGTTCAATAAAAGAAGCATGTTTATGTGATCAAGTAATAACCCTGTCGGGGATCGTAATTAGGGGTACCCCCAATGCTCCTTAATCCGGCTGGAAAACATCTTCAGATCAAACCATAAACGATCGATAAAGCGTGGGCTTTGTCTACCAAGGGACACAACCTCATCCGAGCCTAGCCTCGGGCCAGGATAGTAGTCTTGGACGAATCCACGCTTCGCCCGAGGGTCCCCTCAGTTAGCAGGCACACCGTTGGCTCGCCCGAAGCCCATCTCGGGCAGACTTTGTCGTGCAGCGACCTCGTCCGAATCGCCTTACCAACCGACCATATCGCATGCGCATTTAATGCAGGGATAGCCTGACACCTTATCCTGACACGCGTGCCTCAGTCAGCAAGGTCGAAGTGACCAAAGTTACTTCGCCCCCTTTACTGACCGTTCTGATAGGAAAACAGCGTTGTTCACCCCGCTCCGGCAACTGCGCCAGCCACCAGGGAAAGGCTGAGAACGGCAAGTCACAACCTCCCTCGAGTTCGGCCTTGGGCGCAACAGGGAGCTCCGCCTCGCCCGACCCTGGCCTCAGGAGAAGGTCTCCGCCTCGCCCGACCCTGGGCCTCGGCCTCAACCTCGGCCTCGGGAGAAGGTCTCCGCCTCGCCCGACCCTAGGCCTCGGCCTCAACCTCGGCCTCGGAGGAGTCACTGCCTCGCCCGACCTCGACCTCATATCAGCTACGCTACCGGGGATCCATCATTGCCCTACCCCTAGCTAGCCGCCTCAGGTTACGAAGGAACAAGACCGGTGTACCATCTAAGTTACTCTGGTAACAGGTAATGATGGCTCCCCGCATGCGCCCAAGACGTCGGGTGCTCTCAAACCCCCTACGGAAGCAAGGAAATGTCAGCAAGGTCCATGCCGCACCGCCAGATATGCGTCTACAGGGCTCAAGGCATTTCTCCGATGGCCACGTTGGTACACCTACAGAGCTCAAGGCACTCCTCCAACGGCCATGTCGGTACATCTACAGGGCTCAAGGCACTCCCCCGACGGCCACATTATTATCTGTACAGGGCTCAGAGCACTTCCCTGCCAGCCACGTTAGCTCCAAGCTACACCCCCATTGTACAGCTGGGCACCTCCTTGTATCTATAAAAGGGGGTGTCCAGGGCCCCACGAGGGAGAAAGGAGGGGGAACGGGAGACGAACGGGCAACATGCGAACACACAGTCGCACGACGTAGACGAGTGAAGACAGGCAGAGTATGAGAGACGCGGTAGAGGCAGCCTCAGACGGCCCGCCTCAAGGCCGAACCCTCTCCTTCTCCCTCTCTCTCTCACTCTTGCTCTCCCGCAACGCTTGTAACCCCTACTACAAGCACCCCCAGGTGCAAGATAATATAAACCTCATCCCCTCGCTTGTGTTCTATCTTGCATCGACCCATCTGAACAGGGGCACGCTGCACTAAAATTCACTAGTGAAAGGGAAATGTGCCCTTGGGCCATTTCTAAGTATTTTGGTGATTGAGTGCCAACACATGTGCTTAATTGTGAATTTATGTACATGGATGAACAAGGTGCAAATCATGAAGTAAAGGTATGTTTCTAAGCCTTAGTACATTGGTTTTGTGGACTAACATATTTGTCTAAGTGTTAGAAACAGAAAGAAGAAAAAGAGAAAAGGGGAGAGAATGACTTGGCTGTGTGCAGCCAAGTCCCAGCTCGGTCTGGAGCACCGGACTGTCCGGTGTGCACCGGACAGTGTCCGGTGCGCCAGACTGACTCGACTCGAACTGGCCGCTCTCGGGATTTTGGCCGGCGGCGTACGGCTAAAAATCACCGGACTGTCCGGTGTGCACCGGACTGTCCGGTGAGCCAACGGTCGGCCAGGGCCAACGGTCGGCCGCGCAATCCGCGCGGGACACGTGGCCGAGCCAACGGTCGGAAGACGGCACCGGACTGTCCGGTGTGCACCGGACTGTCCGGTGCGCCAACGGCTCTCAGATCTCCGCCGGTCTGCAACGGTCGGGAAGCGCTGGATAAGGAAAGAAATCGGTCACCGGACATGTCCGGTGTGCACCGGACTGTCCGGTGCCCCCGACGACAGAAGGCAAGGATGGCCTTCCGGATTTGCTCTCAACGGCTCCTAGCTGCCTTGGGGCTATAAAAGGAGCCCCTAGGCGCATGGAGGAGACACACAAGCAACTCTTGAGCATTCTTGATCATCCACACAAGTTCTTTGCGCATTCGTTTGTGATTCTAAGTGATTCGAGCTCTGTTCTAGTGTGAACTCTGAGATAGTCATTCGAGCTCGAGTCTTGGCCGTGTGTGTGCGCTTTTGTTGTGGATTTGTGTGTGTTGCTTCCCTCCCTTACTCTGTGCTTTCTTTGTGATCATACTTGTAAGGGCAAGAGACTCCAATTTGTGGAGATTCCTTGCAAACGGGATAGTGAAAGGAACAACAAAACACTGTGGTATTCAAGTGGGTCTTTGGACCGCTTGAGAGGGGTTGATTGCAACCCTCGTCCGTTGGGACGCCACAACGTGGAAGTAGGCAAGCATTGGCTTGGCCGAACCACGGGATAAACCACTGTGTCCCTCTGTGCTTGATTCTTGTGGTATTGTGTTTTGTTGAGACTTCACCTTAGCCACTTGGCATTAATCGTGCTAACGCTTAACAAGTTTTTGTGGTTTAAGTTTGAAGTTTTTACAGGATCACCTATTCACCCCCCCCTATAGGTGCTCTCAATTGGTATCAAAGCCGTTCTATTCACAAAGGGACTAACCGCCCGAATAGATGGATCCTAAGGGGAAGGGTATAGTGATCAACGACAAAGAAAAGGAGACCTTCGTCAACGAGCCGAAGGACGACAAGCCTACCGACTCCGGCTCGGGCCATAGACGAAAGGAAGGGAAGAAGAAGAAGACGAGGCGTATCAAGGAGATCATCTACTACGACGATAGTGATGAATCCACTTCTTCCCAAAAGGACGAGGACCACAACGACTACGAGAGGAGAAAACCGGTCAATTCGAACTTCTCTTTTGATTACTCTCGTATTCCGCAAAGTTCACATTCTCAATTGCTCTCCATTCCACTCGGCAAGCCCCCACACTTTGATGGAGAGGACTACGGATTTTGGAGCCACAAAATGCGTAGTCACCTATTCTCTCTCCATCCTAGTATATGGGAGATTGTAGAGAGTGGAATGCACTTTGATAGTTCGGATAGTCCCACGTTTATTAATGAACAAATTCATAAGAATGCACAAGCTACTACTGTTCTTCTAGCTTCCTTGTGCAGGGATGAATATCATAAAGTGAGCGGCTTGGATAACGCCAAGCAAATCTGGGACACCCTCAAGATTTCTCATGAGGGAAACGACGTCACTTTACTCACCAAGATGGAGTTGGTGGAGGGAGAGCTTGGACGTTTCGCCATGATAAGGGGCGAGGAGCCGACGCAAACATACAACCGGCTCAAGACCCTCATCAACAAGATAAGGAGCTACGGGAGCACGCGATGGACGGACCACGACGTCATCCGCCTAATGCTCAGGTCCTTTACCGTACTTGATCCTCATCTCGTGAACAATATTCGTGAGAATCCCAGGTACACGATGATGACGCCCGAGGAAGTACTTGGAAAATTCGTGAGCGGGAGGATGATGATCAAGGAGGCGAGATACGTCGACGACGCGTTGAACGGACCACTCCACGAGCCTCAGCCCATTGCTCTAAAAGCAACAAGGAGCAAGGAATCGCTACCTAGCAAGGTGGCGCAAGTTGAGGCGGCCGGGCTCAATGATGAAGAGATGGCTCTCATCATCAAGAGATTCAAGACGGCGCTAAATGGTCGCAAGGGGCAGCCAAGCAAGACCAAGACCAAGGGGAAGCGCTCGTGCTTCAAATGCGGTAAGCTTGGTCATTTTATTGCTAACTGTCCCGATAATGAAAGTGACCAGGAAAAGGGGAACAAGAGGGAGAAGAAGAAGGCATACAAGAAGACAAAGGGCGAGGCGCATCTAGGAAAGGAGTGGGACTCGGATTGCTCCTCCTCCGACTCTGACAATGAAGGACTCGCCGCCACTGCCTTCAACAAATCGGCTCTCTTCCCCAATGAGCGTCTCACTTGTCTTATGGCAAGAGAGAAGAAGGTAAGTACTAAAGATTCCACTTATGCTCCTTCTAGTGATAGTGAGTCTAGTGATGATGATATAGATTATTCTTGCTTGTTCAAGGGCTTAGATAGATCTAAGATAGATAAAATCAATGAATTGATTGATGCATTGAATGAAAAGGATAGGCTTTTAGAAAAGCAAGAAGATTTATTGTATGATGAACATGATAAGTTTGTAGAGGCACAAAAATCATATGCTTTAGAAGTGAAAAGAAATGAAGTGCTTTCTAGTGAAATATCTTCCTGTCATGAAACCATTTCTACCTTAAGAAGTGTTAACCATGATTTAAATGCTAAATTAGAAGTAACAAATAAATCTAAGTCTTGTGTTGAAAATGTTACAATTTGCACTAGGTGTAAAGATTTTGATGTTAACACTTGTAGCAAACACTTAGTTTCAATTTCAAAACTAAAAGATGAAGTGGCTAGTCTTAATGCTCAACTTAAGACTAGCAAGAGTGAAGTTGAAAAGATAAAATTTGCAAGGGATGCCTATACAATTGGAAGACATCCCTCAATTAAGGATGGGCTTGGCTTCAAGAGGGAAGCCAAGAACTTAACAAGCCATAAGGCTCCCATCTTCGTCAAGGAGAAGGGGAAGGCCCCTATGGCTAGTAATGCTAAAAGGAACCATGCTTTTATGTATTATGATAAGAGAAATGCTAGAAATGCTTATAATGATTTTAATTCACATGTTTATGATTCTCATGCCATGTTTGCTTCTAGTTCTTCTTATAAGCATGATAGGAGAAATGTTGTACATATGCCTAGGAGAGATATTGCTCATGTACCTAGAAAGAATGTTATTCATGCTCCTAGGAAAGTAGTGAATGAACCTTCTACCATTTATTATGCTTGTAATTCTTCCTTTGCTATTTGTAGAAAGGGTAAGAAGGTTGTTGCTAGGAAATTAGGGGCTAGATGCAAGGGAGATAAATCTTGCATTTGGGTCCCTAAAGATATTTGTGCTAACCTTGCAGGACCCAACATGAGTTGGGTACCTAAGACCCAAGCCTAAATTTGCCTTGCAGGTTTATGCATCCGGGGGTTCAAGCTGGATTATCGACAGCGGATGCACAAACCATATGACGGGGGAGAAGAAGATGTTCACCTCCTACGTCAAGAATAAGGATTCCCAAGATTCAATTATATTCGGTGATGGGAATCAAGGCAAGGTAAAAGGGTTAGGTAAAATTGCAATTTCTAATGAGCATTCTATCTCAAATGTATTCTTAGTGGAGAGTCTTGGATATAATTTGCTATCTGTTAGTCAACTATGTCAAATGGGATATAATTGCCTTTTTACTAATGTAGATGTGTCTGTCTTTAGAAGATGTGATGGTTCACTAGCTTTTAAGGGTGTACTAGACGGCAAGCTTTACTTAGTAGATTTTGCAAAAGAAGAGGCCGGTCTAGATGCATGCTTAATGGCTAAGACTTGCATGGGCTGGCTGTGGCATCGCCGCTTAGCACATGTGGGGATGAAGAACCTCCACAAGCTTCTAAAGGGAGAACACGTGATAGGTCTAACAAATGTTTATTTCGAAAAAGATAGACCTTGTGCAGCTTGTCAGGCAGGTAAACAAGTTGGAGGAGCACATCACAGCAAGAATGTGATGACCACGTCAAGACCTCTGGAGCTGCTGCATATGGACCTCTTCGGACCCGTCGCCTATCTAAGCATAGGAGGAAGTAAGTATGGTTTAGTTATCGTTGATGACTTTTCCCGCTTCACTTGGGTGTTCTTTTTGCAGGATAAGTCTGAAACCCAAGGGACCCTCAAGCGCTTCCTCAGGAGAGCTCAAAATGAGTTTGAGCTCAAGGTGAAGAAGATTAGGAGCGACAACGGGTCCGAGTTCAAGAACCTTCAAGTGGAGGAGTTTCTTGAGGAGGAAGGGATCAAGCACGAGTTCTCCGCTCCCTACACACCACAACAAAATGGTGTGGTAGAGAGGAAGAACAGGACGCTAATCGATATGGCGAGGACGATGCTTGGAGAGTTCAAGACCCCCGAGTGCTTTTGGTCGGAAGCCGTGAACACGGCTTGCCACGCCATCAACAGGGTCTACCTTCACCGCCTCCTCAAGAAGACGTCATATGAGCTACTAACCGGTAACAAACCCAATGTATCGTACTTTCGTGTTTTTGGGAGCAAGTGCTACATTCTAGTGAAGAAGGGTAGAAATTCTAAGTTTGCTCCCAAAGCTGTAGAAGGGTTTTTATTAGGTTATGATTCAAATACAAAGGCGTATAGAGTCTTCAACAAATCATCGGGTTTGGTTGAAGTCTCTAGCGACGTTGTATTTGATGAGACTAATGGCTCTCCAAGAGAGCAAGTTGTTGATTGTGATGATGTAGATGAAGAAGATGTTCCGGCGGCCGCTATACGAACCATGGCGATTGGAGACATTCGGCCACAGGAACAGGATGAACGAGATCAACCTTCTTCCTCAACGACGGTGCATCCCCCAACTCAAGACGATGAACAGGTTCATCAAAAGGAGGCGTGTGATCAAGGGGGAGCACAAGACGATCATGTGATGGAGGAAGAAGCGCAACCGGCACCTCCAACCCAAGTTCGAGCGATGATTCAAAGGGATCATCCCGTCGACCAAATTCTGGGTGACATTAGCAAGGGAGTAACTACTCGGTCTCGATTAGTTAATTTTTGTGAACATTACTCTTTTGTCTCCTCTATTGAGCCTTTCAGGGTAGAGGAGGCCTTGCTAGATCCGGACTGGGTGTTGGCCATGCAGGAGGAACTTAACAACTTCAAGCGCAACGAAGTTTGGACACTGGTGCCTCGTCCCAAGCAAAATGTTGTGGGAACCAAGTGGGTGTTCCGCAACAAACAAGACGAGCACGGAGTGGTGACAAGGAACAAGGCTCGACTTATGGCAAAAGGTTATGCCCAAGTCGCAGGTTTGGACTTTGAGGAGACTTTTGCTCCTGTGGCTAGGCTAGAGTCCATTCGTATCTTGCTAGCATATGCCGCTCACCATTCTTTCAGGTTGTACCAAATGGATGTGAAGAGCGCATTCCTCAACGGGCCAATAAAGGAGGAAGTGTACGTGGAGCAACCCCCTGGCTTCGAGGATGAGCGGTACCCCGACCACGTGTGTAAGCTCTCTAAGGCGCTCTATGGACTTAAGCAAGCCCCAAGAGCATGGTATGAATGTCTTAGAGATTTCTTACTTGCTAATGCTTTCAAGGTTGGGAAAGCCGATCCAACTCTTTTCACTAAGACTTGTAATGGTGATTTGTTTGTGTGCCAAATTTATGTCGATGACATAATATTTGGTTCTACTAATCAAAAGTCTTGTGAAGAGTTTAGCAGGGTGATGACGCAGAAATTCGAGATGTCGATGATGGGCGAGTTAAACTACTTCCTTGGGTTCCAAGTGAAGCAACTCAAGGACGGCACCTTCATCTCCCAAACGAAGTACACGCAAGATCTGCTAAAGAGGTTTGGGATGAAGGACGCCAAGCCCGCAAAGACGCCGATGGGAACCGACGGACACACCGACCTCAACAAAGGAGGTAAGTCCGTTGATCAAAAGGCATACCGGTCAATGATAGGGTCTTTACTTTATTTATGTGCTAGTAGACCGGATATTATGCTTAGCGTATGCATGTGTGCTAGATTTCAATCCGATCCTAAGGAGTGTCACTTGGTGGCGGTGAAGCGAATTCTTAGATATTTAGTCGCTACGCCTTGCTTCGGGATCTGGTATCCAAAGGGGTCTAACTTTGACTTAATTGGGTACTCAGATTCCGACTATGCTGGATGTAAGGTCGATAGGAAGAGTACATCGGGGACGTGCCAATTCTTAGGAAGGTCCCTGGTGTCATGGAACTCTAAGAAACAAACCTCCGTTGCCCTATCCACCGCTGAGGCCGAGTACGTTGCCGCAGGTCAGTGTTGCGCGCAACTACTTTGGATGAGGCAAACCCTCAGGGACTTTGGCTACAATCTGAGCAAAGTCCCACTCCTATGTGATAATGAGAGTGCTATCCGAATAGCGGAAAATCCTGTTGAGCACAGCCGCACAAAGCACATTGACATCCGGCATCACTTTTTGAGAGACCACCAGCAAAAGGGAGATATCGAAGTGTTTTATGTTAGCACCGAGAACCAGCTAGCCGATATCTTTACCAAGCCTTTAGATGAGAAGACCTTTTGCAGGCTGCGTAGTGAGCTAAATGTCTTAGATTCGCGGAACTTGGATTGAATTGTAGCATACATGTATTTATGCCTTTGATCATGTTCATTCTGCATTTTGTTGCTTATTATGGTGCTCAAGTTGTACAAACACTCCCTGGACCTCACAAGTCCATTGCAATGTGATGCACATGTTTAGGGGGAGATGTGTTACAACTTGACCCTTTGAGACTAACCATATGTTTGAGTTTGCTTGTGTTAGTCACAAAGGAGAATTGAAAGGGAAAAGGTGGACTTGGACCATGAAAGACTTCCACTGCACTCCGATGAGGGGTAACTTATTCCAAGTCCATCTCATGACCACTTATTGCCATTTGCTCTTAATTGAAGATTTTGGTGAGGCAATGGGGTTAAAGGGCCACAATTGATCCCGTTTTGGTGCTTGATGCCAAAGGGGGAGAAAATAAAGGCCAAAGCAATAAATGGATCAGCTACCAGCTACCACTTGAGAGATTTTGAAAATAGTAGAATAGAGTTTTTGATTTGTCAAAATTCTTAAGTTGTCTCTCTTGTCAAAAGTTGACTTCTTGTGGGGAGAAGTATTGATTATGGGAAAAAGGGGGAGTTTTTGAAATCCTTGATCAATCTCTTTTTGAATGACTCTCTTTATGCTTAAACATGTGTGTTTAACTTAGAGATAGAGATTTGTGTTTGATTTGCAAAAACAAACCAAGTGGTGGCAAAGGATGATCCATATATGCCAAAATTGATTCAAAATAAATTTAAGTGTTATTTGAATTGAGTTTGCACTTGTTCTAGTGGCTTTATGTTGTGTTGGCATAAATCACCAAAAAGGGGGAGATTGAAAGGGAAATGGCCCTTGGGCCATTTCTAAGTATTTTGGTGATTGAGTGCCAACACATGTGCTTAATTGTGAATTTATGTACATGGATGAACAAGGTGCAAATCATGAAGTAAAGGTATGTTTCTAAGCCTTAGTACATTGGTTTTGTGGACTAACATATTTGTCTAAGTGTTAGAAACAGAAAGAAGAAAAAGAGAAAAGGGGAGAGAATGACTTGGCTGTGTGCAGCCAAGTCCCAGCTCGGTCTGGAGCACCGGACTGTCCGGTGTGCACCGGACAGTGTCCGGTGCGCCAGACTGACTCGACTCGAACTGGCCGCTCTCGGGATTTTGGCCGGCGGCGTACGGCTAAAAATCACCGGACTGTCCGGTGTGCACCGGACTGTCCGGTGAGCCAACGGTCGGCCAGGGCCAACGGTCGGCCGCGCAATCCGCGCGGGACACGTGGCCGAGCCAACGGTCGGAAGACGGCACCGGACTGTCCGGTGCGCCAACGGCTCTCAGATCTCCGCCGGTCTGCAACGGTCGGGAAGCGCTGGATAAGGAAAGAAATCGGTCACCGGACATGTCCGGTGTGCACCGGACTGTCCGGTGCCCCCGACGACAGAAGGCAAGGATGGCCTTCCGGATTTGCTCTCAACGGCTCCTAGCTGCCTTGGGGCTATAAAAGGAGCCCCTAGGCGCATGGAGGAGACACACAAGCAACTCTTGAGCATTCTTGATCATCCACACAAGTTCTTTGCGCATTCGTTTGTGATTCTAAGTGATTCGAGCTCTGTTCTAGTGTGAACTCTGAGATAGTCATTCGAGCTCGAGTCTTGGCCGTGTGTGTGCGCTTTTGTTGTGGATTTGTGTGTGTTGCTTCCCTCCCTTACTCTGTGCTTTCTTTGTGATCATACTTGTAAGGGCAAGAGACTCCAATTTGTGGAGATTCCTTGCAAACGGGATAGTGAAAGGAACAACAAAACACTGTGGTATTCAAGTGGGTCTTTGGACCGCTTGAGAGGGGTTGATTGCAACCCTCGTCCGTTGGGACGCCACAACGTGGAAGTAGGCAAGCATTGGCTTGGCCAAACCACGGGATAAACCACTGTGTCCCTCTGTGCTTGATTCTTGTGGTATTGTGTTTTGTTGAGACTTCACCTTAGCCACTTGGCATTAATCGTGCTAACGCTTAACAAGTTTTTGTGGTTTAAGTTTGAAGTTTTTACAGGATCACCTATTCACCCCCCCCCCCCCTCTAGGTGCTCTCAACTAGTCGGTCCGGCTGAGGGCCCCCCGGGTCCGAAACACCGACAGTTGGCGTGCCAGGTAGGGGCTCGCTGCATGTTAACGAATACTTTCCCGTTAAGTTCCAGATGGGTAGCTTTCAGTAGCCTCTTCGGCCCGAGACGGTGCTCCGCTTCGGAAGTCTCGAGTTCATGTCCCTCGACGACAGCTACGACATGGTACTGCTCCCTCCGTAGCACGACAACAACGACGGTCGACGGCTCGCCCGGTGGAGGCGGACTCGACGACGGCATCTCCCCGCGGCAGAAGAGGAACACCCGGGTTTACCCCGCCACCCTCCTCACCGGAGGAGGAGGAGACGGGGCAACCGTGGCCAGGCAGGAGGCGGCGCCTCATCGGTTGTCAAACCAGAGCGAGTCGACGACACTAGCACCCCTGCGGGGGACATGTCGGGCGTCGTCCTCGCTCCTGAGACAACGACAGGTCTCGCTTCCCCGCAACATGCCAACCCCAAGCGGACTAATGACGCCAGCACCCTCACGAAGGACTTGTTGGGCGTTAGCCTCTTACCTGCGATAACGGTGCAGTCCGTCCCCGACGCGACTTCACCACCATCCATCGACCAAAAGGTACCGTCCATTTTCCACTCTGTTTCCTTTAGATTCAGTTTCGATCCACCAAGCGACCCCGCTTCGGTGAGCGCTTTCGCTAGGGCATATCCTGACCTTCCGGGGTACCATATGTGGTCCTCTTGGGACCGACTGACGGCTGTCTCAACCTCCAGACCCGCGGGTTTTGAGGAAGAGGACGACCCCGACGTCAGTTGGGATTTCTCCACACTCCGTGATCCCAGTGCCATGCGCGACTTCATGTCCGCATGTGACCACTGCCTCTCCGGCTGCTCTGATGATGGTCATAGCCTTGACGACGAGGGTTGCGACCCAACTCGCGAGTGCTACCACATCGATCAGGAGGATCACGACGGAGAAAACCACCTCGGTATGCTAGGAAGTGACGGCGCCCTTGCACCTGCGTCTCGCGTTGAAATCCCGCGGGAGCTAGCCATGGTCCAAGTCCCTGCGGGGGGTCAGGACACACAGCTTGAGCAACTCCGCGAGATGCAGGCCAAGCTCGACGAAGAAGCGGGGCAACTTGTGCAGCTCTGGCAAAACATCGAGCAGGAATGGGCAGGCCAGGCACTCGCCAGAGGAGCGCGTCATTGGGCCCAGGACGTCTAGTGTCGTATCGTTGACGATGCCAGGGCGATGCCACCCCCGGCCTTCAACGGCGCCGGCCAGAGCCTGGCCGCAGCAGCAATGTTGCTTCAGACGATGCTGGAGCCATCCACCACCAAAGGGTGACGTATCCAGGGCGAGCTCAAGGGCCTCCTGGAAGACGCCGCTGTCCGACAAGCCGAGAGCTCTGCCTCCCGGAGGCGAGGAGACCCCTCGGAGCATCATGTAGCGCCCTCCCGACGCATGCGAGAGGCCTCGGTCCACACCGAGCGCACGCGGGACAGGACGCCTGCAGCCCTGGATCGCCTCGGCGCCGAGCAACACCGCCGCCACCGTCGAGCCTGCGCCGAGGCTATCATCCTCGGCGTGGGGGATGCTACGACAGTGAGGAGGATCGAAGCCCCTCACCCGAGCCACCAGGTCTGCGAGTCTTCAGCCGGGCCATACGACGAGCGCCGTTCCCGGCCCGTTTCCGAGCCCCGACTACCATCACCAAGTACTCAGGGGAGACAAGGCCAGAGTTGTGGCTTGCGGACTACCGGCTGGCATGCCAGTTGGGAGGGGCGGACGATGACAACCTCATCATCCGCAACCTCCCCCTTTTCCTCTCCGACGCTACTCAGGCCTGGCTGGAGCATCTGCCCCCTGCGCAGATCTCCGACTGGGACGACCTGGTTAAGGCTTTCGCTGGAAATTTCCAAGGTACATATGTGCGCCCTGGGAGCTCATGGGATCTCTGAAGCTGCCGCCAGCAGCCAGGGGAATCCCTGCGAGAGTACATCCGGAGGTTTTCGAAGCAGCGGACCGAGCTGCCCAACATCACCGACTCGGACGTCATCGGGGCATTCCTTGCTGGCACCACATGCCGAGACCTGGTGAGCAAACTGGGACGCAAGACTCCTACCAAGGCGAGCGAATTGATGGACATCGCCACCAAGTTCGCCTCTGGTCAGGAGGCGGTTGAAGCCATCTTTCGGAAGGATAAGCAGCCTCGGGGAGGACAGAAGGAATACGCCCCCGAGGCGTCCGCCCAGCGTGGCGCGAAGAAGAAGGCCAAGAAGAAGGCACAAGCAAAGCGCAACGCCGTCGACACGGATCTCGTCGCCGCTGCCAAGCACAGGAACCCACGGAAGCCTCCTGGAGGGGCCAGCGCGTTCGATAAGATTCTCAAGGAGTCATGCGCCTATCACCGGGATCCCGTCAAGCACACCCTTGAAGAGTGCGACATGCTCCGACGCTACTTCAACAAGGCTGGACCCTCGGCAGAAGGTGGCAAAGACCAAGGCAACAACAAGGGGGCGACGAGGAAGAGGAGTTTCCGGAGGTCCACAACTGCTTCATGATCTACGGCGGACATGTGGCGAACGCCTCGGCTCGGCACTGCAAGCAAGAGCGCCAGGAGGTCTGCTCAATGAGGGTGGCAGCGCCAGTCTACCTAGACTGGTCCGACAAGCCTATCACCTTCGACCAAGGCGACCACCCCGACTTCGTGCCAAGCCCAGGAAGGTACTCGCTCATCGTCGACCCGATCATTGGCAACGTTAGGCTCTCCAAAGTCCTCATGGACGGAGGCAGCAGCCTCAACATCATCTACACCGAGACCCTGGAACTCTTGGGGGTTGATCGGTCCGAGATTCGGGCTGGTGCCGCACCCTTCCACGGGATCGCACCCGGAAAGCGTATCCTGCCCCTCGGACAGATCGACTTGCACGTCTACTTCAGAACTCCCTCCAACTTTCGAAAGGAAACCCTCACCTTCGAGGTAGTTGGGTTCCGAGGGACCTATCATGCGGTGCTGGGAAGACCATGCTACGCCAAGTTCATGGCCATCCCCAACTACACCTACCTCAAGCTCAAGATGCCTGGCCCCAAGGGAGTCATCACTGTCTGGCCCATGTACCGCCACGCTTACGAGTGCGACGTGGAATGCGTGGAGTACGCTGAGGCCCTCGCCGAGTCTGAAGCCCTCATCGCCGACAGGGATAGCCTCTCCAAGGAGGCGCCCGGCACGAAGCGGCACGCCAGCAACTTCGAGCCAACCGAGGCGGTCAAGACCATCTCTCTCGACCCTAGCAACAACGCCGGCAAGAAAGTCAGGATCGGCTCCGAGCTCGACCCCAAATAGGAAGCAGTGCTCATCGACTTTCTCCGCGCAAACGCCGAAGTTTTCGCGTGGAGTCCCTCGGACATGCCGGGCATACCGAGGGATGTCGTCGAGCACTCACTGGACATCCGAGCTGGAGTCCGACCCGTGAAGCAGTCCCTGCACCGTTTTGATGAAGAAAAGCGCAAAGCCATAGGCGAGGAGGTCCACAAGCTGATGGCTACAGGGTTCATCAAAGAGGTATTCCATCCTGAATGGTTAGCTAACCCTGTGCTTGTGAAGAAAAAGGGGGGAAATGGAGGATGTGCGTAGACTACACTGGTCTGAACAAAGCATGTCCGAAGGTTCCCTACCCTCTACCGCGCATCAATCAAATTGTGGACTCCACTGCTGTGGCAGAACCTCCAAGTTATTGGGCCCACATGCACCTGTCCTTGTCCCAAAGACCTCAGACGGCTATGCATGTGCACCAGATAACTTAACAGGATCTGTCCGATTGCCCCAAGGACATCGGATAAACCACGAACAACCAAGATCGCGGGATTAAGTAATACAAATCACACACACCAATATTTTTGCAGCGGAAATACTATTACCCAATTTTACAAGTTACAAAAATTTTATATTATTTTATCGGAGTGGTTACAAAAGTATAAGTTTGAAATATATGCTAGCTTAAGTGACCATCCTCAATAAGAAGTATAAGGGAGTTACTTAGACTTATAAGAAGGCCGAGCCCACCGGCACTTAACACCATCAACAGCATCACAAAGTTACGACCTGAAAAACAATAGGGAATAAAACCCTAAGTACGGAATTACTCAACAAGACTTACCCGACTAAAGAAAAGACTCTCAAGGGTATGCTGGCTAGAGGGATTCAAGGTATGGCTTATCAAGAATCAAAGACTCTGTTTTGCAGAAAAGCTTACTACGAGTGGATCCTTAAAATCCAATTTTATTGTCAGGTTAAGTAAAACTACCTGCAGCTAGAGTTCTTTCTACCCTAGTTCAATCACTTGACCTGCACTAGCCAATTTCTTATCAACCTTTCATCTTCACTGGATTGCTACGTGTAAGTCAGTGGCCAAGTCTCCATAACCGCGGAGGTACGGCGATCCGAATCGATTATACTCAGCTGAGGATCTCCGATCACACGACATATGTAGCACATAACCCTTGCATATGTCAACCCGCCACCAGGGTTCTTAAGACCAGATCAAGTTCACGCAAACCGAGAGCACAGATACACCACCGTCCAGCCTCTTGCCACGGAGGGTACACGCTACTCCCGCCACCGCTCCACGCCCATTTCGTGTTATCTTATTCTGGCCTTAGTCTGCCCGAGGCAAAGCTTACCCATGACGAGGCATGTGACCAGTTAAAGGGTCCTCGGTCAGCAGGCCTACATCGAGACGGTCCTTAATCGACTCAGACGGAGACACTACACCGAGACTCCTTTCTCGTGCAAGTCACCCGCCCGGTCTCAGCTTAATCATTTCAAACCCAAAGTTTGGTACCTGGCAGAGGTACATCTTATCCGATGTTGAACCCATCACGGCCATGATGGATCCACCATTAAATTTTGTTTTCAAAAACATCCCACCCACTTTTGCCATATCATCTCTTGTAAAAACAAAACATTTTGTTTTTCTAAAGCTAGGCTAAGCATCAAAAATCTTTTTGAAAAACAGGGATTTCAAGGAAGGTGATCAAATCCAAGGAAGGTAATGCAGGAATTGTTTTAGCAATCAACTCCTATCACCTAATGCATCAAGCAAGTGAAAAAGAATTTTTAAAACACAAGGAGGTGGCAAATGCACCGGGGCTTGCCTGAGTAACACTAGGTTAGTGTTGTTAGGTGACGTCCGCTTGACGAGTATTCTTCGACCGAGCACTTGCTTGATTTAACCATCTTCAGGTTGATTCATCATCTTCAGCTTGCAGATTAGCCCGCGCTTGGGGTCGACTTGGTTCTTCTTCCGCATCGCGCGACTAATTAACGTACCTGAATGAAATGCATTATGCACATGAATGAATATTAACAGGAATAGCGCAAATCTAAATAGTGCTATACGATAGCGTATTAAACACCTAAGGGCGAGGAGTTGTACAATCTTACACGAAAACACTAGTTATTAATATATGACTACGCGCAATAATTACGCTTTTCTAAATTAAACGAACCAAACACAAACATTGCAAACAAATTATACACTTTAAATAGAATTAGCCTAAACACAACTCATCAGCTAGTTAAATGCTAAACTTATCTCTCGCTTTATAAATTATACTACATCTTTACAAGTGATTAAAATATTTCTTTACCACATAGGCCTACTAATATTCTACTTGGTACCTTAATTCAGCTAATTGACCGAAATAGCGAAATAATTCGCTATAACTGAACCTGGCTCGATAATCGCAAGAACTGCGAAGTCGACGAGAGTTTCGTGACTTACACAATTTATCGAGCACACTAATGAGCCTCGCACTAACACATTAATTTATTCAATGATTGAACTATTCTGAATAAATTATCAGCTTACCGTGACCAAAATGATTTGATAATCGCAGATCGACGATGAGTATTGGTTCAGACCTCCCAGCGAACACTTGGTAGGGGTTGTGCTCGAAGGCGACTTCCAGGGAAAGAGCTCGATAGGGGGCTTCAGAGCTCAAACACAAGTAGTGCGCAGTTGGAAGATAGATCATCGGGGTCGACGAGCATGGACGAGCAGACACGACACAGAGGTGCGAGTCCGCCAAGGACGCGAACTTGAAGGGCGGCACAGCTTAGAACGAAACCTTGCTGAGCGAAGAACGACGACCGGCAAGGCGAAGTTCGACGACGAGGTCGAGCAGGGGACTACGCACGACCACGGCAAACTAGTCGACCAGCACGAAGAGACGACGGCGAGCGACGGCAACTGGAAGGAGCTCGCGAAATCCAGGACGGCCTGATAGGGCACCGATAATCGAGAGTCAGGCGCGCGCCATGGATAAACAGGGAGATAAGCGTCGAACTCGCGCGCGACGCAGGGAACAGCGCTAGTAAAAGAACTCGCGCATTCAGGGAGCTAGGAACGGCGCGACACGCAGGGAGGGAGCTACGCTAAATCCGAACACGGCGAAATGGGCAGGACCGAGCGCGCAGGCTCCACGGCGTGGCCAACAGAGGAGCTTCGAGCGCCATGGAAGGACGTCGAGCACAGCGCGCGCCGACACAGAGCAGAGGAGCACGACGCGCAGGGGAGCAAACAGCAGAATCGGCTAGGGAAAATATATTTGCGCGCGCAGGAAGGGGCCAGGACTGGAAGAGAAAGGGAAAGCGCGACACCAGGAAGCTCAACCGCCATGGGAGCAGGGGATCTCGCGACGCTGGGAGAGAGGAGGAGCGGTCGAGCGCAGATGAGAGATGGAGGGAGAGAGAAGGAAGTGGCGCAGCGAGGAAGCTCCTGGGGCTGTGGTTAGGCGAGTTGCAGCAGGGGCCGGGCTGGAGAAACGCCGTGCATTGGAGAGGAGGGAGAGAGAGACGCACGGGAGAAGAGACACAGGTGGAGGATCACGATGGCTAGCGGCTGCTTGCAGAAGATAAAGCCAGCGCGGTGGAAAAAGTCCAGGAAAAAAAATCTCCACGGCGGCGACATCAGGATGAGAACGAAGCAGATTTTTTTTATTTTATTTTCTTTTTCTCTTTTTTTATAGAATCCCACATATTTTTGAATTGTGATTTTTAGCGACGATTAAAGTGTCGACGCGTAATACGGCAAACGACTACATACTCTATTCTCCGAATCTCAAAACGGAAAATCAGAGGAATAACAGCGTAGACGGTTCTGTCCGAATCTCGTTGGGTAATTTTTGTGACTATTCTGGTCACGATGTAAATGGACCAATTTGCAACGAGTTCGGCTTCGGTAATTTAATCTACTCTATGTGATTAGCCGAAACAAGAGCCGCTAATGTATACGCGATTTCGTCGCCAAAACAGCGTGCCGAAGAATAAATTGAATTATATCCTCGCACACGATTTCACTCAGACGACGCACGATTCGGATTATTTTGCACCGAGTATTTTAGTCGTCGAGTTCAAATTAATCTGTCCGGGATAAAAAGACGTAGAAGGAGGTCGAGCTTCTGAATTCGGATTCACGCGGCGATGAATTTTAATTAATCATCGGACGCAACGATTTTCGGAACGACGATGTTCCGAACATCACGAAAATTTTGGAAGAGCCCGAATAAATAGAAGTAAAAATGATGTCGCACTCGCGACAAACGGAACAGATGCGATATTAAAATCGCGATAAGCAAGGATGATTAAAATTTAAGATCCGTTTTATCCACTGATATTGCGTGCTTAAATCCGTACTCGTTGTCGAGCGGAATATAAACACCTGAGGTGTTACAACTGCTGGGTGCGAAATCCTGTCATTCCTTGATGCCTACTCGGGCTATCACCAAATCTAGATGAAAGAGTCCGACCAGCTCGCGACTTCTTTCATCACACCTTTCGGCATGTATTGTTATACTACAATGCCATTTGGCTTGAGGAATGCAGGTGCCACCTACCAGAGGTGCATGAACCATGTGTTCGGAGAACACATCGGCAGAACGGTCGAGGCTTACGTCGATGACATCGTCGTCAAAACAAGGAAAGCCTCCGACCTCCTCTCCGACCTTGAGGTAACATTCAGTTGCCTAAAAGCGAAGAGCGTAAAACTCAATCCAGAGAAGTGTGTCTTCAGAGTCCCCCGAGGCATGCTCTTAGGGTTCATTGTCTCCGAACGAGGCATCGAAGCCAACCCAGAGAAAATCGCAGCCATCACCAACATGGGGCCAATCAAGGATTTGAAAGGAGTACAAAGGGTCATGGGATACCTTGCGGCTCTGAGCCGCTTCATCTCGCGCCTCGGCGAGAAAGGGTTGCCCTTGTACCGCCTCTTAAGGAAGGCCGAGCGCTTCACTTGGATCCCCGAGGCCGAGGAAGCCCTTGGAAACTTAAAGGCGCTCCTTACAAATGCGCCCATCTTGGTGCCCCCGCTGCGGAAGAAGCCCTCTTGATTTATGTCGCCGCAACCACTCAGGTGGTCAGCGCTGCGGTCGTAGTCGAGAGACGAGAAGAAGGGCACACACTACTCGTCCAGAGGCCAGTCTACTTCATCAGTGAAGTGCTATCCGAGACCAAAGTCCACTACCCACAAATCCAGAAGCTGCTCTACGCAGTGATTCTGACATGGCGGAAGCTGCGACACTACTTCGATTCTCATCCGGTTACTGTGGTGTCATCTTTCCCCCTGGGAGAAAACGTCCAGAGCCGAGAGGCCTCGGGCAGGATAGCAAAATGGGCAGTGGAACTTATGGGCAAAACGCTTTCGTTTGCCCCTCGAAAGGCCATAAAATCCCAAGTCTTGGCCGACTTCCTGGCTAAATGGATTGAAACTCAGTTACCGATGGCCCCAATCCAGCCTGAACTTTGGACCATGTACTTCGACGGGTCGCTGATGAAAACAGGAGCAGGTGCTGGCTTGCTCTTCATCTCACCCCTCGGGAAACATGTGCTCTACGTACTGCGCCTCCATTTTCCGGCGTCAAACAACGTGGCCGAGTACAAGGCCTTGGTTAATGGCCTACGCATCACCGTCGAGCTAGGGGTTCGGTGCCTCAACGCTCGTGGCGACTCGCAGCTCGTTATTGACTAGGTCATGAAGAACTCCCACTACCGCAACCAAAAAACGGAGGCCTACTGCGACGAAGTTCGGTGCTTGGAAGACAAGTTCTACGGGCTGGAACTCAACCATGTTGCTCGACGGTACAACAAAACCGCAGATGAGCTGGTGAAAATAGATTCGGGGCGAACGACAGTTCCTCTGGACGTCTTCTCCAAGGATATATATCAGCCATCCGTCAAAATCGACGACACGCCTGAGCCCGAGGAGGCCTCGGCCTAGCCCGAGGTACCCTCGGTCGCCGAGGGTGAGGCCTTGTGCGTTGAGGGGGAGCGGAATGGGGTCACACCGGCCCCGAACTGGCAGACCCTGTACCTGGAATATCTCCTCCGAGGAGAGCTGCCCCTCGACAAGGCCGAAGCTCGGCGACTGGCTCGGCGAGCCAAGTCGTTCATTTTGCTGGGTGATGAAAAGGAGTTGTACCACCGCAGCCCCTCAGGCATTCTCCAACGATGCATATCCATTGCCCAAGGACAAGAGCTGTTACAAGAAATACACTCGGGGCTTGCGGTCACCATGCAGCACCTCGAGCCCTCATAGGAAACGCTTTCCGACAAGGTTTCTACTGGCCAACCGTAGTGCCCGATGCCACCAAGATTGTACGCTCTTGCCGAGGGTGCCAATTCTACGCAAGACAGATGCACCTGCCTGCTCAAGCCCTGCAGACAATACCTATCACTTGGCCTTTCGCTGTGTGGGGTCTGGACCTCGTCGGTCCCTTGCAGAAGGCACCCGGGGGCATCACGCACCTGCTGGTCGCCATCGACAAATTCTCCAAGTGGATCGAGGTCCGACCCTTAACCAGCATCAGGTCCGAGCAGGCGGTGGCGTTCTTCACAAATATCATCCATCGCTTTGGGGTCCCAAACTCAATCATCACCGACAATGGCACGCAGTTCACTGGGAAGAAGTTCCTAGACTTCTGCGAGCACCACCACATCCATGTGGACTGGGCCGCCGTAGCGCACCCAATGACAAATGGGCAGGTGGAACGCGCCAACGGTATGATTTTGCAGGGACTAAAGCCGAGGATCTACAACGACCTCAATAAGTTCGGCAAGCGGTGGATAAAAGAGCTACCCTCGGTGGTTTGGAGTCTGAGGACGACGCCGAGCCGGGCCACGGGTTTCTCGCTGTTTTTCCTAGTCTATGGGGCCAAGGCCATCTTACCCACGAACTTGGAATACGGTTCCCCGAGGACAAAGGCTTACGGCGACCAAAGCAACTAGACCAGCCGAGAGGATTCGCTGGACCAACTAGAGGAGGCTCGGGACATGGCCTTACTACATTCGGCGCGGTATCAGCAGTCCCTGCGACGCTACCACGCCCGAAGGGTTCGGCCTCGAGACTTCCAAGTGGGAGACTTGGTACTTCGGCTGCGACAAGACGCCCGAGGGCGCCACAAGCTCACCCCTCCCTGGGAAGGGCCCTTCATCATCGCCAAGATTTTGAAGCCCGGGACATACAAGCTGGCCAACGATCAAGGCAAGGTCTACAGCAACGCTTGGAACATCGAACATCTACATCGCTTTTACCCTTAAAATGTTTCAAGTCGTTCGTGTATCTCGCTTTCTTTACATACATAAATAAAGTCTAACCATCAAGGGAGGGTCAGCCTTGCCTCGACAAAGCCCGATCCTCCCTCGGGGGCTAGAAGGGGGGAACCCCCTCTGCGTCAAAAATTTTCTCAGAAAAGTCTTTTGCCAGAACGTCTTTCATGCGTTTCGGCTGCGTAGATAACAGAATCCTAAAGACGAGCAAGAGAGACCGTAAGCGGCAAGGACGACCGAGCCGAGGGACTCCTACGCCTTCGGGATACGGATACCTCACTCATCACTTTCCGCGAAAAGGTAGCTCACGCTCGGATAAGCGATTCTGCTACCGAACAGGTCCTAACGCTCAAAAACTTTTCTGCCAGAACGACTTTTGTGCCCTTTCGACTACGTCGCTAACAGAATCCTAACAACGATGGGAGAACATGTAAGCGGCAAGGCCGACCGAGCCGAGGGACTCCTACGCCTCCGGGATACGAATACCTCACTCATCACCTTCCATGAAAAGTGACTCACGGTCGGATAAGCGATTCTGCTACCGAACAAGTCCTAACGCACGGAACAAGAGAAAAGAAAACGCAGCTTTATAATACGACAATAATGTTTAGGCCTCATCGGCCGCAAAAGACATACGCATACTTCAAGCAAATTGTTCTTGCAGGCTCAGACATCGGTAGGGGGAGGAGCAGCACGCTCGGCGTCATTTCCACCCTCGGCAAAATCTGGCCCGGCCTCGGACGGCGACACGGGCGAAAGGATCTCCACCTCAAAGGAGGAAGCCATCGTCGCGCTTGGGCCCTCGACGGCCGCATCAAGCCTCTGGACCTCGGCTAAGGCAGCCTCCTCTTCATCGGGTAAGCAGTACCCCTCGCTAACCCGCTCCAGATCCACATCGTAGTGGGAAGCGAGCACGGCGAAGGCCCGCCTGACGCCGTGGTGCAGCGCCCCATGGAGTCTGTTGCGCACATGGCCGCCCAAGGCCTGCAGATGACTCTGGGGGGAGCTACCCGAGGGGACGCCATCGAGGCCAAAGGCCTGGCAGAAAGCCGAGATGGCCTCGGACACGGCCACGCGCTCGGCCTCCTTTCGCTCAGCCGCCTCGGCAAGCGCCTTGCAGTTCTTGACAGACTCGTCAAGAGCCGTCTCGAACCCTGCAGATAGCAGGACAACATTCTTCAGACGCAAGGAGAAGAATGGAGACAAAAACAAAGTCTCAAAGCAGGGAAAACACACCTTCGGCCCGGACACCCTAGCTTGGGCGGACCAAGCAGAACCGACGGCCATGGCCAGACCCTCCGCGAGGGTCCTGGCCAAGAGCGGTCACCTCGGGGTCTGGAAAGGGGGAGCATCCTCTGCGCCGAATCTTTCCTCGGAAAAGTTTTTCGCCAAAAACGACTTTCGTGCCTTTTGACTGTGTCGATAGCGGAATCCTAATGACGAACGACTGAGACCTTGAACGGCAAGGCCGATCGAGCCGAGGGACTCTTACGCCTCTGGGATACGGATACCTCACTTGTCACCTTCCAGGAAAGGCGGCTCACGCTCGGATAAGTGATTCTGCTACCGACGAACAAGTATTAATGCTCGAAACAAGAGGAAAGAAACACGACTTTATACCCAAATGTTCAGGCCTCAACAGCCACAAAGAACAAACACACATACATGGGATAATAATGGTACCTAGGCTTGGATGTCGGCAGCGCCCTCGGTGGTTGTCCCGACCTACGGCGGATGTCTTAGTGCTCAAAGCTATTACATCTCGCTCTCAAGAGGGTACCATTACAAACGGGACTCCGGGTCCATTCCCGCAGGAATGAACAACTTCCACACCAGAAGGACTGCAGGATAACAAGCTCCAAGCGGCTCGCCAGCTACCACTGCACCAGCAGCGACAACGACCTCCGCCTCGGGCGGATAGACAGCAGCAGTGATTGCCTCAGGGCAAACACTACTGTAAAAAGGCCCTCATCCCCGCCCTCCACACGAGGGGCGAGGACAAGCCATTGAGGCTAAAGAGTCAGAGGTCCGCCCGTGGGTAGCACTGACGGTCTCGTCGGCAGAGGAAGCCTCACCTATGGCGACCACCACCACCTCAGCACCGACGACAACGGCCACCTGCCCACCAACACCGCACCGACGAACGTCGGCCGCCCCAAAGCGCACCGGCAGGTCCTCACTCCCGTCCTCATCGAGGCTGTCCCAAAACACGAGTACCGCCCTCGCGGCGTACGACGTGTTGGGCGACCCCCCGGCACAGCCGACGGCGCAAGGAGGACCTAGACATAGCCGGCCCACGCACGGCGCGACCGACGCCTGTGCGGCTGATGGGTAGCCACGCCCTACCCCAGCGATGGGAGGAGGCACCGCAAGCAGCGCTAGGACCGCTCAGGCCGGGGAGCCAGAGACGCGGCAGCTGACAGCGTCACGGGCGGCGAACACCCTTCTCCCCTGATCACTAAGGGAAGGAGCGGGCCGCTGCCCACGCGGAGACGGCCCCCGACTCGGTGCACCCTCCTCCCCAGCATGGATGATGAACATCCTTGAAGCTGAGGATAGGGGGAGGCCATGACCCGGCTCGCTCTTCCCCGCCACAAGGCCTGCGGTCATCATCCTGGGTGACCGCCGATGGGGGAATGCAGCTGGGCTGCGTGATGAAAATCCTTGAAGCCGAGCGAGGACTAGAGAGCGCCAACCCCCACGGGGTCACGCTCCTCCAACAGCAGCAAGAAGAAGGCAAGACGGGTGCGCCCCATCTGGGGGCTCGGAAGGTGGAAGGACGCGATGGATGCGAGGAGTGTGAAGGCATGGCTACCCCCCGGGGGGTTGGTCCCTTTTTAAAGGCAGATCTCCTCACTCGCACCCCAAGCGTCACGGGCAGAGTCTCCTCCGATGTGCTCTAGGGTTCCCACCCCACAACACGGGGGCTAGGTCCCACATGTCATGCGAGCTGACCCGAAACACGAAGGAGGCAAACCGCCGCACGCGAAGCGTGTAACCGCCCTACGGTTATAAGCATTCCACCATCCTCACCGAAACCTGCGGTCAAAAGGGTGGACCGCCACGCGGGAAGCATGCAACCGCACCACGGTTGTGTACCCTTTCAGCTTCGTTGCATCCGGAGGTCCAGCACGGAGGCTCGGTCCCACACGTCATGTAACCGGCACAACGGTTACTACATGCAAGGAAACCACACCGCCACCTGCGCCAATGCTGCGCCTTCTTGACTGCGGAACCAGCGTAGCAAGGCAGCCCTGCTAGTGACCCAACAACGCCCATTAAGTGCGGCGATCACGGGTCACTCAGCCGCTGAGATAGGCACGACGGTCGATATGATCAGAGGCAGGCCGGTAGTAACTGCAGCAACAAGCGCGCAGAAGCAGCGGTCCAATCGCCTACAGGTTCACATCCTCTCTCAAAACGGCAGGGTAGCCCTCCTCCGCAGCACGAAAAACGACGCACCCGTGTTCTGTTCCTCGAACGACTCGCACACGCGCAACAGACGCCCGCGAATCGCCCGTCCTGTCGCATTAACTCCTTGGCAGGGCAAGCAACACCTCTGGCAGGCGAAGCGGGCGCCATTTCGTCTCCGTCATGATGACCGCGTCAAAAAAAGTGCGCCACCTTATTTAAATTTATATCTTTTTCCTTTTCCTCTCTCTCTCTCTCTCTTGCCACAGGGACCGTGAAAGGGGATATTGCAAAAAGGATCCTTCTCGGCGAAGGAAACGGGCCTCGAGCCCTCCTACTGATCAGGGGTTCGAAGGTTGCGCCCTCCGGGGTTCGGCAACCGCCCCAGAGCACTCGGGCTCCGAGCCCTTTATTGATCAGGGGTTCAAAGGTTGGCCCCTCGGAAGGGTTCGACAGCCGCCCCAGAGCATGCAGAGTTAGGGATGACCCTGGGTACGTCCATTACATGGCCGAGGCTCGGGCTACGCTCCCGAGGTACCCTAGGACATTTCCGAGACCAGCGGGAACAATTTGTAATGGAATCCCACCAGAGGGAGGCATCGAGCCCTCAGACCCTATCGAATGGGTCCGGGTCCAGCAAATCACCTGCAGGTACTTTTGGAGCGCGCCTCTGGGCCACTAGCCGACCCTTATCGAACGGGGCTCGGGCGTCCACTCGGATCACCCGTTAGCAGCTCACCGGAAACACCATGTTCGGTGCCTCCCGGGGGTAACATGGCTCTTCCCCCCCCCCTTCCTCCTTGCGAAAAGGCGACAAAGGGGCGTATAATAAAAGTCGAGACAGTCCTTGATCGTCCTCTTGCTCTGTGTAGAGGCTCGGGGGCTGCTCACGCGCCAAGCTACGGCCAAACTGTTGACCACGTCAACAAACCAGCGTGAAAACTCGGAGCCTAACCGTGCACCCGGGCTGCAGCCGGGCCGCATGAGGGAACGACAAGGCTGACCGAGGCATCACAAAAAGGATTAAGACCTCGGAGAAGTTAAACCACTCCTCTGAGGCCTCGGGGGCTACACCCGGCGGGTGCGCTCGCGCGCACCCACCGGAACAAAGCATAACCGAGAAGGGTTGGTCCCCTTGCGAAAAATTCGGCAAAACCTCCAAGCGATTACCTACACTCCCTTCGAGGCTCAGGGGCTACTGTCGGGGACCGTAATTTGGGGTACCCCCCAATGCTCCTTAATCCGGCTGGAAAACATCATCAGATCAAACCATAAACGATCGATAAAGCGTGGGCTTCATCTACCAAGGGATGCGAACTCATCTGAGCCTAGCCTCGGGCCAGGACAGTAGTCCCAGACAAATTCACGCTTCGCCCGAGGGTCCCCTCAGTCAGCAGGCGCACCGTCGGCTCGCCCGAAGCCCATCTCGGGCAGACTTTGTCGTGCAGCGACCTCGTCCGAATCGCCTTACCAACCGACCATATCGCATGCGCATTTAATGCAGGGATCGCCTGACACCTTATCCTAACACGCGTGCCTCAGTCGGTAAGGTCGAAGTGACCGCAGTGACTTCGCCCCCTTTACTGACCGTTCTGACAGGAAAACAGCGCTGTTCACCCCGCTCCGGCAACTGCGCCAGCCACCAGGGAAAGGCTGACAACAGCAAGTCACGACCTCCCTCGAGTTCGGCCTCGGGCGCAACAGGGAGCTCCGCCTCGCCCGACCCTGGGCCTCGGCCTCAACCTTGGCCTCGGGAGAAGGCCTTCGCCTCGCCCGACCCTAGGCCTCGGCCTCAACCTCGGCCTCAGGAGAAGGTCTCCGCCTCGCCCGACCCTGGGCCTCGGCCTCAGCCTCGGCCTCAGAGGAGTCGCCGCCTCGCCCGACCTCGGCCTCGTATCAGCTACGCTACCGGGGATCCATCATTGCCCTACCCCTAGCTAGCCGCCTCAGGCTATAAAGGAACAAGACCGGTGTCCCATCTAAGTTACTCCGGTAACAGGTAATGATGGCTCCCCACGTGCGCCCATGACGTCGGGTGCTCTCAAACCCCCTACGGAAGCAAGGAAACGTCAGCAAGGGTCCATGCCGCACCGCTAGATATGTGTCTACAGGGCTCAAGGCGTTTCTCCAACGGCCACGTTGGTACACCTATAGGGCTCAAGGCACTCCTCCGACGGCCACGTCGGTACATCTACAGGGCTCAAGGCGCTCCCCCGACGGCCACATTATTATCTGTACAGGGCTCAGGGCACTTCCCTGCCAGCCACGTTAGCTCCAAGCTACACCCCCATTGTACAGCTGGGCACCTCCTTGTATCTATAAAAGGGGGTGTCCAGGGCCCAAGGGGGGAGAAAGGAGGGGGGAACAGGAGATGAACGGGCAACGTGCGAACACACAGTCGCACGACGTAGACGAGTGGAGGTAGGCAGAGTAGGAGAGACGCGGTAGAGGCAGCCTCAGACGGCCCGCCTCAAGGCCGAACCCTCTCCTTCTCCCTCTCTCTCTCGCTCTCGCTCTCCCGCAACGCTTGTAACCCCTACTGCAAGCACCCCCAGGTGCAAGATAATATAAGCCTCATCCCCTTGCTTGTGTTCCATCTTGCATCGACCCATCTGAACAGGGGCACGCTACACTAAAATTCACTAGTCGGTCCGGCTGAGGGCCCCCCGGGTCCGAAACACCGACAAACCCCTTGTGAAGGACTCTCAATGATTTGGTTTTGAGGGTGAGCTTGAAGTAGTGATGAGTTTCTCCTGTCAACCACTTGGGAAGAAGATCCTGGAGCATCAACATCTTCGGCTTGCACCCTTGCTTGTTCATGAGAGACAAATGTAGATTCATTTGCATGCCTCTCATCTTTTTCATCATCTTGTGGTACACTTGATGAAGAAGGCCTGCCAATGTTTTGCACCTCTTCTTCATCTTCTTTTGGTTTGATAGCTCCAATTGGCATGTTCTTCATGGCTTCCTAAGTGGCTCATCACCTACATCATCAAGATTTTCAAGTGCTCCTTGGGAGCCATTAGTCTCATCAAATTCCACATCATATGTTTCTTTTACCACGCCAGTGGCATGATTGAATACTCGATATGCTTTGGACTTCAATGAATAACCCAATAGAAAACCAATATCACAACGTCTTTGAAACTTCCCTAGGTGATGGTGTTTCTTGTAAATGTAGCATTTGCATACAAACACCCGAAAGAAGGAGATGTCTGGTTTTTTCCCATTTAGCAGTTCATAGGGAGTCTTCGCAAGCAGCCGGTGAGGAAATAGCATGTTTGATGCATAACATGCAGTGTTGACAGCTTCGGCCCAAAACCTCTCTGGTGTGTTATACTCATCAATCATTGTTCTTGTGTGTCCTTCTTTAATACTTTCTTGAGTGTGCTCATTCCAACATGTGCAAGCCTCCTATGCCATAGCCATCCAAGTGATGCTTTGGTAAAGAGGCAAGTTCTTAAGTCCGCATCTTCAGAGGTGAAATCCACTAAGTAGAGATTGTTGTATCTAAATCCTTTGAACACCATTGATTCATCATCCATTTTTGATACAATAACCTCTGTTGGAGTGAATAAGCATTGAAGTCCAAGATCACAGAGTTGACCCACTGGTAATAAGTTGAAGCTCAAAGGTGCAACCAAGAGAACATTTGAAATTGATAGATCATTTGATATTGCCACCTTGCCAAGTCCTTGAACTTTCCCTTTTGAATTATCCCCAAATGTGATTTTGTCTTGTCCATCAACATTCTCATCAAGTGAGGTGAACATTTGTGGGTTGCCTGTCATATGTTGTGTGCATCCACTGTCAATAACCCAATGGCTCCCACCGGTCTTGTAGTTCACCTACATCCACAGACAAATCAAGCTTGAGTTTTGAGGGGCCTATATTGCATAGGACCAGTAACTCTCTCAATCAAGGACTTTGCAACCTAAATTTGTCTATGTCTACTCTTCTTGGTGGACCTAGGAATGTAACTTTGACCTGTCCATTTGCTACTTTTCTTAGAACATAATGAGCATTGAAGGCAAATGGTCTTGAGTGCTTAGGCAAGGGAGTTGGTGGTTTGGCTTTGCAGTTGTGGGCAAAGTGACCTTCTTTTCCACACTCAAAGCATTTAATAGGCTTATGAGTCTGTTTTGGCTTGCATTGAGTAGTAGCTTTCTTTTGCACAAAAGCATTGTATCCAATACCACTCTTGTTGTTTTTCATGACAGTGTTCATGAGCAATTCATTTTGGAGGAATTGGCCCTTGTTGAACTTTTGAACACTTGTTGCAAGATGTTCATTTTCACTCTTAAGTTTCTTGACCTCATTTTTAAGCCTTTCATTATCCACTGCCAACTCATTGTTGAAATCATTATTCTCAATGGCAACCTTTCCTCTAGCAGTTGCATCAGTCAAGTATCTCTTCAATTTTTGGTTGTCTAAAGTCAAGACTTCAACTTTTTCGGTCAATTCATCATGTAGACTAGTTTGATCTCCTTGACTCAAATCATCACATGAGGTTGCTACATCAATCTTAACAACAGGGTTAATAGCCTCATGTGTATTGCAAGTAAAAGTTCATTTTCAACAAGAAGATTATCATGATCAAATTTAATCTTAGTATAGTCTTCCTTGATTTTCACTAGTCTATCTTTCAACTCTCTATTAGCTTCATTTAACTTGTCACATTTATCCTAAGCATCTTTTAGGGAGGATGTGAGCTCATTTACAGTGGATGACATAGTTTTGTTTTCTTCTTTCATTTATCACTAGCTTTCATAACTATGTCATATTTGGCATTCAAAGATTCATTTTCATTTTTCAACTTATCACATTTAGCTTTTGACTTCCTAATGATTTGAGTGTATTCTTTAAGCAAGTCAGCTAGTTCATCATAGGAAGGTGAAGCAAATTCATCATCACTATCACTATCACTATCATTAGTAGTATCATTATCATTTTGTACCTTCCATTCACCTCTATCCATGAGGCATAGGTGAGAAGTCGATGATGGCGATGGTGGTGGTGAAGAGAAGTCCCCAGCGATGGCGGTAACTTTTTCATCATTTTCTTTTTCACTTGAAGAAGATCCACTTGATGACTCAATGTCAGTGAGCCAGTCACCAACAATATATGTCTTTACATTTTTCTTTTTGGGGAACCTCTTGTGCTTCCCATCCTTCCTCTTGAAGAATCTCTTTTCCTTTTTCTCATCATCGTTGTCATCCTCTTTCTTGCCCTTGAACTTGTTCTTCTTGGGCTTGTTACATTGATGAGCAAGATGACCAAGCTCTCCACAGTTGTAGCAATCCATTTCAGAGATGGGTTTTCTTTTGCTGGAAAAGAATTTCTTCTTTCTTGAATCAAATTTGATGCCTTCTCTGTTGAGCTTCTTTAACATCTTAGTGGTCTTCCTCACCATCAAAGCAATGTTAGCATCAAGGTCATCATCACTTGAGGATTCTTCCTCAATTTGTACTTTCGCTTTTCCTTTTCTTTCTTGATTTGCTTTGAGAGCCAAATCATTTCTCTTGGAAGATGACTCATCTTTGTCATTGATGTGCATGTACATCTCATGAGCATTGATCTTTCCCAATATCTGTGTAGGTGTGGTAACTGAAAGATCCATCTGATGCAGCAAAGTGACAATGTGTCCATATTTGTCAATTGGGAGGACACTAAGAATCTTCCTCACAACATCCGGTTGTGAAATTTGTGTAAGCCCCAAGCCATTTACTTAATCTACAAGAATATTGAGACGTGAGTACAAAGCATTGGCATTTTCATTAGCAAGCATTTCAAAAGAATTTAACTTTCTCATAGCAATGTGATATCTCTCCTCACGCTCACTTCTAGTTCCTTCATGTAGAGCACATATGTCCATCCACAAATCATATGCATTTTTATGATTTCTAACTCTATTAAACACATCTTTGCAAAGGCCTCTAAAAAGGGTGTTTTTGGCCTTAGCATTCCATTTCTCATAATTAAACTCTTCACCTACAAGATTTGTGGGATCTCTAGGTTTGGGGAATCCTTTTGTGGCGACTTTATAGACACCAATGTCTATAGCCTCTAAATATGCTTCCATACGAATTTTCCAATATGAAAAATCGTCACCATCAAAAACGGGAGGAGGTCCATCCCTATCGAACATCGTTACTCTAGCGGTTAAGCTAATCTAAGAGCAACAAGGCTCTGATACCAATTGAAAGGATCACGATGCCCAAGAGGGGGGTGAATTGGGCTTTTCTAAAAATCAACGCTAATTAAAACCTAAGCAAGAGCCCAACTTCACCCCAACAACTAGCACTAAGAGAATAATACTAGAAATACAACAATGCTAAGACAATACTTCAAATACTTGCTAAACAAATACACAATGTAAAATGCTTGAATTAAATGCGGAATGTAAAGCAAGGTTTAGAAGACTCCTCCAATTTTTCTCAAGGTATCGAAGAGTCGGCACTCTCCACTAGTCCTCGTTGGAGCACCTGCGCAAGGGTATCGCTCCCCCTTGGTCCTCGCAAGAACCAAGTGCTCACTACGAGATGATCCTTTGCCACTCCGGCGCGGTGGATCCCTCACGACCGCTTATAAACTTGAGTCAGGTCACCAACAAGATCTCCACAGTGATCACCGAGCTCCCAACGCCACCAAGCCGTCTAGGTGATGTCGATCACCAAGAGTAACAAGCCGTAGACTTTCGCTTGACCAAGAGAAGCCTAATGCAAGTGGTGTGTGCTCTAGGTGGCTCTCGCTAGCGCTAATGAGGTCCAAATGCGGGATTAAGATTCTCTAATCACCTCACTAGGCTTTTGGTGCTTGCTATGCTCTACCAATGTGCAGGAATAAATGTGGGCAGCAAGACATTGAATATGGTGGGTGGAGGGGGTATAAATAGCCCTCACCCACCTACTAGTCGTTACCAGCAATGTTTTGCGCATGTGCGCCACCGGTGCGCCAACGGTCGACTCCAACGGCTAGTTCTGACAGCTAGCCGTTGTGCAGATGGCACACCAGACAGTGAACGATCACTATCCGGTGCACACCGGACAGTTCGGTGCACTGTCCGGTGCGCCACTATAATTCAACTCGTGAACCTTGCGCTCTCGGGTTTCTGCACGGGGGAAACCCTTCCCCGGGCCAGCCTGGCCCCACCTAACAGAGGGCGCACCGGACAGTCCGGTGCACACCGGATAGTCCGGTGCCCCAAAGCCAGAAACCCTAACTTCTATTTTCTGTTGTTTTTCAAATCGGTTTTCGTTCTAACTTGTGAGTATGTTCTAGAGTGTGACTAGAGATGGCAATGGGTAAAAACCCGCTGGCTATTACTTGCCCAAACCCATACCCGCGAAGAAAAAATACGTCCGTTAAAAAACCCATACCCATGACGGGTATAAAATTTTGCCCAAACCCATACCCATGTGGGTTTCGGGTACCCAACGGGTTTCCCATACCCACTAACATCAACATAAAAAATAATTCATCATGTAAATGACAATCAATACATTAATAAGCTAGCATAAAAGGAACAAGTGATAACTAATTTTAGCCTAAAATTTGTTACATGAAGTTTATTTCAATTAGAACATATTCAATTAATAATATTATGAGACATATTTATAAGGAATGTTGATTTTAAGGCAGGTTTTAAAAAACCCATGGGTTTGCAGGTATGGGTAGTGGAGGAACAAACCCATACCCACGTACCCGTTGGGTTTCCATTTGAACCCATTAACAAACCCATGGGTAGAGAAATTGACCCAAACCCATACCCTAATAGAGCAAAAACCCACCGGGTTTCGGGTAGCAGGTACCCATTGCCATCTCTAAGTGTGACCTAGCACTATATGTGAGTGTGAATATGCATCAACACTACACTAGAACTCTCTTGGTCAAACTACTCATCGACAACCCCTCTTTATAGTACGGCTAAAACAAAATAAAAGACCTAACTATATCACGAGTGTCCGCAACTCCTTGATACTCGGACTACGTAGACCTTCACTTTTTGTTTCGTCGCTTTAGCCGTCGCTTCGAGTTCTTATCTCCGGGATTGTTTTCACCGTTGTAGTACATCTACCTGTAATGCGACCTAACTTACCATTTGTCTCTGCAAAACACACGTTAGTCACATATAACATTACGTTGTCATTAATCACTAAAACCAACCAGGGACCTAGATGCTTTCAATCTCTCCCTTTTTGGTGATTGATGACAACCCTACAAGATTTGTGAGAGTAGTTTGTTTTTGAAATTTCTGTCAATAGAGAAGATGGTTAGTTGAACTCAATAGTCTTTGACAGAAAGAGTGTGTAACATAATAATAGGAATGAGCGCATACACATCGTAAGTTTCTTGTTCATATAAAAGAGAAATCAAAACGATGAACAAGAACTGGAAGACTAGTGATAACATATAAGGTGAAAACATAATACACACACAGTCAACATAAGCATCGAGAGTATATAAAGGAGTTTGTGAGCCAAAATCATCATACAAAAGTGGAGCTAGTACTGAGAGTGACAAGCACATATATTACATCAAAATGACTCTCTATAAACTCCCTAACTCCCCATAGCTCTCACAACTCACATATCTCTCCCCCTTTGGCGTCAAACACCAAAAGGGAACCCGAACTTACACACCAGAATGTAACACCCCTGGTGTTACTATAACTAAAACTTGAGCATGGCATCATGAGCATGGGCATTGCATATGTTTAACACACCTAGAGTGCATTCACTAGGCAAAAATTTCAAACAAGTTGTATTGTTTTACTGTTTTACAAATAGGACCCTGGTTTAAGGACTTAACTCTAAATAGTGGTTAAAGGGGTAAAGCTTAACCCAAGTTAAGAAAACCTAAAGTCTTTAGGGTAAAAGTCATAGAATGACCCCAACAATAAAGTTGAATCACATTTATACCCCTGGAATACCAGAAACCCTAATTGGAACTCTGGAAAACCCTAAAACCAAACCCTAGGGGCTTATGTGCAAAATTAGCCCACTTTTGGGCTAAAGTGCAAAAACCAAGCCAAATAAGTATTTTAAGTCCTTTGGTTCACAAATATGTGATTTTGCAAGCCAAACCTTAAGTTTTGGACCTAAATGCAAAATGGGCCTCATTTGAGTTTACTCTAAGTCTGAAAAATCAATGCATGGGCTCAACTTTGGGGCTTTGTAACTTACAAAGTATAGGGTTTTTACCCTAGGTCACCATATCAAAGTTGAAGACCCATTATAGGAGAACAACTTTGCTTAAGGTTGTGAGCATAGCTGTTAAGAAGAATTTAGAGAAAAACCCAGTCCAAACGGGCTGTCAGACTGTTTGAAGCTAAATTTCAGAGTTGCAGTGCTATGAGGTGAACTTTGAGCTCGATTTTGATTTGGATCCTGTGCTCAAATGTGTTCAAGTCCTATAGTTGGATTGTAGCTGGTTTGTAGCTCTAAAACTTTACTACAGAGAGTTGGCTTAGCTTTCACACAAAAATTTGAGAAAAATGGACTCTAAGTTGGTCTGTCAGTCGAGTGGTGTACTGGATCCGAGGCACTGTTCATCGTCATCAGTATTATCGCGCTATGGATCACGACGTCTCCGCCGGCGATAAGAACGCCACCGCGGCGTGACCGGTCGTCGTTGGCCGCGGTAAAGTGACTGGGTATCGTGGCAAAAGTTACCTCGGTGGCGCGCTTGGGTTAAGCGGCAACCCGTGCCCTCACCGGAGAACCACCGTAGGCCTGCCAGCGCATCCTCAACTTGCAATTCTTCCCCAATTCCGGTCGATGGTCCTCCGCCGCGTGGCTTAACGTTTCTATCGTGTCGCCGTGACCTTCTCTAACCCCTCCGTGGCTCACCGAAGTTACTGCCACGTCGTTGGCCACGAATTCACGAAGTCAGTGTTTCTTCTTCCCCTCCGACCGCCAGCACAACCTCCTCAAATTGATCGCCGCCGCCGTCGCTCCCCATAAATTGAGCCCACCGTTAGCTTCGTAACTTTATCCAGAACCTCGACGTCCAGTATTGCTCCCAGTAGTTCACCGACGAGCTCTAATTCTACGTTTCCCCCAATTCCGTCCGCCGCACCGTGAAGACTCGCCCTCCCGTGGCTAGCTCGTTCTGGTGAGTCGCCATTCAATTTGTATACTGTTTTCGTGCCTCTGCATGCTTGTGATGCTCTCGGTGGCGTCCGTTTGCTCGGTCCGGCCGTGGTTGTACGGGAACGTGAGCTCGACGCCCCCGTTTCCGCCCTGAGCGTGGGCAAAACAATTTCTTGGAGCACCGTTCGAAATTGAGGGCCGTTCTTAGGTCGCCTTAGGTCCGTAGAGACTCTCCGACCGTTAGCTTGAGCAGTCCTCGCCGGCCATGTCCAGTACGGGTCACGCCGGGAGGAATCCAGGGCGCGGCGTGGTCAGGGGCTATCGCGGGAAAGAAACAGAAGCTTGAGGGCGTTTCTGCAAATCGTCAGTGACTGCGTACAATAGTAAAAGGACCTTTTTCGGATTAACCAGAAACGCGAGGCCCTTTCTGCAAAATTGCCTGGGCGCGAGCGCTGTTCTCCCTGGGACTGGGCCGCTGGACTAGTTTCGGCCCAGAACTATTTAATGTTTTTCTTTTTCCTTTTCGGTGAAGCTTTGGAAAATTGTAGAAAATGATAGAAAAATCCTAAAATTATGAGACCAATTTTCCTAGGCTTGTTATTTTCCATAGTATTTAATAAAAATAGTTTTATGATTTTTAGTTTGAACAGGGAATTTTAGGGTATTTAAAATAGCCTAAACTATTGATTCTGGATTTTTAGAGAATAAATAATAAGCCCAAAATTTCCCAAACTTTTTATGTGAGCTTATCACATTATTTAGAAGCCATGGGTAGAGTTTGGTTTGATTTGGACCTTGTTTGATCACTAAACCCAAAACCACCCCCCCCTGCTCCATGAACTCCTTTACTGACTCCGGAAACCCTAGGTTCTCGGAGTACCGTGAAGGAAAGTTGTACTCAAGACATAACTAATAAGTTTATGCTACCTTTGCATCCTCATGAGCATTCCATGACATCCATTCTGATGCATGTATATGATTATATTAGAGCAAGAAGAAGAAGAAGAAGTTGTTGAAGAAGGGATACCACCCACCTCTGATCCTCAAGCGGATAACTGCTTTTATTTTGATATCTGTGGATCCGAGCAAGACACCTCTGATAACAAAGGCAAGCCCCGGTGCATTTGCCACTTCCCTTGATGTTTTTAAATACTTTTCGCACACTTTAAGTCTAGTGAAATGTGCATTAGGTTTATAGGAGTTACCTGAAACCCTTTGATGCATTGCTTTCCTTGATATCCATACCTGTTTAGATACTTCTGTGAAGTATCAAAAGTATGATTTACAAAAATGCTTACCCTTGCTTAGATCTTGTGGTTAGAGGTTGTCCTCAATTTAACCATGGAGAGGATGGCTTCTACCCACAAGAATATTTTCATTTGGAGCAATAGTGGGATCTTACTGCAAAGTTCCCTGAGATGCTCTTTCCTCCTAAGGAACAGACACAATCCTAAGGATGGAAATACTCAAATTGAGACTTGGGGGTAGGAACAGGTGATGTTCTACCCAGGTTGGTTAAGGATTAACGCGTATGTAGGCGTGCTGACCGAGGACCCTTTAACTGGTCACATGCCTCGTCATGGGTAAGCCTTGCCTCGGGCAGACTAAGGCCGGAATAAGATAACACGAAATGGGAGTGGAGCGGTGGCGAGAGTAGCGTGTACCCTCCGTGGCAAGAGGCTGGACGGTGGTGTATCTGTGCTCTCGGTTTGCGTGAACCTGATCCGGTCTTAAGAACCCCGGTGGCGGGTTGACATATGCAAGGGTTAAGTGCTACATATGTCGTGTGATTGGAGATCCTCAGCTGAGTATAATCGATTCGGATCGCCGTACCTTCGCGGTTATGAAGACTTGGTCACTTCCCTGCAACCTAGAGTCAGGATGTGAAAACTATGGACAAACATGATGTTGTCTTGATGTGATGCGAAATTAGACTAGATGCAAATGGAGTCTATTAATACTTAATATGGCGTTAAAAGATTGAAAGTAAGGATCCACTTTAGTAAGCAACTTCTGCAAAAACATAAGTTGATTTTTGCTAAAGCCTCCCCTTGACTCCTAATTATCCAGCATACCCTTGAGAGTCTTTTCCTTAGTCGGGTAAGACTTGCTGAGTAATTCCATACTCAGGGTTTATCCCTTTGTTGTTTTTAGGTGGGGAAGTAGCAGATTTTTGCTGCTTCTGTGCTAAGGTGGTTCCCAACGAGGAAAAACAAGACTGAAAGGCGGGAGGACTCGGTCCTCCATCTTTTGTTTATAGTCTTTCGGGAGAGGTTTGTGTCTCCCTGGTTTGTATAATTATTACTTTTATGCACTCACTTTAGCCTGGTCTGTAAATAAACGACTTAAGCTTGCTTTTTGAATAAATGTAAGTTTATGTAATTCGCTTCCGCATATCTTTATCTCCGATGATCTGTAATGTCTGCAAGACGGGTGAAACGTTCCTGGTGAGGTAAGGAAGGATACCGAGCTTGTCAAGTAACTTAGGAACATCTACAGGGTGTCTGATGTCTGTTAGACAAGGACAACTATAGGTGGGCCTGATTACTTGGGAGGTTCCGTCACAGCTGGTATCGGAGCATAGCCCTTCTTTGCAGATATTGAGGCATCTTCAAAAAGATTTTCAAAAGTCTTACCTAAAGATTCTTTTCTCTTCTTACCTAAGTATTCTGAAGAGTTTATTTTAAAGACCAGATAGGAAGAGTGCAATGTATAGAAGGTTGAATCAACCAAGGTTGATTCTGTACTTACTCATGCATCATGCTAAGAATTATACTAATAAATTTTCCCCTTAGAAAATGCCGCCGCGCACAAGAAAGACCGCGCGTAAGTCGACTGGACCAATCGGAGTACCTCGACATCAACTTGCTCCGCGAGATGTAGATAGTAGTAGCGGGAGCAATGATCCTATAGGGGATCTGGAAGCAGAAGTAAGCAGGCTCCAATTGGAACTCCGCCGCAGGACAGCTATATGGATTGGAGATGGTGACCGTATAAATGAGTTACGAAGAGACGTTCGCCATCTACAAGACCAGCTAGCCGATCGGGATTTGGCACTCGATTGGGCTGTTCAATCTCGTTCATTGGCATGGGCCAAGGAGGCAAGGGCTCAGGCCCGAGTTAAAGAACTCAGCACAGCTGTCGACAACCTGCAGGTTTACTGCAATACATTACATGAGGAAGTCCATGTGCTCTACTCGCAACTACACCCTAGTGAGCCTACACCCTCTGCTGAGGCGGAAGCCGGACCCTCTCACGTTGCGGGACGTGCGTTGGGTGGGGAATTAGACCTGTATGAACCCCCTCCTTCTTTGAGGTTGGTTGACGTCTGGACTCCCACACCTGATGATGAAGCCGCCAAAAGCAATGGAAAACAGGACTAGTGGTGTAATAAGAGTAGAGTAGTGTATTGTAGGGTGTACTGTTATATTAGAGTAGTGTATTGTAGGGTGTACGGTTGTATAATAGGTTAAACTTTTGTAAAATGGGTAATGTATCCTGTTGTGTAATGTCGAGTCTATACCATTACTTTTTACAGTAATGTAAAAAGGAAGGTTTTCTTTGGCACATTATGTTTATTCAAATGTTTTTGCCTCAGATGCCGACCCGGACTCGCGGACAGGATGCAGCCGGAACATCCGGGGGTCGGGATGCTACCCCGAATCCACCTCCCGTTCCACCCACGCTTGCCGAGGCAATCGCTGCCTTGGTAAATGCTACAGCCGACAATACCCGCTTCCTGAGGGAGATGGCGGGTCAGCAACAGCTTCAGCAACAAGCAGGAAGAGGATTTCAACAGGGTCCCCGTGAGACCACTTATCTGGATTTCTCTGAGACTCGTCCGCCTCTCTTCATTAAAGCAGAAGACCCGCTCGAAGCCGACGAATGGATACGGGTCATAGAACAGAAATTTGGCCTTCTTCGCTGCTCAGAAACCCAGAAGCCGTTGTTTGCGGCACAGCAACTCCGAGGCCCTGCCAGCACTTGGTGGGGAAATTTTGTGGCCATCCAACCGGACAACCATCAAATTACATGGAATGAGTTCAAAGCAGCATTCCGTGAGCACTATATTCCTGAGGGAGTGCTGCACATGAAGCAAGAAGAGTTCATGAAATTGAAACAAGGGGGAGATACTGTGAACCAGTATCTCAACAAGTTCAATCACCTGTCACAATACGCAATTGATCAGGTGAACACAGACTTAAAGAAAAGGAATTGTTTTATGAGAGGTCTGAACGACCGGATGCAGCGAAAAATGGCTGCATGTATTGATCTTACTTATGGAAAGGCTGTCAGCACAGCCTTATCTGTGGAGGCCAAATATGCAAATTCTGGGAAAAGTAAGGGATTCAGTGGTGATAGGCCTAGTCAGGGCCCGGTAAAGAGGCAACGGTTTATTCTCCGGCCCTCTAACCAGAACCGTTCAAGTGCACCATCTTTCCCTTTCAAGCAACCCATAATTATTCGTCCCAACAAAGCTCCCACTGTCCAAAGTCAGCCGGGTGCCCCAGGCACTCGATTCCCCGCTCTGCCAAGTTCTTCAACTGGATGTTTTAACTGTGGCAAATCTGGGCATTTTATTAAAGATTGTCTCTATCCTCGGCAAAATCAGGCCAATAATCAGCAAGGATCGGGAAATTCAGCTCCAGGCAAGGGAAGTACTTCGGGCAAAAATACCAAAAAGACGGGGCGAGTATATTATACGCAAGTGGCTACCACACCGGAGGGAGAGCCGGTGATGATGGGTACGTTCCCTGTGGCCAGTCACCCTGCAATAATTCTTTTTGATTCTGGTGCTTCGCATACCTTCATTAGCAAGACATTTGTGGAGCAACATCACATTACATGTCATGAATCGAAAGAGGGTTTTAAAATTCATTCACCTGGGGGACACATTTTTACTAAAGAAGTGGCCTATGGAGTGCCAGTAACTATGGCCGAACGGAACTTTCCTGCTAACATGATTGTTCTAAGAGGCCAGGATATAGATGTAATTTTGGGGATGAATTGGTTAACTCAACACAAGGCAATTCTCAACACTGAACTCAGAACCGTCAGGTTGAGTTATAATCAAGAAAAAATTCTCTTATCTCTCCCCAAAACCAATCCAGCCAAAGCTTCTGGTAGAATATTTGAAGCCATCGTACCGGAGATCAAGAACATTCCGGTAGTATGTGAGTTTCCAGATGTATTTCCGGAAGATTTGCCTGGACTGCCCCCTGAAAGAGATGTAGAATTTGTAATTGAGCTAAAGCCCGGTACGGCTCCCATCTCCCGAAGATCGTACCGTATGCCCCCTAATGAGTTAGCAGAATTGAAGATTCAATTACAAGATCTATTGAATAAGGGATTTATCCGGCCAAGCTCGTCCCCGTGGGGTTGTCCCGCCATCTTTGTGAAGAAGAAGGATCAAACCTTGCGAATGTGTGTGGACTATCGGCCCCTGAATGAGGTCACCATCAAGAATAAGTACCCTCTTCCAAGAATCGACATCTTATTTGATCAACTGACTGGGGCGAGGGTATTTTCTAAAATTGATCTCAGGTCGGGCTATCATCAAATCCGTATTCGGCCCGAGGATATACCGAAGACCGCATTTACTACGCGGTATGGATTGTTTGAGTACTTGGTAATGTCTTTCGGGCTCACTAATGCTCCTGCCCACTTCACCTATTTGATGAACTCGGTGTTTATGCCCGAGTTAGACAAGTTCGTGGTGGTCTTCATCGATGATATTTTGATATATTCTAAAAATGAAGAGGAACATGCTCAGCACTTACGGATTGTGTTAACGCGCCTGAGGGAACATCAACTGTATGCCAAATTCAGCAAGTGCGCATTCTGGCTGGAGGAAATTCAATTTCTGGGGCACGTGTTATCAGCCAAGGGAATTGCGGTAGATCCTAGCAAGGTCAAGGATATTCTAGAATGGAAACCCCCAACAACTGTTCACCAAGTCCGGAGTTTTCTTGGACTGGCTGGGTATTATCGCAGATTCATACCTGATTTTTCTAAGCTTGTGAAGCCAATCACAAGTTTGTTGAAGAATGATACTAAGTTCAATTGGTCTTCTAAATGTAATGAAGCCTTTGAGCAACTGAAGACACTATTGACCACTGCTCCGGTATTGGCTCAACCGGACATCACTAAACCTTTTGATGTATATTGTGATGCGTCAGGCAGTGGACTCGGCTGTGTGCTGATGCAAGAAGGCCGAGTAATTGCTTATGCTTCAAGGCAGTTACGCCGACATGAGGAGCATTATCCAACACATGATTTAGAGCTAGCTGCTGTGGTTCATGCCCTAAAAATATGGCGTCACTATCTGCTGGGAAATATCTGTCATATATATACAGATCATAAGAGTTTGAAGTATATATTTACCCAGTCAGAGTTAAATATGAGGCAAAGACGATGGCTTGAGCTCATTAAAGACTATGAACTGGAAATCCATTATCACCCAGGCAAGGCCAATGTGGTGGCAGATGCATTGAGTCGCAAGACTTCCTGCCACTGTCTTATGGTAAAGACCTCCGAAAACACCTTATGTCAAGAAATGGAGAAGTTAAACCTGGGGATGATCCAACAAGGGACTCTAAATCAGTTGAAGCTTGAGTCAACCATTTTGCAAAGGATAATTGATGCTCAAAAGGATGATCTGGGCATGAAGCACATACGAGAGAAGATCAGGGCTGGAACAGCCCAATGTTTCAAGGAAGATGATCAAGGTGTGTTATGGTTCAACAACCGCATAGTAGTGCCGAAGAATGAAGAGCTCCGCCAACAAATCTTAGATGAGGCGCATCTTAGCCGCTATTCTATTCATCCAGGAAGCACTAAGATGTATCACGATCTAAAACAGCATTACTGGTGGACGAAGATGAAGATTGAAATTGCACGCTATGTGGCTAAGTGTGACACTTGCAGACGTGTCAAAGCCATACACATGAAAACTGCTGGTCCATTGCAGTCATTACCAATACCAACATGGAAATGGGAAGACATCAGCATGGACTTTATTGTGGGATTGCCCAGGACGGCCAAAGGGTATGATTCTATTTGGGTTATCGTTGATCGACTCACAAAAATTGCCCATTTCTTACCCGTCAGGGCCAAATATACTGTAGCCACTTATGCAGCATTGTATATCAGCCGTATTGTCAGTTTGCATGGTATTCCAAAAACCATAGTGTCGGATCGTGGACCTCAATTCGTATCCAAGTTTTGGGAAGAACTTCATAAATCCTTGGGTACCAAATTGCTCCACAGTTCGGCCTATCATCCTCAAACCAGTGGACAAACTGAGAGAGTGAATCAAATCCTCGAGGATATGCTGCGGGCATGTGTCCTGGATTTCTCGCAAAAATGGGATGAATGTTTACCCTTAGCGGAGTTTTCATACAATAACAGTTATCAGGAGAGTATCAAGATGGCACCTTTTGAAGCTTTATACGGGCGACGGTGTCGAACTCCGCTAAATTGGTCTGAACCTGGAGAAAGATACTTCTTTAGGCCTGATATGGTGAAAGAGGTCGAAGAAAAGGTTCAGAAAATTATTCATAATATGAAGAAAGCTCAGACTCGACAAAAGAATTATGCAGACCGACGACGACAACCCTTATGTTTTCTGGTAGGTGATTATGTCTACTTGAAAGTTTCACCAATGAAGGGTGTATCGCGTTTTGGGGTTAAAGGAAAACTTGCACCCAGATACATTGGTCCATTCCGGGTACTTGAGCAATGTGGACCAGTGGCATACCGACTTCAGCTCCCCGAAACATTGTCTGCCGTGCATAATGTGTTCCACGTGTCACAATTGAAGAAGTGTCTTCGGGTTCCCGATCGAACCGTTGAAGTGACTGATGTTGTCCTGGAACCAGATTTAACGTACTCGGAACATCCTATTCGAGTTCTGGATCAAAAGGACAGGGTTACCCGGAGAAAGACTCTCAAGTTTTATAAGATACAGTGGAACCAGCATTCGGAAGATGAGGCTACGTGGGAAACCCAAGACTTCTTAGATAAGAATTTCCCAGGCTTTCTAGCCTCTTGTAAATTGTAAAGTTTGTATAGCTGTGTAATAAAGGAATGAACCCCCACACCACCCCTGCCTTGTACCAGAAATCAGGAAATAAAAATATGACACATTTCCTTTTCCATTACTCACTCTAGGACTTTAAATCTCGGGACGAGATTCTTTTATGGGGGGAAGGATGTAACACCCCTGGTGTTACTATAACTAAAACTTGAGCATGGCATCATGAGCATGGGCATTGCATATGTTTGACACACCTAGAGTGCATTCACTAGGCAAAAATTTCAAACAAGTTGTATTGTTTTACTGTTTTACAAATAGGACCCTGGTTTAAGGACTTAACTCTAAATAGTGGTTAAAGGGGTAAAGCTTAACCCAAGTTAAGAAAACCTAAAGTCTTTAGGGTAAAAGTCATAGAATGACCCCAACAATAAAGTTGAATCACATTTATAACCCTGGAATACCAGAAACCCTAATTGGAACTCTGGAAAACCCTAAAACCAAACCCTAGGGGCTTATGTGCAAAATTAGCCCACTTTTGGGCTAAAGTGCAAAAACCAAGCCAAATAAGTATTTTAAGTCCTTTGGTTCACAAATATGTGATTTTGCAAGCCAAACCTTAAGTTTTGGACCTAAATGCAAAATGGGCCTCATTTGAGTTTACTCTAAGTCTGAAAAATCAATGCATGGGCTCAACTTTGGGGCTTTGTAACTTACAAAGTATAGGGTTTTTACCCTAGGTCACCACATCAAAGTTGAAGACCCATTATAGGAGAACAACTTTGCTTAAGGTTGTGAGCTTAGCTGTTAAGAAGAATTTAGAGAAAAACCCAGTCCAAAACGGGCTGTCAGACTGTTTGAAGCTGAATTTTAGAGTTGCAGTGCTATGAGGTGAACTTTGAGCTCGATTTTGATTTGGATCCTGTGCTCAAATGTGTTCAAGTCCTATAGTTGGATTGTAGCTGGTTTGTAGCTCTAAAACTTTACTACAGAGAGTTGGCTTAGCTTTCACACAAAAATTTGAGAAAAATGGACTCTAAGTTGGTCTGTCAGTCGAGTGGTGTACTGGATCCGAGGCACTGTTCATCGTCATCAGTATTATCGCGCTATGGATCAGGACGTCTCTGCCGGCGATAAGAACGCCACCGCGGCGTGACCGGTCGTCGTTGGCCGCGGTAAAGTGACTGGGTATCGTGGCAAAAGTTACCTCGGTGGCACGCTTGGGTTAAGCGGCAACTCGTGCCCTCACCGGAGAACCACCGTAGGCCTGCCAGCGCATCCTCAACTTGCAATTCTTCCCCAATTCCGGTCGATGGTCCTCCGCCGCGTGGCTTAACGTTTCTATCGTGTCGCCGTGACCTTCTCTAACCCCTCCGTGGCTCACCGAAGTTACTGCCACGTCGTTGGCCACGAATTTCACGAAGTCAGTGTTTCTTCTTCCCCTCCGACCGCCAGCACAACCTCCTCAAATTGATCGCCGCCGCCGTCGCTCCCCATAAATTGAGCCCACCGTTAGCTTCGTAACTTTATCCAGAACCTCGACGTCCAGTATTGCTCCCAGTAGTTCACCGACGAGCTCTAATTCTACGTTTCCCCCAATTCCGTCCGCCGCACCGTGAAGACTCGCCCTCCCGTGGCTAGCTCGTTCTGGTGAGTCGCCATTCAATTCGTATACTGTTTTCGTGCCTCTGCATGCTTGTGATGCTCTCGGTGGCGTCCGTTTGCTCGGTCCGGCCGTGGTTGTACGGGAACGTGAGCTCGACGCCCCCGTTTCCGCCCTGAGCGTGGGCAGAACAATTTCTTGGAGCACCGTTCGAAATTGAGGGCCGTTCTTAGGTCGCCTTAGGTCCGTAGAGACTCTCCGACCGTTAGCTTGAGCAGTCCTCGCCGGCCATGTCCAGTACGGGTCACGCCGGGAGGAATCCAGGGCGCGGCGTGGTCAGGGGCTATCGCGGGAAAGAAACAGAAGCTTGAGGGCGTTTCTGCAAATCGTCAGTGACTGCGTACAATAGTAAAAGGACCTTTTTCGGATTAACCAGAAACGCGAGGCCCTTTCTGCAAAATTGCCTGGGCGCGAGCGCTGTTCTCCCTGGGACTGGGCCGCTGGACTAGTTTCGGCCCAGAACTATTTAATGTTTTTCTTTTTCCTTTTCGGTGAAGCTTTGGAAAATTGTAGAAAATGATAGAAAAATCCTAAAATTATGAGACCAATTTTCCTAGGCTTGTTATTTTCCATAGTATTTAATAAAAATAGTTTTATGATTTTTAGTTTGAACAGGGAATTTTAGGGTATTTAAAATAGCCTAAACTATTGATTCTGGATTTTTAGAGAATAAATAATAAGCCCAAAATTTCCCAAACTTTTTATGTGAGCTTATCACATTATTTAGAAGCCATGGGTAGAGTTTGGTTTGATTTGGACCTTGTTTGATCACTAAACCCAAAACCACCCCCCCTGCTCCATGAACTCCTTTACTGACTCCGGAAACCCTAGGTTCTCGGAGTACCGTGAAGGAAAGTTGTACTCAAGACATAACTAATAAGTTTATGCTACCTTTGCATCCTCATGAGCATTCCATGACATCCATTCTGATGCATGTATATGATTATATTAGAGCAAGAAGAAGAAGAAGAAGTTGTTGAAGAAGGGATACCACCCACCTCTGATCCTCAAGCGGATAACTGCTTTTATTTTGATATCTGTGGATCCGAGCAAGACACCTCTGATAACAAAGGCAAGCCCCGGTGCATTTGCCACTTCCCTTGATGTTTTTAAATACTTTTCGCACACTTTAAGTCTAGTGAAATGTGCATTAGGTTTATAGGAGTTACCTGAAACCCTTTGATGCATTGCTTTCCTTGATATCCATACCTGTTTAGATACTTCTGTGAAGTATCAAAAGTATGATTTACAAAAATGCTTAGCCTTGCTTAGATCTTGTGGTTAGAGGTTGTCCTCAATTTAACCATGGAGAGGATGGTTTCTACCCACAAGAATATTTTCATTTGGAGTAATAGTGGGATCTTACTGCAAAGTTCCCTGAGATGCTCTTTCCTCCTAAGGAACAGACACAATCCTAAGGATGGAAATACTCAAATTGAGACTTGGGGGTAGGAACAGGTGATGTTCTACCCAGGTTGGTTAAGGATTAACGTGTATGTAGGCGTGCTGACCGAGGACCCTTTAACTGGTCACATGCCTCGTCATGGGTAAGCCTTGCCTCGGGCAGACTAAGGCCGGAATAAGATAACACGAAATGGGAGTGGAGCGGTGGCGAGAGTAGCGTGTACCCTCCGTGGCAAGAGGCTGGACGGTGGTGTATCTGTGCTCTCGGTTTGCGTGAACCTGATCCGGTCTTAAGAACCCCGGTGGCGGGTTGACATATGCAAGGGTTAAGTGCTACATATGTCGTGTGATTGGAGATCCTCAGCTGAGTATAATCGATTCGGATCGCCGTACCTTCGCGGTTATGAAGACTTGGTCACTTCCCTGCAACCTAGAGTCAGGATGTGAAAACTATGGACAAACATGATGTTGTCTTGATGTGATGCGAAATTAGACTAGATGCAAATGGAGTCTATTAATACTTAATATGGCGTTAAAAGATTGAAAGTAAGGATCCACTTTAGTAAGCAACTTCTGCAAAAACATAAGTTGATTTTTGCTAAAGCCTCCCCTTGACTCCTAATTATCCAGCATACCCTTGAGAGTCTTTTCCTTAGTCGGGTAAGACTTGCTGAGTAATTCCATACTCAGGGTTTATCCCTTTGTTGTTTTTAGGTGGGGAAGTAGCAGATTTTTGCTGCTTCTGTGCTAAGGTGGTTCCCAACGAGGAAAAACAAGACTGAAAGGCGGGAGGACTCGGTCCTCCATCTTTTGTTTATAGTCTTTCGGGAGAGGTTTGTGTCTCCCTGGTTTGTATAATTATTACTTTTATGCACTCACTTTAGCCTGGTCTGTAAATAAACGACTTAAGCTTGCTTTTTGAATAAATGTAAGTTTATGTAATTCGCTTCCGCATATCTTTATCTCCGATGATCTGTAATGTCTGCAAGACGGGTGAAACGTTCCTGGTGAGGTAAGGAAGGATACCGAGCTTGTCAAGTAACTTAGGAACATCTACAGGGTGTCTGATGTCTGTTAGACAAGGACAACTGTAGGTGGGCCTGATTACTTGGGAGGTTCCATCACACAGAAGAGGAAGGAGGTGGCGGGGGCGCATCCGGTTGCGGTCGTGGCAGAGGAGCAAACGCCAGCTGAGGGTCAGAGTCAGTCTCGGATGTTTTTGTGTGGATGATGGGCTCCAACGTGCTTTCCTGCTTGACATGCGCTACAAACCCTGTCTTTCTCAAAATGAACATTTGTTAGTCCTAAAATGTGCTCTCCCTTTAGAAGTTTGTGAAGATTCTTCATTCCAACATGGGCAAGTAGGTGATGCCAGAGCCAACCCATATTAGTCTTAGCAATTAAGCAAGTGTTAAGTTCAGCTTTGTTTTCAATAAAATCAACTAAATATAGCTGACCCTCTTGTCGGGGACCATAATTAGGGGTACCCTCAAGACCCCTAAATCTCAGCTGGTAACCCCCATCAGCACAAAGCTGCAAAGGCCTGATGGGTGCAATTAAATCAAGGATCGGTCCATTCAAGGGACACGATCGTGCCTCGCCCGAGCCTAGCCTCGGGCAGGGGAAGCCGACCCCGGAGAACCTACGTCTCGCCCGAGGACCCCCCTCCAGCAACGGGCACACTATCGGCTCGCCCGAGGCCCAGTCTTCACCAAGAAGCAACCTTGGCCACATCGCCACGCCGACCGACCAAATCGCAGGGGCATTTAATGCAAAGGTGGCCTGACACCTTTATCCTAACGCACGCCCACCAGTCGATAGAGCCGAAGTGACCGCAGTCACTTCGCCGCTCTACTGACCGGTCTGACAAGAGGACAGCGCCGCCTACGCCGCACCGACTGCTGAGCCACCCGACAGAGTGAAGCTGACAGCAACTAAGGCTGGCCTCGGGCGTCATAGGAAACTCCGCCTCGCCCGACCCAAGGCTCGGACTCGGGCTCAGCCTCGGAAGACGGCGAACTCCGCTCCGCCTGACCCAGGGCTCGGACTCGGGCTCAGCCCCGGAAGACGGCGAACTCCGCTCCACCCGACCCAGGGCTCGGACTCGGGCTCAGCCCCGGAAGACGGCGAACTCCGCTCCGCCCGACCCAGGGCTCGGACATGGGCTCAACCCCGGAAGACGACGAACTCCGCCTCGCCCGACCCCAGGGCTCGGACATGGGCTCAACCTCGGAAGACGACGAACTCCGCCTTGCCCGACCCCAGGGCTCGGACATGGGCTCAACCCCAGAAGACGACGAACTCTGCTCCGCCCGACCCAGGGCTCGGACTTGGGCTCAGCCCCAGGAGACGACGGACTCCGCTTCGCCCGACCCCAGGGCTCGGACTCAGCCCTGGCCTCAGCCGACGGTCTCCGCCTCGCCCGACCCAGGGGCTCGGACTCGACCACAGCCACGGAAGACAGACTCGACCTCGACCTCAGAGGAGCCTCCACATCGCCCAACCAAGGGCGCGGACCGACCACGTCGATAGGAGGCGCCATCATTACCCTACCCCGAGCTGACTCAGGCTATGGGGAACAAGACCGGCGTCCCATCTGGCTCGCTCCGCCAGATAGGCGATGATGGCGCCCCGCATGCTCTGTGACGACGACGGCTCTCGGCCCCCTTACGGAAGCAAGAGGACGTCAGCAAGGACTCGACAGCCCAGACAGCTGTCCTTCCGCCAGGCTCCAGCGCTCCTCTGACGGCCACGACACCACACGAACCGGGTGCCAAAACCTCTCCGGCTGCCACGACGGCATGTACTTAGGGCGCTAGCTCTCCTCCGCTAGACACATAGCACTCTGCTACACCCCCCCATTGTACACCTGGATCCTCTCCTTACGCCTATAAAAGGGAGGACCAGGGCCCTCTTACAGAGGGTTGGCCCGCGCGGAGAAGGACGGGACGGTGCTCGCGCAAGGCCGCTCGCTCCCACTCCCGCGTGGACGCTTGTATCCCCCTACTGCAAGCGCACCCGACTCAGGCACGGGGCTAACACGAAGGCTGCGGGATCCACTCTCTTACGCCTGCCTCCCTCCGGCTGCCTCCTTTCCCCCCTTCGCGTTCCTCCTCGCGTCGACCCATCTGGGCTGGGGCACGCGGCGACAATTCACTCGTCGGTCCAGGGACCCCCCGGGTTTTGAAACACCGACAGTTGGCGCGCCAGGTAGGGGCCTACTGCATGTTGACGAACAGCTTCCCGTCAAGCTCCAGATGGGCAGTCTCCAGCAACCTTTCCAGCCCGGGACGATGCTCCGTTTCGGGAATCTTGAGTTGATGTCCCTCGACGGCAGCTACGACATGATACTCCTTCCCCCGCCGTGCGACAGCGACAATGGCGGTCGACAACCCGCTCGCCGGCAGGGAAATCGACGACGCCTTCCCCACGTGGTGGAAGGACGACATTCGGGCTTGTCCCGTCCCCTCCCCCGCCGACGGAGGAGGAGGCGAGGCAACCAAGGCCAAGCGGGAAGCGACACCTCGTTGGCTGTCGAGCGAGTCGACGGCGCCGGCGCCCCAACGGAGGGCGCGTCGGGCATCGATCTCGCGTCTGAGACGAAGACGAGCGTCGCCTCCCCGCAACACGCCAATCTCAAGCAAACGCACGACGCCAGCACGCTCGCGAAGGACTTGCTGGGCATCACCCTCGTACCTGATACAACGGTGCAGTCAGTCCCAGACGTGACCTCGTCACCGACCGTCGACCAAAAGGTACCGACCGATTCCCATCTCATGTCTTTTGGATTCGGCCTCGACCCACCAAGCGACTCCGCTTTGGTGAGCACTCTCTTAGAGGCGAGTCCATCTGGGGTATCGTGTGCGGTCACCCTGGGACCGACTGACGGCCGACTCGACCTACGAGCCCTCGGGGTCCGAGGAAGATGGCGAGCCCGACCTCTGTTGGGATTTCTCCGGAATTGGCAACCCCAGTGCCGTGCGGGACTTCATGATCACATGTGACTACTGCCTTTCCGACTGTTCCGACGGCAGCCGCGGCCTCGACAATGAGGACCGCGGCCCAAGTCGTGAATGTTTCCACGTCGATCTAGGGGGTCCCGGCGAAAACAACCATCTTGGTATGCCAGAAAACGGTGATCCCCCTAGGCCCGCACCTCGCGTTGACATCCTTTGGGAGCTAGCTGTGGTCCCCGTCCTGGCGGGGGGTCCTGACCCACAGCTTGAGCAAATCCGTGAGAGGCAGGCCAGGCTCGACGAGGGAGCAGGAACGCTTGTGCCGATCCGCCGGAACATCGGGCAGGAATGGGCGGTCCAACCCCCGGCCGGAGAAGCGCGTCATCTCCCCCAGGACATCCAGCACTGCATCGCCGACGACGTCAGGGTGAGGCCGCCGCCGGATTCCAGCGGAGTCGGCCAGAACCTGGCTGCAGGGGCGATACTCCTCCGCGCGATGCCGGAGCCATCAACCACCGAGGGGCGGCGTATCCAGGGAGAGCTCAAGAATCTCCTATAGGACGCCGCGGTCCGACGGGCCGAAAGCTCTGCCTCCCGAAGGCAGGGGTTCCCCTCGGAACATCGCGCCGCGACTTCCCGATTCATGCGGGAAGCCTCGGTCCACTCCGGGCGCACGCGCAACACAGCGCCTGCGGCCCCGGGTCGCCTCGGCAACGAGCGCCACCATCACAGCCGTCGGGCCCACCTCGACGACAGGGCGCGCCGAGGCTACCACCCCAAGCGTGGGGGACGCTACGACAGTGGGGAGGATCGGAGTCCTTCGCCTGAACCACCCGGTCCGCAGGCTTTCAGCCGCGCCATACGACGGGCACCATTTCCGACCCGGTTCCGAACCCCGACTACTATCACAAAGTACTCGGGGGAAACGAGACCGGAACTGTGGCTCGCGGACTATCGGCTGGCCTGCCAACTGGGTGGAACGGACGACGACAACCTCATCATCCGCAACCTCCCCCTGTTCCTCTCCGACACCGCTCGAGCCTGGCTGGAGCACCTGCCCACGGGGCAGATCTCCAACTGGGACGACCTGGTCCAAGCCTTCGCCGGCAATTTCTAAGGCACGTACGTGCGCCCTGGAAACTCCTGAGATCTCCGAAGCTGCCGCCAGCAGCCAGGAGAGTCTCTCCGGGACTACATCCGGCGATTCTCGAAGCAGCGCACAGAGCTACCCAACGTCACCGATTCAGATGTCATCGGCGCGTTCCTCGCCGGCACCACCTGCCGCGACCTGGTGAGCAATCTGGGTTGCAAGACCCCCACCAGGGCGAGCAAGCTGATGGACATCGCCACCAAGTTTGCCTCTGGTCAGGAGGCGGTTGAGGCCATTTTCCGGAAGGACAAGCAGCCCCAGGGCCGCCCGCCGGAAGATGCTCCCGAGGCGTCAACTCAGCGCGGCGCCAAGAAGAAGGGCAAGAAGAAGTCGCAAGCGAAACGCGACGCCACCGACGCGGACCTTGTCACCGCCGCCGAGTACAAGAACCCTCGGAAGCCTCCCGGAGGTGCCAACCTCTTCGACAAGATGCTCAAGGAGCCATGCCCCTATCATCAGGGGCCCGTCAAGCACACCCTTGAGGAGTGTGCCATGCTTCGACGACACTTCCACAAGGCCGGGCCACCCGCGGAGAGTGGCAAGGCCCTCGACGACGCAAAGGAGGAAGATCACATGGTAGGAGGTTTCCCCGAGGTCCGCGACTGCTTCATGATCTACGGCGGGCAAGTGGTGAACGCCTCGGCTCGGCACCGCAAGCAAGCGCGTCGGGAGGTCTGCTCGGTAAAGGTGGCGGCGCCAGTCTACCTAGACTGGTCCGACAAGCCCATCACCTTCGACCGGGCCGACCATCCAGACTACGTGCCGAGCCCGGGGAGATACCCACTCGTTGTCGACCCCATCATCGGCAACGTCAGGCTCACCAAGGTCCTCATGGACGGAGGCAGCAGCCTCAACATCATCTATGCCGAGACCCTCGGGCTCCTACGGATCGATCTGTCCTCGGTCCGGACGGGCGCTGCGCCTTTCCACGGGATCATCCCCGGGAAGCGCGTTCAACCCCTCGGACAACTCGACCTACCCGTCTGCTTCAGGACGCCCTCCAACTTTCGAAAGGAGACCCTCACGTTCGAAGTGGTCGGGTTTCGAGGAACCTACCACGCAGTGCTGGGGAGGCCATGCTACGCCAAGTTCATGGTCGTCCCCAACTAAACCTACCTCAAGCTCAAGATGTCGGGCCCCAACGGGGTCATCACCGTCGGGCCCACGTACTGACACGCGTACGAATGCGATGTGGAGTGCGTGGAGTACGCCGAGGCCTTCGCCGAATCCGAGGCCCTCATCGCTGACCTGGAGAGCCTCTCTAGGGAGGTGCCCGACGTGAAGCGCCACGTCGGCAACTTCGAACCAGCGGAGACGGTCAAGTCCGTCCCTCTCGACCCCTGCAACGACGCCTCCAAGCAGATTCGGATCGGTTCCGAGCTCGACCCCAAATAGGAAGCAGTGCTCGTCGACTTTCTCCGCGCAAACGCCGACGTTTTCGCGTGGAGTCCCTCGGACATGCCCGGCATACCGAGGGAAGTCGCTGAGCACTCTCTGGATATCCGAGCTGGGGCCTGACCCGTGAAGCAACCTCTACGCCGATTCGACGAAGAGAAGCGCAGAGCCATAGGCGAGGAGATCCACAAGCTACTGGCGGCAGGGTTCATCAAAGAGGTATTCCATCCCGAATGGCTTGCCAACTCTGTGCTTATGAGAAAGAAAGGGGGGAAATGGCGGATGTGTGTAGACTACACTGGTCTAAACAAAGCATGTCCGAAGGTTCCCTACCCTCTGCCTCGCATCGATCAGATCGTGGATTCCACTGCTGGGTGCGAAACCCTGTCTTTCCTCGATGCCTACTCAGGGTATCACCAGATCAGGATGAAAGAGTCCGACCAGCTCGCGACTTCATTCATCACACCCTTCGGCATGTACTGCTATGTTACAATGCCGTTTGGTTTGAGGAATGCGAGGGCAACGTACCAGCGATGCATGAACCACGTGTTTGGCGAACACATCGGCCGAACGGTCGAGGCCTACGTCGATGACATCGTAGTCAAGACGAGGAAGGCCTCCGACCTCCTTTTCGACCTTGAAGCGACGTTCCGATGTCTCAAGGCGAAAGGCGTGAAGCTTAATCCCGGAAAGTGTGTCTTTGGGGTCCCTCGAGGCATGCTCTTGGGGTTCATCGTCTCCGAGCGGGGCATCGAAGCCAACCCGGAGAAGATTGCAGCCATGACCAGCATGGGGCCAATCAAGGACTTGAAAGGCGTACAGAGGGTCATGGGATGTCTCGCGGCTCTGAGCCGCTTCATCTCCCACCTCGGCGAAAGAGGTCTGCCTCTGTACCGCCTCTTAAGAAAAGCTGAGTGCTTTGCTTGGACTCCCGAGGCCGAGGAAGCCCTCGGGAACCTGAAGGCGCTCCTCACGAACGCGCCCATCTTGGTGCCCCCCACTGCCGGAGAAGCCCTCTTGATCTACGTCGCCGCAACCACCCAGGTGGTTAGCGCCACGATCGTGGTTGAGAGACGAGAAGAAGGGCATGCATTGCCCATCTAGAGGCCAGTCTACTTCATCAGTAAGGTACTGTCCGAGACCAAGATCCGCTACCCACAAATCCAGAAGCTGTTGTACGCGGTGATCCTAACACGGCGGAAGTTGTGACACTACTTCGAGTCTCATCCGGTGACTGTGGTGTCATCCTTCCCCCTGGGAAGAGATCATCCAGTCCCGAGAGGCCTCGGGTAGGATTGCGAAGTGGGCGGTGGAGATCATGGGCGAGACGATCTTGTTCGCCCCTCAGAAGGCCATCAAGTCCCAGGTCCTGGCGGACTTCGTGGCTGAATGGGCCGACACCCAACTCCCGACGGCTCCGATCCAACCGGAGCTCTGGACCATGTTTTTCGACGGGTCGCTGATGAAGACGGGGGCCAGCGTAGGCCTCCTCTTCGTCTCGCCCCTCAGGAAGCACCTACGCTACGTGCTACGCCTCCACTTCCCGGCGTCCAACAACGTGGCTGAGTACGAGGCTCTGGTAAACAGGTTACGAATCGCCATCGAGCTAGGGGTCCGACGCCTCGACGCTCGCGGTGACTCGCAGCTCGTCATCGACCAAGTCATGAAGAACTCCCACTGCCGCGACCCGAAGATGGAAGCCTACTGCGATGAGGTTCGGCGCCTAGAAGACAAGTTCTACGGGCTCGAGCTCAACCACATCGCCCGACGCTACAACGAGACTGCGGACGAGCTGGCTAAAATAGCCTCGGGACGAACAACAGTTCCCCCGGACGTATTCTCCCGAGACCTGCATCAAACCTCCGTCAAGACCGAGGACACGCCCGAGCCCGAGGCACCTTCGGCTCCGCCCGAGGCACCCTCGGCTCAGTCCGAGGTACCCTCGGCGCGGTCCGAGGTACCCTCGGCGCGGTCCGAGGTACCCTCGGCACGGTCCGAGGTACCCTCGGCTCAGCCCGAGGTACCCTCGGCCCCCGAGGGTGAGGCACTGCGTGTTGAGGGGGAACCGAGCGAGGTCACGCCTAATCAAAGCTGGCAGACCCCGTACCTGCAATATCTCCACCGAGGAGAGCTGCCCCTCGACCAAGCCGAAGCTCAGTGGTTGGCGCGGCGCACCAAGTCTTTCATTTTGCTGGGAGATGGGAAGGAGCTCTATCACCGCAGCCCCTCAGGCATCCTCCAGCGATGCATTTCCATCGCCGAAGGCCAGGAGCTCTTGCAAGAGATACACTCGGGGGCTTGCGGCCATCACGCAGCACCTCGAACCCTCGTTGGAAACGCCTTCCGACAAGGATTCTACTGGCCGACGGCGGTGGCCGACGCTACTAGAATTGTCCGCACCTGCGAAGGGTGTCAGTTCTACGTGAGGCAGACCCACCTGCCCGCTGAGGCTCTGCAGACCATACCCATCACCTGGTCGTTTGCTGTGTGGGGTCTGGACCTCGTTGGCCCCTTGCAGAAGGCACCCGGGGGCTACACGCACCTGTTGGTCGCCATCGACAAATTCTCCAAGTGGATCGAGGTCCGACCCCTAAACAACATTAGGTCCGAACAGGCGGTGGCGTTCTTCACCAACATCATCCATCGCTTTGGGGTCCCGAACTCCATCATCACCGACAACGGTACCCAGTTCACCGGCAGAAAGTTCCTGGACTTCTGCGAGGATCACCACATCCGGGTGGACTAGGCTGCCGTGGCACACCCCATGACGAATGGGCAAGTGCAGCGGGCCAACGGCATGATCCTGCAAGGACTCAAGCCTCGGATCTACAAAGACCTCAACAAGTTCGGCAAGCGGTGGATGAAGGAACTCCCCTCGGTGGTCTGGAGTCTGAGGACAACGCCGAGCCAAGCCACGGGCTTCACACCGTTCTTTCTAGTCTATGGGGCCGAGGCCATCTTGCCCACAGACCTAGAATACGGTTCCCTGAGGGCGAGGGCCTACACCGACCAAAGCAACCGAGCCAACCGAGAAGACTCACTGGACCAGCTGGAGGAGGCTCGGGATGTGGCCTTACTACACTCGGCGCGGTACCAGCAGTCCCTGCGACGCTACCACGCCCGAGGGGTTAGGTCCCGAGACCTCCAGGTGGGTGACCTGGTGCTTCGGCTGCGACAAGACGCCCGAGGGCGGCACAAACTCACGCCTCCCTGGGAAGGGCCGTTCGTCATCGCCAAGGTCCTGAAGCCCGGAACGTACAAGCTGGCCAACAGCCAAGGCGAGGTCTACAGCAACGCTTGGAACATCCAACAGCTACGTCGCTTCTACCCTTAAGATGCTTTCAAGTTGCTCGTATACCTCGTTCACACACCAAGTCTGGTCGTCAAGGAAGGGTCAGCCTTGCCTCGGCAAAGCCCGACCCTCCCTCGGGGGCTAGAAGGGGGCAACCCCCTCTGCGTCAAAATTTTCCTCGAAAAAAGGAAAAAAAATCTTTTCTGCCAGAATGCCTTTCGTGCTCTTCGACTACTTCAAAAGTGGATCCTGAAAACGACAGAGTACACGTAAGCAGCCAAGGCTGACCGAGCCGAGGGACTCCTACGCCTCCGGGATACGGATACCTCACTCATCACCTTCTGCGATAAGTAACTCGCGCTCAGATAAGTGACTCCATGGACCAAACAAGTCTTCATGCTCGAGAGCTCCTCTGCCGAAATGATTTTTTCGGGCCTTCTCGACTGCGTCGGTAACAGAACCCTATGGACGAGTAAGAGCGCGCGTAAGCGGTAAGACCGACCGAGCCGAGGGATTCCTACGCCTCTGAGATACGGATACCTCACTCATCGCCTTCCGTGAAAGGCAACTCTCGCCTGCACAAACAATTTTGTTACCGACAAATGAGTCCGGATACTCGAAACAAGAGGAAAAGGAACGCAACTTTACAACACGACGATGGTGTGTTTAGGCCTCGGCGGCCGCAGAAGACATACACACACTACAAGACAACCTGATCCTACAGGCTCGGACGTCGACAACCGAAGGGGGCAGCAGCACCCTCGGCATCAACTACACCTTCGGCGGGGTCTGACCTAGCCTCGGACGGCGACGCGGTCGGAGGGCCCCCACTCTGAAGGACGACATCAGCACCACACCCGGGCCATCGCCACCAGGGTCTTCTTCGAGAATCCGGCCCGAGCAGGCGGCTCGGCCAGCCACCCCGAGGCCTCGGCCAGCTGACCCCCAAAGACATCAGCTCGGCTTGTGGCCTCGGCAGCTCAACTCCGGCGTCGGCTCCGCCAGTGGATGACCCGACCAGGCTCTAGCTAACCACACCTCCTTTTCGAAGCCAACTCTACCTCCGACCGTGCTGACACCACTACCTCCGGCTTTGGCTCATCGAAGGGCGGCCGAGGGGTTCCTTTAATTGAGCAAGAGGGGCCTCGGACAGCAAGGCCGACCGAGCCGAGGGACTCCTACTCCTCCGGGATACGGATACCTCACTCGTCACCTTTGCACGAGGCAACTCACGCTCGGTGAAGCGGTTCAGATAATCGACAAGCCGAGTCTCAGTGCTCGAAATGAAGAAAAAACACGGCTCCGTGCCGAAAATGCATACACGTTCAGGCCTCGACAGCCGCATTGAACAAAACACCGGCGCTCAAGGTGCCATTACAAACGGAACTCCGGTTCCACCTCCGCAGGTACGAACAACCCCATGTGATTGGGGGGGCCTGCGGAGCAACAGAAGACCGATGAACGGCTCGTCGTCGCCCGCCCCGGCAGCGGCAACGACGACGACTTCTGCTCCGGAGGGCCGAACAGCAGTAGCGATGACCTCAGGGCGGATGCTGCTGCCGTGAGGCCCTCGCCCATGCCCCCAACTCGAGAGGCAAGGACGGGCAGAAGGCCGAAGAGTTGGAGGTCAGTCCATGGGTGGCGCCGGCTAGCTCGTCGGCGGCGGAACCTCTTCCAGCTGCCGTGGCGGAAGGCGACACCGGGAGCGGCTCCGAAGCCGCTCGGCTCGGAGAGCCGGGCACGCGGCTGCTGCCCATGCCATGAACGGCAGACGCCCTTCCCCCCGATCACTGAGGGAAGGAGCGGGCCGCCGCCTGCACAGGGACCGACCCCAACTCGGCACACTCCCCTCCCCAGCACTGATGATGAACATCCTTGAAGCTGAGGGAGGGGCAGAGGCCGCAACCAGGTTCGCTTCTCCCCACCATCAAGCTGGTGGTCACCGTCTTGGGTGACCACCGGCGAGGGGATGCAGCCGGGCTGCCTGATGAAAATCCTTGAAGCCGAACGATGGCTGAAAGGTACCGACTTCCATGAAGTTGTGTTCCTCCGACGACAAGACGGAAGGATTCCGGGCGTCCCTCGCCCGGGGGCTTGGAAGGTGGGAAGACACGATGCATGGGGGGAGCGCGAAGACATGGTTGCCCTCCAAGGGGGTCGCCCCCCTTTTTAAAGGCGACTCTATCCACTTGCATCCTCAACCGTTGCGGGTTGAATCTTCTCCAATACGCTCCAAGATTCTGCCCCCCCACGGCGCGGGGGCTGGGTCCCACACGTCATGCAAGCCGGTCCAAGGGAGAAGGAGCCAAACCGCCACGCGTGCGTGGTGCATGCAACCACCCGGCGGTTACAAGCACTCCTCCACTTTCGCCCAAACCAGCGGGTGAAAGGGCGGACGGCCATGCAGGCGGCATGCAACCATGCCAATTGGGCGCGCCCCTTCGACTCCAACGAGCCCAGCATGGAGGTCCAGGCCCACGCGTCATGCAACCGGCGCGCCGGTTGCTACGTGTCAGCAACTGCACCGCCACTCACGCCACTACCGCGCCTCCTCAACTGCGGAGTCAATACCGCGACTCGAGGCAACCCTGCAGTGCCAGCCAAGCGCGACTGGTCAAATGCGGTCAAAAATGGGCCGGCAGTAATGGCGGTGACAGGCGGGCAGAAGCAGTGGTCATGTCGTCAGCCAAGCTCAAGTCCCATCCAGGGGCAGCGGGGGAGCCCTCTCTCACGGCGTGAAGACGGCGCGCCCGTGATTCGTTCCTCGAACGGCGCGCGCGCAACGACCACCTCGCGGACCACTCGCCCTGTCGCGTTAACTCTGTGGCGGGATAGGCGGCGCCTCAGGTGGGAGAAGCAAACGACGCTTCGCCCTCACCATAATGACCGCGTCAAAAGAGGTACGCCACATCATTCGACTTCGTATCCTTTTCCTTTTCCTCTTTCTCTCTCTTACAGCAGGGACCAGGAAAGGGGGATACCCCGAAAAGGACCCTTCTCCGTGAAGGAAACAGGCTCCAAGCCTCCCTACTGATCAGAGGTTCAAAGGCCGACCCTCGGAGGGGTTCAACGGCCGCCTCAGATCGATTGGGTTCTGCGCCCACTACTGGTCAGAGGTTCGATGGCCGGCCCCTCGAAGGGTTCAATGGCCGCCTCAGGCCACTCGGGCTCTGCGCCCACTACTGATCAGGGGTTCGTAGGCTGGCCCTCGAAGGGTTCACAGTCGCCTCAGACACAGAGCAAGGGATGACCCTGGGTACGTTCGATACATAACCAAGGCTCGGGCTACGCTCCCGAGTACCCTAGGACATTTCCGAGACCAGCGGGAGCGATTTTGTAACGGAATCCCATCAGAGGGAGGCATCGAGCCCTCAGACCCCGTCAAAGGGGACCGGGTCCGGCAGATCACCCGCAGGTACTTTTGGAGCGCGCCTCCGGGCCTCTAGCCGACCCCTAGCAAATGGGGCACGGGCGTCCGCTCGGATTACCCGCCAGCAGCTCACCGAAAACACCATGTTCGGTGCCCTCCGAGGGCAACATGGCGCTTTCCCCCCTCCTCCTTGCGGAAAGGCGACGCAGGGGCGTATGTAAAAAAGACGAGTCTGTCCTTGACCGTCCTCTCGCCCTGTGTAGAGGCTCGGGGGCTGCTCTCGCAAACCCGGCTCCGGCCAAACCGTTGACAGCGTCAACATACCAACCCGAGAACTTGGGACCCGACCGTGCACTCGGGCTACGACCAGCTCGCATGAGGGAACAACTAGACCGGCCGAAGTGTTGCGAAACGCACTAAGACCTCGAAGGAGTAAAACTACTCCTCCGAGGCCTCGGGGGCTACACCCGGCGGGTGCGCTCGCGCGCACCCACCGGAACAAAATGCAACCGAAAAAGGCTGGTCCCCTTGCAAAAAAGTGCGGCAAAAGCCTCCAAGCGAGTATTAGTACTCCCTTGGAGGCTCGGGGGCTACTGTCGGGGACCATAATTAGGGGTACCCTCAAGACCCCTAAATCTCAGCTGGTAACCCCCATCAGCACAAAGCTGCAAAGGCCTGATGGGTGCAATTAAATCAAGGATCGGTCCATTCAAGGGACACGATCGTGCCTCGCCCGAGCCTAGCCTCGGGCAGGGGAAGCCGACCCCAGAGAACCTATGTCTCGCCCGAGGACCCCCCCCCTCCAGCAACGGGCACACTATCGGCTCGCCCGAGGCCCAGTCTTCACCAAGAAGCAACCTTGGCCACATCACCACGCCGACCGACCAAATCGCAGGGGCATTTAATGCAAAGGTGGCCTGACACCTTTATCCTGACGCACGCCCTCCAGTCGACAGAGCCGAAGTGACCGCAGTCACTTCACCGCTCTACTGACCGGTCTAACAAGAGGACAGCGCCGCCTGCGCCGCACCGACTGTTGAGCCACCCGACAGAGTGAAGCTGACAGCAGCCAAGGCCGGCCTCGGGCGTCATAGGAAACTCCGCCTCGCCCGACCCAGGGCTCGGACTCGGGCTCAGCCCCGGAAGACGGCGAACTCCGCTCCGCCCGACCCAGGGCTCGGACTCGGGCTCAGCCCCGGAAGACGGCGAACTCCGCTCCGCCTGACCCAGGGCTCGGACTCGGGCTCAGCCCCGGAAGACGGCGAACTTCGCTCCGCCCGACCCAGGGCTCGGACATGGGCTCAACCCCGGAAGACAACGAACTCCGCCTCGCCCGACCCTAGGGCTCGGACATGGGCTCAACCCCAGAAGACGACGAACTCCGCCTCGCCCGACCCCAGGGCTCAGACATGGGCTCAACCCCAGAAGACGACGAACTCCGCTCCGCCCGACCCAGGGCTCGGACTTGGGCTCAGCCCCAGGAGATGACGGATTCCGCTTCGCCCGACCCCAGGGCTCGGACTCAGCCCTGGCCTCAGCCGACGGTCTCTGCCTCGCCCGACCCAGGGGCTCGGACTCGACCACGGCCACGGAAGACAGACTTGACCTCGACCTCGGAGGAGCCTCCACATCGCCCAACCTAGGGCGCGGACCGACCACGTCAACAGGAGGCGCCATCATTACCCTACCCCGAGTTGACTCAGGCTACGGGGAACAAGACCGGCGTCCCATCTGGCTCGCTCCGCCAGATAGGCGATGATGGCGCCCCGCACGCTCTGTGACGACGGCGGCTCTCGGCCCCCTTACGGAAGCAAGAGGATGTCAGCAAGGACTCGACAGCCCCAACAGCTGTCCTTCCGCCAGGCTCCAGCGCTCCTCCGACGGCCACGACACCACACGAACCGGGTGCCAAAACCTCTCCGGCTGCCACGACGGCATGTACTTAGGGCGCTAGCTCTCCTCCGCTAGACACGTAGCACTCTGCTACACCCCCCATTGTACACCTGGATCCTCTCCTTATGCCTATAAAAGGGAGGACCAGGGCCCTCTTACAGAGGGTTGGCCCGCGCGGAGAAGGACGGGACGGCGCTCGCGCAAGGCCGCTCGCTCCCACTCCCGCGTGGACGCTTGTATCCCCCTACTGCAAGCGCAACCGACTCAGGCGCGGGGCTAACACGAAGGCCGCAGGATCCACTCTCTTACGCCTGCCTCCCTCCGGCTGCCTCTTTTCCCCCCTTCGCGTTCCGCCTCGCGTCGACCCATCTGGGCTGGGGCACGCGGCGACAATTCACTCGTCGGTCCAGGGACCCCCCCGGGTTTCGAAACACCGACACCTCTAACACTCCCTTAAAGGCTATTGAATCATCACTTCTTCTAAAGACAGTAACACCTATATCAGTGAATAGACAATTGTAGCCCATTTTGCATAATTGAGAAATAGAAAGCAAATTGTAATCCAAAGAATCTACAAGAAAAACATTGGAAATAGAATGGTCAGGTGATATAGCAATTTTACCTAGACCTTTGACCAAACCTTGATTTCCATCCCCGGATGTGATAGCTCGTTGGGGATCTTCATTTTCCTCATAGGATGAGAACATTCTCTTCTCCCCTCTCATGTGGTTTGTGCACCCGCTATCGGTTATCTAACTTGAACCACCGGATGCACAAGCCTACAAAACAATTTTAGGCCTTGTTCTTAGGTACCCAAACAGCTTTGGGTCCTTTGACATTAGAAACAATCACCTTGGGTACCCAAACACAAGTCTTTGGGCTCTTGTGTTTGCCCCCAACATATTTGGCAACTACTTTGCCTGATTTGTTAGTATTAGCATTTAAATCTTTAACCTTAGAAACGAGGCCAGCATTTTCATCTCTAAGGCTAGAAATTGAAACATGACAAATGCTAAGCTCCTTAGATAATTTTTCACATTTCTCTACTTCCTGAGCATAAACATTTTTCAATTTAACAAATTTTTTGTTTTCTTTAATAAGGAAGTCCTCTTGGCTATCCAAGAGTTCATCCTTCTCATTAATAGCTTCTATTAATTCATTCAATTTCTTCTTTTGATCCATGCTAAGGTTGGCAAAAAGAGACATTAAGTTATCTTCACTATCACTAGAGCTACCCTCATCACTAGATATTGTATATTTAGGGGTGGCTCTAGAGTGTACCTTATTCTTCTTGCCGTCCTTAGCCATAAGACATTTGTGGCCGACGTTGGGGAAGAGAAGGCCCTTGTTGACGGTGATGTTGGCGGCGTCCTCGTCGGAGGAGGAGTCAGTGGAGCTCTCATCGGAGTCCCATTTCCGACAAATGTGGGCATCGCCGCCCTTCTTCTTGTAGTACATCTTCTTCTCCTTCTTCCCCTTCTTGTCATCGTCCCTGTCACTTTCACTAGAGATTGGACATTTAGCGATAAATTGATCGGACTTACCACACCGGTAGCACACCTTCTTGGAGTGAGATTTGTAGTTCTCCCCCTCCTTTGCTTGAGGATTTGGCGGAAGCTCTTGATGATGAGCGTCATTTCCTCATTGTCGAGCTTGGAGGCATCGATTGGAAGCCTACTTGATGTAGACTCCTCCTCCTTCTCTTCTGTCGCTTTGAATGCGACGGGTTGCACCTCAGGTGTGGAGGTGGCGCCTTGCTCCAAGTTGACAATATGTTTGGAGTCTTTGAGCATAAGTTCAAAGCTCACAAACTTGCCTATCACTTCCTCGGGATACATTAGTTTATATCTAGGATCCCCACGAATTAATTGCACTTGAGTAGGATTGCGAAAAACAAGGGATCTTAGAATAACCTTGACCATTTCATGGTCATCCCACTTGGTGCTCCCGAGGTTACGCACTTGGTTCACCATGGTTTTTAGCCGGTTGTACATTGCTTGCGGCTCTTCTCCTTTGTTGAGGATGAAACGACCGAGCTCTCCCTCGATCGTCTCCCGCTTGGTGATCTTGGTCACCTCGTCCCCTTCGTGCGCCGTTTTAAGGACGTCCCAAATTTCCTTGGCGGTCTTTAACCCTTGCACCTTATTATACTCCCCTCGACATAACGAGGCGAGGAGTATAGAAGTTGCTTAGGATTTAAAGTGACGTATTTTGGTGGCCTCGTCCGAGTCGTAATCCTTGTCCCCCACTTGTGGTACCTGCGCTCCAAATTCAACTATGTCCCATATGATTTCGTGGAGTGAGGTTAGGTGATGCCTCATTTTACCACTCCACGTACAATAATCTTCACCATCAAAATATGGTGGTTTTCCTATGGGAACGAAAAGTAATGGAACACATTTAGAAATACGGGGATAGCGAAGAGGCATATTACTATACTTCTTGCGCTCATGGTGCTTAGAAGCGACGGATGACTCAAAGCTTGATGTGGAGGGTGACGAAGAGTCGGTCTCGTAGTAGACGACCTTTTTCATCATCTTCTTCTTGTCACCTTTCCGATACGACTTGATGGAGGAAGAGGATTCCTCCTTATGTTTGTTGCCGGACTCCCTTGAGAGAGTCCTCCTCGAGCTTGCGTACTTGTCGTCGGTTATTATCTCCCTCTTGGCGTGATCTCCTGACATCACTTCGAGTTGTTAGACTCTAATGAAGCACCAGGCTCTAATACCAATTGAAAGTCGCCTAGAGGGGGGGTGAATAGGCGAAACCTAAAATTTATAACTTTAAACACACACTAAGGTTGGGGGTTAGCGTTAGAATTAAATTCAAGTCAGAAAGAGAGGGAAAACAAATCAATCAAGAAATAATGCGAGTGAACACGATGATTTGTTTTACCGAGGTTCGGTTCCAAAGAACCTAGTCCCCATTGAGGAGGTCACAAAGACCGGGTCTATTTCAACCCTTTCCCTCTCTCAAACGGTCACTTAGACCGAGTGAGCCTTCTTCCTTAATCTCACGGGTCACTAAGACCCCACAAGGACCACCACACACTTGGTGTCTCTTGCCTCGCTTACAAAGCACTTGAGAATAAGAGAAAGAAAAGAAGAAAGGCAATCCAAGCGACAAGAACTCAAATGAACACAAAAATCACTCTCTCACAAGCCACTAAATATTTGGAATGAATTTGGGACTTGGAGAGGATTTGATCTCTTGTATTGTGTCTTGGAGTGAATGCTAGAGCTCTTGTATTGAATGTGATATTCAGAAAACTTGGATGCTTGAAGTTATGGTGGTTGGGGGGTATTTATAGTCCTCAACCACCAAAGTAGCCATTGGGGAGGCTGCTGGCGATGGGCGCACTGGACAGTCCGGTGCGCCACTGGACACTCACTGTTCAGTGTCCGGTGCACCGCCACGTCACCCAACCATTAGGGTTTGGAGTCGAGTCGACCGTTGGGGCTTTGTCCTCTTGCGGCACCGGATAGTCCGGTGCCACACCGGACAGTCCGATGCCCCTCTGACTTCGTTGCTCTGACTTCTGCGCGACACTATTGCTCACTGTAGCTCCTATCAGAGTCGACCGTTGCGCGAGTTAGCCGTTCCTCCGCTGGCACACCGTATAGTCCGGTGAATTATAGCGGAGGGTGCCTTCAAATTCCTGAGAGTGGTTGCTTCGGATTTGTACGAGCATGGAGCACCGGATACTGTCCGGTGACACACTGTATAGTCCGGTGTGCCAGTCCACAGCACACTCAAGTCCTTTTGCTCCTTTTGAATTGGGTCCCTAACTTGAATATTTTCTTGGTTTGTGTTGAACCTTATGCACCTGTAATACATGGATTCTAGAGCAAACTAATTAGTCCAAGTGTTTGTGTTGACGGTCAACCACCAAAATTATTTATAGGAAAAGGTTAACCCTATTTCCCTTTCACCGAGGGAGTCGGCGCCACCGCCGCTGATGTCGTGTCAGCCACCCTCGGCCCCTCCACGGACGGGTCTGGGATGGCCTCGACATACATTGTCGGGGGCGCCACAGCCACCTCGACAACAAAGACCTCCTGTCCGGCCTGCCCTTATAGGGCAAGCCTGGCCGCCTCGGCACCCCGCTGAAGGGCCTCCCGGGCAGCGTTGACTCAGGGGACTGGGTGGGTCGCCGCCCCGGTCGACGACCCCACACACGTCTTCACGACCTTTGTGGTGGTCAAGATTGGTGCACCCGCCTTGCGCTTCAGGCTTAGGCATGAAGAGACAGAGAATAACACAAGGAACTCAAAAAGAGGATCGAATTTTGTTACCTCTCGACAACTTACCCGAATCGGGGCATGCCTAGCCTCCACGGCCCCTGGCCCGCCTCTTCACCTCTTCTTCTTCTTCTTCTTCTTCTTCTTCTTCTTCTTCTTCTTCTTCTTCTTCTTCTTCTTCTCCTCTGCGGCCAACTGGCGCGCCGTTCGGCCAGCCGCGTCCTCTGGGACCGGGGCAGGGCAGTTCGGTACCCCCCGTAGCCCCTACAGATGAACAAAAGAACATGTTGAGATGAAGAAGAAAGGGTGAAGGTATAAGTAAAGTTCAGGGACACATAGCCCTGCTTAGGGCGCATCGGGATGGGGACAATGCAGTCTGCCTTTCCCACCGTCCCCTTAACCCCGCCGGAGGAGCTCATCGGTGGAGAGGGCAGCCGAGCCATCCGGGAACTCTTCACGGAGGCCTCGACACGCCATCTCATCCAGGCGCAGGCGCCGTTCCACCAACGACAACACTCTCCTACGGTGGAAGGCGGTGACGACCCCGGCTAGGCGACTATTCACCCCTCCAGGCGACTATCACTTCATAAAACTCACCTAACCAAATCACTCCACACTTATAACCTCAATTAAATCCACCGAACAAATTACACATAGACTTAACACACCATCAAAACTAACGATCGTTGGATAATCCCCTCCCCTATCCAATCAAATCCAATAAACAATATTATTTGGATTATCTCTCAACCCTCCCCTCTCCCGCTGGGCCCAGCCTCCCCCCCCCCCTCGTCCCCACTGTCCCTTCCCCTTACTCACGTAGTCACGTCGTCGCTACCGTCGTTTAACTCCTCCCCTCGCGCCACTGCCACCGCCGCGACGTATTCTCCCCTGCTGTAGCGGTAACAGAAAATGGTTGAGTTAAAGAAAAAAAAAGAAAATGGCCTGAGCCCAAATCCCCAAAGCCAAGTTGAGCCCAGATGGGCCCTCACAGAATCGCCCGATCCCAGCCCCTCCACCGGCGACCCATTCTGCTCACTTCCATGCGGGCCCCAGCCCGCCACGAATCCCCGTTCCCAGTCCCGCCTGCTCCGATCTCGCCTTTCTCCATCTAGGGTTTCTCTCTCCGTTTCCACCCCATCGGACCGGAGCTTCGCATGGAGTCATCGCAGTCTCGGAAGCGGACGCGCCAAGCGTATGACTGCGCCGCCGCGCTGCCACCAGAGCGAGAAGTGGTAGGGCCCGCTTTGGTCGTGAGTACTCACAGATTTGTGTGGTTTGGGGTTGTGCTGATGCATATTTTGCCACTCTGTGCACGCAGGTAGCGAGGGGTGGCGCGTCGCCTCCATGGAGGGAGGATGACCGCGACGGACACTACGTCTTCGATCTCGGCGAGAACTTGACCCGCCGATGTGAGCGCCCCACTCTTTGACTCTCTCCTTCCGTTCCTCGAGCCCTGGTGTATGGATAGCGTTTAGTTGTGTCTAATGATTTGTAATTAGAGGCAACATCTTTTTGTTATCTGTTTTTTAATTGTTATGACCCCATATGCAAACTGGCAGTTAGTATACTTTTAGGTTTTCCTTTGTCATCGAGGTGTGGTAATTTCTTCTCCCATATAAAGTAGGCCGTTAGATTTCGTGTATAAAATTGTTTTTTTAATTATTTATTATGTATGAAGCAGGGTTCCCATTGCAATCTTTTGTTTTTGTGATTTTAATAGTAATAAACTTTATGAATGCATGTGGCTCACGTTGTTCCCAGTATCCTTTTGGACTTAGATTGAGTTTGATATATGGTTATGTTTATTGACACACTGCTTTTTGGTTGTGCAGATAAAATCTTGAGCAAAATGGGAGAAGGTTCGGGTTTTCTGCAATCTGTCGTCTCCTCTTCTGGTGGGTATCTTCGTTATTATTCTAATGAAGAGGGCTACGAGTTCGGTTTTCGTAGGTACATTTGGGCGTGTTTTGGAATGCTGGGACCGTGAAACACGTGAATATGTTGCCATAAAAGTTGTTCGCAGTATCCGCAAGTACCGTGATGCTGCAATGATTGAGATAGATGTGCTCAATCGCCTTGCAGAAAATGAGAAATACAGATCTCTGTGAGTATCTCAGAAACCTGATTATGTAAAGTATAACCCTATTCTGTTTCTGACTCGTCAGCTCCTCTTCAATTACCAGCTGTGTTCAAATACAAAGATGGTTTGACTATCGTAATCATATATGCATTGTAAGTACTAGCTTTTGGTCAATTATACTAGTTTCTAAAGTCAGTTACCAATTCTGAGAACGCATTTCATTTTTGCGGATTTGCGGATGTGTTGTTGTTTATATTATTTATCTTACTGGCCCTCCCAATACGCCTTGTATGGAATGAGAGACTCATCTATAAAAACTATGATAACTCTCCTGTAGTTAGATTGGCTTGACTGCAAAATCATTTTGTTCTTCACTCATGAAGGTTCCCTCATATGGTCCCAAATTAAAAATATACTTTATTCAATGGATATCGATGATTTTGTCAGGTTTTTGAGAAGCTTGGGCCAAGCTTGTATGATTTTCTAAAGAGAAATAGATACCGACCTTTCCCTGTGGAACTTGTGCGGGAGTTTGGACGGCAACTGTTGGAATCTGTAGCATGTGTGTTAGTTATTGCTTGATTCTGCATATCAATTATTAGCTAATTTGGTAGCTGCAGCTTCACTATTATTGCTCCAAAAGGCCAGTGTTGACCATCTTCCTTTCTTTTTGTAACAGATATGCATGACTTGAGGCTTATCCACACTGATCTGAAGCCAGAAAACATACTACTTGTGTCTTCTGAGTATATAAAAGTTCCAAGTACAAAGGTACCTATTCTTACCCATTTTTAGTGATTATCTGCTAAATCTTTACTAGGCATAGAGTATTTGCAGTTTTCTTGAATGATTGCTTGGAGTTGTACAGAAGAATTCACAAGATGAGATGCATTTCAAGTGCTTGCCACAGTCCAGTGCCATAAAGCTGATAGATTTTGGTAGTACCGCCTTTGATAATCAGGACCATAACTCGATTGTTTCTACGAGGCATTACAGGGCACCTGAAATAATCTTAGGTAATTTGGTTATTCTTGAAGGTTTGATTTAGTTTTCTTGTGTGAGATATGAACTATGATCATTCAGAGTGAAGATTTCTGTGTTCTTAAATATGCTCGATAGAGTAAAACACACATAATCTAAAATCTTGGCGCATCCTAGTTCATACTCTTATTTACTCCTAAATGATGTGTCCGAATCAAATCTGAAAGAAAAAGTTGGTGCTTCTTCCCCTTTGATGGTTTGGTGCTTTCTGCACATATTTAGTTTTATAGTTGATGGGTGAGCATTATATCGCCACTGTATTGATGAAATTGATTGACTGAGCTCTATGCTTATGTGCAGAATAAGAGTTAGACCCTTTATACTATTTAGCGGTCATGCCAGCTATCATGATAGTTGCTAAAGGTTTCTCTTCATTCTGTAAGTCATTAGTTCTGACGTTGGATATTTCTATTGCAGGTTTAGGCTGGAGTTTTCCATGTGATATTTGGAGTGTTGGCTGTATTCTTGTTGAACTATGCTCTGTTAGATCTCTGCTCAGTTTTCTCACTTTTTTTTCCTAGTACCAGTCTGGTAACTATTTTCCTAACATCACAATTTTTTTAGGGGGAAGCATTGTTTCAGACACATGAGAATCTGGAACACCTAGCAATGATGGAGAGAGTTTTGGGACCTCTACCAGAGCATATGATACGGAAAGCAAGGTGTGTTATTTGCAACCTTAACTTAGTAGATCATTTTATCTGTTGAACGAAATGTATTTGTGTTCAAATCAGCTTATGATAAGCATATCTTTATTTGCTTGATGTTTGTTCTTTTTTTTGGTGGGGCTGGGATTTTGGGTTTTACTATGCATTTATTTGTTTAAACATTTTTAGAAAATGATGCATTCGATTCTGCCTGCAGTAGAGTATCAGAGTTACATTTTTGTAATCATTTTGAGAAACTGACATTTTCTTTGTTTAGTGAATGTTTCTAATCTGGTACACTTCATTATATTTCATGATTAGCAGAGTATCAGTGTACTTAACTCTCATATGTTTTATTCTATTTTGTTTATTGCCACTTGAATTTTCAAAGCTAATGGCTGCTTTTCTACTTGATTTTCAAGGTTAATAACCGCCTTTTTATGGCCACTATCAATACTAGCTTGCTCCCCCTTTTTTTTGTTTCTTGTACCTTGATTTTGATAGTTTTGCGTGTGTATCTTTGCTATGTGTATTGCCTGCTTGTTATATTTAACCAGCGACAATGAAATTTCTTGGGAACTCTTGTAATATTTTTTGTTTCTTTCTTTTATTTTCTAATATTCTTTTATTGTGCTTACATGTGTCACCTGGAATATGTAGTTCTTCTGCTCAGAAATATTTCAGGAGGGCAACACGTTTAAATTGGCCTGAAGGTGCTGTTTCAAGAGAAAGCATCAGAGCTGTGAAGAAACTGGATCGACTAAAGGTTTTAGTTCCCTCATTTCTGCTACTTTGGCCGTGCTTATCCATCAACTTACCACACTTTGACTTAAGACATTTTAATATTTTCTTGTCTTTGGTCTGATTATATTGTTTCCTGGATTTCAAGGGTAGCTAGGGATCAAGGTTAGAAGTTGGGGCTTACGCTTGTGATTAGTTGTAGTGATTAGCTGTAGTGTTTGTTATACCTGCTAGTACTTTTTTTACATTAATGTAATAATAACATTAGTAGCTAAAGAACAAAATTGACTTAGAATATAATTGTGCATGGAGAAAACACTATCCTTTATGAAAGCATTAGAAGATGCCAAACTTTATTTTGGGAGACACCAATTTGCCTAATAACACATTGTAAAACAGGCCTGAAGAGAACAACAATCTACAACTAACTCAGACATAAAAATAACTTTGGCTTGTCGGATGCGAATAGGAAAACATAAGAGTTCAGTTTATCTGTTTCATTCAGTGGATCGCTAGTGCTACCCTCAAAATTTCTTAATAAATAATATGAATGTCAAATTTTAATCTAATACATGATGTGAAGCGTAACTCAAAACGAGTAAGAAAGCTGTGAAAACGGGACGATTGAACTTATTTCGAACCACAACTTCAGGACTTGGTATCGAGGAACGCTGGCCATTCGAAGGCAGAGCTGGCAGACTTGCTATACAGTATCCTCCGGTTCGAGCCATCAGAACGTCTGACAGCGCAAGAAGCTCTGGACCATCCATTCTTCAGGAGCCCGACATGACTTGTTGGACAGGCTTGACTCGTGTAACTCTCTGCTTCAAGAAGGTATCGAGGAAGCAGGCAGAGCCGTCCATTGCAAAGCTGATGGTATGTTGCTCCTCTTTACCAGAGAGTTTGTGTAAGCCTGTCAGTAAGGCTTCTTGCGGTGGTGATAAAGCTGATGGCTTTGGTTACCCAATGTAATGTACACTAGCATTTTTTTTTACCTAGGGAGTTTAGTGCCTGTATGTTGTTAACCGGGACGCGCTATGAGCTGCGTCCCAATGCTCTGGTTCCATAATCCAATAGCAGATGTTGAAAATCAAGCATGAAGAGATCCCTGCGCAGTTGTGCTCCCGTAGCTGAAATAGTCTGTTAGGATGCAAGTATCGTGATGTCACGAGTTTGGGATTTGTTGCATTCCGACTGCATGGGGGTGGTGTTGAGAATGGGCATGAAATGCCGTGTCCTGTTGTTGATACTTGTGTGTAGCTGCTGAAGTGTTGTTGTTGATGGAGTACTAGTTGTGTATACTTGTGGAAAGAGAGTGCGCATAGGCTAGAAAGTACAGTATCTTCATACTAGGTAAGGGGATGTTTCTGAAGCTCATGTGCACCGCGATTGCATGTTATGTTGGCACCGAATCTTATCGTACTGTTTCGTCCTGAGATGGACACATGAGGAGAGGAGAGGAGAGGAGACGAGCCGTGCCACACCGCCATGGCCCGCGTCGCTGTTGCGTGGTTCGTTGTCACGTGTCTCCACGGGCGGTTGTCGTGTAAAAGCTCGTGGTGCTTGTGCTACCGGTCAGGCCGTCCCGTGGGCGTGGGGGGCCTGCTGTCGTCTTGGCGGCCACAAGGTATCCAACACAAACAGCCAGCCGCTGCGACAAGACATTCTTCCCAATGTAAAAGATTATCTAGCAGTGTGCATTGCCACGCCTGTACTACTACATTGGTTAGTTGGGATGTCGCTGCGAATCCTTGTAGAATCACGTTACTACTAGTACTCTCTCAATGCGCTGCGTCCCGAAGTCCTCCAGCTCTGAAGCTGAAACGTCCGCGCGGCTGTGCCGTGCCGTTGAATAGCGTGGGCCGGCCATGTGCTGGCGACCTTGTTCGTTTCCTGCATTCCAGCTCCGTCCATTGCGTTGTTGACGGGTGGATCCTGGAAAAGGCTGACATGTCCGCATCCCCCATCTGTCTCTTTATTTTTCTTTCTTTCTTTCCAGGGATTTCCTCCCTCCCCATCGGATGGGTCTGCTTGCTAGTGGCTATGGGCTGTTGTCTGTCTCTCTAGACGAGAGCTCCAGCTCCCTGTGCCGTGCCCGTGCCCGTGCCCGGGACCAGGCGCAGGCGGTCAGGTCCGGTTCATGGACTTTTCCTGCAACAGTCCTGATGCAGACGCTGCGCTGCCATGTAGCCTTGCTCGTGTTCCCTGGCCACGAGAGGGACACGTCACGTCATGCGGGCGTCGCTTTGCTTCCCCTGTTGCCGTTGGCGACGCGCCACAGCCCACAGGCACCGTCCGGCGACCGGCGCGGCGCGATCACACGGACGGACGGACCTCGCCTCGGCAGGTGACGCTGGCGCGCTGCTGACCTTACTTTGATTACGGCCAGCAGAGCCAAATGGCCCGCCGTCAGCACTGCAGACCTTGAGCGCACACGTGGAGGTGGAGGTAGACATGCATGGCCTCTCAAGACTCGAGCACTGTGCCTGTGCTAGAGACTGACTATAGAGCGTGTAAAAAGAGGGAGAACCAGGAACTTGTTACGCAAGGTTTCAGAGCTCCACCACGTCCCATTCCGTCTGAAACCCTTGAACACCGGTTGTTTCAGGCTACCTTTAATTAGCTTTTTTCAACAAACGACATCGTCAGCCAGTAAATAAGACTATTATTATTATTATTATTATTTATTATTATTATTATTATTATTATTATTATATATATGCAAATAGAAATAATCCCAGATCAAAGCCCTAATACTCCCATCCTCTCTGCTCCGTCTCCATTATTGCCCTTCCTCCTCCCCGGCCCATCATAGTCTGTGCCAGCGTCACGTACGCGCGCCGTATGCACGTATATGTCCTGTCGCCGATCGCAAGGCGGTTGCGACGAGTTGAAGCTTGTTTCGGTTTTTGGCAGTTTCTGGCCATCAAAAGCTGCTGCGGACTGTCAAACACTCAGCTTTTCAGTCAACTTCTATAAAATTCGTTTGAGTAAAAATCATTTAAAATCAACATAAACATATAATCGGTTGAGTCGTCGTAATAGTAGTAATCCGTCACTTTATAGATCCTGAGCCCCATGGACAACTTTATCTTCCTCTGCACATAATCCTAATGATACTCAGATTCTCTACACAGCCAGATTCTCCCCAAAGCTAGATTCTCGAAAAAGCTTGTCAGAAAAAAGCTGAACCAAACAGGCCCGAAGGCGGCGCATCCGATCCGCTTAAGTTCAACGAGCCATCTCTGACGTCGAGATGCACACGGTTAACATCGAAATAGACGTCAGATTGAACACCAGTAAAAGTCAGCATGTATTCATGACCACAAACAACTTTTCATCACAACCAATAACACAGCAGATCGAGAGAAAAAAAACCCCAATCGAGAGGTTAGGTAATGCCAATATTGAGATTTTTTTTCTCTCGCCATGTAGACCCTTAAACATCTTCCAAAAAGATATCAGGACGGAGCACGAGGAGGTTAACAAAAAAAAGTACCTTTTAAGGTACCAAGGATCTAGATGTCGCCTAGAGGGGTGGTAAATAGGTTTTAACCAAAAAAAACTTAAACTTTGTTTGAACTTTCTTACTTGACTTGTAGAGTCTTATGCGGCAAAATGATGTCCTTATCTCAAAAGATACTTGTATTTCACATAAAACTTATACCAAATATAAGAATAGAAGTGCAAACAAAAATAGTGCAAGAGACATGACACAACGATTTTTCACGTGGTTCGGCCAAGCCTCAAATGCTAGCCTACATTCACGTTGGAGTTAGCTAATCTGGCTTGGAGTCTATTTCAACTCCTTCCTCCGTTTGCTCAAGTTTATCACCAAGATGATAAACCGATACTTCCACTATATCTCGATATGAGTTACACTAGAACCGAGGCTAACCACAACTTTTGGTAGCCCTCCGATAGAATTGCAACTCGAATGCCTTGCTTAAGATCACACACTTGCTCTTTCTGCAACATTATAGCACGCACACCTCGCTCTATGACTAGAACACATTCTAATCACTTAATCTATCAAAGAATGCACAAGAGAGGGATAGAATATGAGAATACACTTGTACACTACTTGCTTACTTCAGCTGTGTACTGGTTGGGGGGGGGTCAAAATGGGGTATATTTATAGCCCCAAGTGCCAAAATAGCCATGGTTGAAAATCTGCTGTTTCTCGAGCACCGAACCTCCAACAGTCACCTTTGTCTCCCTAACTGGATCCTTCTTTCTTTGGCCAGCACCGGACCGATCCGGTGCACCCTCAGTCCGAGGTCTACGTCAGCTAGCTGTTAGCCCTTTGGGTAGCCGTTAGGCCCCGGTGGTCCGGTGCACTGGACCTAGGGTTCGATGATTTTGAACCCCAAAGGCCGAAAGTGGTCTTTTCCCTGTAGACGGTTCGATGCACAAGGACCTGATGTCTGATGTGCCAGGCCACCTAGACCTTCTGTGCCCTCTCTGCATCCGCGGTTCGGTGCACTACCGTACCGATCTAGTGCGTTAGAGAGTAGCAACCTTTCTTCTTTTTCTTGGATTATTCTTCCATTCACTTTGGCCAACTTTGAACACCTTCATATGACTTAGATAAACATGACTAGAGTATAATAAAATGGACTAAGTCATAGAAACCCGCCTCTATCCCATTCTTGACTTGAGGTTCATGTTTCAACTCAAAACGAGCACCAAAATGCACTTTTGTAATATATGTTAGTTCTAGCCTATCCAAAGTGCTAAAAGACATTTACAAGGGCATTAAGAACATATTCAAACCTTTGGACTCACCAAAGCTCACCTTCACCATGTTTGCCCTTTTTAGCCTCGTTTGAGTTGAGTGTTGGACTCTAAAACCTCAAATACTGAATATGATCAAATCTGCACAGTTCTTAAGTTCCAACACATTCCAATGGCCACCAAGAACCTTTCCAAACTCAGGAATGACCCAAACTCCAAATTAAAGTACGCACAACACTTGGGCCCTTCTAGGTTCTGACTTTGATACTCTCAACTCGATCTTGTGACCATGCCTATCTTGATCCTTATGATTTGAACCATCCAATGCATATGAGTTACTTCTATGGCTTCAAGCCACATCCTTATGTTGTGGTCTTCAATGCAACATAACTCTTCCCAACTTGATAAACCTTCACTTTTGCAAGAACCTCGTCTTCACCTTAGCTTCAGGTACCTCAGTCCTCTTAACCTTCTCCCTTGCTCTAGTCCCTCGAAGTCCTTCTAGCCTTTTTCCTCAGTTCACCAAGCTGTTTCTAAGTCATGCACATTGAATCCATCCTTGCAATGTCCATCCTTCAACTTCACTTGTGATAACCATGATCCATAATCTGACTCAACTTATATGGAATGTCACATCTACCTCCTATGTCGAACCTTACATGCTCTACATTAAATCATGTTCACACTTAACACCTTCATTAGTCCTTTAATTATGTTGTCATCCAAACACCAAAACCCACAAGGGGCTTTCAATCTCTCCTTTTTAGTGATTGATAGCAAAACAATTAAAGCTAACAAATGATAGAATTAAAGCACATTTAGGATCCTACGATATATAATGCTCCACCTAAATATGTGCTTTCATAGAAATCTCATCTTTGGCATCAAATGCCAATTTACACATATTTAGGCTAAAGTCTAAAGTATTTCTTTATCTTAGCATCTGTGGGGTATATAGTGTCATAAATATAATCGTGATGCTCATGAAAAAATTATGCACACGTTACAAAACACTGTCAAAGATTTGCACAACAATAAAGCAATTCACGCATTATCAAATCTTTGCACAACTTTAAAACATCATAGCATTATCAACATAATATCAACACACTATTAGCACTATCACCATAATATCATCATTATCAATGTAAATACATCTAGAATGCATTATCCCATTAAGATTTAAAGACACTAAAGAAATACTTTCTTTGATATTGGAATAGTGGGGGTCATGAGCTTGTTTTTGCAAGAGTAAGTCATAGATAAAAAGGTGAGAACTTCTGTTTTGCCAAATGGTATGTTCTGCATGAAACCTAAGCAAAAGAGAGAAGTAATGAGATGGCTAACATTTTTGAATTTTTCTAATGGTTTCACTATGGGGTTTAGAGGGGCTCTAAACTTGAAGAAGGAAATATTGATTGGGTTGAAGAGCCATGATTATCATGTAACAACTCCTAGTAAGGTTTCACGTTTACTTGAATGAAGTCATATGAAAGACACTACCTGAGCTAAGCTATTTTATATCATATATTTTCAATGACTACCACATATAATTTGCCTATATAGGAAGCTGCCACTGGAGTAGCACCAAGCGACATCATGGCACAATCTCTTCAAATCTAGAGCAACTTTGCAGTTAGTCATGCACAAACTATATAGTGAGCTATCTATAATTTGTATTTGTTTTATAAATTTTATTATTACCTTACTTGGTTTGTTTCTACTACAAACACAATATGGTCAGAAAATGGTTAATCAATTTGGAGAGGATTGCAATTAGTGTGTGCTACAAGTTGATCAATGTCGTGAACACTAGTGGAGGTAAAAAGAGCCATGGAAGGTATAATACTATATTTTATGAAATTTTGTAATGCATGTACATAATTAATATTATGAATTGCTTGTGTTGTAGGTACTCCATATTTAATAGAATGATTGACTCTAGCCAAGTTAGTGCTTAGAAGGACGTCTCCTCATCTAGAGCTCTAGAGGTAACAATTAGTGAAGCAATACACAAGACGAGTTGTATCAGATTCAAGAAGCAAAGAGGCTGTGCAATGAGTAGGAGAGGCAACGTCAAGAGTGTGATCGGCGGTGTTAGGAGTACGAGCGACATCATGACAATTATTTCCCCAACTATATAGCAGAATAGCAGACCATGTTTCAAGTACGTTTAGCTAATCTTTGTTATCATTTATAGATTTTAACATAACTAATGATGTTTTATCACCAATTTTCTCGTGTTTGAGATGTCGCCACCGCCACCACCACAATAGGGGTTATGTATTTGATGTGGATGGATACATGTGTTTGTGAATGTATATGATATGGGTGAATATATATCTGTTGGGATTGGATGTGTGTATATATATAGCTATGATTGATGGATGCATGTAAAGAAATAACAAGTAGTTGTCCAATTTAATTTTTACTAGCTATGGTCACAGACCGAGCAAAAGGGCCTCTAGCCTAGCGGTTAAGGACTTCCGAGTAGCACCTCCAAATCCTGGGTTCGATTCCTATCGGGAGCGAATTTTCAGGCTTGGTTAAAAAAATCCCCTCGCTGTGCCCATCCGCTCTCGGGGTGCGATGTCCTGTACGCCACCCTCTGGTTAGGTCGTTGCAGAGTGGACAGTTGACACCGACCCGTTAGTGGGGGGGGCAGGGTTCGGGGATTTTCTCGGCTGGGACCATTGTTTCGGTCTCTTCTTATATAGAATACTGGGAGGGTGGTCTTTCCCTCCCGGCCAAGTGTTTATGGTCACTGACCGATGTAGGTTTGTCATAGTCGACAGAAATTAGAAGGATAAATTCTATCAGCTATAATATGTTAATAGAAAGTAGTCAAGCTAATTTTCATCAACTGATCATAGTTGTGAAAAAATCAGATTAAAGAAAGTGTTTGGTTCTTTTAGTCAGTCTCATAAACTTTAGTAGCTAAAATTTAGTCCCTAAAATTTATATTTAAGAGGCCTGTTTTAGGGGTGTTTAATTTCTGGGGACTATTTTTTAGTATGTCCATTTTATTTCATTTTAGTCCATAAAATTTCTATTTGAGAGACCTACTTTAGAGGGTGTTTGGTTTCTAGAATAATTTTTAGTCACTCCATTTTATTCTATTTTATTTGACATTTTACAATTTAGAGAATAAAATAAAATAAGAGTGGCTAAAAATTAGTCCCTAGTAGGGGAAAACGGACGGAAAAACCTCTCTCCTATTTTCGTCCGTATTTTATCATCGAAAACGGGATCGGGTCCAGAATAGTCGGGAACAAAAACGGGAGCGGGATAAACAGAATTGCGAAAACAAACGGAAACAGAAATACTAACGGAAACCCATAATTTAATACAAATAGAAATGTATTGTTGTTTTACTAGTGATTGATTGGCAGGACAATAACATAAAATAAATAGATATAGAGAGACCATTCTATTGTTGTTTGGTTGCTAATAGTATACATTTAGCTACATCTGATGTTGTTTAAGACGTTTGACCACTTGGCATTAAAAAGAGCCGATGGTTACAATGGCCACTTGTGCTATAATCGGTCACCTAAAGGCACGAGGCTTTAGTTTATACTAATGCATATTAGACTTGTCCCGTATTTTTAAAATATGAAATAAATACGGGTTCAATCCGAACAAAAACGAGATCCCGCAAAACAGACGGAATAAACTCTCTCTCGTTTCCGGCCTGTTTCCATATTTTTCCATAAATACAAAAACGGTCGGATCAAATGTAAAAAACGGTATACGTCGCGACAGGATTTTACACGTCCGTTTTCAACCCTGTAGCTAGAAACAAACACTCTCTTAATTATAGTTTAGAGACTCGTCACCAGTCTTATCCGACAAAACATAGGAGGATAAAGTTTCGTTCCACTATCATCGGCCACTGACAATCGAGCGAAATTAGATAATTGTTGTTGGCCAGAAAAAAAGATAACGAGAATTGATAATTTTCATCAACCGTCAACGAGGAAAATTGTGTTAATTAATCTAGATGCATGTCGGCGGAATAAATTAGCTATCTTAGCAGTCCTCTCCAGATTACTATTATGTTTGTTTAGATGCAGTTGCACACAGAGTACACATGTGGACCACGGCATACACGAACCATTGGCTTGATTTACAATTATACGGGTTTGTTTGGTTCGTGGCTAATTGTACCATACTTTGCTTAAAATTAGTCGTCCAAATTGAAGAACCAACCTTAATGTCGGGGACCATAATTAGGGGTACCCTCAAGACTCCTAAATCTCAGCTGGTAACCCCATCAGCACAAAGCTGCAAAGGCCTGATAGGTGCGATTAAGTCCAGGATCGGTCCATTCGAGGGACGCGATCACGCCTCGCCCGAGCCCAGCCTCGGGCAAGGGCAGCCGACCCCGGAGGATTCACGTCTCGCTCGAGGGCCCCCTCCAGCAACGGACACACCTTCGGCTCGCCCGAGGCCCAGTCTTTACCAAGAAGCAACCTTGGCCAAGTCACCACGCCAACCGACCGAATCACAGGGGCATTTAATGCAAAGGTGGCCTGACACCTTTATCCTGACGCGCGCCCTCCAGTCGACAGAGCCGAAGTGACCGTAGTCACTTCGCCGCTCCACTGACCGGCCTGACAAGGGGACAGCGCCGCCTGCGTCGCCCCGACTGCTGTGCCACTCGACAGAGTGAGGTTGTCAGCAACCAAGTCCGGCCGCAGGCAAAATAGGAAACTCTGCTTCGCCTGACCCCAGGGCTCGGACTCAGGCTCAGCCCCGGAAGACGACGAACTCCGCTTCGCCCGACCCCAGGGCTCGGACTCGACCTCGGCTTTGGAAGACAGACTCGACCTCGACCTCGGAGGAGCCTCCACCTCGCCCAACTCAGGGCTCGGACCGGCCACGTCACAGGAGGCGCCATCATTACCCTACCCCAAGCTGACTCAGGCTACGGGGGACAAGACCGACGTCCCATCTGGCTCGCTCCGGTAAACAAGTGATGATGGCGCCCCGCATGCTCTATGACGACAGCGGCTCTCAGCCCCCTTACGGAAGCAAGAGGACGTCAGCAAGGACTCGACAGCCCCGACAGCTGTCCTTCCGCCAGGCTCCAGCGCTCCTCCGACGGCCACGACACCACACGAACTGGGTGCCAAAACCTCTCCGGCTGCCACGATGGCATGTACTTAGGGCGCTAGCTCTCCTCCGCTAGACACGTTAGCACACTGCTACACCCCCCATTGTACACCTGGATCCTCTCCTTACGCCTATAAAAGGGAGGTCTAGGACCCTCTTATAGAGGGTTGGCCGCGCGGGGAAGGACGGGATGGCGCTCGCGCAAGGCCACTCGCTCCCTCCCGCGTGGACGCTTGTAACCCCCTACTGCAAGCGCACCTGACCTGGGCGCGGGGCTAACACGAAGGCAGCGGGTTCCACCTCCCACGCCTGTCTCCCTCCGACTACTTTTCCCCCCTTCGCGTTCCATCTCGCGCCGACCCATCTGGGCTGGGGCACGCGGCGACAATTTACTCGTCGGTCCAGGGACCCCCACGGGGTCGAAACGCCGACAGTTGGCGCGCCAGGTAGGGGCCTGCTGCGTGTTGACGAACAGCTTCCCGTCAAGCTCCAGATGGGCAGTCTCCAGCAACCTCTCCAGCCCGGGACGGTGCTCCGTTTCGGGAGTCTTGAGTTCATGTCCCCCGACGGCAGCTATGACATGATACTCCTTCCCCCGCCGCGCGACAGCGACAATGGCGGTCGACAACCCGCCCGCCGGCGGGGAAATCGACGACGCCTTCCCCACGTGGTGGAAGGACGACATTCGGGCTTGTCCCGTCCCCTCCCCTGCCGACGGAGGAGGAGGCGGGGCAACCAAGGCCAAGCAGGAGGCGACACCTCGTCGGCTGTCGAGCGAGTCGACGGCGTCGGCGCCCCAATGGGGAGCGTGTCGGGCATCGACCTCGCGTCTGAGACGAAGACGAGCATCGTCTCCCCGCAACACACCAACCTCAAGCAAACGGACGACGCCAGCACGCTCGCGAAGGACTTGCTGGGCGTCACCCTCGTACCTGAGACGACGGTGCAGTCAGTCCCTGACGTGACTTCGTCACCGCCCGTCGACCAAGAGGTACTGACCGATTTCCATCTCGCGCTTTTTGGATTCGGCCTCGACCCACCAAGCGACTCCGCTTCGATGGACATTCTCATAGAGGTGAGTCCAAACCCTCTGGGGTATCGTGTACGGTCACACTGGGACCGGCTGACGGCCGTCTCGACCTACGGACCCTCGGGGTCCGAGGAAGATGGCGAACCCGACTTCTGTTGGGATTTCTCTGGACTTGGTAACCCCAATGCCATGCGAGACTTCATGACCGCATGCGACTACTGCCTTTCCGACTGTTCCGACGGTAGCCGCAGCCTCAGCGACGAGGACTGCGGCCCAAGTCACGAATGTTTCCACGTCGATCTAGGGGGTCCCGGCGAAGGCAACCATCTTGTTATACCGGAGAACGGTGATCCCCCTAGGCCCGTGCCTCGCGTTGACATCCTTCGGGAGCTAGCTGTGGTCCCCGTCCCGGCGGGGGGTCATGACCCACAGCTCGAGCAAATCCGCGAGATGCAGGCCAGGCTCGATGAGGGAGCAGGAACACTTGAGCCGATCCGCCGGGGCATCGGGCAGGAATGGGCGGGCCAACCTCTGGCCGGAGAAGCGCGTCATCTCCCCCAGGGCATCCAGCACCGCATCGCCGACGACGTCAGGGTAAGGCCGCCACCGGCTTCCAGTGGAGTCGGCCAAAACCTGGCCGCAGCGGCAATACTTCTCCGAGCGATGCCGAAGCCATCAACCACCGAGGGGCGGCGTATCCAGGGAGAGCTCAAGAACCTCCTGGAGGATGCCGCGGTCCGACGGGCCGAGAGCTCTGCCTCCCGAAGGCAGGGGTACCCCTCGGAACCTCGCGTCGCGACTTCCCGATTCATGCGGGAAGCCTCGGTCCACACCGGGCGCACGCGAAACACAGCGCCTGCGGCCCCGGGTCGCCACGGCAACGAGCACCATCACCGCAGCCGTCGGGCCCACCTCGACGAGAGGGTGCGCCGAGGCTACCACCCCAGGCGTGGGGGACGCTACGACAGCAGGGAGGATCGGAGTCCTTCGCCCGAACCACCCGGTCCGCAGGCTTTCAGCCGCGCCATACGACGGGCACCGTTCCCGACCCAGTTCCGAACCCTGACTACTATCACAAAGTACTCGGGGGAGACGAGACCGGAACTGTGGCTCGCGGACTATCGGCTGGCCTGCCAACTGGGTGGAACGGACGATGATAATCTCATCATCCGCAACCTCCCCCTGTTCCTCTCCGACACCGCTCGAGCCTGGCTGGAGCACCTGCCTCCGGGGCAGATCTCCAACTGGGACGACCTGGTCCAAGCCTTCACCGACAATTTCCAAGGCACGTACGTGCGCCCTGGAAACTCCTGGGATCTCCGAAGCTTCCGCCAGCAGCCGGGAGAGTCTCTCCGGGACTACATCCGGCGATTCTCGAAGCAGCGCACCGAGCTGCCCAACGTCACCGATTCGGATGTCATCGGCGCGTTCCTCGCCGGCACCACTTGCCACGACCTGGTGAGCAAGCTGGGTCGCAAGACCCCCACCAGGGCGAGCGAGCTGATGGACGTCGCCACCAAGTTCGCCTCTGGCCAGGAGGCGGTTGAGGCCATCTTCCGGAAGGACAAGCAGCCCCAGGGCCGTCCACCGGAAGATGTTCCCGAGGCGTCAACTCAGCGCGGCACCAAGAAGAAAGGCAAGAAGAAGTCGCAAGCGAAACGCGACACCGCCGACGCGGACCTTGTCGCCGCCGCCGAGTACAAGAACCCTCGGAAACCTCCCGGAGGTGCCAACCTCTTCGACAAGATGCTCAAGGAGCCGTGCCCCTATCATCAGGGGCCCGTCAAGCACACCCTTGAGGAGTGCGCCATGCTTCGACGCCACTTTCACAAGGCCGGGCCACCCGCGGAGGGTGGCAAGGCTCTCGACGACGCTAAGAAGGAAGATCACAAGGCAGGAGAGTTCCCCGAGGTCCGCGACTGCTTCATGATCTACGGTGGGCAAGTGGCAAACGCCTCGCCTCGGCACCGCAAGCAAGAGCATCGGGAGGTCTACTCGGTAAAGGTGGCGGCGCAAGTCTACCTTGACTGGTCCGACAAGCCCATCACCTTCGACCAGGCCGACCATCCCGACCATGTGCCGAGCCCGGGGAAATACCCGCTCGTTGTCGACCCCATCATCGGCAACGTCAGGCTCACCAAGGTCCTCATGGACGGAGGCAGCAGCCTCAACATCATCTACGCCGAGACCCTCGGGCTCCTGCGGATCGATCTGTCCTCGGTCCGGGCGGGCGCTGCGCCTTTCCATGGGATCATCCCCGGGAAGCGCGTCCAACCCCTCGGACAACTCGATCTACCCGTCTGCTTTGGGACACCCTCCAACTTTCGAAGGAACACCCTCACGTTCGAAGTGGTCGGGTTTCGAGGAACCTACCACGCAGTGCTGGGGAGGCCATGCTACGCCAAGTTCATGGTCGTCCCCAACTACACCTACCTCAAGCTCAAGATGCCGGGCCCCAACGGGGTCATCACTGTCGGGCCCATGTACCGACACGCGTACGAATGCGACGTGGAGTGCGTGGAGTACGCCGAGGCCCTCGCCGAATCCGAGGCCCTCATCGCCGACCTAGAGAACCTCTCTAGGGAGGCGCCAGACGTGAAGCGCCACGCCGGCAACTTCGAGCCAATGGAGATGGTTAAGTCCGTCCCTCTCGACCCCTGCAACGACGCCTCCAAGCAGATCCGGATCGGCTCCGAGCTCGACCCCAAATAGGAAGCAGTGCTCGTCGACTTTCTCCACGCAAACACCAACGTTTTCGCGTGGAGTCCCTCGGACATGCCCGGCATACCGAGGGAAGTCGCCGAGCACTCGCTGGAGCCCGACCCGTGAAGCAGCCTCTGCGCCGATTCGACAAAGAAAAGCGCAGAACCATAGGCGAGGAGATCCATAAGCTAATGGCGGCAGGGTTCATCAAAGAGGTATTCCATCCTGAATGGCTTGCCAATCCTGTGCTTGTGAGAAAGAAAGGGGGAAATGGCGGATGTGTGTAGACTACACTGGTCTAAACAAAGCATGTCCGAAAGTTCCCTACCCTCTGCCTCGCATCGATCAAATCGTGGATTCCACTGCTGGGTGCGAAACCCTGTCTTTCCTTGATGCCTACTCAGGGTATCACCAGATCAGGATGAAAGAGTCTGACCAGCTCGCGACTTCTTTCATCACACCCTTCGGCATGTACTGCTATGTTACCATGCCGTTTGGTTTCAGGAATGCGGGTGCAACGTACCAGCGGTGCATGAACCATGTGTTCGGCGAACACATTGGCCGAACGGTCGAGGCCTACGTCGATGACATCGTAGTCAAGACGAGGAAAGCCTCCGACCTCCTTTCTGACCTTGAAGCGACATTCCGATGCCTCAAGGCGAAAGGTGTAAAACTCAATCCCGAGAAGTGTGTCTTCGGGGTCCCCCGAGGCATGCTCTTAGGGTTCATTGTCTCCGAGCGGGGCATCGAGGCCAACCCGGAGAAGATCGCGACCATCACGAGCATGGGGCCCATCAAGGACTTGAAAGGCGTACAGAGGGTCATGGGATGCCTTGCGGCTCTGAGCCGTTTCATCTCGCGCCTCGACGAAAGAGGCCTGCCTCTGTACCGCCTCTTAAGGAAGGCCGAGTGCTTCGCTTGGACCCCTGAGGCCGAGAAAGCCCTCGGGAACCTGAAGGCGCTCCTCACGAATGCGCCCATCTTGGTGCCCCCGCTGCCGGAGAAGCCCTCTTGATCTACGTCGCCGCTACCACTCAGGTGGTTAGCGCCGCGATTGTGGTTGAGAGACGAGAAGAGGGGCATGCATTGCCCGTCCAGAGGCAAGTCTACTTCATCAGTGAGGTACTGTCCGAGACCAAGATCCGCTACCCACAAATTCAGAAGCTGCTGTACGCGGTGATCCTGACGCGGCGGAAGTTGCGACACTACTTCGAGTCTCATCCGGTAACTGTGGTGTCATCCTTCCCCCTGGGGGAGATCATCCAGTCCCGAGAGGCCTTGGGTAGAATTGCAAAGTGGGCAGTGGAGATCATGGGCGAGACGATCTCGTTCGCCCCCCGGAAAGCCATCAAGTCCCAGGTCTTGGCGGACTTTGTGGCCGAATGGGTCGACACCTAGCTCCCAACAGCTCCGATCCAACTGGAACTCTGGACCATGTTTTTCGATGGGTCGCTGATGAAGACGGGGGCAGGCGCGGGCCTGCTCTTCATCTCGCCCCTCGGGAAGCACCTACGCTACATGCTACGCCTCCACTTCCCGGCGTCCAACAACGTGGCTGAGTACGAGGCTCTGGTAAACGGGTTGCGAATCGCCATCGAGCTAGGGGTCCGACGCCTCGACGCTCACGGTGACTCGCAGCTCGTCATCGACCAAGTCATGAAGAACTCCCACTGCCGCGACCCAAAGATGGAAGCCTACTGCGATGAGGTTCGGTGCCTGGAAGACAAGTTCTACGGGCTCGAGCTCAACCACATCGCCCGACGCTACAACGAGACTGCGAACGAGCTGGCTAAGATAGCCTCGGGGCGAACAACGGTTCCCTCGGACGTATTCTCCCGAGACATGCATCAACCCTCCGTCAAGACCGACGACACACCCGAGCCCGAGAAGGCCTCGGCCCAGCCCGAGGCGACCTCGGCTCAGTCCGAGGCGACCTCGGCTCAGCCCGAGGCACCCTCGGCTCAGTCCGAGGTACCCTCAGCCCCCGAGGATGACGCACTGCGCGTCAAGGAGGAGCGGAGCGAGGTCATGCCTAATCGAAACTGGCAGACCCCGTACCTGCAATATCTCCACCGAGGAGAGCTACCCCCCGACCGAGCCGAAGCTCGGCGGTTGGCGCGGCGCGCCAAGTCGTTCGTCTTGCTGAGAGATGAGAAGGAGCTCTACCACCACAGCCCCTCGGGCATCCTCCAGCGATGCATTTCCATCGCCGAAGGCCAGGAGCTCTTACAAGAGATACACTCAGGGGCGTGCGGCCATCACGCAGCACCTCGAGCCCTTGTTGGAAACGCCTTCCGACAAGGTTTCTACTGGCCGACGGCGGTGGCCGACGCCACTAGAATTGTCCGCACCTGCGAAGGGTGTCAGTTCTACGCGAGGCAGACCCACCTGCCCGCTCAGGCTCTGCAGACCATACCCATCACCTGGCCGTTCGCCGTGTGGGGTCTGGACCTCGTCAGCCCCTTGCAGAAGGCACCCGGGGGCTACACGCACCTATTGGTCGCCATCGACAAATTCTCCAAGTGGATCGAGGTCCGACCCCTAAACAGCATCAGGTCCGAACAGGCGGTGGCGTTCTTCACCAACATCATCCATCACTTTGGGGTCCCGAACTCCATCATCACCGACAACGACACCCAGTTCACCGGCAGAAAGTTCCTGGACTTCTGCGAGGATCACCACATCCAGGTGGACTGGGCCGTCGTGGCTCACCCCATGACGAATGGGCAAGTAGAGCATGCTAACGGCATGATCCTGCAAGGGCTCAAGCCGCGGATCTACAATGACCTCAACAAGTTCGGCAAGCGATGGATGAAGGAGCTCCCCTCGGTGGTCTGGAGTCTGAGGACGACACCGAGCCGAGCCACGGGCTTCACACTGTTCTTTCTAGTCTATGGGGCCGAGGCCATCTTTCCCACAGACTTAGAATACGGTTCCCCGAGGACGAGGGCCTACGCCGACCAAAGCAATCGAGTTAATCGAGAAGACTCACTGGACCAGCTGGAGGAGGCTCGGGACATGGCCTTACTACACTCGGCGCGGTACCAGCAGTCCCTGCGACGCTACCACGCCCGAGGGGTTCGGTCCCGAGACCTCCAGGTGGGCGACCTGGTGCTTCGGCTGCGACAAGACACCCAAGGGCGGCACAAGCTCACGCCTCCCTAGGAAGGGCCGTTCGTCGTCGCCAAGGTTCTAAAGCCCGGAACATACAAGCTGGCCAACAGTCAAGGCGAGGTCTACAGCAACGCTTGGAACATCCAACAGCTACGTCGCTTCTACCCTTAAGATGCTTCCAAGTTATTCGTACACCTCGTTCACACATAAAGTCTGGTCATCAAGGAAGGGTCAGCCTTGCCTTGGCAAAGCCCGACCCTCTCTCGGGGGCTAGAAGGGGGGAACCCCCCTCTACGTCGAAACTTTCCTCGAAAAAAGAAAAAAAAGTCTTCCATCAAAAAGGCTTCTGCGTTCCCCGGCTACATCAGTAGCAGGACCCCAAGAAGTGAATGAGGGCGCATGTAAGTGGCGAGGCCGACCGAGCCGAGGGACTCCTACACCTCTGGGATGCGGATACCTCGCTCGTCACCTACCATGAAAAATGACTCCTACTTGGGCAGGCCACCCTGCTACTGATGAACGGGGTCGGATACGCAAAATGGAAGGAAAGGAAGCACAACTTTATACTATGATAGTAAAGTGTTCGGGCCTCAGTGGCCACAAAAGACACATGTGTATTCAAGGGAAACTACTATGGCGGAGTCAAACGTCGCCCGGAGAAGGGGGCGCGCCCTCAGCTTCATCCCCACCCTTAGCAAAGTCCGCCCCGGCCTCGGACAACGGCGCAGGCGAGAAGATCTCTGCCTCGAAAGTAGTTGCCAGCACCACGCTCGGGCCCGCGGCGGCCGCATCGAGCCTCTGGACTTTAGCCAGGGCGGCTTCATCTTCGTCAGGGAGGCAATACCCCTCGCTGACCCGCTCTAGATCCACGACGTAGTGGGAAGCAAGCACGGCGAAGGCCCGCCTGACGCCGTGATGTAGCGCCTCGCGGAGTCTGCCGCGCACATGGTCACCCAAGGCCTGCAGGCGACTTTGAGGGGAGCTTCCCGAGGGGACGTCACCGAAGCCAAAGACCCGGCAGAAAGCCGAGATGGCCTCGGACATGGCCGCATGGTCGGCCTCCCTCTGCTCGGCCGCCCGAGCAAGCGCCCTGGTGGACTCATCAAGGGCAGACTCGAGCTCTGCGAGCAGCCGAAGGACAAGACCTCAAACACAAGTGGAGGAACCAAGCTGAAACGATAACTTAAAATATCCAGGGCATACCTCCGGCTCGGGCACGCTGCTCCGAAGATGCGGCTTGGGCTATGGCAAGGTCTGCTACGAGGGCTCCGGCCCGGCTTTCGGCCTCGGTGGCCCGGGCCTGAGATTGATCAAGCTCCGACTGCCGCCGCTGCACCTCTACATGTGTCGCTGCTGCCTCTGCTCCCAGATCCGCACAGAGCAACCGAAGGTCCGCCACCTCGGTGCCCTACTGGGAGAGGCGCGCGGTAGCCCTGGCAAGCGAGACCCTCAAGGATCGCAGCGAACCCCAGACGTCGACCTCGCGGCGGATGAACGACGACTTGGCAGCACTCCGATCCGTCAGATCCTGAGGGAAGGAAGCAGGGCGTCACAAAGTACGCCTCGATCACGAAAAAAGGTATGCCTGAAATTATTACCTGGAGGATCTTGGGGACGTCCCTGCAAAAGACCTCCAAGGACGACCGAAGCGACCCCACCGTCGCCTCGGCACATTCGCGGAGCTCGTCCCAAGACTGCTCCTCCCGCTCATCGTCAAGAACGAAGAAGGGATCCGAGGCCTCACGGGTCCGGAACCGGAGCAACTGGCGCCGCCCCTCGGAGCTCCGCCTCGCAGGGACGAGGTCGCCACTCGGTGGGACGGGTCGCGGTTCCACGCCCCCCTCCTCCGAGGTACCAAGTAGCGACGCCTCAGCCATCTCAGCGTCGGCGGCGACGGGTCGCTCCATGGCCGGGACGGCAACGGCCTCGGCAGCAGTCGGCGCCGGCACCGGCACCGGCGGCACGTCTAGAGGGCCCGAGGCCACGACCGCGCCAGCCGCTTCCCCCAGCGCGACGGCCGCCTTGACTGAAGAGCCAGCCTCAAGAACTCGCACCATGGCAACTGGTGCTGCCTGAGCCCCCTGCTGTGGGGCGTCTTGCGAGGAGGTCAGCTGGCCGGCGAGGCCCGATGCGGCACCAGCTGCGGAAGCCGACGCCGTCTTGAGGACCTTCCGGGGAGCCAGATCGGTCGGACCATGACTCCGCTTGCTAAGGAGGAAAAGAAAGTCAGGGTCGAGACATACAAAGGAGGAGCCGGCACGAAGACCCCCCAAGGTACTTACCCACTCCAGGCCATGATCAACCATGCCTATGGGGAGATCTCTTGAACCTCGACCCCCGAAGGTACCGCCGAGGTCTGCCTCGCTGCCAACTTCGGTGCGACCCTCGCCTTGGACGCCCTAGGCGCCCAGGAGACGGACTGGCCAGGCGCCGCCACGGCGACCTGGGGATCGCCCTCCTGTGCAGCCGACACAGGCGACAGATTTCGGGGAACAGACGGCTCGGCCTGACCCCCCGGTGTCACCTCAACTCCCCTAGCCGAGGGGTCGAGCACCCCCTCGGTCTGCCCCTGCTCTTCGGACCGAGACCTCGGCGTCCCGACCCCAGGGACCGGTGGCGCTAGCCCGCTCGGAGGCTGGCTTGACGACTCCTGGCCTAGCCTCAAACCCGGGCTGAGGCCAAGGCGGGCGGCCATATCGTCATCTTCGTCATCATCTTCATCGTCGTCGTCGTCGTCAGGCGTTTCCGGCGACGGCTCCCTCGGGAGTCCATCCCTCTCCTGCCGACGACAGAGCTTTTCCAAGGCGTCTCAGGCCCGCGCTCGCTCGCGAGCCCGAGCCTTCTTCGCGTCCTTTTTCTCCTTCTCCTTCTCCGCGGCAACCCGCCGCGCAGCTCGGTCCATCGTGTCCTCCGGGACCCGTGGCCGGGAAGGCTTGTGCCACCCTACCTCCTAGAGATAGATGAAAAGTCTCGGCCGTAAGGACCAGGGGCAATCCGACGCAAGGAGAAAGAAGGAGCGGATACTCACCAGGGACACCCACCCGCGGTCGGGACGCATCAAGGGCTAAGAAAGGGCGCTGGCGTCCGACTTTCCCAACGCGACGGCCACCCGCCCGTGGAGGACGTCGACGGGAAGGGGATCCGAGGACATCCGCGAGCCCTCCAAGTCAGCCTCTAGCGTCATCTCCCAAAGCGACAACCGCCGCTCCGCCAAGGGAAGCACCCTCCGGCGATGAATGGCGGCAATCACTCCCGTAGCGGTGAGCCCTCCTTTCCGCAACACCTCCAGGGCCTTGAGAAGGGGCTCGAGATTCTTCTGTCTGTCGTGCGGGGTCCTGTAGCGCCAAGCATCGGCGGCGACGATCACCACTCGTTGAGAAAACGATGGGAGCCTCCCATCGTCATTTCAGAGATAGAACCACCGACACTGCCACCCCTTGTTCGAGGACGCGAGGATGGCGGGAATATACTGCGACGCCCGCGACTGCCTCAGCTGGAGGATGCAGCCGCCGGCTCGCACTACCGCGCGGACCCTTCTCTCCCCCATCGGCAAAGCAAAAAGCTCCGCGGAGAAGAAATGAGTCCACAGGTCCCAATGAGGGTCAATCCCCAAGTATCCTTCGCAAACCGCTGCGAAGATGGCGGCTTGCGAGATGGAGTTGGGGCTAAGGTTGTGCAGCTCCACCCCGTAGTTGTGCAGAATCGCCCGCATAAAGCGGCTTGCCGGCACACCAAACCCCCGCTCGTGGAAGGAGACGAAGCTCACGACATACCCCGGCGGCGGGGACGGAGTGGCTCCGCTCGGGGGGGGGGGGGATCCACTCCGGCTGCTTCTCATCGGAGAGAGGGCGAAGTAAACCCTCAGCAACAAGGGCCTCCAGGTCATCCGCCATGACTGTGGAGAAAGGCCATGGGTCGCACGGTGGAATGATGGTCACCCGGTCGGCCATCACCGAGCAGAGGAGGTGGCGGCGGAAAGGACTGGGTGGGCGGTTTCCCTTTCTCTGGCTAATCCCTCAGGTTGTGAAAACCTAAGGAGAAGGCAAGTAACAGAGCAAAGAACCGTCATCAGACCCTCTCCCGAATATATAAAGACCCAGGCGAGACCTGTTCAACGCGTCGCCTGAACCCGCCGCGAGATTCAAGACTCAAAGCGAAACGCCCGTTCCTCGAATGGCCCGCACACGCGCAACGGCTACTCCGCGAACCACTCGTCCCGTCGCATTAACTCCGCGGCGGGACAGGCGGCACCTTTGGCAGGAGAAGCGAGCAACGCTTCGCCTTCGCCATAATGACCGCGTCAGAAAAGGTACGCCACGTCATTTCGATTTCGTGTCCTTTTCCTTTTCCTCTTTCTCTCTCTTACAACAGGGACCAGGAAAGGGGGATACCCCGAAAGGGATCCTTCTCCATGAAGGAAACGGGCCCCGAGCCCCCCTACTGATCAGAGGTTCGAAGGCTAGCCCCTCGGAAGGGTTCAACAGCCGCCTCAGAGCGCTCGGGCTCCACACCCACTACTGGTCAGAGGTTCGAGGGCCGGCCCCTCGGAAGGGTTCAACGGCCGCCTCAGGCCACTCGGGCTCCGTGCCCACTACTGATCAGGGGTTCGTAGGCTGGCCCACGAAGGGTTCACAGCCGCCTCAGACACAGAGCGAGGGATGACCCCGGGTACGTTCGATACATAACCAAGGCTCGGGCTACGCTCCCGAGGTACCCTAGGACATTTCCGAGACCAGCGGGAATGATCTTGTAACGGAATCCCATCAGAGGGAGGCATCGAGCCCTCGGACCCCGTCAAAAGGGGACCGGGTCCGGCAGATCACCCGCAGGTACTTTTGGAACGCGCCTCTGGGCCTCTAGCCGACCCCTAACAAATGGGGCACGGGCGTCCACTCGGATTACCCGTCAGCAGCTCACTGGAGACACCATGTTCGGCGCCCTCCAAGGGCAACATGGCGCTTTCCCCCCTCCTCCTTGCGGAAAGGCGACACAGGGGCGTATATAAAAAAGATGAGTCTGTCCTTGACCGTCCTCTCGCCCTGTGCGGAGGCTCGGGGGCTGCTCTCGCGAACCCGGCTCCGGCCAATCCGTTGACAACGTCAACATACCAGCCCGAGAACTTGGGACCCGACCGTGCACCCGGGCTACGGCCAGCTCGCATGAGGGAACAACCAGACCGGCCGAAGCGTTGCGAAATACATTAAGACCTCGAAGGAGTCAACCCACTCCTCCGAGGACTTGGGGGCTACACCCGGCGAGTGCGCTCGCGCGCACCCACCGGAACAAAACGCAACCGAGAAAGGCTGGTCCCCTTGCAAAAAAGTGCGACAAAAGCCTCCAAGCGAGTATTAACACTCTCTTCGAGGCTCGGGGGCTACTGTCGGGGACCATAATTAGGGGTACCCTCAAGACTCCTAAATCTCAGCTGGTAACCCCCATCAGCACAAAGCTGCAAAGGCCTGATGGGTGCGATTAAGTCCAGGATCGGTCCATTCGAGGGACGCGATCACGCCTCGCCCGAGTCCAGCCTCGGGCAAGGGCAGCCGACCCCGGAGGATTCACGTCTCGCCCGAGGGCCCCCTCCAGCAACGGACACACCTTCGGCTCGCCCGAGGCCCAGTCTTCACCAAGAAGCAACCTTGGCCAAGTCGCCACGCCAACCGACCGAATCCCAGGGGCATTTAATGCAAAGGTGGCCTAACACCTTTATCCTGACGCGCGCCCTACAGTCGACAGAGCTGAAGTGACCGTAGTCACTTCGCCGCTCCACTGACCGGCCTGACAAGGGGACAGCGCCGCCTGCGCCGCCCCGACTGCTGTGCCACTCGACAGAGTGAGGCTGTCAGCAACCAAGTCCGGCCTCAGGCGCCATAGGAAACTCCGCTTCGCTCGACCCCAGGGCTCGGACTCGGGCTCAGCCCCGGAAGACGACGAACTCCGCTTCGCCCGACCCCAGGGCTCAGACTCAGGCTCAGCCCCGGAAGACGACGAACTCCGCTTCGCCCGACCCTAGGGCTCGGACTCGGGCTCAGCCCCGGAAGACGACGAACTCCGCTTCGCCCGACCCCAGGGCTCGGACTCGGGCTCAGCCCCGGAAGACGACGAACTCCGCTTCGCCCGACCCCAGGGCTCGGACTCAGCCCTGGCCTCAGCCGACGGTCTCCGCCTCGCCCGACCCAGGGGCTCAGACTCGACCTCGGCCTTGGAAGACAGACTCGACCTCGACCTCGGAGGAGCCTCCACCTCGCCCAACTCAGGGCTCGGACTGGCCACGTCACAGGAGGCGCCATCATTACCCTACCCCAAGCTGACTCAGGCTACGGGGGACAAGACCGACGTCCCATCTGGCTCGCTCCGCTAAACAAGTGATGATGGCGCCCCGCATGCTCTATGACGACAGCGGCTCTCAGCCCCCTTACGGAAGCAAGAGGACGTCAGCAAGGACTCGACAGCCCCGACAGCTGTCCTTCCGCCAGGCTCCAGCGCTCCTCCGACGGCCACGACAGCACACGAACTGGGTGCCAAAACCTCTCCGGCTGCCACGATGGCATGTACTTAGGGCGCTAGCTCTCCTCCGCTAGACACGTTAGCACACTGCTACACCCCCCATTGTACACCTGGATCCTCTCCTTACGCCTATAAAAGGGAGGTCCAGGGCCCTCTTACAGAGGGTTGGCCGCGCGGGGAAGGACGGGACGGCGCTCGCGCAAGGCCGCTCGCTCCCTCCCGCGTGGACGCTTGTAACCCCTACTGCAAGCGCACCCGACCTGGGCGCGGAGCTAACACGAAGGCCGCGGGTTGCACCTCCCACGCCTGTCTCCCTCCGGCTGCTCTTTCCCCCTTCGCGTTCCGCCTCGCGCCGACCCATCTGGGTTGGGGCACGCGGCGACAATTTACTCGTCGGTCCAGGGACCCCTCCGGGGTCGAAACGCCGACACTTAGGCAAAAAAGTTAAGCAAAGTGTGATAAGTTAGGCAGCAAACCAAACATACCCTACGTCTCGTTTATATCATTGAAATTAAATTCCATCTAATAATATTAATTTAGTCATATATCAATTAAGATAATTAGATTTTATGCAAAATATATTTGTATAATATTATTAGCAAGATGTCGAAGATATTTATGTGCTATATTTTTACTACGGAGGAGTAAAAGTAAGGATGTCATGTAAGTTACAGAGTAAAAACAATTTCTACTAATACATAAAATCATTTCTTATCCTTAATCCCATGAATTTAAGATATGATTATATCTGAAATTTGGAAAGTGGTGGAACGTTAAATTCCAAACTAAATAAGTTACTTTATTGAGTGAATTTTAATTCCTCTAAAATGAAGGAATCTAAACACCCGTTAGAAAAAACAAAATAAAATAGAAACAATATATCACGAATAAATAAGGAAATTTGGGCGCGAGACGAATCCTTCTGGGTCGTCCGATACCCCGATGCCGGCGTCTGGCTAGCCCCGGTCGCGCGGTCTCGGCGTGGCACACCGCCTGCCCTTCTCTCATCCTTTAAATATGCCTCCGGCCAGTCGGCCTTGCCATCCATCTATCCATCACCAGCTAGCACCTCCTTCCCACGACTCCCGAGCGCTCTGCGTGTGGCGCGCGGCAGCATGGCGACTGCGAACGGGAGCAGCAAGGGGTCGTTCGAGGTGCCCAAGGTGGAGGTCAGGTTCACCAAGCTCTTCATCGACGGCAAGTTCGTCGACGCCGTCTCCGGTACGTACACACGCCCGCCGCCGCCCCACGACCGACTAGTTCCTCTCCCACCTGTCGAGACACGAGCGTTTCCGCACCCGTCCCGTCGTCCGATCGATGGAGCTTTCTTCTCCTAGCCCTAGCGAGCTAGCTCCGGCGGGCGGCGGCATGCAGCGCTCTAGCTTGCTAGTGAATCACGTCACGGGAGGGCGGCCGCTCCTGCCCTGCCGCGGCGGCGGCCATATATATATGTACGGCTAGGTTCACTGGTGCAGAATCCGATGGCTGGAAACTTGGCTGCTCCGATGGAGCGCATGAAGGGCAAGACAAGACAAGTTGCCTCGATCGCTGCGCATGTGGCTTGGCTGTTGGGACCGCGTGTGTCTTGTGCGTGGTAAATCAGTAACCAAGTACTAGTGCTCGTGTAATACACAGGAGCTAGCTGATGACACCCATCAGCTTTGCGTATTTGCTCGTGTTTTCGTCTCTGCTCTCGCGGGGACACTAATAAGGCAGTAGCTTCACGGGCTACTACTAGCTACCTTCGTCCTACTAGATCTTATGTTTTCTTTTTGCGTAGATTAGATTAGATTAAAGACTTACAGTGGTTTCTTTATAGAATTAAGACGGCAAGCTAGCTAGCTGGAACCTTGTATCATCCCATCAACATCCGACGACGACACACTCGACAGTGACCACCAGTCGTCCTTCTCCTCGATTCATCGATCGGGTCGAGAGGCCGTCGAAATCCAAACGGCACAAGCAAGCAGAGTGTGCTAGCAAAGCATCAGTGTCCTGTACTGTGGCCTCGATCGCTCGTCGCGGGTCTTCCCTCCCAGCTGATTCGCGCGCGCGCAAACTCATCGACGACCACACACGCGGACGACGACATGGCTGCCTCAAGAAGGTCGTCACCCGCATGACTGGGACCTGCCAACCTATTTCTGCTGAAAATTTTCAGTCCAACAGAGTCAAACTTGTTTCCGACCCATTTTATGTCGTCAGTGTTAATTAGTTTAATTAGTAGCTAATGGGTATTGGATGGATGTCTGCGTCCGTCGTCCTCAGCCACCCAGACGTATGCATGTGTAGAAGCCGCCATGATGCTTGTGCAGACTGCAGTTGCATATCCCGATCGGCCAACAGCCTCGATCACCTGATGAGTCGCTCATCAATGAGTCTCCTCTCGCCCTATGAGTTGCAAAGTGCGCCACCACTAACTACGCACTAATTAATTAGCAGCACAAGTATGTCTAGACGCCGACGCAGGCAGGAAGCGACAGTCATGGGCTGTCAACTTGGCGCCACGCACGCACTGTCCATCACTTAGCTTGTTGTCTGCATCTATCCGCGTTCTTGTGACTGGATGAGTTGATTATTGCATGATTTGGGCAGGCAAGACGTTCGAGACCCGGGACCCTCGCACCGGCGAGGTGATCGCCAGCATCGCGGAGGGAGACAAGGCCGACGTCGACCTCGCCGTCAAGGCCGCCCGGGAGGCCTTCGACAACGGGCCCTGGCCCAGGATGACGGGATACGTAAGGCCGGGCCTTGTAGCCGGCCCCATCCATCTCGGTTTTATTCAAATGCTCAACACGCTTGTTTCCCGCAGGAGCGTGGGCGGATCCTCCACAGGTTCGCGGACCTGATCGACGAGCACGTGGAGGAGCTGGCGGCGCTGGACACGGTGGACGCCGGCAAGCTGTTCGCCGTGGGCAAGGCGCGGGACATCCCGGGCGCCGCGCACCTGCTGCGCTACTACGCCGGCGCCGCCGACAAGGTGCACGGCGCGACGCTCAAGATGGCGCAGCGGATGCACGGGTACACGCTCAAGGAGCCCGTGGGCGTGGTGGGCCACATCGTGCCCTGGAACTACCCCACCACCATGTTCTTCTTCAAGGTAGGGCCCGCGCTCGCCGCCGGCTGCGCCGTCGTCGTCAAGCCCGCCGAGCAGACGCCGCTGTCCGCGCTCTTCTACGCGCACCTCGCCAGGGAGGCCGGCGTCCCCGCCGGCGTGCTCAACGTCGTGCCGGGATTCGGGCCCACGGCCGGGGCCGCCGTCGCCGCCCACATGGACGTCGACAAGGTCAGCTTCACCGGGTCCACGGAGGTCGGCCGCCTCGTCATGAGGGCCGCGGCCGAGAGCAACCTCAAGCCCGTGTCGCTCGAGCTGGGCGGCAAGTCTCCCGTCATCGTCTTCGACGACGCCGACCTCGACATGGCCGTTAACCTCGTCAACTTCGCCACCTACACCAACAAGGTATACTTACATACCATCTAGTCAGTGCGAGCACCGAGCACAGATCGAGCTAGCTTCTCATCGCCTCTTTTCATACAGGGCGAGATCTGTGTGGCCGGCACACGCATCTACGTGCAGGAAGGGATCTACGACGAGTTCGTCAAGAAGGCCGCCGAGCTCGCCAGGAAGTCCGTGGTCGGAGACCCGTTCAACCCGAGTGTCAGCCAAGGCCCCCAGGTATGACTATGACATGAGCAACGTCAGGGACCCTAGCTGCAAGGTGCAGCGACCAACTGAACACTGCTGTGAAATCGCAATGCAGGTTGACAAGGACCAGTACGAGAAGGTCCTCAGGTACATTGACATCGGGAAGCGCGAAGGCGCCACGCTGGTCACCGGAGGGAAGCCCTGCGGCGACAATAAGGGCTACTACATCGAGCCCACCATCTTCACGGACGTCAAGGTCAAGTGCTTCATTCACTCACCAAACCAGATTCTTTTCTCAATTGACATTGGGGCCAAAACAAACAAAATACTAACCCAAACATTTTTAACTATAATGTTCATTCATGCAGGACGACATGACGATCGCACAGGATGAAATCTTTGGGCCGGTGATGGCTCTCATGAAATTCAAGTACGTGTATATATACATGCGTGTCTTCCCTCAAGCAACATCTTTTTTCCCCTTTCAGTCTGACTGACACCTCGAGCTGCTGAGAGAGTCTGATGAAACCAACTCCAACTGCAAACGCGCTGCAGGACCGTGGAGGAGGTGATCCAGAAAGCGAACAACACCCGGTACGGCCTGGCCGCCGGCATCGTGACCAAGAACATCGACGTCGCCAACACCGTGTCGCGGTCCATCCGCGCCGGCGCCATCTGGATCAACTGCTACTTGGCGTTCGACCCGGACGCGCCGTTCGGCGGGTACAAGATGAGCGGGTTCGGCAAGGACATGGGCATGGACGCGCTCGACAAGTACCTGCAGACCAAGACCGTGGTCACTCCGCTGTACAACACTCCATGGCTCTGACCGACCTCATCCGGCCTTGTCCGATGAACAGTTCAACATCACAAACAAGAAGAAACATGTCTTGTAAGATACTCCAAAGGATCGGTTGCCTGTAGCTGTACTCTTACACCTGCATGGATTGTTTATGATGTAGTGCGATGTAGCATTCAGAACAATAAAGACATGTTTCGGACTGCATTCAGCTAGCTAGCTGTGCCGACTGCTGGTGTCTGATCGATCGGTTGAAGAGCATGTTTCAGTATTACTATTTCTTTTCACCGACAACCGTGTTGGTTTCTTGTGAACATTTTTTGGTGCCTATTTTCGCGATAGGAACATATGGCAATGCTTGGCATAGCAGAGATGCACGGGCGAATTTCTTCAAATAGGTATATATAAGCAGATGGAGACCGCCGTCGTTGTGGGGCTGCATCTTGTCTACGCTGCTGTCTCTGTCTGCTCTGCTCAGGATGACGGTATATCTGGCTATTTAACTCACAACCATTGACTTCCTGTGCATTCCTGTTTGTAAACTGTACTGTAAGGAACATGTTGCTTAGCTTTATGAATAACTTCTGGTATCATAAAGGTGCAAGTCACGTTCTGTTGAAATAATTCTTGCAAATTGGCAACTCTTCCTAATAAATAAATCAGGATCTCCCATCGGAGATGATCCTTTGTGATGTTGCTGCTAGAGAGCAGAGGAGTCTTATAAACCGAACTAACGAGGTGTTCGTACGTCTACTTATGTTTAAGTATAAAATATAAAACACAAGGACTTGTGTGTTTTATTGGCTAGGTGGGTGTGAATAGAGCCGGCGACCATTGTTCAAATTCCAATTTATATATAATTTAACATTTTTACTATTTAAATGTAGATGACCACAACGATGAATGATGGTTAAATAAGAACCAATAAAAATTCCTGCTATATATAATCTCTTGGCTTATTTACCAAAACTTCATGTAAGTATTTAAAACAAATAACTAGCTCACCAGCCAAACAATGGCTAGATATTTTTTTTCCCTGTTGACCAATGAATACAATGGAACACTAAAAACAGTAAAAAACCACTCAAATCACTCAAACAAACCGACCGGTGATTTGATGACTTGAAAAATTCCTAGGTTGATTAGGACATATGTAAAGACGAACTACCGAGTTGCTATACTAAAGTCGGCTTAGCCGGGCTGTAAAGTTGGTCTGGTCTAGATGCAAGGGCATCTCATCTTGGTTTTGGCACAACTAGACCTAAAAATTTCCCCTAAAAAAATCTCCAAATCCTCCGTTTCAAATTGAATTGAAATGAAACTTGACATGTAGCTTCACAAGGAGGTTAGAAAGATATGTGGAGAGTTTTAACCCATCCCATCCATCGAGTCGGTGTGAATTGATCAAACCGCTCTCTAGATCGGGGTCTTCTCCACAACCGACAAAAAGGAAAACTTCATGCTTGTGTGAGATCTTCTTAAACCACCTTGCAAATGTGATCCCAAGTACTCATAGCACGTAAAGAAGTCTAAGAAATTGGCCCAAAATACCCATGCAAACTGGAGCACCAAAATACCAAAAACAATTGAAATCGAACACCGAAATGGAAAGAGCAATAAAAAAAATAAGCAAACAAGTCAAAAAAATGAGCCACCATAAACCTAGGAGGTAAGGGACTCCATTGCCACAAGATTCATTGGCTACAGATTTAGATTATATAGATTTAATGATTTCTGCAGTGTCTAAATTATCTAAAGATTTTAATAATAGATTAGAGAAAGGGGAAAACCTACAAGGATGAAATGAAATGATGTGCTAGCGAGATAAAACTGGTTGGATTAGCATCCTCCATCCTTATAAGACTATTACACATTTCCAACTAGCACTTAAATCACTACCGGAATCCGAGGCTTTGCCGAGTGTCGGCCTCTTTGCCGAGTGCCTTTTGTCGGGCACTCGGTAAAGTTAGGCTCTCAGCAACGAGCCTCTTTACCGAGTGCTGGACACTCGGCACAGGACCCCACTCGGCAAAGACACGTTTGCCGAGTGTAAATGAAAGGGAATTAGGCTTACATCTATTTCCTAAATTGATTTTGGTGGTTGAATTGTCCAACACAAATAATTGGACTAACTAGTTTGCTATAGTTTATAAGTTCTACAGGAGCCAAAGGTACATAATAAGTCAATAAAAAGACCAAGAAAAAGGGTTCAAACAAAAGAGCAAAGGGAGAACCGAAGGCACCCTGGTCTGGCGCACCGGACTGTCGGGTGCACCACCGGACAGTGTCCGGTGCACCAGGGGACTCCAAGCTGAACTCTTCACCTTCGGGAATTTTTAGAGGAGCTCCGCTATAATTCACCGGACTGTCCGGTGCACCACCGGACAGTGTCCGGTACTCCAGAGGAGAGCGACTCTGAACTCGCCAGCTTCGGGAATCCGCTCCGCTAAAAATCACCGGACTGTCCGGTGAGTCACCGGACAGTGTCCGGTGCACACCGGACTGTCCGGTGTGACAGCGGAGCAACGACTAGTTCGCGCGCAACGGTCGACTGCAACGCATTAAATGCGCGCCTACGCGCGCAGAGGAGCAGAGCACGCGAGGGTGGCACACCGGACAGCCTACAGGGCCTGTCCGGTGCACCACCGGACAGCCAGGCGGGCCCACAAGATAGAGCTCAACGGTCGAACCCCAACGGCCTGTTGACGTAGGCTGGCGCACCGGACAGTGTCCGGTGGCGCACCGGACTGTCCGGTGCGCCATGCGACTGCAGCCTTCCAGCGGCCACTTTGTGGTGGTTGGGGCTATAAATACCCCAACCACCTCACATTCAAGGCATCCAAGTTTTCCACCTTCCAACCATTTACAAGAGCTCTAGCATTCAATTCTAGACACACTAAAGAGATCAAATCCTCTCCCAATTCCACTCAAAGCTTTAGCGATTAGAGAGAGTGATTGTTGTGTTCATTTGAGCTCTTGCGCTTGGATTGCTTCTTCTTTCTCATTCTTCTTGCGATCATCTCAATTGTAATCAAGGCAAGAGACACCAATTGTGTGGTGGTCCTTGCAGGGAAGTTTGGTTCCCGTTTGATTGAGAAGAGAAGCTCACTCGGTTCGAGGGACCGTTTGAGAGAGGGAAAGGGTTGAAAGAGACCCGGTCTTTGTGACCACCTCAACGGGGAGTAGGTTTGAGAGAACCGAACCTCGGTAAAACAAATCCTTGTGTCTCACTTCTTTACTCACTTGCGATTTGTTTTTACGCCCTCTCTCGGACTCGATTATATTTCTAACGCTAACCCGGCTTGTAGTTGTGATTAACTTTGTAAATTTCAGTTTCGCCCTATTCACCCCCCTCTAGGCGACTTTCAATTGGTATCGGAGCCCGGTGCTTCATTAGAGCCTAACCGCTCGAAGTGATGTCGGGAGATCACGCCAAGAGGGAAATGGAGACCGGCGACAAGCCCACTACAAGCCACGGGAAGACTTCATCGGAAGAGTCCCGCAACAAGGGAAAGGGGAAGGAGAAGAAATCCTCTTCCCACAAGTCGCATCGGAGAGGCGACAAACACAAGAAGATGAGGAAAGTGGTCTACTACGAGACCGACAGTTCATCACCATCGACCTCTGGCTCCGAAGCGCCGTCCGTTACTTCTAAGCGCCATGAGCGCAAGAAGTATAGTAAGATTCCCCTATGCTATCCCCATATTTCAAAGCGTACTCCTTTGCTCCCCGTTCCATTAGGCAAACCACCGATTTTTGATGGTGAAGATTATAATATGTGGAGTGACAAAATGAGGCATCATCTAACCTCACTCCACGCAAGCATATGGAATGTTGTTGAGTTTGGTGTACAGGTACCATCCATAGGGGATGAAGACTATGACTCGGACGAAGTGGCCCAAATTCACCACTTTAACTCCCAAGCCACCACTATACTCCTTGCCTCTGTAAGTCGAGAGGAGTATAATAAGGTGCAAGGGTTAAAGAGTGCGAAGGAAATTTGGGACGTACTCAAGACCGCGCACGAAGGAGACGAGGTGACAAAGATCACCAAGCGGGAGACGATCGAGGGGGAGCTCGGTTGCTTCATGCTTCACCAAGGGGAGGATCCACAAGCTATGTACAACCGCTTGAAGACCTTGGTGAACCAAGTGCGCAACCTCGGGAGCGAAAAATGGGATGACCATGAGATGGTCAAGGTTATTCTTAGATCCCTCGTATTTCTTAACCCTACGCAAGTTCAATTAATTCGAGGTGATCCTAGATATAAGCTAATGTCTCCCGAGGAGGTTATAGGAAAATTTGTGAGCTTTGAGCTAATGATTAAAGGCTCAAAGAAAATCATCGAGCAAGGTACCTCCTCCACGCCCGAAGCACAACCGGTGGCATTCAAGGTGACGGAGGAGAAGAAGGAGTCTACATCAAGTAGACAACCAATCGATGCCTCCAAGCTCGACAATGAGGAAATGACGCTTATCATCAAAAGCTTCCGCCAAATCCTCAAGCAAAGGAGGGGAAAAGATTACAAGCCCCGCTCAAAGAAAGTGTGCTACAAATGTGGTAAGCCCGGTCATTTCATTGCTAAATGTCCATTATCTAGTGATAGTGACAGGGGCGACGACAAGAAGGGGAGAAGAAAGGAGAAGAAGAGGTACTACAAGAAGAAGGGCGGCGATGCCCATGTTTGCCGGGAGTGTGACTCCGACGAGAGCTCCACCGACTCCTCCTCCGACGAGGACGCCGCCAACATCGCCGTCACCAAGGGACTTCTCTTCCCCAACGTCAGCCACAAGTGCCTCATGGCAAAAGACGGCAAAAAGAAGAAGGTTAAATCCAAATCCTCCACTAAATATGAGTCCTCTAGTGATGATAATGCTAGTGATGAGGAGGATAATTTGCGTACCCTTTTTGCCAACCTAAACATGCAACAAAAAGAAGAATTAAATGAATTAATTAGTGCTATCCATGAAAAGGATGATCTCTTGGACTCCCAAGAGGACTTCCTAATCAAGGAAAACAAAAGGCATGTTAAGGTTAAAAATGCTTACGCTCTAGAAGTTGAAAAATGTGAAAAATTGTCTAGTGAGCTAAGCACTTGCCATGATACTATTGCCAACCTTAGAAATGAAAATGCTAAACTTATTGCTAAGGTTGATTCTAATGTTTGTAATGTTTCAATTCCCAATCTTAGAGATGATAATGTTGATTTACTTGCTAAGATTAAAGAATTGAATGATTCTCTTGCTAGCCTTAGGATTGAAAATGAAAAATTAATTGCTAAGGCTAAAGATTTTGATGTTTGCAATGTTACTATTTCCAACCTTAGAAGTGAAAATGATATATTACATGCTAAGGTTGTAGAATTAAAATCTTGCAAACCCTCTACATCTACCGTTAAGCATGTTTCCATTTGCACTAGATGTAGAGATGTTGATATTGATGCTATCCATGATCATGTGGCTTTAATTAAACTACAAAATGATCATATAGCTAAATTAGATGCTTAAATTACCGAGCATAACTTAGAAAATGAAAAATTTAAATTTGCTCGTAGTATGCTCTATAGTCGGAGACGCCCTGGCATCAAGGATGGCATTGGCTTCCAAAAGGGGGACAATGTCAAACTTAATGCCCCTCCTAAGAAATTGCCTAACTTTGTTAAGGGCAAGGCTCCCATGCCTCAGGATAACGAGGGTTACATTTTGTACCCTGCCGGTTATCCCGAGAGCAAGATTAGGAGAATTCACTCTAGGAAGTCTCACTCTGGCCCTAATCATGCTTTTATGTATAAGGGTGAGACATCTAGCTCTAGGCAACCAACCCGTGCTAAGTTGCCTAAGAAGAAAACTCCTAGTGCATCAAATGATCATGACATTTCATTCAAAACTTTTGATGCATCTTATGTTTTGACTAACAAATCCGGCAAGGTAGTTGCCAAGTTTGTTGGGGGCAAACACAAGGGCTCCAAGACTTGTGTTTGGGTACCCAAAGTTCTTGTGTCTAATGCCAAAGGACCCAAAACCGTTTGGGTACCTAAAGTCAAGAACTAAATTTGTTTTGTAGGTTTATGCATCCGGGGGCTCAAGTTGGATCATCGATAGCGGGTGCGCAAACCACATGACAGGGGAGAAGAAGATGTTCTCCTCCTACGAGAAAAAACAAGATCCCCAACGAGCTATCACATTCGGGGATGGAAACCAAGGTTTGGTCAAAGGTTTGGGTAAAATAGCTATATCTCCTGACCATTCTATTTCCAACGTTTTTCTTGTGGATTCCTTAGATTATAACTTGCTTTCCGTTTCCCAATTATGTCAAATGGGCTACTACTGTCTGTTTACTAATGTAGGTGTCACTGTCTTTAGAAGAAGTGATGATTCAATAGCATTTAAGGGAGTGTTAGAGGGTCAGCTATACTTGGTAGATTTTGATAGAGCTGAACTCGACACTTGCTTAATAGCTAAGACTAACATGGGTTGGCTCTGGCACCGCCGACTAGCCTATGTTGGGATGAAGAATCTTCATAAACTTCTAAAGGGAGAGCACATTTTAGGATTAACAAATGTTCATTTTGAGAAAGACAAGATCTGTAGCGCATGCCAAGCCGGGAAGCAAGTTTGTGTTCATCATCCGCATAAGAACATCATGACGACTGACAGGCCACTGGAGCTCCTACACATGGATCTATTCGGCCCGATTGCTTACATAAGCATCGGCGGGAGTAAGTACTGTCTAGTTATTGTGGATGATTATTCTCGCTTCACTTGGGTGTTCTTTTTGCAGGAAAAATCTCAAACCCAAGAGACCTTAAAGGGATTCTTGAGACGAGCTCAAAATGAGTTCGGCTTAAGGATCAAGAAAATTAGAAGCGACAACGGGACGGAGTTCAAGAATTCACAAATTGAAGGCTTCCTTGAGGAGGAGGGCATTAAGCATGAGTTCTCCTCTCCCTACACGCCACAACAAAATGGTGTAGTGGAGAGAAAGAATAGAACTCTATTGGACATGGCAAGAACCTTGCTTGATGAGTAGAAGACGCCGGATCGATTTTAGGCCGAGGCGGTCAACACCGCCTGCTACGCCATCAACCGGTTGTATCTACACCGAATCCTCAAGAAGACATCATACGAACTCCTAACTGGTAAAAAGCCCAACATTTCATATTTTAGAGTCTTTGGTAGCAAATGCTTTATTCTTGTTAAAAGAGGTAGAAAATCTAAATTTGCTCCTAAGACTGTAGAAGGCTTTTTACTAGGATATGATTCAAACACAAGGGCATATAGAGTCTTTAACAAGTCCTTAGGACTAGTTGAAGTTTCTTGTGACGTTGTGTTTGATGAAACTAACGGCTCTCAAGTAGAGCAAGTTGATCTTGATGAGATAGGTAATGAAGAGGCTCCGTGCATCGTGCTAAGGAACATGTCCATTGGGGATGTGTGTCCTAAGGAATCCGAAGAGCCACCACATGCACAAGATCAACCATCCTCCTCCACGCAAGCATCTCCACCAACTCAAAATGAGGACGAGGCTCAAATTGATGAGGGAGAAAATCAAAATGATGAGCCACCTCAAGATGATGGCAATGATCAAGGGGGAGATGCAAATGATCAAGACAAGGAGGATGAAGAACCAAGGCCACCACACCCAAGAGTCCACCAAGCAATCCAACGAGATCACCCCGTCGACACCATCCTCGGCGACATTCATAAGGGGGTAACCACTCGATCTCGTGTTGCACATTTTTGTGAGCATTACTCTTTTGTTTCCTCTATTGAGCCACATAGGGTAGAGGAAGCACTCCAAGATTCGGATTGGGTGATGGCGATGCAAGAGGAGCTCAACAATTTCACTAGGAACGAGGTATGGCATTTAGTTCCACGTCCTAACCAAAATGTTGTAGGAACCAAATGGGTCTTCCGCAACAAACAAGATGAGCATGGTGTGGTGACAAGGAACAAAGCCCGACTTGTGGCCAAGGGATATTCACAAGTCGAAGGTTTGGATTTCGGTGAAACCTATGCACCCGTAGCTAGGCTTGAGTCCATTCGTATATTATTAGCCTATGCTACTTACCATGGCTTCAAGCTTTATCAAATGGACGTGAAGAGTGCCTTCCTCAACGAACCAATCAAGGAAGAGGTCTATGTTGAGCAACCTCCCGACTTTGAAGACAATGAGTATTCTAACCATGTCTATAGGCTCTCTAAGGCGCTTTATGGGCTCAAGCAAGCCCCAAGGCATAGTATGAATGCCTAAGAGATTTCCTTATTGCTAATGGCTTCAAAGTCGGCAAGGCCGATCCTACTTTATTTACTAAGACTCTTGCAAATGATTTGTTCATATGCCAAATTTATGTTGATGATATTATATTTGGGTCTACTAACGAATCTACATGTGAGGAATTTAGTAGGATCATGACACAGAAATTCGAGATGTCGATGATGGGGGAGTTGAAGTACTTCTTAGGTTTCCAAGTGAAGCAACTCCAAGAAGGCACCTTCATCAGCCAAACGAAGTATACTCAAGACATTCTAAACAAGTTTGGGATGAAGGATGCCAAGCCCATCAAGACTCCCATGGGAACCAATGGGCATCTCGACATCGACACGGAAGGTAAATCCGTCGATCAAAAGGTATACCGGCCGATGATAGGTTCGTTACTCTATTTATGTGCATCTCGACCGGACATAATGCTTTCCGTATGCATGCGTGCAAGATTCCAAGCCGACCCTAAGGAATCTCACCTTACGGTCGTAAAACGAATCTTGAGATATTTGGCTTATACTCCTAAGTTTGGGCTTTGGTACCCTCGGGGATCCACATTTGATTTAATTGGTTATTCGGATGCCGATTGGGCAGGGTGCAAAATTAATAGAAAGAGCACATCGGGGACATGCCAGTTCTTGGGAAGGTCTGTGGTGTCTTGGGCTTCAAAGAAGCAAAATTCTGTGGCTCTTTCAACCGCCGAAGCCGAGTATATTGCCGCAGGCCATTGTTGCGCGCAATTACTTTGGATGAGGCAAACCCTTAGGGACTATGGTTACAAATTAACCAAAGTTCCTCTTCTATGTGATAATGAGAGTGCAATCCGCATGGCGGATAATCCCGTTGAGCATAGCCGCACTAAACACATAGCCATTCGGTATCATTTCTTAAGGAATCACCAACAAAAGGGGGATATCGAGATTGCATATATTAACACTAAAGATCAATTAGCCGATATCTTTACCAAGCCACTAGATGAACAAACTTTTACCAAACTTAGGCATGAGTTAAATATTCTTTATTCTAGGAATTTCTTTTGACGTCTTGCATACATAGCTCATATATTACCCCATTGATCATGTCTCTTTTTGTTGGTGTTTCGAAACCCGGGGGGTCCCTGGACCGACGAGTGAGTTGTCGCCGCATGCCCCAGCCCAGATGGGTCGACGCGAGGCGGAACGCGAAGGGGGGAAAGGAAGCAGCCGGAGGGAGGCAGGCGTGAGAGAGTGGATCCCGCGGCCTTCGTGTTAGCCCCGCGCCTGAGTCGGGTGCGCTTGTAGTAGGGGAATACAAGCGTCCACGCGGGAGTGGGAGCGAGCGGCCTTGCGCGAGCGCCGTCTCGTCCTTCTCCGCGCGGGCCAACCCTCTGTAAGAGGGCCCTGGTCCTTCCTTTTATAGGCGTAAGGAGAGGATCCAGGTGTACAATGGGGGGTGTAGCAGAGTGCTACGTGTCTAGCGGAGGAGTGCTAGCGCCCTAAGTACATGCCGTCGTGGCAGCCGTAGAGGTTTTGGCACCCGGTTCGTGTGGTGTCGTGGCCGTCGAAGGAGTGCTGGAGCCTGGCGGAAGGACAGCTGTTGGGGCTGTCGAGTCCTTGCTGACGTCCTCTTGCTTCCGTAAGGGGGCCGAGAGCCACCGTCGTCACAGAGTGTGCGGGGCGCCATCATTGCCTATCTGGCGGAGCGAGCCAGATGGGACGCCGGTCTTGTTCCCTATAGCCTGAGTCAGCTCGGGGTAGGGTAATGATGGTGCCTCCTGTCGACGTGGTCGGTCCGCGCCCTAGGTTGGGCGATGTGGAGGCTCCTCCGAGGTCGAGGTCGAGTCTGTCTTCCGTGGCCGTGGTCGAGTCCGAGCCCCTGGGTCGGGCAAGGCGGAGACCGTCGGCTGAGGCCAGGGCTGAGTCCGAGCCCTGGGGTCGGGCGAAGCGGAGTCCGTCTTCTCCTGGGGTCGAGCCCATGTCCGAGCCCTGGGGTCGGGCGAGGCGGAGTTCGTCGTCTTCCGGGGCTGAGCCCGAGTCCGAGCCTTGGGTCGCGCGGAGCGGAGTTCGCCGTCTTCCGGGGCTGAGCCCGAGTCTGAGCCCTGTGTGACGGAACCTCCCAAGTAATCAGGCCCACCTACAGTTGTCCTTGTCTAACAGACATCAGACACCCTGTAGATGTTCCTAAGTTACTCGAAAAGCTCGGTATCTTTCCTTACCTCACCAGGAACGTTTCACCCGTCTTGCAGACATTACAGATCATCGGAGATGAAGATATGCGGAAGCGAATTACATAAACTTACATTTATTTCCAAAAGTAAGCTTGAGTTATTTATTTACAGACCAGGCTAAAGTGAGTGCATAAAAGTAATAATTATACAAACCAGGGAGACACAAACTTCTCCCAAAAGACCATAACCAAAAGATCCTAGATGGAGGACCGAGTCCTCCCGCACTTCAATCTTGTTTTTCTTCTTTGGGAACCACCTTAGCACAGAAGCAGCAAAAGTCTGCTACTTCCCCACCTAAAAACAACAAAGGGATAAACCCTGAGTATGGAATTACTCAGCAAGTCTTACCCGACTAAGGAAAAGACTCTCAAGGGTATGCTGGTTATATGGGAGTCAAGGTAAGGCTTTTCAGTAATCAAAGACTCTGTTTTGCAGAAATGCTTACTAAAGTGGATCCTTAAAAATCCAGTTTTATTTGTCAAGTTAGGTAAAATTACCTGCACTAGAGTTCTTTCTACCCTAGATCAATCACTGGTCCTGTACTAGCCAATTTCTTTAACAAAAACCCATCATCTTAAGTGGAATGCTACGTGTAAGTCAGTGGCCAAGTCTCCATAACCGCGGAGGTACGGCGATCCGAATCGATTATACTCAGCTGAGGATCTCCAATCACACGACATATGTAGCACTTAACCCTTGCATATGTCAACCCGCCACCGGGGTTCTTAAGACCGGATCAGGTTCACGCAAACCGAGAGCACAGATACACCACCGTCCAGCCTCTTGCCACGGAGGGTACACGCTACTCTCGCCACCGCTCCACTCCCATTTCGTGTTATCTTATTCCGGCCTTAGTCTGCCCGAGGCAAGGCTTACCCATGACGAGGCATGTGACCAGCTAAAGGGTACTCGGTCAGCAGGCTTACATCGAGACGGCCCTTAATCGACTCAGACGGAGACACTACACCGAGACTCTCTTTCTCGTGCAAGTCACCCGCCCGGTCTCAGCTTAATTATTTCAAAACCCAAAGTCTGGTACCTGGTAGAGGTACATCTTTTCTGGATGTTGAATCTATCAAGGCCTTTGACAGATTCACCATCAAGTTTTATTTTTGAAAACATCCCTCCCACTTTGCCAAACATCTTTTGTAAAACAAATCCTTTTGTTTCTCTAAAGCAATACTAAGCATAGTAAAACCTTTTTGTAAAAACAGGATTTCAAGGAGGGTAATCAAGATCAAGGAAGGTAATGCAGGAATTGTTTAATCAATCAACTCCTATCACCTAATGCAGCAAGCAAGTGAGAAAGATTTTAAAAACATCAAGGAAGGTGGCAAATGCACCGGGGCTTGCCTTTGTTATCAGAGGTGTCTTGCTCGGATCCACAGATATCAAAATAAAAGCAGTTGTCTGCCTGGGGATCAGAGGTGGGTGGTATCCCTTCTTCAGAAACCTCTTCTTCTTCTTCGTGCTCTAATATAACCATATACATGCATAAGAATGGATGTCATGGAATGCTCATGAGGATGCAAGGATAACATAAACTTATTATTTATGTCTTGAGTACAACTTTCCTTCACGGTACTCCGAGAACCTAGGGTTTCCGGAGTCAGTAAAGGAGTTCATGGAGCAGGGGGGGTGGTTTTGGGTTTAGTGATCAAACAAGGTTCAAATCAAACCAAACTCTACCCATGGCTTCTAAATAATGTGAAAAGCTCACATAAAAAGTTTGGGGAATTTTGGACTTATTATTTATTTTCTAAAAATCCAGAACCATAGGTTTAGGCTGTTTTAAATATCCTAAAATTCCCTATTCAAACTAAAAATCATAAAACTATTTTTTATTAAATACTATGGAAAATAACAAGTCTAGGAAAATTGGTCTCATATTTTTAGGATTTTCCTACCATTTTCTACAGATTTCTAAAGCTCCACTGAAAAAGAAAAGGAAAAACTCTTAAACAGTATTGGGCCGATTCAGGTCCAGCCGGCCCAAGCCCGAGCGGATTTGCGCGCGCCCGCGCCCGCGAGGCAACTTTGCGCAGAGGCCCTCGGCGTTTTTCTTAACTGGAGATAGGTTCGTTTACTGTTTTTCTAAGTCGCTGACAGTTCACGAAAAGGCCCTCGGGTTTCTGTCAATTCACAACCGCACGTCCCCGACGGCGCTCGCGCACGGCCGCGCTCCGGCGAGCCAGCAGACCGGCCGAACGGGGCAACGGCTGAGCTCTCCGAGCGGTGGACATGGAATTGGGGTCAGCCTAACTACTTTCCCCAACATAATTGCACTATTGGTGGATCATGGAGCTCCGGCCACGGTGACCGTAAGCAACGTGGTGAAATGATCGCGTTCCCGGCGACCCATGGCGGTCTAGCTCGATTCAATGCTTCGGTAAGCATCAAGAGGACACAAAGATGTTGAAACAAGAGAACCGAGGGTGAGATCGGACCTGAAACGGGCTGTCCACGGCGAGCTCGATTCACGGCGGCGGAAAATGGATTTGGGGGAAACTCAAAATTCTAGCTCGTCGGTGATCAACTGGAGGCAATACGGGGTGTCGAGGTGCTTGACTACCATACGGACCTAGGGGCACGCTCAATTTATAGGCGCCGGGGGCGGTGATCCGTGAATTTGGATGGCGCGGTGGCGGTCGGAGATGGGGAAGAGGCTTGGCGCACGGTGAATACGTGTCGACTGCCGTGGCAAGCTCCCCGTCGATGATGGGATGGCCTAGAGGAGTCACGGTGACGAGGTGTAAAGACAGAGCCACGCGGCGGACGCCGGCAATGGCTCGACGGCGGTGAAATCCGTATCCCCGAGCGGAGAGCAAGGGGGAGGAAAGCGCTACAGCTGGCCGGAGTGGTTTACAGCTCACCGGCGGCGAGGACTCGCACTGGCCGTGCTTATCCAAGGACTACTGAGCACGAATCGTGACGAGCCATGATCGACGGCGGCGGCTACCGGCGACGAGCGCGATTAGAATCTTCTTCAGTGAGTCTGGCACTGTACCATGGGAATACCGGTTCAGAGTGACTGACAGTCCAGTTTCCAGAGCCCATAACTTCCAATTTTGTGCAGCAACTCGATTGCCTTTCTTAAACAAAATTGTAGAGCAATATACCATCTACAATTCGACTATAGGACTTGAACATATTTGAGCACTGGATCATGCTTGAATCTGAGCTAGAAGTTGATGTCAGTTCACTGCTAAACAGAATTTCAGTTCAAAACAACCTGACAGTCGAACTTTGATGGGGCTTTTCTCTAAATTTCTCATAACAACTAATCTCATACTCTTTAGCAAAGTTGTTCCCCTATGATTAGGCTTCAACTTTGATGTGGTGACCTAGGGCAAAAACCCTATACTTTGTAAATTACAAAGCCCCAAAGTTGAGCCCATTCACTGTTTTTCAGACTTAGAACAAAACTCAAATGAGGTCCATTTTGCATTAAAGTCCAAAACTTAGGGTTTGGCCTTCAAGTCCACATATTTGTGATCCAATTGACTTGAAACACTTATTTGACTTGGTTTTTGCACTTTAGCCCAAAAGTGGACTAATTTTGCACATAGGCCCCTAGGGTTTGGTTTAGGGTTTTCCAGGGTTCCAATTAGGGTTTCTGGTATCCCAGGGGTATAAAAGGAATTCAAGTTTGTTCTTGGAGTCATTTTATGACTTTTATCCTAAAGTCTTTAGGTTTTCTTAACTTGGGTTAAGCTTTACCCCTTTAACCACTATTTAGGGTTAAGTCCTTAAACCAGGGTCCTATTTGTAAAACAGTAAAACAATACAACTTGTTTGAAATTTTTGCCTAGTGAATGCACTCTAGGTGTATCAAACATATGCAATGCCCATGCTCATGATGCCATGCTCAAGTTTTAGTTATAGTAACACCAGGGGTGTTACATCCTTCCCCCCATAAAAGAATCTCGTCCCGAGATTTAAAGTCCTAGGGTGAGTAATGGAAAAGGAAATGTGTCATGTTTTTATTTCCTGATTTTTGGTACAAGGCAGGGGTGGTGTGGGGGTTCATTCCTTTATTACACAGCTATACAAACTTTACAACTTACAAGAGGCTAGAAAGCCTGGGAAATTCTTATCTAAGAAGTCTTGGGTTTCCCATGTAGCCTCATTTTCCGAATGCTGGTTCCACTGTATCTTATAAAACTTGAGAGTCTTTCTCCGGGTAACCCTGTCCTTTTGATCCAGAACTCGAATAGGATGTTCCGAGTACGTTAAATCTGGTTCCAGGACAACATCAGTCACTTCAACGGTTCGATCGGGAACCCGAAGACACTTCTTCAATTGTGACACGTGGAACACATTATGCACAGCAGACAATGTTTCGGGAAGTTGAAGTTGATACGCCACTGGCCCATATCTTTGAAGAATAGGGAATGGACCAATGTACCTGGGTGCAAGTTTTCCCTTTACCCCGAAACGCGATACTCCCTTTATTGGTGAAACTTTTAAGTAGACGTAGTCTCCTTCTAAGAAGTATAAGGGCATTCGCCGTTTGTCTGCATAACTCTTCTGACGAGCCTGTGCCTTCTTCATATTATGAACTATTTTCTGAACCTTTTCTTCGGTTTCTTTTACCATATCAGGCCTAAAGAAATACCTTTCACCAGGTTCAGACCAATTTAGCGGAGTCCGACACCGTCGCCCATATAAAGCTTCAAAGGGTGCCATCTTGATACTTTCCTGATAACTGTTATTGTATGAAAACTCCGCCAAAGGTAAACATTCATCCCATTTCAGTGAGAAATCCAGGACACATGCCCGCAGCATATCTTCCAGTATTTGGTTCACTCTCTCAGTCTGCCCACTAGTCTGAGGATGATAGGCCGAACTGTGGAGTAACTTAGTACCCAAAGATTTGTGAAGTGCTTCCCAAAACTTGGCTACAAATTGAGGTCCACGATCCGACACTATGGTCTTTGGAACACCATGCAGACTAAGAATACGAGCAATGTACAATTGGGCGTAGACAGTAACCGGGGAATTTGTCTTGACCGGCAGAAAATGAGCAACCTTTGTAAGTCGATCAACAATCACCCAGATAGAGTCGTACCCTTTTGCGGTCCTGGGCAATCCCACAATGAAGTCCATGCTTATGTCTTCCCATTTCCATGTTGGTATTGGTAAGGACTGCAATGGACCGGTGGCTTTCATGTGTATGGCCTTGACACGTTTGCAAGTGTCACATCTAGCCACATAGCGTGCAATTTCAATCTTCATCTTCGTCCACCAGTAATGTTGCTTTAAATCGTGGTACATCTTAGTGCTTCCGGGATGAATAGAATAGCGACTAAGATGTGCTTCATCTAAGATTTGCTGGCGGAGTTCTTCATTCTTCGGCACTACTATGCGGTTGTTGAACCATAACACACCTTGATCATCTTCCTTGAAACATTGGGCTGTTCCAGCCCTGATCTTCTCTCGTATGTGCTTCATGCCCAGATTATCCTTTTGAGCATCAATTATCCTTTGCAAAATGGTTGACTCAAGCTTTAGTTGATTCAGAGTCCCTTGCTGGATTATCCCCAGGTTTAACTTCTCCATTTCTTGACACAAAGTGTTTTCGGAGGTCTTTACCATAAGACAGTGGCAGGAAGTCTTGCGACTCAATGCATCTGCCACCACATTGGCCTTACCTGGGTGATAATGGATTTCCAGTTCATAGTCTTTAATAAGCTCAAGCCATCGTCTTTGCCTCATATTTAACTCTGACTGGGAAAATATATACTTCAAACTCTTATGATCAGTATATATGTGGCAGATATTTCCCAGCAGATAGTGACGCCATATTTTCAGGGCATGAACCACCGCAGCTAGCTCGAGATCATGGGTTGGATAATGCTCTTCATGTCGGCGTAACTGCCTTGAAGCATACGCAATTACTCGGCCCTCTTGCATCAGCACACAGCCGAGTCCACTGCCTGACGCATCACAGTATACATCAAAAGGTTTAGTGATGTCCGGTTGAGCCAATACCGGAGCAGTGGTCAATAGTGTCTTCAGTTGCTCAAAGGCTTCGTTACACTTAGAAGACCAATTAAACTTAGTATCATTTTTCAATAAACTTGTGATTGGCTTCACAAGCTTAGAAAAATCAGGTATGAATCTGCGATAGTATCCTGCTAGTCCAAGAAAACTCCGGACTTGGTGAACAGTCGTTGGAGGTTTCCACTCCAGAATATCCTTGACCTTGCTAGGATCTACCGCAATTCCCTTGGCTGATAACACGTGCCCCAGAAATTGAATTTCTTCCAGCCAGAACGCGCACTTGCTGAACTTGGCATACAGCTGATGTTCCCTCAGGCGCGTCAATACAACCCGTAGGTGCTGAGCATGCTCCTCTTCATTTTTAGAGTATATCAAAATATCGTCGATGAAGACCACCACGAACTTGTCTAACTCGGGCATGAACACCGAGTTCATCAAATAGGTGAAGTGGGCAGGAGCATTTGTGAGCCCGAAAGACATTACCAAGTATTCAAATAATCCATATCGCGTAGTAAACGCGGTCTTCGGTATATCTTCGGGCCGAATACGGATTTGATGATAGCCCGACCTGAGATCAATTTTGGAAAATACTCTCGCCCCAGTCAGTTGATCAAATAAGATATCGATCCTTGGAAGAGGGTACTTATTCTTAATGGTGACCTCATTTAGGGGTCGATAGTCCACGCACATGCGCAAGGTTTGATCCTTCTTCTTCACAAAGATGGCGGGACAACCCCATGGGGACGAGCTTGGCCGGATAAATCCCTTATTCAGCAGATCTTGTAATTGAATCTTCAATTCTGCTAACTCATTAGGGGGCATACGGTACGATCTTCGAGAGATGGGAGCCGTACCGGGCTTTAGCTCAATTACGAATTCTACATCTCTTTCTGGGGGTAGTCCAGGCAAATCTTCCGGAAATACATCTGGAAACTCACATACTACCGGAATGTTCTTGATCTCCGGTACAATGGCTTCAAATATTCTACCAGAAGCTTTGGCTGGATTGGTTTTGGGGAGAGACAAGAAAATTTCTTCTTGATTATAACTCAACCTGACGGTTCTGAGTTCAGTGTTGAGAACTGCCTTGTGTTGGGTTAACCAATTCATACCCAAAATTACATCTATATCCTGGCCTTTTAGAACAATCATGTTAGCAGGAAAGTTCCGTTCGGCCATAGTTACTGGCACTCCATAGGCCACTTCTTTAGTAAAAATATGTCCCCCAGGTGAATGAATTTTAAATCCTTCTTTTGATTCATGACATGCAATATGATGTTGCTCCACAAATGTCTTGCTAATGAAGGTATGTGAAGCACCAGAATCAAAAAGAATAATTGCAGGGTGACTGGCCACAGGGAACGTACCCATCATCACCGGCTCTCCCTCCGGTGTGGTAGCCACTTGCGTATAATATACTCGCCCCGTTTTCTTGGTATTCTTGCCCGAAGTACTTCCCTTGCCTGGAGCAGAATTTCCCGATCCTTGCTGATTATTGGCCTGATTTTGCCGAGGATAGGGACAATCTTTAATAAAATGCCCAGATTTGCCACAGTTAAAACATCCAGTTGAAGAACTTGGCAGAGCAGGGAATCGAGTGCCTGGGGCACCCGGCTGACTTTGGACAGTGGGGGCTTTGTTGGGACGAATAATTATGGGCTGCTTGAAAGGGAAAGTTGGTGCACTTTAACGGTTCTGGTTAGAGGGCCGGAGAATAAACCGTTGCCTCTTTACCGGGCCCTGATTAGGCCGATCACCACTGAATCCCTTACTTTTCCCAGAATTTGCATATTTGGCCTCCACAGATAAGGCTGTGCTGACAACCTTCCCATAAGTAAGATCAATACATGCAGCCATTTTTCGCTGCATCCGATCGTTCAGACCTCTCATAAAACAATTCCTTTTCTTCAAATCCGTGTTCACCTGATCAATTGCATATTGGGACAGGTGATTGAACTTGTTGAGATACTGATTCACAGTATCTCCCCCTTGTTTCAGTTTCATAAACTCTTCTTGTTTCATGTGCAGCACTCCCTCAGGAATGTAATGCTCGCGGAATGCTGCTTTGAACTCGTTCCATGTAATTTGATGGTTGTCCGGTTGTATGGCCACAAAGTTCCCCCACCAAGTACTGGCAGGGCCTCGGAGTTGCTGGGCCGCAAACAATGGCTTCTGGGTTTCCGAACAACGAAGAAGGCCAAACTTCTGTTCGATGACTCGTATCCATTCGTCGGCTTCGAGTGGGTCTTCTGCTTTGATGAAGAGTGGCGGACGAGTCTCGGAGAAATCCAGATACGTAGTCTCACGGGGACCTTGCTGGAATCCTCTTCCTGCTTGTTGCTGAAGCTGTTGCTGACCCGCCATCTCCCTCAGGAAGCGGGTGTTGTCGGCTGTAGCATTCACCAAGGCAGCAATTGCCTCGGCCAGTGTGGGCGGAACTGGAGGTGGATTCGGGGTAACATCCCGACCCCCGGATGTTCTGGCTGCATCCTGTCCGCGAGTCCGGATCGGCATCTGAGGCAAAAACATTTGAATAACATAATGTGCCAAAGAAAACCTTCCGTTTTACATTACTATAAAGAGTAATGGTACAGACTCGATATTACACAACAGGATACATTACCCATTTTACAAAAGTTTAACCTATTATACAACAGTACACCCTACAATACACTACTCTACTTTTATTACACCATTAGTCCTGCTTTCCGTTGCTTTTGGCGGCTTCGTTGTCAGGTGTGGGAGTCCAGACGTCCACCAACCTCAAAGAAGGAGGGGGTTCATACAAGTCTAACTCCCCACCCAACGCGCGTCCCGCAACGTGAGAGGGTCCGGCTTCCGCCTCAGCAGAGTGTGCAGGCTCACTAGGGTGTAGTTGCGAGTAGAGCACATGGACTTCCTCATGCAATGTATTGCAGTAGACCTGCAGGTTGTCGACAGCTGAGCTAAGTTCTGTAATTCGGGCCTGAGCCCTTGCTTCCTTAGCACATACCAACATATGTGACTGTACTGCCCAATCAAGTGCTAGGTCCCGATCAGCCAGCTGATCCTGCAAGTGACGGATATCTCTTCTTAGTTCATTTATCCTATCTCCGTCTGCAATCCACGCATTGGTCCTATGTCGCAACATTGCTTGAAGTCGACTCACTTCGGCTTCCAAGTCTCCTATGGGATCATTACTCCCACTGCTACTGCTTTCGTGTCGAGGGGCCAATTGATGCCGGGGTACTCCAATTGGTCCCGTTGACTTGCGGGCCGTTAGCCTCGTGCGTGGCAGCATCTTTCTAAGGGGGAAAATTTATTAGCATAATTCTTAGCATGATGCATGAGTAAGTACAGAATCAACCTTGGTTGATTCAACCTTCTATACGTTGCACTCTTCCTAACTGGTCTTTAATATAAACTCTTCAGAATACTTAGGTAAGAAGAGAAAAGAATCTTTAGGTAAGACTTTTGAAAATCTTTTTGAAGATGCCTTATAATATCTGCAAAGAAGGGCTACGCTCCGATACCAGCTGTGACGGAACCTCCCAAGTAATCAGGCCCACCTACAGTTGTCCTTGTCTAACAGACATCAGACACCCTGTAGATGTTCCTAAGTTACTCGAAAAGCTCGGTATCTTTCCTTACCTCACCAGGAACGTTTCACCCGTCATGCAGACATTACAGATCATCGGAGATGAAGATATGCGGAAGCGAATTACATAAACTTACATTTATTTCCAAAAGTAAGCTTGAGTTATTTATTTACAGACCAGGCTAAAGTGAGTGCATAAAAGTAATAATTATACAAACCAGGGAGACACAAACTTCTCCCGAAAGACCATAACCAAAAGATCCTAGATGGAGGACCGAGTCCTCCCGCACTTCAATCTTGTTTTTCTTCTTTGGGAACCACCTTAGCACAGAAGCAGCAAAAGTCTGCTACTTCCCCACCTAAAAACAACAAAGGGATAAACCCTGAGTATGGAATTACTCAGCAAGTCTTACCCGACTAAGGAAAAGACTCTCAAGGGTATGCTGGTTATATGGGAGTCAGGGTAAGGCTTTTCAGTAATCAAAGACTCTGTTTTGCAGAAATGCTTACTAAAGTGGATCCTTAAAAATCCAGTTTTATTTGTCAAGTTAGGTAAAATTACCTGCACTAGAGTTCTTTCTACCCTAGATCAATCACTGGTCCTGTACTAGCCAATTTCTTTAACAAAAACCCATCATCTTAAGTGGAATGCTACGTGTAAGTCAGTGGCCAAGTCTCCATAACCGCGGAGGTACGGCGATCCGAATCGATTATACTCAGCTGAGGATCTCCAATCACACGACATATGTAGCACTTAACCCTTGCATATGTCAACCCGCCACCGGGGTTCTTAAGACCGGATCAGGTTCACGCAAACCGAGAGCACAGATACACCACCGTCCAGCCTCTTGCCACGGAGGGTACACGCTACTCTCGCCACCGCTCCACTCCCATTTCGTGTTATCTTATTCCGGCCTTAGTCTGCCCGAGGCAAGGCTTACCCATGACGAGGCATGTGACCAGCTAAAGGGTACTCGGTCAGCAGGCTTACATCGAGACGGCCCTTAATCGACTCAGACGGAGACACTACACCGAGACTCTCTTTCTCGTGCAAGTCACCCGCCCGGTCTCAGCTTAATTATTTCAAAACCCAAAGTCTGGTACCTGGTAGAGGTACATCTTTTCTGGATGTTGAATCTATCAAGGCCTTTGACAGATTCACCATCAAGTTTTATTTTTGAAAACATCCCTCCCACTTTGCCAAACATCTTTTGTAAAACAAATCCTTTTGTTTCTCTAAAGCAATACTAAGCATAGTAAAACCTTTTTGTAAAAACAGGATTTCAAGGAGGGTAATCAAGATCAAGGAAGGTAATGCAGGAATTGTTTAATCAATCAACTCCTATCACCTAATGCAGCAAGCAAGTGAGAAAGATTTTAAAAACATCAAGGAAGGTGGCAAATGCACCGGGGCTTGCCTTTGTTATCAGAGGTGTCTTGCTCGGATCCACAGATATCAAAATAAAAGCAGTTGTCTGCCTGGGGATCAGAGGTGGGTGGTATCCCTTCTTCAGAAACCTCTTCTTCTTCTTCGTGCTCTAATATAACCATATACATGCATAAGAATGGATGTCATGGAATGCTCATGAGGATGCAAGGATAACATAAACTTATTATTTATGTCTTGAGTACAACTTTCCTTCACGGTACTCCGAGAACCTAGGGTTTCCGGAGTCAGTAAAGGAGTTCATGGAGCAGGGGGGGTGGTTTTGGGTTTAGTGATCAAACAAGGTTCAAATCAAACCAAACTCTACCCATGGCTTCTAAATAATGTGAAAAGCTCACATAAAAAGTTTGGGGAATTTTGGACTTATTATTTATTTTCTAAAAATCCAGAACCATAGGTTTAGGCTGTTTTAAATATCCTAAAATTCCCTATTCAAACTAAAAATCATAAAACTATTTTTTATTAAATACTATGGAAAATAACAAGTCTAGGAAAATTGGTCTCATATTTTTAGGATTTTCCTACCATTTTCTACAGATTTCTAAAGCTCCACTGAAAAAGAAAAGGAAAAACTCTTAAACAGTATTGGGCCGATTCAGGTCCAGCCGGCCCAAGCCCGAGCGGATTTGCGCGCGCCCGCGCCCGCGAGGCAACTTTGCGCAGAGGCCCTCGGCGTTTTGCTTAACTGGAGATAGGTTCGTTTACTGTTTTTCTAAGTCGCTGACAGTTCACGAAAAGGCCCTCGGGTTTCTGTCAATTCACAACCGCACGTCCCCGACGGCGCTCGCGCACGGCCGCGCTCCGGCGAGCCAGCAGACCGGCCGAACGGGGCAACGGCTGAGCTCTCCGAGCGGTGGACATGGAATTGGGGTCAGCCTAACTACTTTCCCCAACATAATTGCACTATTGGTGGATCATGGAGCTCCGGCCACGGTGACCGTAAGCAACGTGGTGAAATGATCGCGTTCCCGGCGACCCATGGCGGTCTAGCTCGATTCAATGCTTCGGTAAGCATCAAGAGGACACAAAGATGTTGAAACAAGAGAACCGAGGGTGAGATCGGACCTGAAACGGGCTGTCCACGGCGAGCTCGATTCACGGCGGCGGAAAATGGATTTGGGGGAAACTCAAAATTCTAGCTCGTCGGTGATCAACTGGAGGCAATACGGGGTGTCGAGGTGCTTGACTACCATACGGACCTAGGGGCACGCTCAATTTATAGGCGCCGGGGGCGGTGATCCGTGAATTTGGATGGCGCGGTGGCGGTCGGAGATGGGGAAGAGGCTTGGCGCACGGTGAATACGTGTCGACTGCCGTGGCAAGCTCCCCGTCGATGATGGGATGGCCTAGAGGAGTCACGGTGACGAGGTGTAAAGACAGAGCCACGCGGCGGACGCCGGCAATGGCTCGACGGCGGTGAAATCCGTATCCCCGAGCGGAGAGCAAGGGGGAGGAAAGCGCTACAGCTGGCCGGAGTGGTTTACAGCTCACCGGCGGCGAGGACTCGCACTGGCCGTGCTTATCCAAAGACTACTGAGCACGAATCGTGATGAGCCATGATCGACGGCGGCGGCTACCGGCGACGAGCGCGATTAGAATCTTCTTCAGTGAGTCTGGCACTGTACCATGGGAATACCGGTTCAGAGTGACTGACAGTCCAGTTTCCAGAGCCCATAACTTCCAATTTTGTGCAGCAACTCGATTGCCTTTCTTAAACAAAATTGTAGAGCAATATACCATCTACAATTCGACTATAGGACTTGAACATATTTGAGCACTGGATCATGCTTGAATCTGAGCTAGAAGTTGATGTCAGTTCACTGCTAAACAGAATTTCAGTTCAAAACAACCTGACAGTCGAACTTTGATGGGGCTTTTCTCTAAATTTCTCATAACAACTAATCTCATACTCTTTAGCAAAGTTGTTCCCCTATGATTAGGCTTCAACTTTGATGTGGTGACCTAGGGCAAAAACCCTATACTTTGTAAATTACAAAGCCCCAAAGTTGAGCCCATTCACTGTTTTTCAGACTTAGAACAAAACTCAAATGAGGTCCATTTTGCATTTAAGTCCAAAACTTAGGGTTTGGCCTTCAAGTCCACATATTTGTGATCCAATTGACTTGAAACACTTATTTGACTTGGTTTTTGCACTTTAGCCCAAAAGTGGACTAATTTTGCACATAGGCCCCTAGGGTTTGGTTTAGGGTTTTCCAGGGTTCCAATTAGGGTTTCTGGTATCCCAGGGGTATAAAAGGAATTCAAGTTTGTTCTTGGAGTCATTTTATGACTTTTATCCTAAAGTCTTTAGGTTTTCTTAACTTGGGTTAAGCTTTACCCCTTTAACCACTATTTAGGGTTAAGTCCTTAAACCAGGGTCCTATTTGTAAAACAGTAAAACAATACAACTTGTTTGAAATTTTTCCTAGTGAATGCACTCTAGGTGTATCAAACATATGCAATGCCCATGCTCATGATGCCATGCTCAAGTTTTAGTTATAGTAACACCAGGGGTGTTACACCCTGGGTCGGGCGGAGCGGAGTTCGCCGTCTTCCAGGGCTGAGCCCGAGTCCGAGCCCTGGGTCGGGCGGAGCGGAGTTCGCCGTCTTCCGGGGCTGAGCCCGAGTCCGAGCCCTGGGTCGGGCGGAGCGGAGTTCGCCGTCTTCCGGGGCTGAGCCCGAGTCCGAGCCCTGGGTCGGGTGGAGCGGAGTTCGCCGTCTTCCGGGGCTAAGCCCGAGTCCGAGCCCTGGGTCGGGCGGAGCGGAGTTCGCCGTCTTCCGGGGCCGAGCCCGAGTCCGAGCCCTGGGTCGGGCGAGGCGGAGTTTCCTATGACGCCCGAGGCCGGCCTTGGCTGCTGTCAGCCTCACTCTGTCTGGTGGCTCAGCAGTCGGAGCGGCGCAGGCGGCGCTGTCATCTTGTCAGACCGGTCAGTAGAGCGGCGAAGTGACTGTGGTCACTTCGGCTCTGTCGACTGGAGGGCGTGCGTCAGGATAAAGGTGTCAGGCCACCTTTGCATTAAATGCCCCTGCGATTTGGTCGGTCGGCGTGGTGATGTGGCCAAGGTTTCTTCTCGGTGAAGACTGGGCCTCGGGCGAGCCGATAGTGTGCCCGTTGCTGGAGGGGGGGGGGGTCCTCGGGCGAGACGTAGGTTCTCTGGGGTCGGCTTCCCTTGTCCGAGGCTAGGCTCGGGCGAGGCACGATCGTGTCCCTTGATTGGACCGATCTTTGATTTAATCGCACCCATCAGGCCTTTGCAGCTTTGTGCTGATGGGGGTTACCAACTGAGATTTAGGGGCCTTGAGGGTATCCCTAATTATGGTCCCCGACAGTAGCCCCCGAGCCTCCAAGGGAGTACTAATACTCGCTTGGAGGCTTTTGCCGCACTTTTTTGCAAGGGGACCAGCCTTTTTCGGTTGCATTCTATTCCGGTGGGTGCGCGCGAGCGCACCCACCGGGTGTAGCCCCCGAGGCCTCGGAGGAGTAGTTTTACTCCTTCGAGGTCTTAGTGCATTTCGCAACACTTCGGCTGGTCTAGTTGTTCCCTCATGCGAGCTGGCCGTAGCCCGAGTGCACGGTCGGGTCCCAAGTTCTCGGGCTGGTGTGTTGACGCTGTCAACGGTTTGGCCGGAGCCAGGTTTGCGAGAGCAGCCCCCGAGCCTCTACACAGGGCGAGAGGACGGTCAAGGACAAACTCGTCTTTTTTACATACGCCCCTGCGTCGCCTTTCCGCAAGGAGGAGGGGGGAAAGCGCCATGTTGTCCTCGGAGGGCGCCGAACATGGTGTCTCCGGCGAGCTGCTAGCGGGGAATCCGAGCGGACGTCCATGCCCCATTTGTTAGGGGTCGGCTAGAGGCTCAGAGGCGCGCCCAAAAGTACCTGCGGGTGATCTGCCGGACCCGGTCCCCTGTCGACGGGGTCCGAGGGCTCGATGCCTCCCTCTGATGGGATTCCGTTACAAGATCATTCCCGCTGGTCTCAGAAATGTCCTAGGGTACCTCGGGAGCGTAGCTCGAGCCTTGGTTATGTATCGAACGTACCCATGGTCATCCCTCGCTCTTTGTCTGAGGCGACTGTGAACCCTTCGAGGGCCAGCCTACGAACCCCTGATCAGTAGTGGGCGCGGAGCCCGAGTGGCCTGAGGCGACCGTTGAACCCTTCGAGGGGCCGGTCATCGAACCTCTGACCAGTAGTGGGCGCAGAACCCAATTGATCTGAGGCGGCCGTTGAACCCCTCCGAGGGGCCGACCTTCGAACCTCTGATCAGTAGGGAGGCTCGGAGCCTGTTTCCTTCACGGAGAAGGGTCCCTTTCGGGGTATCCCCCTTTCCCGGTCCCTGTTGTAAGAGAGAGAAATAGGAAAAAGAAAAGGACACAAAATCGAATGACGCGGCGTACCTTTTTTGACGCGGTCATTATGGCGAAGGCGAAGCGTCGCTCGCTTCCACTGCTAGAGACGCCGCCTGTCCCGCCGCGGAGTTAATGCGACGGGGCGAGCGGTTCGCGGGGCGGCCGTTGCGCGTGTGCGAGCCGTTCGAGGAACGGATCACGGGCGCGCCGTGTTCACGCCGTGAGAGAGGGCTCCCCCGCTGCCCCTGGATGGGACGTGAGCTTGGCTGACGACGTGACCGCTGCTTCTGCCCGCCTGTCACTGCCATTACTGCCGGTCAATTTTTGACCGCATTTGACCGTCGCGCTTGGCTGGCACTGCAGGGTTGCCTCGAGTCACGGTATTGACTCCGCAGTCGAGGAGGCACGGTAGTGGCGTGAGTGGCGGTGCAGTTGCTCACACGTAGCAACCGGCGCCGGTTGCATGACGCGTGGGCCTGGACCTCCATGCTGGGCTCGTTGGAGTCGAAGGGGCGCGCCCACTTGGCACGGTTGCATGCCGCCTGCATGGCTGTCCGCCCTTTCACCCGCTGGTCTTGGTGAAAGTGGAGGAGTGCTTGTAACCGCCGGGTGGTTGCATGCACCGCGCGCGCGTGGCGGTTTGGCTTCTTATCCCCTAGACCGGCTTGCATGACGTGTGGGACCCAGCCCCCGCGCCATGGGGGGGGGAGAATCTTGGAGCGTGTTGGAGAAGACTCAACCCGCAACGGTTGAGGGCGCAAGTGGGGAGAGTCGCCTTTAAAAGGGGGGCGACCCCCTTGGAGGGCGACCATGTCTTCGCGCTTCCCTTATGCATCGTATCTTTCCAGCTTCCGAGCCCCCGGATGGGGGATGCCTGCAATCCTTCCGTCTTGTCGTCGGAGGAACACAACTTCGTGGAAGTTGGTACCTTTAGGCCATCGTTCGGCTTCAAGGATTTTCATCAGGCAGCCCGGCTTCATCCCCTCGCCGGTGGTCACCCAAGATGGTGACCACCAGCCTCTCGGTGGGGAGGAGCAAGCCGGGCTGCGATCTTGGTCCCACCCTCAGCCCCAAGGGTGTTCGCCATCCTTGCTGGGGCGGAGGCCAGGCTGAGCCGGAGCTCTACCTCCCGCACGGGCCGGCTGGTCACCTCCTCTTCCAGCTTCTGGTGGTGGAAACCATCCTCCAGCCTTGCGGAGGAGGCGTCCTCCAGCCATGCCGGGGAAGGCGAACTGTTGCTATCCAGCTAGGATGCAACATTCCGTCCTTCTCCTCGGTTTCGCGACGAGGACGGGAGTGAGGACCTGCCGGTGCGTCTTGCAGACCGTCGACGTTGGTGGAGAGGCAGACGCCACCGTCCATGCTGATGTGGTGGCAGCCGGAGGAAGCTCCCCCCATTGAGGCCGTCGGCGCCGCCCACGGGCCGGCCCCCGGCTCTTTGGCTTTGATGTCTGTTTCGCGTCCCTTGAGTAGGGACGCGAACGAAAGCCTTCCGGTGGCCGTGTCCGTACTGGGATCATGGCTGTTGCTGTGGGGTTGGAACCGGAGTTCCGTTTGTAATGGTACCTTGAGTGCCGGTGTTTTGTTCATTGTGGCTGTCGAGGCCTGAACGTGTATGTATTTTTGACGCGGAGCCGTGTTTTTTCTTCATTTCGAGCACTAAGACTCGCCTTGTCGATTATCTTTACCGCTTCACCGAGCGTGAGTTGCTTCGTGCAAAGGTGACGAGTGAGGTATCCGTATCCCGGAGGCGTAGGAGTCCCTCGGCTCGGTCGGCCTTGCTGTCCGAGGCCCCTCTTGCTTAGTTAAAGGAACCCCTCGGCCGCCCTTCGATGAGCCGAAGCCGGAGGTAGCGGTGTTAGCACAGACGGAGGCAGAGTTGGCTTCGAAAAGGATGTGTAGTTGGCCAGAGCCTGGCCGGGTCGTCCACTGGCGGAACCGACGCCGGAGTTGAGCTGCTGAGGCCACAAGCCGAGCTTATGTCTTTGGGAGACAGCTGGCTGAGGCCTCGGGGTGGCCGCCGAGCCGCCTGCTCGGGCCGGATTCTCAAAGAAGACCCTAGCGGCGATGGCCCGGGTGTGGTGCTGATGTCGTCCTTCAGAGTGGGGGCCCTCCGATCGCGTCGCCGTCCAAGGCTGGGTCAGACCCCGCCGAAGGTGTAGTTGATGCCGAGGGTGCTGTTGCCCCCTTCGGCTGTCGACGTCCGAGCCTGCCGGATCAGGTTGTCTTGTAGTGTGTGTATGTTTTCTGCGGCCGCTGAGGCCTAAACACACCGTCGTCGTGTTGTAAAGTTGTGTTTCTTTTCCTCTTGTTTCGAGTATCCAGACTCATTTGTTGGTAACAGAATTGTTTGTGCGGGCGAGAGTTGCTTTTCACGGAAGGCGATGAGTGAGGTATCCGTATCCCAGAGGCGTAGGAATCCCTCAGCTCGGTCGGCCTTGCCGCTTACGCGCGCCCTTACTCGTCCATAGGGTTCTGTTACCGACGCAGTCGAGAAGGCCCGAAAAATCATTTCGGCAGAGGAGCTCTCGAGCATGAAGACTTGTTTGGTCCGTGGAGTCACTTATCCGAGCGCGAGTTACTTATCGCAGAAGGTGATGAGTGAGGTATCCGTATCCCGGAGGCGTAGGAGTCCCTCGGCTCGGTCAGCCTTGGCTGCTTACGTGTACTCCGTCGTTTTTAGGATCCACTTTTGAAGTAGTCGAAGAGCACGAAAGGCATTCTGGCAGAAAAGATTTTTTTTTCTTTTTTCAAGGAAAATTTTGACGTAGAGGGGGTTGCCCCCCTTCTAGCCCCCGAGGGAGGGTCGGGCTTTGCCGAGGCAAGGCTGACCCTTCCTTGACGACCAGACTTGATGTGTGAACGAGGTATACAAGCAACTTGAAAGCATCTTAAGGGTAGAAGCGACGTAGCTGTTGGATGTTCCAAGCGTTGCTGTAGACCTCGCCTTGGTTGTTGGCTAGCTTGTACGTTCCGGGCTTCAGGACCTTGGCGATGACGAACGGCCCTTCCTAGGGAGGCGTGAGCTTGTGCCGCCCCCGGGCGTCTTGTCGCAGCCGAAGCACCAGGTCGCCCACCTGGAGGTCTCGGGACCTAACCCCTCGGGCGTGGTAGCGTCGCAGGGACTGCTGGTACCGCGCCGAGTGCAGTAAGGCCATGTCCCGAGCCTCCTCCAGCTGGTCCAGTGAGTCTTCTCGGTTGGCTCGGTTGCTTTGGTCGGTGTAGGCCCTCGCCCTCGAGGAACCGTATTCTAGGTTTGTGGGCAAGATGGCCTCGGCCCCATAGACTAGAAAAAACGGTGTGAAGCCCGTGGCTCGGCTCGGCGTCGTCCTCAGACTCTAGATCACCGAGGGGAGTTCCTTCATCCACCGCTTGCCGAACTTGTTGAGGTCGTTGTAGATCCGAGGCTTGAGTCCTTGCAGGATCATGCCGTTGGCCCGCTCCACTTGCCCATTCGTCATGGGGTGTGCCACGGCAGCCCAGTCCACCCGGATGTGGTGATCCTCGCAGAAGTCCAGGAACTTTCTGCCGGTGAACTGGGTGTCGTTGTCGGTGATGATGGAGTTCGGGACCCCAAAGCGATGGATGATGTTGGTGAAGAATGCCACCGCCTGTTCGGACCTAATGCTGTTTAGGGGTCGGACCTCGATCCACTTGGAGAACTTGTCGATGGCGACCAACAGGTGCGTGTAGCCCTCGGGTGCCTTCTGCAAGGGGCCAACGAGGTCCAGACCCCACACAGCAAACGGCCAGGTGATGGGTATGGTCTGCAGAGCCTGAGCGGGCCGGTGGGTCTGCCTCGCGTAGAACTGACACCCTTCGCAGGTGCGGACAATTCTAGTAGCATCGGCCACCGCCGTCGGCCAGTAGAATCCTTGTCGGAAGGCATTTCCAACGAGGGTTCGAGGTGCTGCGTGATGGCCGCAAGCCCCCGAGTGTATCTCTTGCAAGAGCTCCTGGCCTTCGGTGATGGAAATGCAGCGCTGGAGGATGCCTGAGGGGCTGCGGTGGTAGAGCTCCTTCCCATCTCCCAGCAAGACGAAAGACTTGGCACGCCGCGCCAACCGTCGAGCTTCGGCTTGGTCGAGGGGCGGCTCTCCTCGGTGGAGATATTGCAGGTATGGGGTCTGCCAGCTTTGATTAGGCGTGACCTTGCTTGGTTCCCCCTCGACGTAGTGCCTCACCCTTGGGGGCCGAGGGTACCTCGGGCTGAGCTAAGGGTACCTCGGACCGTGCCGAGGGTACCTCGGACTGAGCCGAGGGTGCCTCGGGCGGAGCCGAAGGTGCCTCAGGCTCGGGCGTGTCCTCGGTCTTGATGGAGGGTTGATGCAGGTCTCGGGAGAATACGTCCGGGGGAACTGTTGTTCGTCCCGAGGCTATTTTAGCCAGCTCGTCCGCAGTCTTGTTGTAGCGTCGGGCGATGTGGTTGAGCTTGACCCGTAGAACTTGTCTTCCAGGCGCCGAACCTCGTCGCAGTAGGCTTCCATCTTTGGGTCGCGACAGTGGGAGTTCTTCATGACTTGGTCGATGACGAGCTGCGAGTCACCGCGAGCGTCGAGGCGCCGAACCCCTAGCTCGATGGCGATTCGCAACCCGTTTACCAGAGCCTCGTACTCTGCCACATTGTTGGACGCCGGGAAGTGGAGGCGTAGCACGTAGCGTAGGTGCTTCCCGAGGGGCGAGACGAAGAGGAGGTCTGCGCCGGCCCTCGTCTTCATCAGCGACCCATCGAAAAACATGGTCCAGAGCTCCGGTTGGATCGGAGCCGTCAGGAGCTGGGTGTCGGCCCATTTAGCCACGAAGTCCGCCAAGACCTGGGACTTGATGGCCTTCCGAGGGGCGAACGAGATCGTCTCGCCCATGATCTCCACCGCCCACTTCGCAATTCTACCCGAGGCCTCCCGGGACTGGATGATCTCTCCCAGGGGGAAGGATGACACCACAGTAACCGGATAAGACTCGAAGTAGTGTCGCAACTTCCGCCGTGTCAGGATTACCGCGTACAGCAGCTTCTGGATTTGTGGGTAGCGGATCTTGGTCTCGGACAGTACCTCACTGATGAAGTAGACTGGCCTCTGGACGGGCAATGCATGCCCTTCTTCTCGTCTCTCAACCACGATCGCGGCGCTAACCACCTGGGTGGTTGCAGTGACGTAGATCAAGAGGGCTTCTCCGGCAATGGGGGACACCAGGATGGGCGCGTTCGTGAGGAGCGCCTTCAGGTTCCCGAGGGCTTCCTCGGCCTCGGAAGTCCAAGCGAAGCACTCAGCTTTTCTTAAGAGGCAGTACAGAGGCAGACCTCTTTCGCCAAGGCGGGAGATGAAGCGGCTCAGAGCCGCGAGACATCCCATGACCCTCTGTACGCCTTTCAAGTCCTTGATTGGCCCCATGCTGGTGATGGCTGCAATCTTCTCCGGGTTGGCTTCGATGCCCCGCTCGGAGACGATGAACCCCAAGAGCATGCCTCGGGGGACCCCGAAGACACACTTTTCGGGATTAAGCTTCACGCCTTTTGCCTTGAGACATCGGAATGTCGCTTCAAGGTCGGAAAGGAGGTCAGAGGCCTTCCTCGTCTTGACTACGATGTCATCGACGTAGGCCTCGACCGTTTGGCCGATGTGTTCGCCGAACACATGGTTCATGCATCGCTGGTACGTCGCCCCCGCATTCCTCAAACCAAACGGCATTGTAACATAGCAGTACATGCCGAAGGGTGTGATGAATGAAGTCGCGAGCTGGTCGGACTCTTTCATCCTGATCTGGTGATACCCTGAGTAGGCATCGAGGAAAGACAGGGTTTCACACCCAGCAGTGGAATCCACGATCTGATCGATGCGAGGCAGAGGGTAGGGAACCTTCGGACATGCTTTGTTTAGACCAGTGTAGTCTACACACATCCGCCATTTCCCCCCTTTCTTTCTCACAAGCATAGGGTTGGCAAGCCATTCGGGATGGAATACCTCTTTGATGAACCCTGCCGCCAGTAGCTTGTGGATCTCTTCGCCTATGGCCCTGCGCTTTTCTTCGTCGAATCGGCGCAGAGGTTGCTTCACGGGTCGGGCCCCAGCTCTAATATCCAGAGAGTGCTCGGCGACTTCCCTCGGTATGCCAGGCATGTCCGAGGGACTCCACGCGAAAACGTCGGCGTTCGCGCGGAGAAAGTCGACGAGCACTGCTTCCTATTTGGGGTTGAGCTCGGAACCGATCCGGATCTGCTTGGAGGCGTCGTTGCAGGGGTCGAGAGGGACGAACTTGACCGTCTTCGCCAGTTCGAAGTTGCCGGCGTGGCGCTTCACGTCGGGCGCTTCCCTAGAGAGGCTCTCCAGGTCAGCGATGAGGGCCTCGGATTCGGCGAGGGCCTCGGCGTACTCCACGCACTCCACATCGCATTCGTATGCATGTTGGTACGTGGGCCCGACGGTGATGACCCCGTTGGGGTCCGGCATCTTGAGCTTGAGGTAGGTGTAGTTGGGGACGTCCATGAACTTGGCGTAGCATGGCCTCCCCAGCACTGTGTGGTAGGTTCCTTGAAACCCGACCACTTCGAACGTGAGGGTCTCCTTTCGAAAGTTGGAGGGCGTCCCAAAGCAGACGGGTAGGTCGAGTTGTCCGAGGGGTTGAACGCGCTTCCTGGGGATGATCCCATGGAAAGGCGCAGCGCCCGTCCGGACCGAGGACAGATCGATCCACAGAAGCCCGAGGGTCTCGGCGTAGATGATGTTGAGGCTGCTGCCTCCGTCCATGAGGACCTTGGTGAGCCTGACGTTGCCGATGATGGGGTCGACAACGAGTGGGTATCTCCCCGGGCTCGGCACGTAGTCTGGATGGTCGGCCTGGTCGAAGGTGATGGGCTTGTCGGACCAGTCTAGGTAGACTGGCGCCGCCACCTTTACCGAGCAGACCTCCCGACGCTCTTGCTTGCGGTGCCGAGCCGAGGCGTTCACCACTTGCCCACCGTAGATCATGAAGCAGTCGCAGACCTCGGGGAACCCTCCTGCCTTGTGATCTTCCTCCTTCGCGTCGTCGAGGGCCTTGCCACCCTCCGCGGGTGGCCCGGCCTTGTGGAAGTGTCGTCGAAGCATGGCACACTCCTCAAGGGTGTGCTTGACGGGCCCCTGATGATAGGGGCATGGCTCCTTGAGCATCTTGTCGAAGAGGTTGGCACCTCCTGGAGGTTTCCGAGGGTTCTTGTACTCGGCGGCGGCGACAAGGTCCGCGTCGGCGGCGTCGTGTTTCGCTTGCGACTTCTTCTTGCCTTTCTTCTTGGCGTCGCGCTGAGTTGATGCCTCGGGAGCATCTTCCGGCGGGCGGCCCTAGGGCTGCTTGTCGTTCCGGAAAATGGCCTCAACCGCCTCCTGGCCTGAGGCGAACTTGGTGGCGATGTCCATCAGCTCGCTCGCCCTGGTGGGGGTCTTGCGACCCAGCTTGCTCACCAGGTCGCGACAGGTGGTGACGGCGAGGAACGCGCCGATAACATCTGAATCGGTGACGTTGGGCAGCTCTGTGCGCTGCTTCGAGAATCGCCGGATGTAGTCCTGGAGAGGCTCTCCCGGCTGCTGGCGGCAGCTTCGGAGATCCCAGGAGTTTCCAGGGCGCACGTACGTGCCCTGGAAATTGCCGGGGAAGGCTTGGACCAGGTCGTCCCAGTTAGAGATCTGCCCCAGGGGCAGGTGCTCCAGCCAGGCTCGAGCGGTGTCGGAGAGGAACAGGGGGAGGTTGCAGATGATGAGGTTGTCATCGTCCGTTCCACCCAGTTGGCAGGCTAGCCGATAGTCCGTGAGCCACAGTTCCGGTCTCGTCTCCCCCGAGTACTTTGTGATAGTAGTCGGGGTTCAGAACCGGGTCGGGAACGGTGCCCGTCGTATGGCGCGGTTGAAAGCCTGCGGACCGGGTGGTTCGGGTGAAGGACTCCGATCTTCCCCGCTGTCATAGCGTCCCCCACGCCTGGGGTGGTAGCCTCGGTGCGCCCTGTCGTCGAGGTGGGCCCGACGGTCGTGATGATGGCGCTCGTTGCCGAGGCGACCCGGGGCCACAGGCGCTGTGTTGCGCATGCGCCCGGAGTGGACCGAGGCTTCCCGCATGAATCGGGAAGTCGCGGCGCGATGTTCCAAGGGGAACCCCTGCCTTCGGGAGGCAGAGCTTTCGGCCCGTCGGACCGTGGCGTCCTCCAGGAGATTCTTGAGCTCTCCCTAGATATGCCGCCCCTCGGTGGTTGATGGCTCCGGCATCGCGTGGAGAAGCATTGCTGCTGCAGCCAGGTTCTGGCCGACTCCGCTGGAATTCGGCGGCGGCCTCACCCTGACGTCGTCGGCGATGCAGTGCTGGATGTCCTGGGGAGATGACGCGCTTCTCCGGCCGGGGGTTGGATCGCCCATTCCTGCCCGACGTCCTGGCGGATCGGCGCAAGCATTCCTGCTCCCTCGTCGAGCCTGGCCTGCCTCTCGCGGATTTGCTCGAGCTGTGGGTCAGGACCCCCCGCCGGGACGAAGACCACAGCTAGCTCCCGTAGGATGTCAACGCGAGACACAGGCCTAGGGGGATCACCGTTTTCCGGCATACCAAGGTGGTTGCCTTCGCCGGGACCCCCTAGATCGACGTGGAAACATTCACGACTTGGGCCGCGGTCCTTGTTGTCGAGGCCGCGGCTGCCGTCGGAACAGTCGGAAAGGCAGTAGTCACATGCGGTCATGAAGTCCCGCACGGCACTGGGGTTACCAAGTCCGGAGAAATCCCAACAGAGATCGGGCTCGCCATCTTCCTCGGACCCCGAGGGCTCGTAGGTCGAGACGTCTGTCAGCCGGTCCTAGGGTGACCGCACACGATACCCCAGAGGGTTTGGACTCGCCTCTATGAAAGTGCTCACCGAAGCGGAGTCGCTTGGTGGGTCGAGGCCGAATCCAAAAAACACGAGATGGGAATCGGTCGGTACCTTTCAGTCGACGGTTGGTGACGAGGTCGCGTCTAGGACTGACTGCACCGTTGTCTCAGGTACGAGGGTGACGCCCAGCAAGTCCTTCGTGAGCGTGCTGGCGTCGTGCGCTTGCTTGAGATCGGCGCGTCGCGGGGAGGCGGCGCTCGTCTTCGTCTCAGACGCGAGATCAATGCCCGACGCGCCCTCCGTTGGGGCGCCGGCGCCGTCGACTCGCTCGACAGCCAACGAGGTGCCGCTTCCCGCTTGGCCTTGGTTGCCCCGCCTCCTCCTCCGTCGGCGGGGGAGGGGACGGGACAAGCCCGAATGTCGTCCTTCCACCACGTGGGGAAGGCGTCGTCGATTTCCCCACCGGCGAGCAGGTTGTCGACCGCCATTGTCGCTGTCGCACGGCGGGGGAAGGAGTATCATGTCGTAGCTGCCATCGAGGGACATGAACTCAAGATTCCCGAAACAGAGCACCGTCCCGGGCTGGAAAGGTTGCTGGAGACTGCCCATCTAGAGCTTGACGGAAAGCTGTTCGTCAACACGCAGCAGGCCCCTACCTGGCGCGCCAATTGTCGGTGTTTCAAAACCCGGGGGGTCCCTGGACTGACGAGTGAATTGTCTCCGCGTGCCCCAGCCCAGATGGGTCGACGCAAGGCGGAACGCGAAGGGGGGAAAGGAAGCAGCCAGAGGGAGGCAGGCGTGAGAGAGTGGATCCCGCGGCCTTCGTGTTAGCCCCGCGCCTGAGTCGGGTGCGCTTGCAGTAGGGGAAGTTTGGTTCCCGTTTGATTGAGAAGAGAAGCTCACTCGGTTCGAGGGACCGTTTGAGAGAGGGAAAGGGTTGAAAGAGACCCGGTCTTTGTGACCACCTCAACGGGGAGTAGGTTTGAGAGAACCAAACCTCGGTAAAACAAATCCTTGTGTCTCACTTCTTTACTCACTTGCGATTTGTTTTTACGCCCTCTCTCGGACTCGATTATATTTCTAACGCTAACCTGGCTTGTAGTTGTGATTAACTTTGTAAATTTCAGTTTCGCCCTATTCACGCCCCCTCTAGGCGACTTTCAATTGGTATCGGAGCCCGGTGCTTCATTAGAGCCTAACCGCTCGAAGTGATGTCGGGAGATCACGCCAAGAGGGAAATGGAGACCGGCGACAAGCCCACTACAAGCCACGGGAAGACTTCATCGGAAGAGTCCCGCAACAAGGGAAAGGGGAAGGAGAAGAAATCCTCTTCCCACAAGTCGCATCGGAGAGGCGACAAACACAAGAAGATGAGGAAAGTGGTCTACTACGAGACCGACACTTCATCACCATCGACCTCTGGCTCCGAAGCGTCGTCCGTTACTTCTAAGCGCCATGAGCGCAAGAAGTATAGTAAGATTCCCCTACGCTATCCCCATATTTCAAAGCGTTATGCTCGGCAATGCTTCTAGCAAATTTAAACTTTTCATTTTCTAAGTTATGCTCGGCAATTTTTGCATCTAATAATGCTATATGATCATTTTGTTGTTTAATTAAAGCCATGTGATCATGAATAGTATTGATATCAACATCTCTACATCTAGTACAAATAGAAACATGCTCAACATTAGATGCAGAGGGTTTGCAAGATTTTAGTTCTACAACCTTAGCATGTAACATATCATTCTTAATTCTAAGGTCGGAAATAATAGTATTGCAAACATCAAAATTTTTAGCCTTAGCAATCAAATTTTCATTTTCTACTCTAAGGCTAGCAATAGAAGCATTCAACTCATCAATCCTAGCAAGCAAATCAACATTATCATTTCTAGGATAGGAAGTTGAAGCAATACAAACATGAGAATCAACCTTAGCAATTAAATTAGCATTTTCATTTCTAAGGTTGGCAATAGTGTCATGGCAAGTGCTTAGCTCACTAGATAGTTTTTGACATTTTTATACTTCTAGAGCATAAGCATTTTTAATCTTAACATGTTTCTTGTTTTCTTTAATAAGGAATTCTTCTTGAGAATCCAAGAGATCATCCTTCTCATGTATAGCACTAATCAATTCATTTAATTTTTCTTTTTGTTGCATGTTGAGGTTAGCAAAAAGAATGCGCAAGTTATCCTCCTCATTTTTATCATCATCCTCATCACTAGATGTTTCATATTTAGTGGAGGACCTTGATTTTACCTTCTTTTTGCCGTCCTTGGCCATGAGACACTTGTGGCCGACGTTGGGGAAGAGAAGCCCCTTGGTGACGGCGATGTTGGCGGCGTCCTCGTCGGAGGAGGACTCGGTGGAGCTCTCATCGGAGTCCCACTCGCGGCACACGTGGGCATCGCCGCTCCTCTTCTTGTGGTACCTCTTCTTTTCTCTTCTCTTGCCCTTCTTGTCGTTGTCCCTGTCACTGTCACTTGATAATGGACATTTAGCTATAAAATGACCGGGCTTACCACATTTGTAGCAAACCTTCTTGGAACGGGATTTGTAATCCTTCCCCTTCCGTTGCTTGAGGATTTGCCGAAAGCTTTTGATGATTAAGGCCATCTCCTCATTGTCGAGCTTGGAGGCGTCAATTGGTTGTCTACTTGGTGTAGACTCCTCTTTCTTCTCCTCCGTTGCCTTGAAGGCCACCGGTTGCGCCTCGGATGTGGAAGGTTCGTCAAGCTCGTTGATCTTCTTTGAGCCTTTAATCATGCATTCAAAGCTCACAAAATTCCCGATAACTTCCTCGGGGGTCATTAGTGGATATCTAGGATTACCACGAATTAATTGAACTTGAGTGGGGTTAAGGAAAATAAGAGCTCTTAAAATAACCTTAACCACCTCGTGGTCATCCCACTTTTTGCTCCCGAGGTTGCGCACTTGGTTCACCAAGGTCTTGAGCCGATTGTACATTTCTTGTGGCTCCTCCCCTTGGCAAAGACGAAAGCGACCGAGCTCCCCCTCGATCCTTTCCCGCTTGGTGATCTTGGTGAGTTCATCACCCTCGTGCGCGGTCTTGAGTAGGTCCCAAATCTCCTTTGCATTCTTCAACCCTTGCACTTTGTTGTATTCCTCCTTGCTTAGAGAAGCGAGGAGAATGGTTGTGGCTTGGGAGTTGAAGTGCTCGATTTGGGCCTGTTGGGGGCCTTCGTCCTCCGAAGGTCCTCAAAAACATGATTTGACAATGTTTTCCAAGTGGATTATATGAACAGGTATTTTCGGATTCAGAATTATGGATATGGAGCACGACCAGGACGAAGCCTGAACCAGACGAAGGTCGAGAGCAGCCGAAGCTGTACGCAGGGAAGCTTCGGCGCGATAGCATAAGGGGGAACCGACTTAAAGATGAAAAGACTTCGGGAGCCTCGACAGATTTCCATAAATCGTTAGCAAATGTAATGGACATAGATGTAATTTTACGTGGGCTGCGTCCCGCGTCTATAAATAGATGAACAGTACTCCCGTACTGTTCACGCTGACTGTGCATTGACATTTTGCGTCACGCTTGTACTTGTTACCTTCTCTCAGGACCGAAGGTACATTTGTAATTTATAATCATTTCTATTTCTTTGTGTTAATAAAATAGAAATGATTTTATGATCTACATTTCATGTTTTATATGAGTCCTTCGTTATCACTTGTTGAATTTACGAAGGTATGTCTCTCATGACCTTCGTCCAGAACCCATTATTCCCGAAGGGGAATAATGTTTGGTAGGACGAAGGGCCTTAACGTTTAACACTTTTTATGTTGCCTTGTTCTTAATCCGAAGCATTTGAGAACAAGTCTCCAACATTGGCGCCCACCTCCGGTGAACTCACTTCCACTTCGAGCTTTTTTTTGAACACCTTCGGAAGCTATGGCGCCGAAGAAAGCTTCAGCGACTGGGGCTTCAGCACTGCAACCGCTGGACCACAACCAGGAGACCGTCTCTCTTCGGGAGGCCCGAAGCCAGAAGAGAAAGGCTGTCAGCCCGACACTTCAGGAAGAAGAGTTAGACCAAGAAATCAGGGATATGGAGATGCTACACCAACAAGTACAAAGGAAGAAGGAGAAGATGGCCCGCCTAGCTGAGTTGCAAAGGCAGATAGACGAAGCCTCTGAGGAAGTCCGCCATCTTACTCACGATGAGCAGAACAGAAGGCCTCATCAGAAAGACCTTCATCAGGAGGGCTTCGTCAACGAAGATGACTGGTATGATAATTTCCATCAGGGAAATTTTGTTTTTGATGATGCTTCTCCTCTGTCTGCTGAGCTGCAGGCTACACCTTGGCCTCCATCCTATAAGCCACCCCAGCTCCCTATGTTTGATGGTCACTCCGACCCGAAGCAATTTTTGATGAGCTACGAAGCAACGGTGTCTTCGTACGGGGGCAATGCTGCAGTCATGGCGAAGTCTTTCGTCATGGCCGTCAGGAATGTTGCTCAGACCTGGTATTCCTCCCTTCGGCCAGGAACAATAACTTCATGGCAGAAGCTGAAGGATATGTTACTGACCAGCTTTCAAGGATTTCAGACGAAGCCAGTCACAGCTCAAGCCCTGTTCCAGTGTATTCAGGATCACGAAGAGTACCTTCAGGCGTATGTCCGAAGGTTTTTACGATTGAGGGCGCAGGCATCAACGGTGCCCAATGAAATTGTTATCGAAGCTATGATCAAGGGGCTTCGTCCTGGGCCTGCAGCTCAATACTTTGCTAGAAAGCCTCCTCAGACCTTGGAGAAATTGCTCCAAAAGATGGATGAGTACATTCGTGCTGACAATGACTTTCGTCAAAGAAGGGAGGAGGCCTTCAGATTTTCTGAAATGACCAGGGGCTTCGGAGGAAGATACTACCCGAGACATGTCCGTTCCATCCACAACACTCAGAATGATGATAAGGGGAGTCAGAACAGACCACAATGCTCCTCACAAGCTTCGGGGCAACAACAAACTTCCTTCCGGCCACCAGCTCCAAGAGGCAGAGGCGCCAGGGGCTTCGGCGGAAGATTCGGAGATCAGCCAAGGAGACTGTTTTGCTTGTTCTGTGGAGAAGGCAAGGGCCATACCACTAGGTCGTGCCATATTACAATCCAGAAGCAAAAGGAAATTGCCGAAGCTGCATCTCAACAATCTCAGCCGAAGCAGGTCATGCATACTGCTTCGTATCATCCGCCTTATATCCCACAATACATAGACAACCACCCTGCAGCTTCTGTAGCTTCGGCAAGTCAACCTCAAGCTTCCTGGCAACAGCTTCCGCCCCCACCTCCATTGCAGCAAGGTCAACAGCCAGAAGGGAGTCAATACGCTCCACATCAGAGGGACTTCAGAGAGCAGTCCGAAGCTCGCACAGTCAACAGCACTGTGCCAGAGTCGAAGCACATTTATTGATACCAAGGAGGACCTTCAAATTAAAAATCCTTCGGAGCAACAGAAAGTCGTTCTAAGGAACGCAGAGTAAGCTTGTGACGTCACAAAAAGCCGTTCCAAAGGGAGCGCAGTGTAAGTTTTCTGCTCAGAAGTCGTTCCTAAAGGAATGCAGAGCCTACAGCGAAAAGTCAACGCTGATACCGCCTAAGTAAAGGGCGAAGAAGCTCCTAAGGGAGGCTTACAGCGAAAAGTCAACGCTGATACTGCCTAAGTAAAGGGCGAAGAAGCTCCTAAGGGAGGCTTACAGCGAAAAGTCAACGCTGAGATCGTCTAAGTAAAAGACGAAGAAGCTCCAAAGACATTCCTAAGGGAATGCAGAGCTTACGAATGTGTTTTGTGTATGTATCTTCGGAACAGACGTCATTTGCATAACATTACATCATCACATCATTTCGCATAGCATAAGCATCATACATCATGTTGCATGCGGCAAAAGAAGGGCACACAGTATTAACCTTCGAAAGAATGATTTGAGAAAGTGCAAATCGTGCAAAGTCACGAGGGAATATGATGATGATCTTCGGAAAATAGCTTCGGAGGCTATTTTTACGAAGCATGGATGTGTCTTATCAGAACAGTTTTAACGAAGAATGTTTTCTTCACGAAGCATGAAAAGAAGGGAAGGTGTTTTTTCGCCGAAGGCTCAAAAATGGTATGTATGTACAGTTTCATGCATCGTAAAGAATTGAATAATGAAAAGAAACTTGTACATTACATCTAAATGTACAAAATATTACATAGATCACAATTTAAATGCTTCTTCTAATAGCATCTAGTCCTCTCTTAATACAGCTTCGGCGACTTCATTTAGAAGTTGATCAACAACTTTGTCCATGATAGCTTCGGCCATTTGTTTGATTTCTTCATCTCCTTTTGTGTGGGGATCGGCAGTCGACCCAGCAGCTTCTGAGGGAAGAGAACATTTCTTCATCACTATTAAAAACTATGTGCAGAGTTTGAAACAAAAATTACAACACAATAAGAACGACTAATTAATACCTAATTGTCTTTCGGGCTCCGTACTTTTTTCGGCAGTTTCTGCCACTTTCCTAGCTTCGTGGATGCCTTTTTCGCTCCTTTGGATAATTTCTTGTGCCATTCCTCGGCCGCCGTTGTTCCAGATGTCAGTAAAAAATTTGCCACCAATCACGCTTGCTTCGGCCGAGGGGTCCTTGATATCTTCGGAAGATAAGGTAGCTTCGGACTGAGCTAAAAATTTTATATGCCCGCAACCTTTCTTCTCTAAGACGGAAGCAATTCCTCTGGCGCCCGAAAAAGCGCATATGTCGCCGCGACTGTTCAGAATCTCTTCGAAGGCCTCTGCTTCGTGGCTAATCCATTCCAGCGGATCTTCGGGATTACCTTGAGAAAAATTCTCTTCGCTGGAAAAGGCGCCGACGCTAGCAAAGCTGGTTTTAATTTTATTCACGCATTCTATAGATTTAACATAGCATTTTCCTAGAGATGTGCGAAGCTCCTTAACTCTTGATTCCAATTTGCTGACCATAAAATCACTAAGTTCTCGTTTCGTTTCCTCAAGCGCGCGCTCCTCTTTAGCTCTAGCCAGCTGTTTCTGAAGATCTTTAATCTCGCGTTTTTGAGCTTCGGTTTGGGCCTTTGAAACAGCTTCGTCTTTTTTCACTTTATCTACCAGTGTAAGCAGAATTTTATCTTTTTCCAAAGCTTCGTTTCTCAGTTTGATAACTTCAGAGCGTAAATTATTAAATGCAATTTCATAACTTTCATCTTCGGCGCTCTTTTGCGCTCTTAGCGCGTTGCTTAGGATCAGGCCCTATACGAAAAAGAACTCATATAAGAAAAAAGGAATGAGTTGCGTAAAAAATTATAAGGGGTTTTATTCAAGCGTTTAATTCCCGTACCTTCAGGCTGTTGTACGCAAGACTGTCTGCGAGGTCTTCTTTCGTCATGGCGCTTAATCCAGATTCAAGCTTCGGGAAACCAATACTTCTGGCCATCTCTCGGCAGACAGATAGCTCTTTGTTGTCAGGCAGGCAGTACAAGAAATCATCTTCATTTGTCCCATTGAATATTACTGCTCCCTTTGGATATTTTAGCTCCTTTGCATAATGGTTAGCTTCGTGGGTTTCTTCTTCAGATAGTTTTTTCCCCGAAGCATGTCGTATGATGTAATCACACATGCTGGCAGGCGCTTCGGGGATGGCAGTGTCAGTTTCTTCAATTAAAATTGGTTCTGGTATTTTTATTGCTTCAGCTTCCAAAGTTTGCTCCCTGAAGGGCTCTGAAGGCCCAGCCTTAGCTTCAGCTTGTTGTGTCGGAGCTTCAGAAGAAGCTTCAGCAATTTCAACACTCTTTTTTGGAGTTGTACTTGAAGACTTAATTGTCTCCAAGACATCTAGAACATTTACCATTCTCTTTCTTTTTGGGGTCACCATTGGCCCCTTTTGGATTTTTGCTGCTTCGACATTTGCTACAGGACTCAAAATATCTGATGCTTTTTCCTTAGTCGGATTTTTCGCTTTTTCCATTTTTTCTGTCGATGGCGCTTCGGCCATCTCTGCAATTTCTGGCAGCAAGGTTGGCTGTTCAGCTTCGGCGGCCGAAGAAGTTTCTCCGGTAAACTCAGGCACCGAAGCTGGTTCAATATGGCGTGGTCGGTGTGTGAGGACCTTCAACCTTTTTCCTTTCGGTTCTGGCTCGCTAGGAGCAGTCCCAGCTTCTTCTTTTTCAGGGGTTATGTTTTTCCTTTTTTGCCTTCGGATGGGATAACGATAATCAGGGTAGAAGAACCCGACTGCATCAAATACTCGGTTGAGTCTCTTCTTTTTTCGGCCTCCGAAGGCTGCTGATAGCGCAGTATTTTCAGCCTTCGAATATGCCCCAAGTAATTCGTCACTTAATGTTTCAATGCTTTTCAGCCAGTCATCATCAGGTTCAATAAATTTATCTGCATATTTGAATGTATACTTTAATCTGACTAGTCCGCCTTCGTCGGGCTCTTTGATGGTTTCCTTCGGCATTTCCCACTTTTCTGCAAGTGGCCATACCCTGAAGGCAATGTGTTCTTGGACCAAGTCCCTTGTCCCAATAAACGAGCAGACTACCCCGAAGGCTCTTTGGCATTCTTCGGCCGCTTCGTCCATTTCGACCTTCGGCCTTCGAAGACCGAAACGTTGCCAGATTGGGTGCATAATGATACTCTTCACATTCTCTTGAGCTGTTAGATCATTCTTTACATAAAACCATTCAGTCATCCAGGCTCCAGGCCACCTCTTCCGAAAGGTCGGCACAGGGCAGCTTGACCCGGAGCGGGCGCCGAAGCTGTAGCACCCAAAGTTGTTATGGTATTGCTCCTTTCCCCAGGGCTTCGTCTCGTATAATAACTCATGAATGTTGCAGAAGCTTTTAGCGTTCGGTTCCAAACCCTGGCTCCTCGCAGCCCAGACGAACACTCCCATTCTTATGATGGCTTCGGGAGTGATTTGATGCAGATGGACTTGAAATGTCTTTAGTACTTCAACAACAAAGTTGCTCAGGGGGAATCGAAGCCCAGCCTTGAGGAAGCTTCGGAAAATCACAACTTCATCTTCTTCGGGGGTGGGAGAAGTTTTTTCCCCGGCATCAGCTCTCACAATAGATATGTCTCGGAAATATCGCCCCCTCATATTATCAATGTGACTCTGCTTGATGGTCGTTTTCCCAAAAACTGTGTGGCTTGGTCGCCACGGTCGATCTTCGGCCTCTTCCCCACCACTTTCCACATCATAGCTGTCGCTATCATCAGTATCTTGGGACAAACCTTCGAGAATCTCATTCGTGATTTTTTCTGTATTGGTCTCTGCCATCGCTATCAGGAACCCCAGATTCTTCTCCTCCTCGAGACTCAGCTTCGTCTCAGCAGGGATCTTCAGCTTCGTCTCAGCAGGGATCTTCTTGCCTTCAGACATCTTCGGAAACGCTAAAAAATTGTTCCCAAGGCCGAAGCTTCGAAATCAAAAAGACCAGCAAATCTTAATGAACAAGAGCTAAAAATTTTAGTGGACCGAAGCAAAAGGCAAGTGTGCGTACCAAATGAGTTCGCGATGTGGTCTTATTTATATGCCTAGGGCGTTGAAAATTGAAAGGCCCCGCTTGTCAGTGAATGTTGCTATTCTAGCAAAGGGAAGGTGTTTTTTCGGACCTTCGGCTCAAGGCCTTCGTCCATATCGCAATCTGAATTTATTATTTACAAATTAATATTGCGAGGGGCTACTGTTGGGGGCCTTCGTCCTCCGAAGGTCCTCAAAAACATGATTTGACAATGTTTTCCAAGTGGATTATATGAACAGGTATTTTCGGATTCAGAATTATGGATATGGAGCACGACCAGGACGAAGCCTGAACCAGACGAAGGTCGAGAGCAGCCGAAGCTGTACGCAGGGAAGCTTCGGCGCGATAGCATAAGGGGGAACCGACTTAAAGATGAAAAGACTTCGGGAGCCTCGACAGATTTCCATAAATCGTTAGCAAATGTAATGGACATAGATGTAATTTTACGTGGGCTGCGTCCCGCGTCTATAAATAGATGAACAGTACTCCCGTACTGTTCACGCTGACTGTGCATTGACATTTTGCGTCACGCTTGTACTTGTTACCTTCTCTCAGGACCGAAGGTACATTTGTAATTTATAATCATTTCTATTTCTTTGTGTTAATAAAATAGAAATGATTTTATGATCTACATTTCATGTTTTATATGAGTCCTTCGTTATCACTTGTTGAATTTACGAAGGTATGTCTCTCATGACCTTCGTCCAGAACCCATTATTCCCGAAGGGGAATAATGTTTGGTAGGACGAAGGGCCTTAACGTTTAACACTTTTTATGTTGCCTTGTTCTTAATCCGAAGCATTTGAGAACAAGTCTCCAACAGGGCCACTTCGTCCGTATCATAATCCTCATCCCCTATTGATGGTACCTGTGCTCCAAACTCAACAACATTCCATATACTTTTGTGGAGTGAGGTTAGATGAAATTTCATTAAATCACTCCACCTAGCATAATCTTCGCCATCAAAAGTTGGCGGTTTGCCTAATGGAACGGAAAGTAATGGAGTATGTCTAGATGTGTGAGAATAGTTTAAGGGGATCTTACTAAACTTCTTGCGCTCTTGGCGCTTAGAAGTTACGGACGCCGCGTCGGAGCCGGAGGTGGATGTCGATGAAGAATCGGTCTCGTAGTAGACCACCTTCCTCATCCTCTTCTTTTTGTCCCCACTCCGATGCGGCTTGTGGGAAGAAGATTTTTCCTTCTTCTCTTTGTGATGAGAAGAGGAAGATCTTTTCTCCTTCCGTTTGGAGGAGTCCTTCTTCTTCTCCCTCCTCTTGGTGCGGGACTCTTCCGATGAAGTGCTCCCTTGGCTTGTAGTGGGCTTGTCGCCGGTCTCCATCTCCCTCTTGGTGTGATCTCCCGACATCACTTCGAGCGGTTAGGCTCTAATGAAGCACCGGGCTCCGATACCAATTGAAAGTCGCCTAGAGGGGGGTGAATAGGGCGAAACTGAAAATCTCAAAAATAATCACAACTACAAGCCGGGTTAGCGTTAGAAATATAATAGAGTCCGCGAGAGAGGGCGCAAAACAAAACGCAAGCGAATAATAAAGTGAGACACGCGGATTTGTTTTACCGAGATTCGGTTCTCTCAAACCTACTCCCCGTTGAGGAGGCCACAAAGGCCGGGTCTCTTTCAACCCTTCCCTCTCTCAAACGGTCCCTCGGACCGAGTGAGCTTCTCTTTCTCAAATCACTTGGGAATCAAACTTCCCGCAAGGACCACCACACAATTGGTGTCTCTTGCCTCGATTACAAGAGAGTGTTTGATCACAAGAAAGAATGCGAAAGAAAAAGAAGCGATCCAAGCGCAAGAGCTCAAATGAACACTACAAATCACTCTCTCTAGTCACTAGGGCTTTGTGTGGAGTTGGGAGAGGATTTGATCTCTTTTGGTGTGCTTTGCAATGAATGCTAGCTCTTGTATAGTGGTTGGAAGTTGGAAAACTTGGATGCAATGAATGGTGGGGTGGTTGGGGTATTTATAGCCCCAACCACCAAACTTGACCGTTGGTGGAGGCTGTCTGTCGATGGTGCACCGGACAGTCCGGTGCACACCGGACATGTCCGGTGCCCCCGCCACGTCATCAGTGCCGTTGGATTCTGACCGTTGGAGCTTCTGACTTCTGGGCCCGCCTGGGTGTCCGGTGCACACCGGACAACCACTGTTCATTGTCCGGTGCGCCGGTATGGGCGCGCCTGACGACTGCGCGCGCAGAGCGCGCATTAAATGCAGCGCAGGTAGCCGTTGGCGCCGAAATAGCCGTTGCTCCGCTGGTACACCGGACAGTCCGGTGCACACCGGACATGTCCGGTGAATTATAGCGGAGCGCCTGCCGCGCGAACCCGAGGCTGGCGAGTTGTGGAGGCCGCGCTTCCTTGGAGCACCGGACACTGTCCGGTGTACACCGGACAGTCCGGTGAATTATAGCGAAGCGGCTTGAGAAATTCCCGAAGGTGGCGAGTTCAAATTGGAGTCCTCTGGGCGCACCGGACACTGTCCGGTGTACACCGGACAGTCCGGTGCCTCCAGACCAGAGGTGCCTTCGGTTGCCTCTTTGCTCCTTTGCTGAATCCAAAACTTGATCTTTTTATTGGCTAAGTGTGAACCTTTTGCACCTGTATAACTTATGCACTAGAGCAAACTAGTTAGTCCAATATTTGTGTTGGGCAATTCAACCACCAAAATTATTTAGGAACTAGGTGTAAGCCTAATTCCCTTTCACTATCCATGAAAAGGATGATCTCTTGGACTCCCAAGAGGACTTCCTAATCAAGGAAAACAAAAAGCATGTTAAGGTTAAAAATGCTTACGCTCTAGAAGTTGAAAAATGTGAAAAATTGTCTAGTGAGCTAAGCACTTGCCATGATACTATTGCCAACCTTAGAAATGAAAATGCTAAACTTATTGCTAAGGTTGATTCTAATGTTTGTAATGTTTCAATTCCCAATCTTAGAGATGATAATGTTGATTTACTTGCTAAGATTAAAGAATTGAATGATTCTCTTGCTAGCCTTAGGATTGAAAATGAAAAATTAATTGCTAAGGCTAAAGATTTTGATGTTTGCAATGTTACTATTTCTAACCTTAGAAGTGAAAATGATATATTACATGCTAAGGTTGTAGAATTAAAATCTTGCAAACCCTCTACATCTACCGTTAAGCATGTTTCCATTTGCACTAGATGTAGAGATGTTGATATTGATGCTATCCATGATCATGTGGCTTTAATTAAACTACAAAATGATCATATAGCTAAATTAGATGCTTAAATTACCGAGCATAACTTAGAAAATGAAAAATTTAAATTTGCTCGTAGTATGCTCTATAGTCGGAGACGCCCTGGCATCAAGGATGGCATTGGCTTCCAAAAGGGGGACAATGTCAAACTTAATGCCCCTCCTAAGAAATTGTCTAACTTTGTTAAGGGCAAGGCTCCCATGCCTCAGGATAACGAGGGTTACATTTTGTACCCTGCCGGTTATCCCGAGAGCAAGATTAGGAGAATTCACTCTAGGAAGTCTCACTCTGGCCCTAATCATGCTTTTATGTATAAGGGTGAGACATCTAGCTCTAGGCAACCAACCCGTGCTAAGTTGCCTAAAAAGAAAACTCCTAGTGCATCAAATGATCATGACATTTCATTCAAAACTTTTGATGCATCTTATGTTTTGACTAACAAATCCGGCAAGGTAGTTGCCAAGTTTGTTGGGGGCAAACACAAGGGCTCCAAGACTTGTGTTTGGGTACCCAAAGTTCTTGTGTCTAATGCCAAAGGACCCAAAACCGTTTGGGTACCTAAAGTCAAGAACTAAATTTGTTTTGTAGGTTTATGCATCCGGGGGCTCAAGTTGGATCATCGATAGCGGGTGCGCAAACCACATGACAGGGGAGAAGATGTTCTCCTCCTACGAGAAAAAACAAGATCCCCAACGAGCTATCACATTCGGGGATGGAAACCAAGGTTTGGTCAAAGGTTTGGGTAAAATAGCTATATCTCCTGACCATTCTATTTCCAACGTTTTTCTTATGGATTCCTTAGATTATAACTTGCTTTCCGTTTCCCAATTATGTCAAATGGGCTACAACTGTCTGTTTACTGATGTAGGTGTCACTGTCTTTAGAAGAAGTGATGATTCAATAGCATTTAAGGGAGTGTTAGAGGGTCAGCTATACTTGGTAGATTTTGATAGAGCTGAACTCGACACTTGCTTAATAGCTAAGACTAACATGGGTTGGCTCTGGCACCGCCGACTAGCCTATGTTGGGATGAAGAATCTTCATAAACTTCTAAAGGGAGAGCACATTTTAGGATTAACAAATGTTCATTTTGAGAAAGACAAGATCTGTAGCGCATGCCAAGCCGGGAAGCAAGTTTGTGTTCATCATCCGCATAAGAACATCATGACGACTGACAGGCCACTGGAGCTCCTACACATGGATCTATTCGGCCCGATTGCTTACATAAGCATCGGCGGGAGTAAGTACTGTCTAGTTATTGTGGAAGATTATTCTCGCTTCACTTGGGTGTTCTTTTTGCAGGAAAAATCTCAAACCCAAGAGACCTTAAAGGGATTCTTGAGACGAGCTCAAAATGAGTTCGGCTTAAGGATCAAGAAAATTAGAAGCGACAACGGGACGGAGTTCAAGAATTCACAAATTGAAGGCTTCCTTGAGGAGGAGGGCATTAAGCATGAGTTCTCCTCTCCCTACACGCCACAACAAAATGGTGTAGTGGAGAGAAAGAATAGAACTCTATTGGACATGGCAAGAACCATGCTTGATGAGTATAAGACACCGGATCGATTTTAGGCCGAGGCGGTCAACACCGCCTGCTACGCCATCAACCGGTTGTATCTACACCGAATCCTTAAGAAGACATCATACGAACTCCTAACTGGTAAAAAGCCCAACATTTCATATTTTAGAGTCTTTGGCAGCAAATGCTTTATTCTTGTTAAAAGAGGTAGAAAATCTAAATTTGCTCCTAAGACTGTAGAAGGCTTTTTACTAGGATATGATTCAAACACAAGGGCATATAGAGTCTTTAACAAGTCCTCAGGACTAGTTGAAGTTTCTTGTGACATTGTGTTTGATGAAACTAACGGCTCTCAAGTAGAGCAAGTTGATCTTGATGAGATAGGTAATGAAGAGTGTTGGGGAGAAGGCAAAGGCGCCACCCTTCGCTCGAAGCCTTCGCTGCAGCAGCTGAGCTAACAGAAACAAAACAGGCAGGGACACCCTTCGCTTCTTCCGCACCAGACGAAGACTGGCGACGAAGGGCATCCCATAGTGCGACCTCGTCCAGCTCAGAGGCCCACGTGCGATCCGGCCCATTGTAACGGGCCCCGCGTGGCCGCCGTGCGTTATGGGCCTAATTTGTAAAAGTATTCCTGTAATTACGGTCTGTAACCCCGCTTTATGGGAATATTCCAGGGATAACCTAGGTAGCTGAGGGCACATGCGTCCTTAGCTCAAGGCGCTGCGCACTCAGGTACCTATAAATACCCCTGCACAGTGCCCGTGAGAGGCCAGATTAACAGAGCTTTTGCCATCTAGCGCGAGTGCCCTGTTGACGTCACTGTTCACCCTTGTTGGATCCCCTTGCAACTGAGAGCAAGTTCCAACATTTGGCGCCCACCGTGGGGCTCGAACCCACGACCACAAGGTTAAGAGCCTTGCTACGAGAAAACCACCCGCGATGGCACCCAAGAGAGCTAACCCGAAGGCTGACGAGGCTGCGAAGGCAGCACTGCTCGCCGCAAGAAAAGGCAAGGCCCTCGCCCTCACCCAATCCACCCACCAAGAGGCCACTAAAGACGATGTTCCTCGCGCCTGCGAAGGCGACACCCTCCGCACCTGCGACCCTGAGGGACAACCGCAGCCACCCTCAGGCTTCGCACCACCGGAGGGCGCGGACCTCACCGAGGACGGTGAAGTCCTCGGCGTCTCAGCAGAAGAACAGCTACAGCTGCGCGCCCTGCGCCTCAAGAACCGCAATCTCCAGAGGCAGAAGGAGATACTGGAGGCCAAGCGCCAGCGTGTGTCCGCACTAGCCAAAGTGCGGCAAATGATACGCGACGAAGAGCAGAAGGCCCAGGAACTCGAGCGGGAGATTGCGCTGATGCAGCGCGAAGGCCACCTCGGCCTGCAGCACGAGTCACCCCTCCAGCAGCGCGCACAACTCGAAGACACGCGCGAAGGCCACCTCGGCCTGCAGCATGGGCCACCCCCGCAACACCGCGCGCAACCGGAGGACCCGCGTTTCCCCCAACGCGACCACACCTTCCCGCACGCCACGCCATTCCAAGGGGTCAACTATCTCGATGAGCGAAGTCCCCTGGCGCCACACCTGCAAGTGACGCCTTGGCCAGCTAACTTCCGGGCAGGGACCTATCCCAAGTACAACGGCAGCACCGACCCGGCTCAATACATAATGAGTTATCAGGTCGCCGTTGCATCTTCCGGAGGGGACGACGCCACAATGGCGAAGTCTTTCATCATCGCCCTCGAGGGCCCAGCACTCACCTGGTTCACCAGGTTGCCTCCGCTGTCCATTGATTCCTGGAGAAGTCTCCGGGACAAGTTCCTGCTCAACTTCCAAGGGTACCGCCCAGACACCGACGCCCTGGCCGAACTCTCGCTCTGCAAGCAGCTGGAAAAGGAGACTCTAAGGGAGTACTACCGCAAATTTTTAACACTCAAATCACAGCTGCCCTCAGTCGATGACCAGATTGCCATCCACTATGCTATCAGTGGCCTTCGTGCCGGCGTCCTTTACAGCCACTGCATCAGAGATCCGCCAAAGAACCTCCAAGAGTTATATCAGCTGTTTGAAAAGTACGCCAGATCCGAAGAGCTCCACCAGCGCAAGATTGAGTCCCAAAGGAAGCCAAAAGATGCTCCACAGTCCAGCCGCACGTGGACAAGGACTCCGCAGCCAGACTCCGGTCGAGACGGCCGCAATCAGCAGCAAGTGCACAACATCCCCAACCAGCATCCCGCTGCTGACCCCCCTCGTCGCCAGGAATATCCCCCCAGGGCCGCGGAAACGGCATTCGTGGCAGGGGCCGAGGGCGTGCGCAGCCGCCGCACCGATTCTACTGCCTCTTCCATGGCGAAGACTGCGCCCACCAAACCAAATACTGCCCCGAAACGAAGGCTACCAGAGACAGAATGGAACGGGCGCAGCCAGCCGACAACCCCAGAATTGTCGCGCACAATTACCAGCAACCCCCTCCACCATATATCCACGCTCCCGCCCCGCATCCACCGCACCACGCTTACCAACACCATCAGGAAGTACAAATCGTACCTCCTCCACCCCCACCACCACACCAGCAACATCAAAACATCCCCCATGCCCCAAAGCAGGAAGACTTCGCCGATCAACCATATCGCGGAGTCATCCACATGATAACTGGGGGGTCCAGCACTGACTTCGACACCAAGCGGCAGAAGCGGGACCACTACCGCAGCATCAACCATGTCGCCGTCACGGGCCCAGTCGTGCAGACAAAGTGGTCCCACATACCGCTAACCTTCGACGCACGGGACGTCGACTTGCGCAGCGCCCCCCACTGCGACGCCATGGTTATCAATTGCAGCGTGGCAGGCTGGGACCTGCACAAAGTCCTCGTTGACAACGGCAATCAGGCAAACATCATCTTCCTCCACGCCTTCGATCGCATGGGCATAAGCCACAGCCTGCTTAAGCCTTCAGACAACCCGTTGTATGGCTTCGGCGGCAAGGGCACCTTCCCCGTCGGCAAAATAGAGCTGCCTCTCTCCTTCGGTGTAGCACCCAATGCCCGAAGCGAGCAAATAACCTTTGACATTGTGGACATGGTATATCCTTACAATGCCATCATGGGCCAGGGCTCCATCAATAAGTTCGAAGCAGCCATTCATGGACTGTACCTATGTATGAAGATACCAGGTCCGTTAGGCGTCATCACAGTCTTCGGCAATCAACAGACTGCGCGTAACATAGAGCGGGACTTCATGCCCGGTCAAAGAAACGTGCACTGCCTCACGGCCCAACGCGAGGTCCCCGCGCCTGCCAGCCCAACCAATAAGCAACACGACAAGGCACAGCTGCAGAGCAACGACGGGACCAAGACTGTCCCCCTCGACCAGGCCACGCCCAGGCAGACAGTCATTATCAGCGAAGACCTTACTTCGCATGAAGAAGAAAAGCTCCTCTCCTGCCTGTCTAAGAACAAAGATGTCTTCGCCTGGTCGGCCCTCGATCTGGTTGGGGTCAGCCGTTCAATAATTGAGCACAGTCTGGGAATCGACCCTTCGGTACAGCCGAAAAAGCAGCGGCTTCGCAAGATGTCCGACGAAAAGACGGAGGCCGCCAAGGCAGAGGTGCACCGCCTCCTGGAGGCCAAATTCATCGAGCCGGTGGCTTACCCCACATGGCTCTCCAATGTCGTGATGGTGCAGAAAAAGAGCGGGAAGTGGCGAATGTGCATCGACTTCACCAGTCTCAATAAAGCCTGCCTAAAGGACAATTTCCCATTGCCGTGGATCGACAAAATAGTCGATAGCGCGGCCGGATGCGAGGTCATGTCCCTCCTCGATTGCTTCTCCGGTTACCACCAGATATACATGAAGGAAGAAGACAAGGCTAGCACCAGCTTTATAACACCCTTCGGCACATATTGCTTCATCAGAATGCCGGAGGGACTCAAGAACGCCGGGTCCACCTTCTCCAGGCTTACCAAAACAGTGCTCGAAGGGCAGGTTGGCAGAAACATATTCACATATGTAGACGACATTGTCGTCGCCAGCAAGAGCAAGGAGGACCACCTCGCCGACCTCGCCGAAACATTTGCGAACATGCGAGACGCACAACTCCGCCTAAACCCGGAAAAGTGCGTCTTCGGCGTTTGCCAAGGCAAAATATTGGGCTACCTGGTATCACACCGCGGCATCGAGGCCAACCCAACCAAGATTCAGGCCATCTTGGACATGACGCCTCCGCAGTCCGTCAGGGACGTCCAGCGCCTGATAGGCAGATTGGCCGCTCTCAACAGATTCATCTCCAGGTCCACCGAGCGAAGTCTCCCCTTCCTCAAGACACTCCGTGGTGCAAAAGACTTCGCCTGGGGACCAGAGCAGGCGGCGGCCTTCGCCTCATTAAAACAGTACCTGACAGAGTTGGCCGTCCTTACCAGCCCCGACCCCTCGCTCCCCCTGCTGGTCTACGTCGCGGCTTCGCCACATGCGGTCAGCGCGGCACTAGTGCAGGAGCAGACTGTCGAGGGTGTGGTCCGGCAGTGCCCCGTGTACTATGTCTCCGAAGTGCTGACACCGTCCAAGTGCAACATGACAGAGCTGGAGAAGATTGCCTACGCAGTCGTCATGTCGTCGCGCAAACTGTGCCATTACTTCGAAGCATTCAAGGTCCGAGTCACCTCAAACAGGGGACTCGGCGAATTATTCAGAAACCCGGAGGCATCGGTGAGGATTGCCAAGTGGGCGGCCGAACTCTCCGGCTACCACATCTGCTTCGAGCCCAGGACAGCTATCAAATCTCAAGTCCTGGCAGACTTCGTCGTCGACTGGACTGGGCCAACAACACAGTCAGATCCGTCCGCAGAGAAGATTTGGACGATCCATTGCGACGGCGCATGGTGCCATGCGGGGGCAGGCGTCGCTGCAGTCATCACCTCACCAGTCGGGGTCAAGCACAGATATGCAGCATGACTCAGCTTCAATCTGGAATCCGACAGATGCACAAATAATATAGCAGAATACGAAGCAGTCATCCTCGGCCTCCGCAAGCTAAGGGCCCTCGGAGTCACCACCTGCATCATCAAAACAGACTCCAAGGTAGTTGTCGGCCAAGTCGAGAAAGACTATGCAGCCAAGGACCCCGCGCTCATGCAGTACCTCGCGGCCATCCGAAGTCTCGAGAGGCAGTTCAAGGGGTTCACCTTGCAGCATGTGGATCGGGCCAAGAATGAAGAGGCCGACGCATTGGCCAAGGCTGCCGCTAGGGGCGAAACTCTGCCCTCCAACGTGTTCTTTCATGTCATCGGCACGCCAGCAGTCCAGAGCCCTGAAGGGCTCCAAATAACCAATGACAGCGAGGGCCACCGCACAGTCAACCTTATCATGACCGAAGACTGGCGGGCACCCATAACCCTGTTCCTGCAGGGGTATTATCATCCAGCCGACATCAGTGAGGCCAAGCGTCTCAGACATCGAAGCCGAGACTTCGCACTGATTGAAGGCCAACTCTACAAAAAAGGGGTCAGTCAGCCAATGCTTAAGTGCGTCACCGAAGCCGAAGGCATGCAGATCCTACGTGAAGTCCACAGTGGCACGTGCGGCTCACACGCAGGGCCGAGGGCCCTAGCTGCTAAGGTGATCCGCCAGGGCTTTTACTGGCCTGCAATGATCTGCGCCGCAAATCGGGTCACACGGTCCTGTGAAGCCTGCCAGAAGTTTTCTCCTCGGTCAGGCGGCCCCTCGCAGTATACTAAGCTGATCGCCCATACATGGCCTCTCCAGCGCTGGGGCCTCGACACTGTCGGGCCCCTGCCCACCGCTCAGGGGAACCTTAAGTTCGCCTTCGTCGCGGTCGAGTACTTCACCAAATGGATCGAGGCGCGGGCTGTTTCTACAATAACATCAAAGACTGCCCAAAAATTCTTCTGGCAGAACATCGTTTGCCGCTTTGGAGTACCGTCCGAACTAACAGTTGACAACGGCAAGCAGTTTGACAACCAAGACTTCAAGGATTTTTGTTTCTCCATTGGCACCAAGCTTGCCTTCGCCTCAGTCTATCATCCGCAGTCCAACGGGGTCGTGGAGCGCGCCAACGGGAAAATCTTCACAGCTATCAAGAAAATGCTCCTTGATGAAAAAAGGGCAGATGGACCGATTTGTTACCTAAGGCAGTCTGGGCACTAAACACGACTGAGTGCAGGGCGACCGGGTTTACTCCCTTCCGCCTTCTATACGGATCGGAGGCCATGACCCCGCAAGAAATAAAGCACGGGTCCCCGCGAACAGTTCCGTCAGCCGTCCCCGACGTGGACGAGCCAACTTCAAAGGATCTCATCGACGAAGACCGAGTCTTCGCCCTACAGGCCCTGAACAAATACCAAGCCCAGACCAAAGCATGGCGCGACCACTCAGTCATCCCGAGGGAGTTCAGCGAGGGGGACCTCGTACTCGTTCGAACAGCTCGGACGGAGTCCAAGGGCAAGCTGGAGCCCAGGTGGGAGGGCCCCTTTATAGTCAAGACAAAAGCTTCCCCCAGCGCTTACAGGCTCACAACGCCAAACAGCGAGGACCTGGAGCACTCCTAGAACATCGACAACCTCCGCAAATTTTTTGTTTGATTTCTCAGGGCTGTCTTCGCCCTTGTAATTCGCAAAAACAATCTTGTACCGGCCCGCACTCTTTTCCTCCCGGGGGGTGAGGTTTTTAACGAGGCGGAGCCATGTAATATATGTGTGAAAAATCCCCCGCAAAGACATGCGTCGAAAAAAGACCGCGACGACGGTCTTCGACATTCGACCAACACGAGGTCACCGCGAGGCTAAGCGCTAGCCACCCTCGCGTGCGACAAATCCGCGCAGAAGTCGCCTAAGGGTGCAACCGGATTAGCACAACAAGTGCGAAAAAATCGAAGTCTATCGCAAAGACTATCCGCGCAGAAGTCGCCTAAGGGTGCAGCCGGATTAGCACAACAAGCGCGAAAAAATCGAAGTCTATCACGAAGACTATCCACGCAGAAGTCGCCTAAGGGTGCAGCCGGACTAGCACAACAAGTGCGAAAAAATCAAAGTCTATCGCGAAGACTATCCGCGCAGAAGTCTCCTAAGGGTGCAGCCGGACTAGCACAACAAGTGCGAAAAAACCAAAGTCTACCGCGAAGACTATCCGTGCAGAAGTCGCCCAAGGGTGCAGCCGGACTAGCACAACAAGTGCGAAAAAACCAAAGTCTACCGCACAGACTGTCCGTGCAGAAGACACCTAAGGGTGCAACCGGACTAGCACAACAAAGGCAGAAACGACAACATCAAACCGTCCACGCCAAGACCAACTATAATCACACCAGCACAGCACAACAAAACAAACCAGACAAAGTACACAACGCCTTCGCACAAATATACAAGCGAGGGCACACAACTTCATCATACAAGCCTCTACGTATACAAGTGAGGGCACCGCACTCTACATCGGCTCAACCTTAGGAATAATTCCCATCTCCCTATAATTAAACAACATTATCCTAAGCTCCTCACCCGCAAAAAGACTTCGCAGTTCCCCTTCACCTGTATTTACGGCGGCCGGCAAAGACAACAGTTCCTGCCAGCCAGCCCCACTCACACAAAGCCGAGCCCCCTCCGCCCCACTAACTCTACGTTTTGCAACCGCCCTTCGTCGTCGTCGCCCGGTGCTAGGACCTGGCACATCTCCTGCGTCCGCGACGTGCGGCGAAGCCTCCGCCGCCGCCACATCCAAGGCCACAAAGTAGTCCAAGTCCTCCTCCGACGACTCCTCAGTCCACTCAACCGAGCTCCCAGAGTCAGCACAATCAAAAAATTCAGATGCAGATCCACCACATTCATTACCACCCTCCGCGGTCGAAGCCGCCAAAAATTTAGTAGTAGCGGTTGTGTGCGCAGGCCCAAAATCTTGAACCTGCGCAGCAACCAAAATTCAGCAACATATACAAATTTCCCCAACCCTCTACACCCACTACACCACCTGCGACGGCCCTGACGTTGCGGGAGCCTCCGCCGTTGGCTCCACCGTTGCTTCCGCTGTTGTCTCCACCGCCACCGCTGCGGGATCTTCAGCACTCGGCGCAGCAGCTTCGGAGGCATCAGGCGCGCCTTCGGCGACCTCTGGGGGCAGGTCCTCGCCGGCCGCAGCGGATGCGGGAGCATCGACGCATCTCCCGCAGTCTCCGGGGTCGGCTCCAGGGCGACCCCAGACACGGCCTCCGCCGGGGTCGGCTCCGGGTCAGACAGCATGCTGTTCAACGCCCCAAAGTCGTCGACCCTCTCGCCGCGCGCCGCCTAAGACAAAACACACAAAATCCATCAAACACACACACAGCCTACATCCAACAAACACCAAACAAACGAAAACGTTACCTGAGCCCTCGTCGTTTCGGCCCGCTCCCTGACCACCTCGCGACCGTGCGGACCCCACATCCGGTCGTAGATAGCTCCGGCGGATTCCTTCACTACGGGGTCCTCAACCTTAAAGATATCTTGCTCAAAATCTTCATCGACTTGGTCGAAGACCTCGAAGTGCCGGCACCCTTCACGAGAGAGCACGTTCATCGCCCCCTCGCAGGTGACCAGGGAGGCATACGCCATAAACCCCTCCACGACAGTGGGGAGTGCCTGCAACTCCTCCTGCACCCACTCCAGGCAGCGAAGCCCGGGCTCTCAGTCCGGCACTTCGAAATCACCGGTCCCCGCGCCCAGCCCACGATATGTATCTATAAGCAGTTGACGCGTCCGCTCTGCCTCCGCGCGCGACGCGGCCTCGGCCCTCTCCACGCGGCTCTCCAGGGTGGTGAGCCGCTCCTGCAGCTGCTCGGCGCGCTCCCTGGCAAGATTGCCCTCTGCCCGTGCCAGGTTGGCCTCCGCCTGCGCAGCTTGCGCCTTGACAAGGGCCTCGTTGGTCTCCCTCCTTTCCCCCGCCAGCTGGCGCCGGAGGGCGGCCTTCTCTTCCTCTAGTGTGGCCACCTTGTCCGCCAGCTTGCGACACTTGCTGTCGGCGGCCGATTTTTCACGGACGGCGTCAGCATGTTGTGCCCGAAGTCTCTCGACTTCGGTAGCCACAGCCGCCGTGAGGGCCCCCGACGCAGTACGGTTGGCAAAGTCAGCCACCTGCAAAGCAATCGTAAGACCGCGGCCCAGCAAGCCGAAAAAAAGTCCAACTCAGCGGTCCTGACGTAGCGCCTCCGTCACCTCCGTCAGCCTGCGGGACGCAGCGCCCGCCTCATCCATGACAACCGCGAGGGCCGATGCCTCGCCTCCGGCGCTAAGAGCCCCGCCCTTCGCCTTCGGCACTGCGGCAGCCGCCATGGTCGCCGCGGCAGGCGCAACCATAGCAAGTTGGCCTTCGCCCGACCCTGCAATGTACCAACGAACCAATCAAAAATATATATATATATAATAATAATAAAGCCAACGACTTACCACCGAGATAGTCATCCACACTAATATCTGTGACGAAGTCGGCGACACGTTTGCCCGCCAACGGCAACGCTCGGGCCGCCTTCGCGACCTCCGCCACTCCGCTGGACGGCGGCACCGCCTTCGCCGATTTCGAGCCTCCGGCGCCTCCCGTTGCCTCCGGCGCCTTGCTAGATGCAGGGACGCCCGACTTCGCCGCCAGCGGCGGCCGGCCTCCGCCGGGGGCCACAGCCTTCGCAGCCCCCCACTACCTCTTCGGCCTGGCTTCAACGAGCCTGACAGCCGCCTGGCGCTTCTGTGCAGCTCCCTGGCGATCCTTGTCCATCACTGCTGACACAACAGCAGCAATATTCCGCCCGTAAGGAAAACCCTCCATTCACGAACCATGCGAGATGTAAAGAAGTCCTCGCCAGCCGCGCGGGGGACAGGAACATTCCTAGGCCAACAACCCCCGGTAACCCTCAGCATCCGAGCCGAAGACTCCCGGAGCTCGGGCGAAGACATCCTTTCCCCCGGGGCCGCGCACGTCCTCATCAACTCTCTAGCAAAACCATCAGAAACCCCAAGTCCTCCCATAGCAGTACCTAATTTTCTCTTTTTAGAGGATGGGGCGGCCGCCAGCGCAGGGTCGTCTCCAGTCTCCACCGTCGGTTTCTTCCCACGGCGGTCCACATCGTCTTGACCAGGGTAGCCGTCATATGGCAATTGATTTAATTCAAAAACCTTGTTCAAACGGTCATTCGACCCACGGATATCCCAGCTGCGCTGGCCCTCTGTCCTCGGCACGTAGCGTCCAACGAGCCGCACCGCCCCATCCTCCGCCTCACGCACAAAAGCGGCCGGATCGCGGTTTTGCAGATTCAGGGCGAAGGCGGGACTCCGCACCACCCTTCCGCCATGAAAAGGCATCTGGCGAGGGCATACTTCGCCCAACGCCCAGCCATGCGCCAAGGGCCACACCCCGTACGCCACAAATTCTTCAACCAAGTCGCGCCCACTGCTCAGGCCGGCGGCGCACCGAAGAGCCCCTTCGTCCACATCCTCCTCCGCCACTTCAAAGGGCGGGTACGCTGAGTAAAAATGAGAACACATCGCGGACACGGGGAGTCCCTCATGGCCTTCGACGGTACCCTCAGCAACGTAAAACCAAAATTCATTCCAGTTGCCCCACTTGTTGCGGGCGCAAGGAACCAACTCGACTACCTGCATCGTGGTTTTGCCAGTCTTCGGCGTGAATGTGCAGGATCCAAACTGAGCAACTTCGCCTCCAATCATCCTCTTCTGCCAGTGCAAACAATAATACTTCGCAAAAACTTCCACCGATGGCTGTCCGCCGTACGAAGTCGTCGCCCAGACATACTTCGACAGAGCCACTATGGCATTCGGCATCAGCTGATGTATTTGAACGTTGAACCTGCGCAGGACTTCGCCAACAAATCGGTGCGCAGGCAAGCGGAGTCCGGCGGCGAAGAACGCCTCGAAAACGACCAACTCGCCCTCTGGCTCGGGGACTTCCTCCGTCCCCGGGACTCGAGCAACTCCGCCGCCGAAGTAACCCAACCGCTGCATATCTTGCACGCGGGCCGACGACATCCGCGATACGCCAAAATCAACAGAATCGCCGGCGCGCAACTCCTCCGCCATTAAACTACTCAGCGTCTCCTCAGACGAGGCGGTGGCCGGCGGCGAGGGAACGGCCGGCGGTGTAGCGGCAGCGGAAGAAGACGAGGACGGCATCGCTACGTACCGTCGGCGGCGGCGGGCGGTCTGCTTCACTCGAGCCAGATCTCCGGCGAACAAGAGCACGGCGGGCAGACGAGCAGCAAGACGGCGGAAAGGGCGGCTAGGGTTTTCGCGGAGCGCGGAAGGTGAAGTTCAAAAAGCGCCGACCCCCGCCCCCTTTTATAGGCAGGGCGCGGCTCTTCGGGAAACCCGCAATCCAACAGGGTGCGGCGCTTCGGGAAACCCGCAATCCAACAGTACGTCGTCAATCAACGGTCATATCAAAAGCCCTCGCGGAACCACTTCGAGCGAGGGCAGCGTCTCCGCCATCTAACGACGTCTTCAGCACCAGGTGACTTTGTCGAACTGGTCCCTCGGAGGGCAAATGTTGGGGCGAAGGCAAAGGCGCCACCCTTCGCTCGAAGCCTTCGCTACAGTAGCTGAGCTAACAGAAACAAAACAGGCAGGGACACCCTTCGCTTCTTCCGCACCAGACGAAGACTGGCGATGAAGGGCATCCCACAGTGCGGCCTCGTCCAGCTCAGAGGCCCACGTGCGATCCGGCCCATTGTAACGGGCCCCGCGTGGCCGCCGTGCGTTACGGGCCTAATTTGTAAAAGTATTCCTGTAATTACGGTTTGTAACCCTGCTTTATGGGAATATTCTAGGGATAACCTAGGTAGCTGAGGGCACATGCGTCCTTAGCTCAAGGCGCTGCGCACTCAGGTACCTATAAATACCCCTGCACAGTGCCCGTGAGAGGCCAGATTAACAGAGCTTTTGCCATCTAGCGCGAGTGCCCTGTTGACGTCACTGTTCACCCTTGTTGGATCCCCTTGCAACTGAGAGCAAGTTCCAACAAAGAGGCTCCGTGCATTGTGCTAAGGAACATGTCCATTGGGGATGTGTGTCCTAAGGAATTCGAAGAGCCACCACATGCACAAGATCAACCATCCTCCTCCACGCAAGCATCTCCACCAACTCAAAATGAGGACGAGGCTCAAATTGATGAGGGAGAAAATCAAAATGATGAGCCACCTCAAGATGATGGCAATGATCAAGGGGGAGATGCAAATGATCAAGACAAGGAGGATGAAGAACCAAGGCCGCCACACCCAAGAGTCCACCAAGCAATCCAACGAGATCACCCCGTCGACACCATCCTCGGCGACATTCATAAGGGGGTAACCACTCGATCTCGTGTTGCACATTTTTGTGAGCATTACTCTTTTGTTTCCTCTATTGAGCCACATAGGGTAGAGGAAGCACTCCAAGATTCAGATTGGGTGATGGCGATGCAAGAGGAGCTCAACAATTTCACTAGGAACGAGGTATGGCATTTAGTTCCACGTCCTAACCAAAATGTTGTAGGAACCAAATGGGTCTTCCGCGACAAACAAGATGAGCATGGTGTGGTGACAAGGAACAAAGCCTGACTTATGGCCAAGGGATATTCACAAGTCGAAGGTTTGGATTTCGGTGAAACCTATGCACCCGTAGCTAGGCTTGAGTCCATTCGTATATTATTAGCCTATGCTACTTACCATGGCTTCAAGCTTTATCAAATGGACGTGAAGAGTGCCTTCCTCAACGGACCAATCAAGGAAGAGGTCTATGTTGAGCAACCTCCCGGCTTTGAAGACAATGAGTATCCTAACCATGTCTATAGGCTCTCTAAGGCGCTTTATGGGCTCAAGCAAGCCCCAAGGCATAGTATGAATGCCTAAGAGATTTCCTTATTGCTAATGGCTTCAAAGTCGGCAAGGCCGATCCTACTTTATTTACAAAGACTCTTGCAAATGATTTGTTCATATGCCAAATTTATGTTGATGATATTATATTTGGGTCTACTAACAAATCTACATGTGAGGAATTTAGTAGGATCATGACACAGAAATTCGAGATGTCGATGATGGGGGAGTTGAAGTACTTCTTAGGTTTCCAAGTGAAGCAACTCCAAGAAGGCACCTTCATCAGCCAAACGAAGTATACTCAAGACATTCTAAACAAGTTTGGGATGAAGGATGCCAAGCCCATCAAGACTCCCATGGGAACCAATGGGCATCTCGACATCGACACGGAAGGTAAATCCGTCGATCAAAATGTATACCGGCCGATGATAGGTTCGTTACTCTATTTATGTGCATCTCGACCGGACATAATGCTTTCCGTATGCATGCGTGCAAGATTCCAAGCCGACCCTAAGGAATCTCACCTGACGGCCGTAAAACGAATCTTGAGATATTTGGCTTATACTCCTAAGTTTGGGCTTTGGTACCCTCGGGGATCCACATTTGATTTAATTGGTTATTCGGATGCCGATTGGGCAGGGTGCAAAATTAATAGAAAGAGCACATCGGGGACATGCCAGTTCTTGGGAAGGTCTGTGGTGTCTTGGGCTTCAAAGAAGCAAAATTCTGTGGCTCTTTCAACCGCTGAAGCCGAGTATATTGCCGCAGGCCATTGTTGCGCGCAATTACTTTGGATGAGGTAAACGCTTAGGGACTATGGTTACAAATTAACCAAAGTTCCTCTTCTATGTGATAATGAGAGTGCAATCCGCATGGCGGATAATCCCGTTGAGCATAGCCGCACTAAACACATAGCCATTCGGTATCATTTCTTAAGGGATCACCAACAAAAGGGGGATATCGAGATTGCATATATTAACACTAAAGATCAATTAGCCGATATCTTTACCAAGCCACTAGATGAACAAACTTTTACCAAACTTAGGCATGAGTTAAATATTCTTTATTCTAGGAATTTCTTTTGACGTCTTGCATACATAGCTCATATATTATACCATTGATCATGTCTCTTTTTGTCGGTGTTTCGAAACCCGGGGGGTCCCAGGACCAACGAGTGAGTTGTCGCCGCGTGCCCCAGCCCAGATGGGTCGACGCGAGGCGGAACGCGAAGGGGGGAAAGGAAGCAGTCGGAGGGAGGCAGGCGTGAGAGAGTGGATCCCGCGGCCTTCGTGTTAGCCCCGCGCCTGAGTCGGGTGCGCTTGTAGTAGGGGAATACAAGCGTCCACGCGGGAGTGGGAGCGAGCGGCCTTGCGCGAGCGCCGTCTCGTCCTTCTCCGCGCGGGCCAACCCTCTGTAAGAGGGCCCTGGTCCTTCCTTTTATAGGCGTAAGGAGAGGATCCATGTGTACAATGGGGGTGTAGCAGAGTGCTACGTGTCTAGCGGAGGAGTGCTAGCGCCCTAAGTACATGCCGTCGTGGCAGCCGTAGAAGTTTTGGGACCCGGTTCGTGTGGTGTCGTGGCCGTCGGAGGAGTGCTGGAGCCTGGCGGAAGGACAGCTGTTGGGGCTGTCGAGTCCTTGCTGACGTCCTCTTGCTTCCGTAAGGGGGCCGAGAGCCGCCGTCATCACAGAGTGTGCGTGGCGCCATCATTGCCTATCTGGCGGAGCGAGCCACATGGGATGCCGGTCTTGTTCCCCATAGCCTGAGTCAGCTCGGGGTAGGGTAATGATGGCGCCTCCTGTCGACGTGGTCGGTCCGCGCCCTAGGTTGGGCGATGTGGAGGCTCCTCCGAGGTCGAGGTCGAGTCTATCTTCCGTGGCCGTGGTCGAGTCCGAGCCCCTGGGTCGGGCGAGGCGGAGACCGTCGGCTGAGGCCAGGGCTAAGTCCGAGCCCTGGGGTCGGGCGAAGCGGAGTCCGTCGTCTCCTGGGGTCGAGCCCATGTCCAAGCCCTGGGGTCGGGCGAGGTGGAGTTTGTCGTCTTCCGGGGCTGAGCCCGAGTTCGAGCCCTGGGTCGGGCGGAGCGGAGTTCGTCGTCTTCCGGGGCTGAGCCCGAGTCCGAGCCCTGGGTCGGGTGGAGCGGAGTTCGCCGTCTTCCGGGGCTGAGCCCGAGTCCGAGCCCTGGGTCGGGCGGAGCGGAGTTCGCCGTCCTCCGGGGCTGAGCCCGAGTCCGAGCCCTGGGTCGGGCGGAGCAGAGTTCGCCGTCTTCCGGGGCTGAGTCCGAGTCCAAGCCCTGGGTCGGGCGGAGCGGAGTTCGCCGTCTTCCGGGGCTGAGCCCGAGTCCGAGCCCTGGGTCGGGCGGAGCGGAGTTCGCCGTCTTCCGGGGCTGAGCCCGAGTCCGAGCCCTGGGTCGGGCGAGGCGGAGTTTCCTATGACGCCCGAGGCCGGACTTGGCTGCTGTCAGCCTCACTCTATCGGGTGGCTCAGCAGTCGGAGCGGCGCAGGCGGCGTTGTCCTCTTGTCAGACCGGTCAGTAGAGCGGCGAAGTGACTGCGGTCACTTCGGCTCTGTCGACTGGAGGGCGTGCGTCAGGATAAAGGTGTCAGGCCACCTTTGCATTAAATGCCCCTGCGATTTGGTCGGTCGGCGTGGCGATGTGGCCAAGGTTGCTTCTCGGTGAAGACTGGGCCTCGGGCGAGCCGATAGTGTGCCCGTTGCTGGAGGGGGGTCCTCGGGCGAGATGTAGGTTCTCCGGGGTCGGCTTCCCTTGTCCGAGGCTAGGCTCGGGCAAGGCACGATCATGTCCCTTGATTGGACCGATCTTTGATTTAATCGCACCCATCAGGCCTTTGCAGCTTTGTGCTGATGGGGGTTACCAGCTGAGATTTTGGGGCCTTGAGGGTACCCCTAATTATGGTCCCCAACACTTTTATATATGCTATGACTAATGTGTTTTCAAGTGTATTTCAAACCAAGTCATAGGTATATTGAAAGGGAATTGGAGTCTTCGGCGAAAACAAAGGCTTCCACTCCACTCCATAACTCATCCTTCGTCGTCGCTCCGAGCAACTCTTCGTCTTTGGTATAATCTTCACTCATATGCTATTTACCAAAGGGGGAGAAAGTAGCACAAGGGCTCTAATGATTCCGTTTTTGGCGATTTATGCCAAAGGGGGAGAGAGTATGAGCCCAAAGCAAAAGGACCGCACCACCACCAAATTTTAAAACTTATGATTTTCAAATTGGTATCTCTTTGTGTTCAAAAGGGGAAGAAAGTAGTATTTTCAAAATTGATATCTTAAAACCCTCTTGAACACTAAGAGGAGGATTTCATTAAGGGGGAGTTTTGGTTAGTCAAAGGAAAAGCATTTGAAACAAGGGCAGAAAATTTCAAAACTTGAAAATGCTTCGCAAAATCTTATTCATTTACCTTTGACTAGTTTGCAAAAGGACTTTGAAAAGGATTTACAAAAAGAATTTGCAAAAACAAAACATGTGGTGCAAGCGTGGTCCAAAATGTTAAAAATAAAGAAACAATCCATGCATATCTAGTAAGTAATATTTATTGGCTCGATTCTAAGTAACCTTTTGAAAGGGAAATGTGCCCTTGGGCCATTTCTAAGTATTTTGGTGATTGAGTGCCAACACAAGTACTTTTGTGCTAATCTATGCAAAGTGGTGGACAAAATACAAATCATGTCAAAAGGTATGTTTCTAGACTTAGTACATTGTTTTATGGACTAATGTATTGTGTCTAAGTGCTGGAAACAGGAAAAATTGAATTAGAAATGAGGTGGCTTTGTTCAAGCCAAAGTCTGCTCAGTCTGGGCGCACCGGACAGTGTCCGGTGCGCCAGGATGGCTCTGGCGAACAGGCTGCTCTCGGGACTTCGACGGCGGTGTACGGCTATAATTCACCGGACTGTTCGGTGGTGCACCGGACTGTCCGGTGAGCCGTTCACAAGCGAACTCGTCGCTCTCGGGAGATGATTAACGGAGTACGACTAAAATTCACCGGTCTGTCCGGTGGTGCACCGGACTGTCCGGTGAGTCAACAGTCAGCCGGGGCAACGGTCGGCCGAGGATTCCGCGCGTGACGCGTGGCCAAGCCAACGGTCACATTGGTGCACCGGACTGTCCTGTGTGCACCGGACAGTGTCCGGTGCGCCAACGGCTCTCAGACTCCAACGGTCGGCTTCGCCAAATAAGGAAGGATATCTGCACCGGACAGTGTCCGGTGGTGCACCGGACTGTCCGGTGCGCCAGTCGACAGAAGGCAAGATCTGCCTTCCAGGAATGTTCTCAACGGCTCCTAGCTGCCTTGGGGCTATAAAAGGGACCCCTAGGCGCATGGAGGAGAACACCAAGCATTCCTTGAGCACTCTTGATCACTCACACTCCATTCTTGCGCACTTGTTCGACATTCTAGTGATTTGAGCTCCGTTCTAGTGTACTAGTCTTTTGAGCTTAAGTCTGGGTCTTGTGTGTGTGTATTTGCTGTGATCTTAGTGTCTTGTGTGAGTTGCTAATCCCTCCCTTACTCTATGCTTCTTTGTGATATTCAAGTGTAAGGGCGAGAGGCTCCAAGTTGTGGAGATTCCTCGCAAACGGGATTAAGAAAAGCAAAGCAAAACACCAAGGTATTCAAGTGGGTCTTTGGACCGTTTGAGAGGGGTTGATTGCAACCCTCGTCCGTTGGGACGCCACAACGTGGAGTAGGCAAGCGTTGGTCTTGGCCGAACCACGGGATAACCACCGTGCCATCTCTGTGATTGATATCTTTGTGGTTATTGTGTTTTGTTGAGACTCCTCTCTAGCCACTTGGCGATTATTGTGATAACACTTAACCAAGTTTTTGTGGCTTAAGTTTCAAGTTTTACAAGATCACCTATTCACCCCCCCTCTAGGTGCTCTCAATTGGTATCAGAGTCGTTCTCTTCACAAAGGGACTAATCGCCCGAAGAGATGGATTCTAAGGGGAAGGGAATTGTGATCAACGATAAGGAGAAGGAGTCCTTCGTCAACGAGCCGAAGGATGACAAGCCTACCGACTCGGGCTCGGGCCACAGACGCAAAGATGGGAAGAAGAAGAAGACGAGACGCATCAAGGAGATCGTCTACTACAACGACAGCGATGAGTCTACTTCTTCCCAAAAGGACAACGACGACAACGACTACGACAAACGAAAGACAGTTAACTCAAACTTTTCTTTCGATTATTCGCGTATCCCGCATAGCTCAAATACACATTTGCTTTCCATTCCTCTTGGCAAACCTCCACACTTTGATGGGGAGGACTACGGATTTTGGAGTCACAAAATGCGTAGTCACTTGTTTTCTCTCCATCCAAGCATATGGGAGATTGTTGAGAATGGAATGAAGTTTGATAGCTCAGATAGTCCTATATTTATTAATGAACAGATTCATAAAAATGCACAAGCTACTACTGTGTTGTTAGCCTCCTTGTGCAGGGACGAGTATCATAAAGTGAGCGGCTTGGACAATGCCAAGCAGATCTGGGACACCCTCAAGATCTCTCATGAGGGGAACGACGTCACCTTGCTCACCAAGATGGAGTTGGTGGAGGGCGAGCTTGGATGATTCGCGATGATAAGGGGCAAAGAGCCAACCCAAACATACAACCGGCTCAAGACCCTTATCAACAAAATAAGGAGCTACAGAAGCACGCGATGGACGGACCACGACGTCGTCCGCCTAATGCTAAGGTCCTTCACTGTACTTGAACCACACTTGGTGAACAATATTCGTGAAAATCCTAGGTACACCAAGATGTCGCCCGAAGAAGTACTCGGAAAGTTCGTAAGCGGGCGAATGATGATCAAGGAGGCGAGGTACATGGACGACGCGTTGAACGGTCCAATCCATGAGCCTCAACCCATTGCTCTCAAGGCAACGAGGAGCAAGGAGGCGCTACCTAGCAAGGTGGCGCAAGTTGAGGCGACCGGGCTCAATGATGAAGAAATGGCCCTCATCATTAAGCGCTTCAAGATAGCGCTAAAGGGTCGCAAGGGACAGCCAAGCAAGACCAAAACCAAGGGGAAGCGCTCATGCTTCAAATGCGGTAAGATTGGTTATTTTATTGCTAACTGTCCCGATAATGGAAGTGACCAGGAACAAGGGAGCAAGAGGGAAAAGAAGAAAAATTACAAGAAGGCCAAGGGCGAGGCACATCTCGGAAAGGAGTGGGATTCGGATTGCTCCTCCTCCGACTCCGACAATGAAGGATTCGCCGCCACCGCCTTCAACAACTCATCCCTCTTCCCCAACGAACATCACACATGCCTCATGGCGAAGGAGAAGAAGGTATGTACTCGAGATACCACTTATGCTTCTTCAAGTGATGATGATTCTAGTGATGACGATGAAATAGACTATTCTAGTTTATTTAAAGGTTTAGATAGAATTAAAATTGGCAAAATTAATGAGTTAATTGATGCCTTGAATGAAAAGGATAGACTCTTAGAGAAACAAGAAGACCTTTTATATGAAGAGCATGATAAATTTGTTAGTGCACAAAATTCACTTGCTCTAGAGGTTAAACGAAATGAAATGCTTTCTTGTGAAATATCTACTTGCCATGAGACAATTTCTAGCTTAAAGAGCATAAATGATGATTTAAATGCTAAGTTAGAAAAATCTAGTAAATTAACATCTTGTGTAGAACATGTTGTGATTTGCACTAGGTGTAAAGATTTTAATGTTGATGCTTGTAGTGAACACCTAGATTGCATTTCTAAATTAAATGATAAAGTAGCTAGTCTTAATGCCCAACTTAAGACTAGCAAAAGTGAATTCGACAAACTAAAATTTGCAAGGGATGCCTACATGATTGGTAGACAACCCTCAATTAAGGATGGTCTTGGCTTCAAGAGGGAAGCCAAGAACTTAACAAGCCATAAGGCTCCCATCTCCGCCAAGGAGAAAGGGAAGGCCCCTATGGCTAATAGTGTGCAAAAGAACCATGCTTTCATGTACCATGATAGGAGACAATCTAGAAATGCTTATAGGAGTTGTAATGCTTATGATGCTTTTGATTCTCATGCCATGTTTGCTTCTAGTTCTTCATATATGCATGATAGAAATATGGCAAAGAGAAATGTTGTTCATAATATGCCTATGAGAAATGTTGTTAATGTTCCTAGGAAAGTTAATGAACCTTCTACAATATATCATGCTTGCAGTGCTTCATTTGCCATTTGTAAAAAAATAAGAAGGTGATTGCTAGGAAGTTAGGGGCCAAATGTAAGGGAGACAAGACTTGCATTTGGGTCCCTAAGACAATTGTGACTAACCTTGTAGGACCCAACAAGAGTTGGGTACCTAAGACCCAAGCCTAAATTTGCCTTGCAGGTTTATGCATCCGGGGGTTCAAGCTGGATTATCGACAGCGGATGCACAAACCACATGACGGGGGAAAAGAGGATGTTCTCTTCCTACGTCAAGAACAAGGATCCCCAAGATTCAATAATATTCGGTGATGGGAACCAAGGCAAGGTAAAAGGGTTAGGTAAAATTGCTATTTCATCCGAGCACTCTATTTCTAATGTGTTTTTGGTTGAGTCGCTTGGATATAATTTGTTATCTGTTAGTCAATTATGCAATATGGGATATAATTGTCTATTCACAAATGTAGATGTGTCTGCCTTTAGAAGGTGTGATGGTTCACTAGCTTTTAAGGGTGTACTAGACGACAAACTTTATTTGGTTGATTTTGCAAAAGAAGAGGCCGGTCTAGATGCATGCTTAATTGCTAAGACTTGCATGGGCTGGCTGTGGCATCGCCGCTTAGCACATGTGGGGATGAAGAACCTTCACAAACTTCTAAAGGGAGAACACGTGATAGGTCTAACTAACGTACATTTCGAAAAAGATAGACCTTGTGTAGCTTGTCAAGCAGGGAAACAGGTGGGAGGCTCTCATCACACCAAAAATGTGATGACCACATCAAGACCTTTGGAGATGCTTCATATGGACCTCTTCGGACCCATCGCCTATCTAAGTATAGGAGGAAGTAAGTATGGTCTTGTTATAGTTGATGATTTTTCCCGCTTCACTTGGGTATTCTTTTTGCAGGATAAATCTGAAACCCAAGGGACCCTCAAGCGCTTCCTCAGGAGAGCTCAAAATGAGTTTGAGCTCAAGGTGAAGAAGATAAGGAGCGACAACGGGTCGGAGTTCAAGAACCTTCAAGTGGAGGAGTTCCTTGAGGAGGAAGGAATCAAGCACGAGTTCTCCGCTCCCTACACACCACAGCAAAATGGTGTGGTAGAGAGGAAGAACAGGACGCTCATCGATATGGCAAGGACTATGCTTGGAGAGTTCAAGACCCCCGAGCGCTTTTGGTCGGAAGCCGTGAACACGGCTTGCCACGCCATCAACAGGGTCTACCTTCACCGCCTCCTCAAGAAGACTTCGTATGAGCTTCTAACCGGTAACAAACCCAATGTGTCTTATTTTCGTGTATTTGGGAGCAAGTGTTATATTCTTGTGAAGAAAGGTAGAACTTCTAAATTTGCTCCCAAAGCTGTAGAAGGGTTTTTATTAGGTTATGACTCAAATACAAAGGCGTATAGGGTCTTCAACAAATCATCGGGTTTGGTTGAAGTCTCTAGCGACGTTGTATTTGATGAGACTAATGGCTCTCCAAGAGAGCAAGTTGTTGATCTTGATGATGTAGATGAAGAAGACGTTCCAACGGCCGCGATACGTACCATGGCGATTGGAGATGTGCGGCCTCAGGAACAATTGGAGCAAGATCAACCGTCTTCCTCAACAATGGTGCATACCCCAACCCAAGATGACGAACAGGTACCTCAAGTGGAGGCGCATGATCAAGGGGGAGCACAGGATGTTCAAGTTGAAGAGGAAGAAGCACCTCAGGCACCTCCAACCCAAGTTCGAGCGACGATTCAAAGGAATCATCCCGTTGACCAAATTTTGGGTGATATTAGCAAGGGAGTAACTACTCGCTCTAGATTGGTGAATTTTTGTGAGCATTACTCTTTCGTCTCTTCTATTGAGCCTTTCAGGGTAGAAGAGGCCTTGCTAGATCCGGACTGGGTGTTGGCCATGCAGGAAGAGCTCAACAACTTCAAGCGTAATGAAGTTTGGACACTGGTGCCTCGTCCCAAGCAAAATGTTGTGGGAACCAAGTGGGTGTTCCGCAACAAACAGGACGAGCACGGGGTGGTGACAAGGAACAAGGCTCGACTTGTGGCAAAAGGTTATGCCCAAGTCGCAGGTTTGGACTTTGAGGAGACGTTCGCTCCTGTGGCTAGGCTAGAATCAATTCGTATTTTGCTAGCATATGCCGCTCACCATTCTTTTAGGTTGTACCAAATGGATATGAAGAGCGCTTTCCTCAACGGGCCGATCAAAGAAGAGGTGTACGTAGAGCAACCCCCTGGCTTCGAGGATGAACGGTACCCCGACCACGTGTGTAAGCTCTCTAAGGCGCTCTATGGACTTAAGCAAGCCCCAAGAGCATGGTATGAATGCCTTAAAGACTTTCTAATTGCTAATGCTTTCAAGGTTGGGAATGCCGATCCAACTCTTTTTACTAAGACTTGCGATGGTGATCTTTTTTGTGCCAAATTTATGTCGATGACATAATATTTGGTTCTACTAACCAAAAGTCTTGTGAAGAGTTTAGCAGGGTGATGTCGCAAAAATTCGAGATGTCGATGATGGGCGAGTTGAACTACTTCCTTGGGTTCCAAGTGAAGCAACTCAAGGATGGCAACTTCATCTCTTAAACGAAGTACACGCAAGACTTGCTAAAGTGGTTTGGGATGAAGGACGCCAAGCCCGCAAAGACACCGATGGGAACCGACGGACACACCGATCTCAATAAAGGAGGTAAGTCCGTTGATCAAAAGGCATACCGGTCTATGATAGGGTCGTTACTTTATTTGTGTGCTAGTAGACCGGATATTATGCTTAGCGTATGCATGTGTGCTAGATTTCAATCCGATCCAAGGGAGTGTCACTTAGTGGCCGTGAAGCGAATTCTTAGATATTTAGTCGCTACGCCTTGCTTCGGGATCTGGTATCCAAAGGGGTCTAACTTTGACTTGATTGGATATTCAGATTCCAACTATGCTGGATGTAAGGTCGATAGGAAGAGTACATCGGGGACGTGCCAATTCTTAGGAAGGTCCCTGGTGTCGTGGAATTCTAAGAAACAAACTTCCGTTGCCCTATCCACCGCTGAGGCCGAGTACGTTGCCGCAGGACAATGTTGCGCGCAGCTACTTTGGATGAGGCAAACCCTCCGGGACTTTGGCTACAATCTGAGCAAAGTCCCACTCCTATGTGACAATGAGAGTGTTATCCGAATAGCGGAAAATCCTGTTGAGCACAGCCGCACAAAGCACATTGACATCCGGCATCACTTTTTGAGAGACCACAAGCAAAAGGGAGATATCGAAGTGTTTCATGTTAGCACCGAGAACCAGCTAGCCGATATCTTCACTAAGCCTTTAGATGAAAAGACCTTTTGCAGGCTGCGTAGTGAGCTAAATGTCCTAGATTCACGGAACTTGGATTGATTTATAACATACATGTGTTTATACCTTTGATCATGTTCCTTCTGCATTTTGTTGCTTACTTGTGGTGCTCAAGTTGTACAAACACTCCCTGGACCTCACAAGTCCTTTTTGCAAGTGATGCACATATTTAGGGGGAGCTGTGCTACAATTAGACCCTTTGAGACTAACCGTGTGCTTGAGTTTGCTTGTTTTAGTCTCAAAGGAGGTTTGAAAGGGAAAAGGTGGACTTGGACCATGAAAGACTTCCACTGCACTCCGATGAGAGGGTAACTTATTCCAAGTTCATCTCATGTACTCTTATTGCCTTTATGTTCTTATTTGAAGATTTTGGTGAGGCAATGGGGTTTAAGGGCCAAGATTGATCCCGTTTTGGTGCTTGATGCCAAAGGGGGAGAAAATAAAGGCCAAAGCAATAGATGGATCAGCTACCACTTGAGAAATTTTAGATTTTGAAAATAGTAGATTAGAGCTTTTGGTTTGTCAAAACTCGTTTATTGTCTCTTTTGTCAAAAGTTGGCCTCTTGTGGGGAGAAGTGTTGATTATAGGAAAAAGGGGGAGTTTTTGAAATCCTTGATCAATTTCCTTTGGAATACCTCTCTTTATGTCTCTACAAGTGAATTTGACTTAGAGATAGGAATTTGAGTTTGATTTGCAAAAACAAACCAAGTGGTGGCAAAGAGTGATCCATATATGCCAAAATTGATTCAAAACAACTTTTGGTTTTCATTTGCATTGACATTGCACTTGTTCTAGTCACTTTATGTTGTGTTGGCATAAATCACCAAAAAGGGGGAGATTGAAAGGGAAATGTGCCCTTGGGCCATTTCTAAGTATTTTGGTGATTGAGTGCCAACACAAGTACTTTTGTGCTAATCTATGCAAAGTGGTGGACAAAATACAAATCATGTCAAAAGGTATGTTTCTAGACTTAGTACATTGTTTTATGGACTAATGTATTGTGTCTAAGTGTTGGAAATAGGAAAAAATTGAATTGGAAATGAGGTGGCTTTGTTCAAGCCAAAGTCTGCTCAGTCTGGGTGCACCGGACTGTCCGGTGGCGCACCGGACAATGTCCGGTGCGCCAGGATGGCTCTGGCGAATAGGCTGCTCTCGGGACTTCGACGGCGGTGTACGGCTATAATTCACCGGACTGTCCGGTGGTGCACCGGACTGTCCGGTGAGCCGTTCACAGGCGAACTCGTCGCTCTCGGGAGATGATTAACAGAGTACGGCTAAAATTCACCGGTCTGTCCGGTGGTGCACCGGACTGTCCGGTGAGTCAACAGTCAGCCGGGGCAACGGTCGGCCGAGGATTCCGCGCGTGACGCGTGGCCGAGCCAACGGTCACATTGGTGCACCAGACTGTCCTGTGTGCACCGGACAGTGTCCGGTGCACCAACGGCTCTCAGACTCCAACGGTCGGCTTCGCCAAATAAGGAAGGATATCTGCACCGGACAGTGTCCGGTGGTGCACCGGACTGTCCGGTGCGCTAGTCGACAGAAGGCAAGATCTGCCTTCCAGGAATGTTCTCAACGGCTCCTAGCTGCCTTGGGGCTATAAAAGGGACCCCTAGGCGCATGGAGGAGAACACCAAGCATTCCTTGAGCACTCTTGATCACTCACACTCCATTCTTGCGCACTTGTTCGACATTCTAGTGATTTGAGCTCCGTTCTAGTGTGCTAGTCTTTTGAGCTTAAGTCTAGGTCTTGTGTGTGTGTATTTGCTGTGATCTTAGTGTCTTGTGTGAGTTGCTAATCCCTCCCTTACTCCGTGCTTCTTTGTGATATTCAAGTGTAAGGGCGAGAGGCTCCAAGTTGTGGAGATTCCTCGCAAATGGGATTAAGAAAAGCAAAGCAAAACACCGTGGTATTCAAGTGGGTCTTTGGACCGCTTGAGAGGGGTTGATTGCAACCCTCATCCGTTGGGACGCCACAACGTGGAGTAGGCAAGCGTTGGTCTTGGCCGAACCACGGGATAACCACCGTGCCATCTCTGTGATTGATATCTTTGTGGTTATTGTGTTTTGTTGAGACTCCTCCCTAGCCACTTGGCGATTATTGTGATAACACTTAACCAAGTTTTTGTGGCTTATGTTTCAAGTTTTACAGGATCACCTATTCACCCCCCCTCTAGGTGCTCTCACTATTTGCACTTGCATTTTGCAAACTAGTTCAAATTATGCACTTATATATTTGCTTTGGTTTGTGTTGGCATCAATCATCAAAAAGGGGGAGATTGAAAGGGAATTAGGCTTACACCTATTTTCTAAATTGATTTTGGTGGTTGAATTGCCCAACACAAATAATTGGACTAACTAGTTTGCTCTAGTTTATAAGTTCTACAGGTGCCAAAGGTACACAATAAGCCAATAAAAAGACCAAGAAAAAGGGTTCAAACAAAAGAGCAAAGGGAGAACCGAAGGCACCCTGGTCTGGCGCACCGGACAGTGTCCGGTGCACCACCGGACAGTGTCCGGTGTACCAGGGGACTCCAAGCTGAACTCTTCACCTTCGGGAATTTTTAGAGGAGCTCCGCTATAATTCACCGGACTGTCTGGTGTACCACCGGACAGTGTCCGGTGCTCCAGAGGAGAGCGACTCTGAACTCGCCAGCTTCGAGAATCCGCTCCGCTAAAAATCACCGGACTGTCCGGTGTGACAGCGGAGCAATGACTAGTTCGCGCGCAATGGTCGACTGCAACACATTAAATGCGCGCCTGCGCGCGCAGAGGAGCAGAGCACGCGCGGGTGGCACACCGGACAGCCTACAGGGCCTGTCCGGTGCACCACCGGACAACCAGGCAGGCCCACAAGACAGAGCTCAACGGTCGAACCCCAACGGCTTGCTGACGTAGGCTGGCGCACCGGACTGTGTCCGGTGGCGCACCGGACTGTCCGGTGCGCCATGCGATTGCAGCCTTCCAACGGCCACTTTGTGGTGGTTGGGGCTATAAATACCCCAACCACCTCACATTCAAGGCATCCAAGTTTTCCACCTTCCAACCATTTACAAGAGCTCTAGCATTCAATTCTAGACACACTAAAGAGATCAAATCCTCTCCCAATTCCACTCAAAGCTTTAGCGATTAGAGAGAGTGATTGTTGTGTTCATTTGAGCTCTTGCGCTTGGATTGCTTCTTCTTTCTCATTCTTCTTGCGATCATCTCAATTGTAATCAAGGCAAGAGACACCAATTGTGTGGTGGTCCTTGCGGGGAAGTTTGGTTCCCGTTTGATTGAGAAGAGAAGCTCACTCGGTTCGAGGGACCGTTTGAGAGAGGGAAAGGGTTGAAAGAGACCCGGTCTTTGTGACCACCTCAACGGGGAGTAGGTTTGAGAGAACCGAACCTCGGTAAAACAAATCCTTGTGTCTCACTTCTTTACTCACTTGCGATTTGTTTTTACGCCCTCTCTCGGACTCGATTATATTTCTAACGCTAACCCGGCTTGTAGTTGTGATTAACTTTGTAAATTTCAGTTTCGCCCTATTCACCCCCCTCTAGGCGACTTTCAGTAAAACACTCGGCAAAGGTGGCGCTCGGTAAAGGGCCGTGCATGCAAAAATAATATTCATGTTACTTAGCATAAGTTACGACCGATTCCAGGAGCGGACTGGAAACTTCGAGCAACATGCTCGCTAAACATGGTCGTGAACTTGCCATCCACATGTTTAAAAATTGTATAAAACACAAACAAAGTCATAAAATCATGAAACTTGTCCACGTGTCATAATATCATATGTACAGGCTATGATAAAAAATTGAAAAAATTTCGAGAAAACTATGACGCGCTATGTGTACAAACCTAAGAGATCCACATTGAAACCTATGATTTCATGTGTAGTTCTCTTAGATTTCTACACATAGTGTCTCACAACTTTCTCCAAATATTCTAAAATTTTTATCACAGCCTCTATATATGATATCATGACATGTTGAAAAGTTTCATGATTTTCTGACTTTGTTTGTGTTTTATACAATTTTTAAACATGTGGATGGCAAGTTCACGACCATGTTTAGTGAGCATGTTGCTCGAAGTTTCCGGTCCGCTCCTGGAATCAGTCGTAACTTATGCTAAGTAACATGAATATCATTTTTGCATTCACGGTTTTCCAAGTTTCGAGTGACCTATAGTTCAAATCTGAATTTTTTGAAGAAATTCAAATAAATGAACTAAATCTACTAACGATTGAAAATTCTGTTATAATTGTCCACAAATGATACATGTAGGTCTACATAGTGTAGGAACATAACACAAAAAGTTTGGTTGAAAAAAAATGTACTTCGCCGAGGGTCAAATGGTTGACACTCGGCAAAGTGTAGTGACATAATCTTTGCCGAGTGTCCCCCGGAGGACACTCGGCAAAGATGCCTTTGCCGAGTGCCGCATCGAGGGCACTCGACAAAGTGTATTTTAAAATTAAAAAAATCTTTGCCGAGTGCTAGATCACGGGCACTCGACAAAGACCGTTTACTTACCGCCAGTTAATCCTTTCTTCCTCACTCTCTCACTCTCATTCACACTCACCGTCGCCGCGCCCCTCGCCCTCGACGCGCCCCGCCCGGCCGCGCCGCGCCGCCGCGCCCGCGCACCTCGCCGTCCGGTTCGCCGCCGACGCGCCCCTCGCCCTCGACGCGCCGTGCCCGCCCGGCCGCGCCGTCGCTCCTCGCCGCGCCCGCCCGGCCGCGCCGCCGCTCCTCATCGCGCCCGGCCACCATCACCGCGCCACCGCTCCTCGTCATCACCGCGCCCGGCCGCCATCACCGCGCCGTCTGCCGCACCCGCGCCCTCGCCCGCCCGCCGTCGCGCCCTCCACGCCCTCGCCCGCCCGCCGTCGCGCCCTCCACGCCGTCGCGCCTGTTCGCCGTCGTGCACCGTCCATGCCGAACAACTAGGTACAAACTCATTTTGAGATTTTAGTTGCTAAATATTGTCAAATAAATGTTTGCTTGTTGTGAAATAGAGTTAGGTTTTTTGTGTGTGATTGTGTATTGTGAAATAGAGTTAGGTTTTTAGTGGTCACTTTGCATGCATTAGGTAAGTCTTCTAATTGCACAAAAGATGTTTATGTGGTTATTGAGGCATTAATATGTGTGGATGTCAGCCATCGTGCTGCTACTTATATTTACAGGCTTTGAAAACCTCCCCGTGCAGGGGAGGTGCTGCTGAATTTTTTTGTTGATAAGCTTTGGTTATATATGTTATAGGATGGAGGACCGTGAGTGGATGTACACGGGCCGTAGAGGAAGGAATGATGTCACCACTGAATGGATTAGAAAGACCGATGATTTCGTAGAACGGGCATATGGCGGAGATGTTCCAATACATGCAGAGCCTTGGCGCCGCACAGGGCATCGCTCCGCCACCTCCATTGTTCCCTCCAGTTGACCCTGCTCTCTTCAACACTCCTGTGAGTATCAAAATTGTAGTTAGATGTTTGTAATGCATCTGGTATAACACATGCAATCTCTTCTCTGTGCAGGGCCAATCTGGGGCGGCATCCAACAACCATCCAGAAGGGTTCAGCCCAATGCAGCCCCGGTCAAACCGCCCACCTCCATGAGTTTGTGTTGAATACTTATGTCTGTGTGTTTGAAGACTTTAAAACTTGTGTTAGTCACTTATGTTTGTGTTGGATACTTATGTCAGAGATTGAGACGTATGAGACATGTTTGTGTTGGGATTGAAATGTTGAACACTTATGTTTGTGATGTATATGTATGTTTGTGTTGGCTATTTATGTTTGTGATGATATCTGTGATGTATATATGTGATATCTTTTGTTTGTGTGGATGGAATACAAAAACAAATAAAAAAAGGTGCATACTTGTCACTTTGCCGAGTGTTGCACTCGGCAAAGAGGCGCTTTGCCGAGTGTCAAAGCCATAACACTCGGCAAAGAACCAAGACCTGGGTACCGGCATAGGTTCTTTGCCGAGTGTAATGTTTCTGACACTCGGCAAAGAAGCACGCTTTGCCGAGTGCCAGACCTAGCACTCGGCAAAGAACCTGACATGGGGACCCTCCCTGACGGGTTCTTTACCGAGTGTCTTAGGTGGCACTCGGCAAAGATGGCTCCTTTGCTGAGTGTTGTCGGGCAAACACTCGGCAAAGATAACTACTTTGCCGAGTGTCCCCAGGGACACTCGGCAAAGCCGCCGTCTCCGTCACCCGGCGCCGTAACGGCTGTTTTTCTTTGCCGAGTGCTCTCTGGCACTCGGCAAACCTCTTTGCCGAGTGCCCGACAAAAAACACTCGATAAAGAAAGCTTTGCCGATGCACTGTGTGCCGAGCCTTCTTTGCCGAGTGCAACACTCGGCAAAGGCTTTGCCGAGTGTTTTTGCGGTTTTGCCGAGTGCTTCGAACTCGGCAAAGCCTGCAAATCCTGTAGTGAATAATTAGAGTCGAACCACTTAACCCTATGCATGTTATGTGCTTCGCGCACGTCTGATCAAGTTTCTCACCAACACTCGTAGAAATTACTATAAGTAAATCTGCATTTTCAGTTTATTGCGATGACGGTTTTATGGTTAGATCCGTTGGCGATTCTTTTTTTATGCGTTAATTTTGTTGAGTTAGTTCAGATATGTTCTGTTCTAATGTCATGGATACTATCTGATAGTAGATCTGAGTTTTACTTTTTATGCTGCATTATAAATTAACCTTAGATCATGTTAATTTTCTAACAATATCAACCACGTGTCCGTAGAGTCTTGGATAATTTATACTACTATAAATTAACGGCTCGTAAATAGTCATGTTCCACGCGAGATGAAATTGTTTGGCCATTATATGGAAGTTAGAATACAGAAATCAACAAAGTATAATCTCTGATTGGTTCAAACATAAATGGATTTGATCATAGACGTATCATATATAATCCACTGCTGTTTCTACTGCTCAGCAGTATACAATTGCTGATAAACTCACTGTCGTACGTGTGGCTAGGCTCCATAGCGACCTCCCGGGCTCCGGTAGCTCCAAAAGTCAACATCCCATTACACTCCCAAAGTCATCGTCACCTCATTACGCGGCAGAGTACGCTCCATAATGGAGTGCCTGATCTTCTTTACTCAGTCGCAACTCGCAACTAGCTCCCAATGAGGCTAAAGTAGTTGCATGTGAGCTTATGCAAGAATTGGGAATAATATTCTTTGGACTGTTCACAAGATTTATATTCATCAATATTAAAATCAGGCGAACAATATTCAATGGAATACGGAGTACAATGATAGTTCAGTTGACTGCCAGCTGATGGATAGGTAATGGAGATCTCTCTCTCTCTCTCTCTCTCTCTCTCTCTCTCTCTCTCTCTCTCTCTCTCTCTCTCTCTCTGGGTGAGTAGACGTCAGCAGAGGCCTGGTGTAAAATGCAGAAATGCTGCCGCCAATTTGCAGCCACACTGGTGAAGTGATTTGCGACTTAATTTGTGAGGGAACCAAAAGAAGAAATGGTTCGTTGCATCTTATAGTTGTACAAGAGAGGAAGTGGTTCATTGTATCTTACAATTGTACTGTGAACTTAGGAACTTTGGGCCGGCTTTTGTTTGTTGGGTATATTGTATAATCTAATGTATAGGTTGTATGACTCAATCTGAAGAAGGTCAACTTTAATTCTAGCCAGTTCACCGACCCGAGTAAGAAACCAATGCTACCCTATCTAGTTTATGCTCCACACCTAGTTAGCTTCCCAATCACAATGCTCTACAGATATGGATTGAAATTCCTGCTACAGTTGAATGCATTCATCATATATTGGCGCCCTAGCTGGCTGACATTGAGATGCCGCCCCTCGCTACACTCGGCAAAGAAATACATCGGGTAAATCGGTCGCTGGCTATTTTTTTGGGTTTTTTTTCGATTTTTGTTTTACCGAGTGATTTTTTTCATATCAAGTAATTAGTATTGATTGAAGACATCAGTATATGTTAATATGATTAATATCAGTTGGTCCTAAACATTAGTACTGATTACTGGTTAGTATCTCCAACCGATATTGAGTAGTTAACATCAGTACCGGTTGGATACACCAATATATATACTAATATGTTCTATGATGACACGACCAATTAAAACTCATTATTGAAGTTCCATTCGATATCGGTTGTAGATGAATCGGTATTAAAGTCCTAGAACGGTTAGGGTACTTACATTTAGACTGTCCGTAGTTGGTTATATAAAATATAAGATTTGTATGGTAGATGAAACTATTTATACAGTGAAGTTTAAAATAAAGAATAGGATAGAGAACAAGATATGATAGTTGCTCGAGACCGTGCTCGTGTGGATGCAATGCACTCGACGTCTCGACCCCGACCGGCCGTGGAAAAAAACGAACATGCATGCATGGTGCCATGCTTGTGGTTGTGGCTCGCGTGATACTTGTGGAGGCGTGAGGTGCAGCCACCCCCAGCCTGCCTGGATCTCTGATCTTCTGGCTCGAAAACATTTCAGGTTCAGCTCGAAAACATTTTTATCGTGTTCGTCCTACTACTACTACTCTCTCTTGACATGAAAACTGCATTCACTACTACAGATCATGTTATATGAGACAGTTAATTTTAACTTATTAAGACGCTTATAAAGTGTCCAAATTTGATGGAGTCACAAAAGAAATCTCTCATTTAAGATGGTTGTAAACCGTCTTAAAAGATATTATATAAGACAATTTTTAATTTATAACCGTCTAAAAAGATATTTATTTAAGTCATTTTGTCTGATAAACTGTCTTAAATTAGGTTTTTGTTTAAGACACTCATTCTAAAGAACTGCCGAGAATACGAACATTATAAGTCTCAAAGTATTTATGAAACTGACTAGAATATCCTATAATACTAGACGTTTGCAATAGGAAAACCATCTTATTTAGGAGACTGATATTAGACGTTTTAGTAACCGTCTTATTTAGGAGAATGATATTAGACATTTTGGGAACTCTCTTATTAAGATTTAAAGTACATTCTTCAATTTATAATCATTTTTGAGACAACACAAAGAGAAATATACATACACATATTTATTTAATAACATTATAATTAATATAATACAGATAGGTATCATTCAATCTCTCATAAACAAGCATTGTCAAATAACTCATACATATGTGTACTCTAAATCCAAACTAAAATACTAATTGAAAAACTTGGTCATCAACTGTCTCCACACTTGTGTGACCACTATAATTTGAGTTCCATTTCATCTTTTCCTATACAACAAATAGGAGGAGGCAATAATTAGTAGTTAGACACGGTTGAATACCTCACATCGTCACATATCAAGTATGGATGTGTAAATGATAGAATAATGCTAGATTTTTCATCTATCATAAGAACTTACCTTCTCTGGACAACTTTGCTAGAAGCAAACGTGCTGACAATTGGTGAGACAATCATTTTTTGCCACATTTGAGCAGAACTTGCATTTGGGTCAAGCAAATTTGATGGACCAAGAAATAGTATCTTAAGAAGCATTCAACATTCTCCCATCCCATTGAAAGAAATTAGTCAATATTGATGTCGATGTGTGGTACATGATCTTGTACTATTGAAGATACCAACATATTGTATGTTTTCCACAAAACTGACCTTTGACCTAAAAATTAATATCAAAAGACACTCATGTCTGTTATCTACAAACTCAAAATAATGCATAGAAAAACTGCTAATCAGTAATCTAAACATCTAGGCCATGATTACAAAAGAAAGAAAACTGAAAAGATATGACAAATATTTTGTAGTAACGCTCTTATTCAATCTCATAAATAAACAAGCAATCACAAAGTTTTATCCTATCTTCGCATGATAGTTCATTGACAACTATAAGGAATGACTTTGCAGATAATATGAAACTATTCTTGTGGTACTGCAATACTATGGTTCAAATGTGAGGATTACATTTATCAAATTTCATGTGTTTTGTCTTCTGTATTGAAAGTTGTAACAAAATAATAACTACTTCGTAAAAAATAGTTTGATTGTAGTTAGTAGTTAACTTTCTGATGGTTTAGCCTATTGTGAACAACTGGTTCATTAGGATTGGAGCAAGAATTACATCATTGCATATCTTGCAATTAAGCATTCTCATAGAATTTATCAAAGGATTGGTGAAGACAATCGCTTTGTTGAATCCAAGAACCATGCTAAATCACAAGCCAACAACATTTTCTTCTACTAAAACTGAAAAGGAAATAAAGAAGATAAATATAAGATCTATTGGGGTAGTAGTATGTACTTTTTTAGCATCAGGATATTATAGAAGGCAATGTTGATATCTTTGTTGGGGCTATCATCTGAAATGGTTGGAGCACGGTTCTCGCCAGCCCATTGCTCCAACACAAACCTCTTACATGCATTTCATAAGTATGGTTCAAACCTGAATACAATCAAAAGGCCAGTTGCTAGAACTTACTCTGACAAATTATGAAGGTCGCAAATTAAAGTTCAAAGTTTAGCAAAATTTCTAATTTTCTATCTATATATAATAAAAGGACACATAAACAAGTTACTAGAAACTGATAACAATCTACTACTTTTTTGTCCCTTCTCCACAAATCCAATCAAAATATGTTGATTGTCATGAACTAAATCTAACCCAGAAATCCCCAAAGGTTAACCAAATCGTCCCATCCCATTTCCCCCACTTGGTGTCAATTCAAACCATGAGAATTTAATCTCAATCTCAAATTCGAGTAACAGAACCAAACTTGTCCCATTTACTTTTGCAGATCTAGTTTCTATCAGGTCAAACCAAGATGTAAAAGGAACTCTAGTCTCACCTGAGGTAGTCCTTGCACAGGCACAACTTGAGGTCTATCTATCCCAAATTTCCAGCACGTATTGTGAGCAATGTCATCATACACTTCAGGCTTCTGTAAAGCTAAGAGTACGGTATCCTCTATTTCCCTATATTAGAAGAACAAACTCTTTTCAAGCTTAAAGACAATGATTTCAGAATAGAGTCCACAGAATCATTTGTCTGCTAAGTAATACATGTCTAGTAGAGTAGTAGGACTCCATATACAAAGCCATAATATAACATTTGTCTAGTGAGTAATACATGTCGAGTGGAGCCCTACATGATGCATTGCACATTATTTATGTTTTCGTTCAACAGTATGAGAGTGCTTTGCTATGCTTATGTTCTCCCTTGTCTATGTTCAAACATTGTCTATGTCCTACACGGTATGTACTATGTAGTGCAACACTATTTAGACTGTACAAAAGTGAAATGTATTTTATTTCCCAAAAATATTTAAACGTTACACATACCAACAAGTGGTTTTAATTTGTGCTAATAGATTCTAGCATCTTTTTTCAGAATAACGACAATGCATGCCTTGCCTATGTATTAGGAGTCATTACCATTCTAATATAAAACAAAGACATCTCAAACACAGTTGCAACAATTAATCATCCATATTGAGTTATACCTCGTGTACGTACCTTGTGTAGTAGGACCTATTTTGTTGGCTGTACAAGCGGAATAGCACCAATAACACATAAGAGCAGTCCCTAAGCATAGAAAAACCTTCGTCATGAGAAAATAAGCACAATCTTATTCAACATCCTTTTATAATTTTCTTCTAGTCATCTATCACATGTTGACCTACAACAACCATTTGAAATGTCCTCAAATGAAACAATATAGAGTACGGTCTAATATATAAAACAAATGAATCTAAAACGATCCAATAGAAAACGCGGGTTAATGGCTGAAAAAACCAAATTCTGAATGACACAGTACAGCCTGGCTGAGTGAATAAAAGAACCAAGTTTGGATACACAAGCTACATGGAAATTGTTTATGCGCATGGGATGAAATGCATGAATGAAAAGATAAAACATCAAACCCATCTGCAGCTAGGCCTTTCCTTTCTCATAAGAACATTGAATGTATACTTGCATCTATCTACACCTTCCATTGCAATATCGCAGAGAAGATATTAATTGGATGGCATCCAGACGTGAAGTAGGAAAATGTCCTGTATTTTGGTTCCATGTTTTGATGACTATAGTTTTATGCTTCTCGTTTGTGCTAATTTTGGTTTCAAGTGGACTAATGCCTTATCCCATCTCCACGAATAAAAAAGCAACAAAATTAATTAACAACAGCATGGTGTGGCCATACCAACAACACGAATCCAAACTGAGGCAGGGCAGGGGGAAGCTAGCTCCAAAGGATTTCTTTTCTCCACAACATCTTACATTTGACATTAAAATATGCTTCGGCATTTTTGTTTTGGTAATACTAGCAAGTTCGAAACTAACTCTATCTGGTTCATTTTCTCCCCTCTTCTTGTTTACTTGTATGTTTACCTATTTTCTCTTCTTGTATGTCTAGTGATTTTTGTGTTGTTTACTACAGTAGAACTAAGTAACATGCATCTTGTAGCAAATTTATTGAATTTCATGTCAAAATATATTTTCTGTTTCATATATGTCTCCTTGTGTTCTCTTTCTTATATGTATCTGAAAGGGAATTAGGCTTACACCTAGTTCCTAAATAATTTTGGTGGTTGAATTGCCCAACACAAATATTGGACTAACTAGTTTGCTCTAGTGCATAAGTTATACAGGTGTAAAAGGTTCACACTTAGCCAATAAAAAGATCAAGTTTTGGATTCAACAAAGGAGCATAGTGGCAACCGAAGGCACCTCTGGCTGGAGGCACCGGACTGTCCGGTGTACACCGGACAATGTCCGGTGCGACCAGAGGACTCCAACTCGAACTCGCCACCTTCGGGAATTCTCGGGAGCCGGCGCGCTATAATTCACCGGACTGTCCGGTGTACACCGGACAGTGTCCGATGCTCCAAGAAAGCGCGGCTCAGGAACTCGCCAGCCTCGGGTTTGCGCGGCAGCCGCTCCGCTATAATTCACCGGACATGTCCGGTGTGCACCGGACTGTCCGGTGTACCAGCGGAGCAACGGCTATTTCGGCGCCAACGGCTACCTGCGGTGCATTTAATGCGCGCGCAGCGCGCGCAGTCGGCAGGCACGCCCATACCGGCGCACCGGACAATGAACAGTTGTTGTCCGGTGTGCACCGGACACCCAGGCGGGCCCAGAAGACAGAAGCTCCAACGGTCAGAATCCAACGGTATTGATGACGTGGCAGGGGCACCGGACTGTCCGGTGTGCACCAGACTGTCCGGTGCGCCATCGAACAGACGCCTCCAGCCAACGGTCAAGTTTGGTGGTTGGGGCTATAAATACCCCAACCACCCCACCATTCATGGCATCCAAGTTTTCTAACTTCCAACCACTATACAAGAGCTAGCATTCATTGCAAAGCACACCAAAAGAGATCAAATCCTCTCCCAACTCCACACAAAGCCCTAGTGACTAGAGAGAGTGATTTGTTGTGTTCATTTGAGCTCTTGCGCTTGGATCGCTTTCTTTCTTTCTCATTTGTTATTGTGATCAAAACTCAATTGTAATCAAGGCAAGAGGCACCAATTGTGTGGTGGCCCTTGCGGGGAAGTTTTGTTCCCGTTTGATTGAGAAGAAGAAAAGCTCACTCGGTCCGAGGGACCGTTTGAGAGAGGGAAGGGTTGAAAGAGACCCGGCCTTTGTGGCCTCCTCAACGGGGAGTAGGTTTGCAAGAACCGAACCTCGGTAAAACAAATCCGCGTGTCACACTCTTCATTTGCTTGCGATTTGTTTTGCACCCTCTCTCGCGGACTTGTTTATATTTCTAACGCTAACCCGGCTTGTAGTTGTGATTATTTTTGAGATTTTCAGTTTCGCCCTATTCAACCCCCTCTAGGCGACTTTCAATTGGTATCAAAGCCCGGTGCTTCATTAGAGCATAACCGCTCGAAGTGATGTCGGGAGATCACACCAAGAGGGAGATGGAGACCGGCGACAACAAGCCCACTACAAGCCAAGGGAGCACTTCATCGGAAGAGTCCCGCACCAAGAGAAGGGAGAAGAAGAAGAACTCCACCAAGCGGAAGGAGAAAAGATCTTCCTCTTCTCACCACAAGGAGAAGAAGGAAAAATCTTCTTCTCACAAGCCCCATCGGAGTGGGGACAAGCACAAGAGGATGAGGAAGGTGGTCTACTACGAGACCGACACTTCATCAACATCCACCTCCGACTCCGATGCACCGTCCGTAACTTCTAAGCGCCAAGAGCGCAAGAAGTTTAGTAAGATCCCCTTAAACTATCCTCGTACATCTAGACATAGTCCTTTGCTTTCCGTTCCATTAGGCAAACCGCCAACTTTTGATGGCGAAGATTATGCTAGGTGGAGTGATTTAATTAAATTTCATCTAACCTCACTCCACAAAAGTATATGGAATGTTGTTGAGTTTGGAGTACAGGTACCATCAATAGGGGATGAGGATTATGACACGGACGAAGTGGCCCAAATCGAGCACTTCAACTCCCAAGCCGCAACCATTCTCCTTGCCTCTCTAAGCAAGGAGGAATACAACAAAGTGCAAGGGTTGAAGAACACAAAGGAGATTTGGGACCTACTCAAGACGGCGCACGAGGGTGATGAACTCACCAAGATCACCAAGCGGGAAACGATCGAGGGGGAGCTCGGTCGCTTCCGTCTTCGTCAAGGAGAGGAGCCACAAGATATGTACAACCGGCTCAAGACCTTGGTGAACCAAGTGCGCAACCTCGGGAGCAAAAAGTGGGATGACCACGAGGTGGTTAAGGTTATTCTAAGAGCTCTTATTTTCCTTAACCCCACACAAGTTCAATTAATTCGTGGTAATCCTAGATATCCACTAATGACCCCCGAGGAAGTTATCGGGAATTTTGTGAGTTTTGAATGCATGATTAAGGGCTCAAAGAAGATCAACGAGCTTGACGAACCTTCCACATCCGAGGCGCAACCGGTGGCCTTCAAGGCAATGGAGGAGAAGAAGGAGGAGTCTACACCAAGTAGACAACCAATTGACGCCTCCAAGCTCGACAATGAGGAGATGGCCTTAATCATCAAAAGCTTTCGGCAAATCCTCAAGCAACGGAAGGGGAAGGACTACAAACCCCGTTCCAAGAAGGTTTGCTACAAGTGTGGTAAGCCCGGTCACTTTATAGCTAAATGTCCATTATCAAGTGATAGTGACAGGGGCGACGACAAGAAGGGAAGAAGAAAGGAGAAGAAGAGGTACTACAAGAAGAAGGGCGGCGATGCCCATGTTTGTCGGGAGTGGGACTCCGACGAAAGCTCAAGCGACTCCTCCGACGACGAGGACGCCGCCAACATCGCCGTCACCAAGGGCCTCCTCTTCCCCAACGTCGGCCACAAGTGTCTCATGGCCAAGGACGGCAAAAAGAAGGTAAAATCAAGGTCCTCCACTAAATATGAAACATCTAGTGATGAAGATGATGATAAAAATGAGGAGGATAACTTGCGCATTCTTTTTGCTAACCTCAACATGCAACAAAAAGAAAAATTAAATGAATTGATTAGTGCTATACATGAGAAGGATGATCTCTTGGATTCTCAAGAGGACTTCCTTATTAAAGAAAATAAGAAGCATGTTAAGGTTAAAAATGCTTATGCTCTAGAAATGGAAAAATGTGAAAAATTGTCTAGTGAGCTAAGTACTTGCCATGAGACTATAGACAACCTTAGAAATGAAAATGCTAATTTGTTAGCTAAGGTTGATTCTCATATTTGCAATGTTTCAATTCCAAATCCTAGAAATGATAGTGATGATTTGCTTGCTAGGATTGAAGAATTGAACATTTCTCTTGCTAGTCTTAGATTAGAAAATGAAAATTTGATTGCTAAGGCTAAAGATTTTGATGTTTGCAATGCTACTATTTCTGACCTTAGAAGTAAGAATGAAATATTGCATGCTAAGGTTGTAGAATTAAAAACTTGCAAACCATCTACATCTACTGAGCATATTTCCATTTGTACTAGATGTAGAGATATTAATGTTGATGCTATTCATGATCACCTAGCCTTAATTAAAAAACAAAATGATCACATAGCACAACTTAATGCTAAGATCAGTGAGCATGACTTAGAAAATGAAAAATTTAAATTTGCTAGAAGCATGCTCTATAATGGGAGACGCCCTGGCATTAAGGACGGCATTGGCTTCCAAAAGGGAGACAATGTCAAAATTAATGCCCCTCCAAAGAACTTATCTAACTTTGTTAAGGGCAAGACTCCCATGCCTCAGGATAACGAGGGTTATATTTTGTACCCTGCCGGCTATCCTGAGAGCAAGATTAGGAGAACTCATTCTAGGAAGTCTCACTCTGGCCCTAACCATGCTTTTATGTATAAGGGTGAGACATCTAGCTCTAGGCAACCAACCCGTGCCAAGTTGCCTAGAAAGAAAACTCCTAATGCATCAAATGATCATGCCATTTCATTCAAAACTTTTGATGCATCATATGTTTTAACTAACAAATCCGGCAAGGTAGTTGCCAAAATTATTGGGGGCAAACACAAGGGCTCCAAGACTTGTGTTTGGGTACCCAAAGTTCTTGTTTCTAATGCTAAAGGACCCAAAACCGTTTGGGTACCTAAAGTCAAGAACTAAAATTGTTTTGTAGGTTTATGCATCCAGGGGCTCAAGTTGGATACTCGACAGCGGGTGCACAAACCATATGACAGGGGAGAAAAAGATGTTCTCCTCATATGAGAAAAACCAAAATCCCCAACGAGCTATCACATTCGGGGATGGAAATCAAGGTTTGGTCAAAGGTTTGGGTAAAATCGCTATATCACCTGACCATACTATTTCCAATGTTTTTCTTGTAGACTCTTTAGATTACAATTTGCTTTCCGTATCCCAATTATGTCAAATGGGCTACAACTGTCTATTCACTGATATAGGTGTTACTGTCTTTAGAAGAAGTGATGATTCAATAGCATTTAAGGGTGTGTTAGAGGGTCAGCTATACTTAGTAGATTTTGAAAGAGCTGAACTCGACACATGCTTAATTGCTAAGACTAACTTGGGTTGGCTCTGGCACCGCCGACTAGCCCATGTTGGAATGAAGAATCTTCACAAGCTTCTAAAGGGAGAACACATTTTAGGACTAACCAATGTTCATTTTAAGAAAGACAGGATTTGTAGCGCATGCCAAGCCGGGAAGCAAGTTGGTGTCCATCATCCACACAAAAACATCATGACTACCTACAGGCCACTGGAGCTCCTACACATGGATTTATTCGGCCCGATTGCTTACATAAGCATCGGCGGTAGTAAGTATTGTCTTGTAATTGTGGATGATTATTCTCGCTTCACTTGGGTGTTCTTTTTGCAGGACAAATCTCATACCCAAGAGACCTTAAAAGGATTCTTGAGACGAGCTCAAAATGAGTTCGGCTTAAGGATCAAGAAAATTAGAAGCGACAACGGAACGGAGTTCAAGAACTCTCAAATTGAAGGCTTCCTTGAGGAGGAGGGCATCAAGCATGAGTTCTCTTCTCCCTACACTCCACAACAAAATGGTGTAGTGGAGAGGAAGAATCGAACTCTATTGGACATGGCAAGAACCATGCTTGATGAGTACAAGACACCGGATCGGTTTTGGGCCGAGGCGGTCAACACCGCCTGCTACGCCATCAACCGGTTATATCTTCACCGAATCCTCAAGAAGACATCTTATGAACTCCTAACCGGTAAAAAGTCAAATATTTCATATTTTAGAGTTTTTGGTAGCAAATGCTTTATTCTTGTTAAGAGAGGTAGAAAATCAAAATTTGCTCCTAAAACTGTAGAAGGCTTTTTACTAGGATATGACTCAAACACAAGGGCATATAGAGTCTTTAACAAGTCCTCAGGACTTGTTGAAGTTTCTTGTGACGTTGTGTTTGATGAGACTAACGGCTCTCAAGTAGAGCAAGTTGATCTTGATGAGATAGGTGAAGAACAGGCTCCATGCATAGCGCTAAGGAACATGTCCATTGGGGATGTGTGTCCTAAGGAATCCGAAGAGCCTCCACATGCACAAGATCAACCATCCTCCTCCATGCAAGCATCTCCACCAACTCAAGTTGAGGATGAGGCTCAAGATGTTGAACAAGAAGATGAGCCACCTCAAAATGACGGCAACGATCAAGGGGGAGATGCAAATGATGAAGACAAGGAGGATGAACAACCAAGGCCGCCACACCCAAGAGTCCACCAAGCAATACAAAGAGATCACCCCGTCGACACCATCCTCGGCGACATTCATAAGGGGGTAACTACTCGATCTCGTGTTGCACATTTTTGTGAACATTACTCTTTTGTTTCCTCTATTGAGCCACACAGGGTAGAGGAAGCACTTCAAGATTCGGATTGGGTGATGGCGATGCAAGAGGAGCTCAACAATTTCACAAGGAATGAGGTATGGCACTTAGTTCCACGTCCTAATCAAAATGTTGTAGGAACCAAGTGGGTCTTCCGCAACAAGCAAGACGAGCATGGTGTGGTGACAAGGAACAAAGCTCGACTCGTGGCCAAGGGATATTCACAAGTCGAAGGTTTGGATTTTGGTGAAACCTATGCACCCGTAGCTAGGCTTGAGTCAATTCGCATATTATTGGCCTATGCTACTTACCATGGCTTCAAGCTTTATCAAATGGACGTGAAGAGTGCCTTCCTCAATGGACCAATCAAGGAGGAGGTCTATGTTGAGCAACCTCCCGGCTTTGAAGACAGTGAGTACCCTAATCATGTTTATAGGCTCTCTAAGGCGCTTTATGGGCTCAAGCAAGCCCCAAGAGCATGGTATGAATGCCTTAGAGATTTTCTTATTGCAAATGGCTTCAAAGTCGGCAAAGACGATCCTACTTTATTCACCAAAACACTTGATAATGATTTGTTTGTATGCCAAATTTATGTTGATGATATTATATTTGGGTCTACTAACAAATCTACATGTGAAGAATTTAGTAGGATCATGACACAGAAATTCGAGATGTCTATGATGGGGGAGTTGAAGTATTTTCTAGGATTTCAAGTCAAACAACTCCAAGAGGGCACCTTCATTAGCCAAACGAAGTATACTCAAGACCTTCTAAGCAAGTTTGGAATGAAGGATGCCAAGCCCATCAAGACACCCATGGGAACAAATGGGCATCTCGACCTCGACACGGGAGGTAAGTCCGTGGATCAAAAGGTATACCGGTCGATGATTGGTTCATTGCTTTATTTATGTGCATCTCGACCGGACATTATGCTTTCCGTTTGCATGTGTGCAAGATTTCAAGCCGACCCTAAGGAATCACACCTTACGGCCGTGAAACGAATCTTGAGATATTTGGCTTATACTCCTAAGTTTGGGCTTTGGTACCCTCGGGGATCCACTTTTGATTTGATTGGTTATTCGGATGCCGATTGGGCGGGGTGTAAGATTAATAGGAAGAGCACATCGGGGACTTGTCAGTTCTTGGGAAGATCCTTGGTGTCTTGGGCTTCAAAGAAGCAAAACTCGGTCGCTCTTTCTACCGCCGAAGCCGAGTATATTGCCGCAGGCCATTGTTGCGCGCAATTGCTTTGGATGAGGCAAACCCTGTGGGACTACGGTTACAAATTAACCAAAGTCCCTTTGCTATGTGATAATGAGAGTGCAATCAAGATGGCGGATAATCCCGTCGAGCATAGCCGCACTAAACACATAGCCATTCGGTATCATTTTCTTTGGGATCACCAACAAAAGGGGGATATCGAGATTTCATACATTAACACTAAAGATCAATTAGCCGATATCTTTACCAAGCCACTTGATGAACAATCTTTTACCAGACTTAGGCATGAGCTTAATATTCTTGATTCTAGGAATTTCTTTTGCTAAACTTGCACACATAGCTCATAAGAATACCTTTTATCATGTCTCTTTTATATGCTATGACTAATATGCTTTCAAGTGTATTTCAAACCAAGTCATAGGTATATTGAAAGGGAATTGGAGTCTTCGGCGAAGACAAAGGCTTCCACTCCACTCGACTACTCATCCTTCGCCGTCTCTCCAAGCATCTCTCCAACTTTGGTATAATCTTCACTCTTTTATTTTATGACCAAAGGGGGAGAAAGTACTTCATTGGGCTCTAATGATTCCGTTTTTGGCGATTCATGCCAAAGGGGGAGAAAATATGAGCCCAAAGCAAAAGGACCGCACCACCACCTAAGTTTTTAAAATTTTGGAGATTTTCAATTGGTCAATTTCAAAATTGGTATCTTATTATGTTCTAAAGGGGGAGGAAGTAGTATTTCAAAAATGATAAATCAAAACCCTCTTGAACACTAAGAGGAGGATCTCATTTAGGGGGAGTTTTGTTTAGTCAAAGGAAAAGCATTTTGAACAAAGGAAGAAATTTTCAAAACTTGAAAATGCTTCGCAAAATCTTATTCATTTACCTTTGACTATCTTGCAAAAAGACTTTGAAAAGAATTTACAAAAGAATTTGCAAAAACAAAATTTTTGGTGCAAATGTGGTCCAATATGTCAAAAACAAAGAAAACAATCCATGCGCATCATGTAAGTATTTATATTGGCTCCATTCCAAGCAACCTTTGCACTTACATTATGCAAACTAGTTCAATTATGCACTTCTATATTTGCTTTGGTTTGTGTTGGCATCAATCACCAAAAAGGGGGAGATTGAAAGGGAATTAGGCTTACACCTAGTTCCTAAATAATTTTGGTGGTTGAATTGCCCAACACAAATATTGGACTAACTAGTTTGCTCTAGTGCATAAGTTATACAGGTGTAAAAGGTTCACACTTAGCCAATAAAAAGATCAAGTTTTGGATTCAACAAAGGAGCATAGTGGCAACCGAAGGCACCTCTGGCTGGAGGCACCGGACTGTCCGGTGTACACCGGACAATGTCCGGTGCGACCAGAGGACTCCAACTCGAACTCGCCACCTTCGGGAATTCTCGGGAGCCGGCGCGCTATAATTCACCGGACTGTCCGGTGTACACTGGACAGTGTCCGGTGCTCCAAGGAAGCGCGACTCAGGAACTCGCCAGCCTCGGGTTTGCGCGGCAGCCGCTCCGCTATAATTCACCGGACATGTCTGGTGTGCACCGGACTGTCCGGTGTACCAGCGGAGCAACGGCTATTTCGGCGCCAACGGCTACCTGCGGTGCATTTAATGCGCGCGCAGCGCGCGCAGTTGGCAGGCACGCCCATACCGGCGCACCGGACAATGAACAGTTGTTGTCCGGTGTGCACCGGACACCCAGGCGGGCCCAGAAGACAGAAGCTCCAACGGTCAGAATCCAACGACATTGATGACGTGGCAGGGGCACCAGACTGTCCGATGTGCACCGGACTGTCCGGTGCGCCATCGAACAGACGCCTCCAGCCAACGGTCAAGTTTGGTGGTTGGGGCTATAAATACCCCAACCACCCCACCATTCATGGCATCCAAGTTTTCTAACTTCCAACCACTATACAAGAGCTAGCATTCATTGCAAAGCACACCAAAAGAGATCAAATCCTCTCCCAACTCCACACAAAGCCCTAGTGACTAGAGAGAGTGATTTGTTGTGTTCATTTGAGCTCTTGCGCTTGGATCGCTTTCTTTCTTTCTCATTTGTTCTTGTGATCAAAACTCAATTGTAATCAAGGCAAGAGACACCAATTGTGTGGTGGCCCTTGCGGGGAAGTTTTGTTCCCGTTTGATTGAGAAGAAGAAAAGCTCACTCGGTCCGAGGGACCGTTTGAGAGAGGGAAGGGTTGAAAGAGACCCGGCCTTTGTGGCCTCCTCAACGGGGAGTAGGTTTGCGAGAACCGAACCTCGGTAAAACAAATCCGCGTGTCACACTCTTCATTTGCTTGCGATTTGTTTTGCACCCTCTCTCGCGGACTTGTTTATATTTCTAACGCTAACCCGGCTTGTAGTTGTGATTATTTTTGAGATTTTCAGTTTCGCCCTATTCACCCCCCCTCTAGGCGACTTTCAGTATCCATCGTCCTTTAAAAAACTACACTTTGAAAGAAAACTCATGATGGGAAATATACGTTTTCAGAGAAGGCGCAAAGCCTATTTGCAATGACTTTAAGACATGAAATTAAGCTGACAAATAGTACCACTGAATCATTATAGCCCCCCCATACCTTCAAGCTACGAGCTAGCACGAACAACGCCAATGTGCCAGGTCCGGAAGAAGGACATTGGCTAAAGTGCCTAGCAGAGGAAGGCCAGGGAGTAGCTGAAGTGGAACATATTCTTGTTGTCCTCGACGTAGCTGTGGGCAAGAAGCGAGGAGCCTATCATCACCGAGGTCACAGTTGTGCCACTCAAAGGCCGCGTGCAGTAGGTAGGGGTCGACGCGCACCTCAGAGAGTGGCATGGGCGGCTCGATGGGGTCACCCGGTAGCCATGCGTCGGCGGCCGCATGGAACTAGCCGGTGGGCTGCGTCTACCATAACTTCTGGCGGCGAGCTGCAGGGTTCGAGTTGAGGGCTATGTGCTCCTACACGCACCGGAGGGGGTTGGAGTTGAGGGCATTGCTGTTGGTGGCGGCTGGGCCCAGATCAGTAGTAGGGTTCGTCGGAGTACACGTCAAAGTAGCCCGCCACTGTGGATGCGGTGCTGGAGGAGGTGGGGGAGTCGGCGGAGGATGAGATGGAGGCCATGGAGGTGGTATGGAGAGGCGGTTGTGGCGCCATCATGGCGGCCCGCGGCGACAATGGGGTTAGCAGAGGTGAGGTTTGGGGAGAACGGGATCTAGGAGGTGTGTGTTGCGTGGGATGGGTGTCAGATGTGGGCCATGCACAGCAACAAAAGGGTCTGCTATGCTACGCACAGCAACAAAGAAGCCTACTACGTGTAGTTAATCTAGGGATGCATGAGTCGCGGAGGAGGCTCTTAATAGAAAGAGATTCAATTCGTGTCTCCTTTTAATAAAAGAGATTAGAAGTAATCATTTAGATGCTGGATTTCTTAGTCCGAATCTCTAAAGTGGCTAGGTTTTTGGAGTTTGACAATAAAATTTTTGATATATTCAGCATACGATGGATATACTTTCCTAAATCCCTTGGTATCTAAATGATAGAAATTAAAGCAAAATAATAACTTAGATCTAATGTATGACATATTAATGATCGGAGCATAGGTGGGTCCATTTTACCATCTATATCAAGTTGCAGAGATAAGTTTTACATTTTATATCATATATATCATCAAATTAAAGAAAAATAATTTACTATGTTTTTCCCTTACTATGTTTTTCACAATACATCTTATCAGAAATATCATACGAAGACAGTTTCATATTTAGAAGTGTCTAGTATACTCACTAGCATCTAAGATAGTTCTTATAGTCTAGACGACTCTAATAATATCTTTAGGGCATGTATAGTGGAGAGACACCAAAATGGTTCTCCAAGCACAATAGACAACTAGAGACTCTATTATACAATGGAGTGTCTATAAATGTAACCTATTAATAAATACATAAGTAAATGTGTTTATACATCATCGGATCGATAGAACAGACAACAAATTCATACAGTGGAAGTGAGGCGTCTGTTGCTACTTGGGTTACGAGCCAAAGACGTTTCTTCACGGAGAGACAGCTCCACGATTGTTTTTACAAATACCCCTTTTGTAACACCCAAAAATCTGATTTTGAAAATTTAGTAAAAAGTTCTCCAAGACTTTTGATGTTGGAATACCTTCCAATAACATTTTCTTACATTTATGCAACATCACCTAAAATAAACATGTTCCTAATAAAGATTTAAATAAAAGAATCTATATATGAATTTGTTACCCCTTGGTTGAAATGAATATTTATTCTCTAAACAATTTTATATCAGAGAATATATTTCTTAAAATACCCATTCTCTATGTTAAGTGTGTATGAACTTTATATTTGAAAGCATTTGATTAAATAATATAATAAATAAATAAATTAAACAACTTATATTCATGCTGGATTTCTTGAACTGTGCATTCTAAATAAATTTGTAATTTAAAACTGCATTTGAATTGATTTGGGAATGTAAAATAGAAACAAAAGAAGAAATTGTAATACTCATATATTACTTTTAGGATTTGAAAAGAAAGAAGGAGGATAAATAATAATATTATAATTAGTGGGATTAATATTCACATTAGGGAGGTAATTAATAATTGGAAATCTAAAACATAAACCAGGATTTTAAAAGTTAGTTTGAATCCTTAAATTTGGAACTTGAAAAGAAATAGAAAAGAAAGGAAATAAAAAAAGAGAAAACAGAAAACCCCCTCTTGGACCGAATCTCCCGTCTCCTCGGCCCAAATACCACCTCCACCAGCGCGCGTTCACTGACCCGTGGGTCCGGTTGATCCACTCTCTCTTCCGCGCGCGCTGGGAGTCGTCCGCTGACCTCTAGGACCCACGCCCCAGCCCCTCTCACTGCATTCCTGTTATTTCGCTGATTTGTGGGGCCACGTCGTCAGCTCCATCCCCTTGCCGTAACCATCCTCCGCAACAGCCTCTGCGAAATCCGTGCGAATCGGCTGGAGAAGCGTGGTCGGTCTCTCCCGCGTGCTCGGGTATAAATTTAGGACCCTGGGACTTCTTCCTCGCATATCCGAGCTCGGCCATCCTCAAACCCTAGCCGCCAGTGCCCACTCCGTCGTGGCGGATTCAGGATCGAATTCACCAACTGGGGCGACCGCCATGGACCCGCCGTCGATGCGATCTGCGCCCAGAACCGCTTATCCTCGGGTGATTGCTTTTATGGGATCGCCAGGAACCGTAGGACTTGGGTGTAGGGGCTTCCAAGGCCAGGATCATTGGGGTCGTCGGAATCTCGCCGTTGTTCGTCCTCTACAGCGGGATCACCATGCGTTGTGGTCAGCTCTCATCAGCGCTTCAAACTTTCGGTAAGACACCTTCTAGAGTTCACAATTGTCGCCACATCGTGTATCACCAGTTAGTCTCGAGAATGGGGCATTTGTGCGCCGGATTCCGGAGCTCCGACGTGACCACTGCCGCGGCGCGGTGGCGCTGCTGCTCCTGTTGTTTGCCGTGAGCTAGAAGATGCGCCTCAGCCGTTGGATCAAAGGCCAGTGGTGAGGATTAGATCTAGTTCAATGTGGCGGGGACCGTCGATCTCGCTATGGGTGGCTAGGATTAGAGGCTTGTACTGGTTCGGCTCGGCTCGATCTCGACCGTAGATCGGTGTGTATGCGGGCACGGTTGGTTTGGGGCTGTTTTAAATCTTGGCCGTCGATCTCGTGATCCGTGGCTCGGGTGTATTGGTGGGTTGGGATCTAAATCGATCCCTGAATTCAGGATCGGGCGGCTGTGATCAGCCCATACCCCTTCGGCCCTGGTTTTCTTTCTAAAGAGCCCCTCGATTTTGTTATAATAAACCCACCGTCCACCGTGGGTAGATCTGGGTCTAGGGAATCTTTCAAGTTAGCCCCTGGATTTTTATTTATTCATACGCCCAATCCCGAGTTCCAGGAAAATCAGATAAATGAATTTAGAATTTGATTTTCAATACAAAAATAATACTAGAAACTTGTATAATTCATAGAAAATCCATATTAAGTCCAAATTAGTCCATTCCAGTTCCTATAACTTTGTAATATTATTGTTTATAATTTTGTGCCTCTGTTTTGACATAAAAGCCACATTAAAATTGTTATCTAAAATAATCTTGTACAAAGCACATAGAATCTTTGGAAATCCATAACTTAAAATCTATAAATCCAAAATTAATAATTCTTGTTCCTGTGATCTTATCTCAATATGTAGACTATTAATATATATTTTGCATATATGTTTGGTGTAATGTTTATTTTGCCTATACACTGTTTGTTTGTAATGCTACGACTAGCGCGAGGATTACGAGTCATCGAAGAGCAAGTTGGTACCTGGAATCTCAAGTCCCAGGCAAGTTGTGCCCTTGATCACTTCTTTTTACCCACTCATGTTCTAATTAATCATAATGATCTGCATAGGTTAATTTTGATGGGACCCAATAGGTTACCCTAGTTTGACTATCTTTATACCTTGTTTACCACTGAACTTTTTGGGTAGTACTTGCTACTGCTTTATGTGGTTTTGGGTATGAAGATACATTATTCATGATCATATTTTTATTATCTGTTTATTATTACCGCTCATGATAAGATCGTTATGTTAATTGGAACATGGAGCGACCACCCGAGAAAACAGTGCTACCACAAGGGAGGAATGGGGCCCCTTGGCTGATTAATTAGGAAAGCTAGTGGATGACTACCTTACCCGAAAGGGGCAAGGGCAGTAGGAGAGTGGTCAGTGTAGGGAGGTCCTTGGGTTGATTTTGCTGCGATGGTGGTCAGGCGAGGGATCCCTGCATTGGAGCTTCCTATAAACTATAGCGGGTTTTCTGAAGCTAGTGGAACTTTATAAAGGCCTCGTAGTGTTGCCCTGCCTCGCCTCCTCAGTAGAGGTGTATGGGAAGTCGCGATCCCTTGGCAGATGGGTAACATGACTTGTGGGTAAAGATGCGCAACCTCTGCAGAGTGTAAAACTGGTATATCAGCCATGCTCACGGTCATGAGCAGCTCGGACCCTCACATGATTAATTTATGGAACTAAATTCAATTTGTCATATGCATTGTATCGCAGGTGATGTTGTTACTTTTGTTCTACTACTTAATTTGGTTGGTATTTACTTATACTTAGTAACTGCTAATAAAATTTTGACCAACTTTAAAAGCAATGCTCAGCTCTAACCATCCTCTTTGGTAAGCCTTACACTTCACGTGAGCTCCCACCTTTGGCGAGTTCATACACATTATTCCCCACAACTTGTTGAGCTATAAACGTATGTGAGCTCACTCTTGCTGTCTCATACTCCCCCACAGGTCAAGAACAGGTACCACAGGATGAGGTGCATGGAGGATGCCGTGACGAGTTCGTGAGAGGTCTAGGTCGTCGTCTCCCAGTCAACTTTGGGTTGCTGGATCGTTGTCTCCTTATAATGTAATTATTTATTTTGTCTAGAAATCCTATTAAGTAGTAAAGATGTGACATTCGATCCTATACCATGATTCATCATATGTGTGAGACTTGGTCCCAGCACACCTGGTGATTATGTTTGCGCCCGGGTCTTGGTGCCCCGAAACCCGGGTGTGACACCTTTAGACACCTCAAAAGCCTCTACATTAAACACTATTGTTCATGCCCTTATTTGAGATGGTTTCATATATAGAAGTGTCTAATATACTAACCGAAATCTAAGACAATTCTTGCAATCTTAATGACTCAAAAGATATATTTATTCGAGACGATTTTCAATAACAATTCGTCTTAAATTAATATAAGACATTTGTTATGATGTAACTGTCTCAAAACACTCTTTTATTAAAGACGGATCTCCAACAAATTGTCTTACCTTACTTATCATCATATGATAAAAGACGCTTCTATAAAATGCACTGATATCCGTCTTTAAATGTGCGTCTTAAATAAGCATATCTCTAGTAGTGATTGCAGGATGTGTTTTGGATTGAACCCGATCGACCTTGTTCACAGGGGCGGAGGACCCGGTATGGCCAGGTATGGCCTGCGCCATACCTCAGTCCGGCCCACCAAAGTAGGAAAACACAACATCCTGGCCTTTCGTTTGTCTCGCATGACTGTCTCCCATCGCCACCAGCTCTCCCTTCGTGTTGAGCGCTCCATGCCGACCTGCCGGCTCCAGCGTCTGGTCCCCTCTGACATACGGCCGCGGTGCACCTGTATGGATTGCCAACTATTGCTCGCTGCACTCCACTGCTGTAACTGTTTCCAGGCGCGCAATTGTTCTCTATTTCCCACTTGCTTTTGATTCCTAAGGTTTCGAGTCAGATGGATGCAACTAATCATGGCCCAAGCTATACTCGTAAACTAATTACCAATTTACCATGCCAAATTAGACCTACTAATACATGGGGCTGGATCATATGATAGGAGTGTTTGCCCCTGAGTTATAGGATTGTAACGTCCACTGCCATACCTTGTTTTTTATTTGTGCTCCGCCACTGCTTGTTCGTTTGGTTGCAGCTGAATATGCACAAGAGCTGTGCCGCTCGATCTTGTGGGGTGAGCTGCCTGCCCGCCCGCCCGCCCGAGGCATGGAAACGGTCGCCTGGCTCTTCCTTGTCAGCGTGACATGTATGCTCAGGCCTGTCTAGAAGAACGGTGCTGCTGCGTGTTTCCGGCGTTACATAACGGGAACAGATTCACAGAGGAATACAATACTCATGAATGAATCAGCTAGGCCGGCCGGCGGCAGCAGCAACAATAGAGGAACATGAGAACGTGGCCGCCCTGCAAAGCCGCCGCGCCGCGTGTAAAAAGCTTTGGAAGCGCGGATGAAATGTCCTGGACACGCAGCACGCGTGCGCGCATGTATGCTGAGCTGAGCAGATGCATGGAGCTATCTGACGATACGACAGATACAGAGTTGACCTCCGCCTATATTCATTTATTATTTATACTAGATGAGTGCCCGTGCGTTGCAACGGGGACATATAATACCATGATAAATTATGTATTATATGTCTCCGTTGCAACGTATGGACACTCACCTAGTATAGGAATAAGAGAAGCAATTAGGCCAGCGTTTTGGTTACCTGAGCAACACAATTTTTCTGCCTGCCAACATTATCCATACGCTTGGTGTCAATCAATGGCTGCAAGCTCCATGAGATAACTTGCAGCAGGTATCTGTAACTTGGATATTAGTGTGTTAAGATTCTTTACATTATCCAACAACCTTCACAAACAATAAAATGCAAACTGAAACATTTAGACCTTCGATTTGTCATTTGGGAAATTCTTGCTACGAACTTTGAAAAGCTTGCTATCAGGTACTGTCCAACAGTTGCGGCTTTTCTCATCCGGATCATGACGAAGTATCCCAGAAAAGCAAGATAAATCAATTTTTTCTGGAGGCTCATCTGTCATATTGACCAAAGTACTGTTGTTACAGAAAAAGAAAACACCTTCCTAGAACTTGATGACAACAACAACAGATATGACAATGCAGGAATATATTTCTTTCAAAAAAAAGAATGCAGGAATATAGAATAAAAAAGTAAAACAAACCTGTGTGCCTAGCTTCATTGTCAGATTTGTTAGTGATTTCCTGTACATTGGTTTTGAAGAAAGTTTATTATCAATTGAAGAAACATGCAAATTCTATAGTAACTTAAGAATTCATGATGTTGTTAAAAAAATTAATTGTTCAAAAAAGAATTCATGATGCTTTTATTCATAGTTTGGTATAGGACATTTGCACCTCTATATCAGCTTCAGGAACATGATAGTCCTCATCGTCATCTGATTCTTCATCAATTGTTCCCATATTTTTATTTTCTGCTTGTTGTTGATCTTCTGGTTTAGTTTTGGAGTCAACTTCTTTAAGCTTCTCGTCCTTTTGTGCTAAATTCACATCAGCCATGCTCTCCATTGCAGGAATCCTTGGAGTTATATGAATATCATCTGTTTGGGAAAAATATTCACGCAGCCCTGGGAGTAAGTGTAGATTAGAGCCATAATGACCAGAATGAATTGGCGGGACAACAGGGCTGAGTAGTTAATTTAAAAATTACATTTGTTCTTTCGTACTAAATATAAAGTTGTTAATGGTTGTGTCATAAGAAAAACAGTATTTCAGTACCGGCAACACAGTTCAGTATCTGCAGCAAAGAATGATACTGAAAGGAAGTAGAGTAGTTCAAGAACCATCCCTTCAGATCAATCTGCATAAGTTGTTGAACCTGAGTCCGGGGTCTTCCATTGCGACACTTAAGAGTTAGCTAATAATTATAGTTAACAAATTAAAGCATAGACTTCTATCATTGCGACACTTCAGACCAATTAGTTAACAATGCATGCTTTATCATTGCGACACTTCAGACCAATTATTTAACAATGCATGCGAGACTTCTATCTCCATATTCTCCCTAAAAACCTAAATAGAAAAATCAAGCATTTTTAAGTATGACAGTAAATTAGGAGCACAACATCAGTACAAACTTAAATCGAAACAACAGGAAAAAGTAAAATAAAAATATAAAGAAACGAGAAAAATAATTGGATGCAGGGTGGCCAGATACATGAACCTGGGATGAGATGACCCTCTTTGTGATTCCTCTCCGATGATCCTTGCGTGAACAACACATAAAAATCGATTAAATATTTATCAAGGAAAAAGAGAGAAGAGAAAAAAGGACGGCCCGGATCAGGCGCGGGAGGTGGAGCCAAACCACTAAATCTATATATCAAAGGAAGAAGAGACTGTATTATGATTGGACCATATCAAAAGGGATGGGCGTGGAGCAGGGTGGGCGGCCGCGTGCGCTGAAGGGGGAGGCGGGGACGTGGTAGCGCTAGGAGTCTACATTACGTGCTTAATAGTAGTAGGGATTTGACCTCTGTTGGTGCTGTTTCAGCACCAATGACCTCCATTCCCATACCCACGGTAGCTACAACAAAAGGAACATTGTCAGTGAACAGGTTGCAATGAAGCAGAACTGAACAGGTTGCAATGAAGCAGGACAAAAAATCTAAGGAACTTCTGCTCATGGTTTGCAATACATGCAGTTGGCTGAAATTTAACTGGCAAACTATGCACAAGAAGCATAAATACAAATCTAAATTTGAGGGGGCATTTATTGTACATACACAAAACACATCCACACCAACTTTGCTTCCACTACCCAATGTTGAATCGGGCATGAAACCTCTTCTCGAGTCCCCCTTGTGACATGAATTCTATACCAAGCATGACCATATCAATATATCCAAATCTACTTATCTATTTTATCCAAGGAGTGGTTTCACCTAGAATTGACTGCAGATGTAATGAAAGGTTAGTTTTTGACATCAAGCGTAGGGTTTCTGTTTTTTGAAAATTATGACTACACCATGGAATAATCCCTGAAATCCATATATGACACACTTGTGTGAATGGGAGGTGGGAGCCTAGACGCATCTGTCATTTACACATGCAGTGCCATACAACGAACTCAGAGATTGTTCCAAAAACTAACTGAATAAACATTGCATAGGACAGATCAAACTGATAATGTAGATAAATGTCAAGAGCTGCTTGGGCCTACCTAAACCAAGACAGTACCCAGACTGTAATGGATACTCAAAGAGGCACTTATAAACTAACAAGATATCTACACACATAAACATTCATAAGATTCAATCCACTACATAAGCAAATGTAGGACATGATAAGTTCTGATAGATGACACTCATGTTAACATGACTACATCATTGATACAGGGGTAAATGAAGGTTTTCATTCACATAATAAATGCAGTAAAGTAATCCACATCAGATGTGTATATTTGGCCCATTGGCAAAAGATAAGCAAGATCATAACAAATAATTACGGCAAAGAGCTACCTATACACCTATGTTGCCCTGATACGGGGATACATATACGGATACGCGATACGGCGATACCTCGATACGCCATTTCTCAAAAAATACGGATACGACGATACGCAATATATATTATAAATAAAATTAAATGCTGAAATGTCTAAAATGGATCAATGCCATAGTAATCTTAATGAGTTAATCATGGATTTGCTAGTATCAAGAACAGAGAATGCTGCTAGCATCAGTAGATGCACTCGTTGCCATCGGATATTGGTATCTAACAAGAACAGAGAATGGGACAACCGGACGAGTACAGCGTCAGGCAGGGCAGATGGGAAATGGCAGCACATCACAAACCTCAGTACCTCACGACGGCAGACGGGCTGGCTGACGACGCGACCTCAGAGCTGGCGGTGGCGGACGCGGCACGGATCGGCGACGGCTGGTGGCGCGCAGGGAAGCGCGACTGCGCAGGTCTCCAAGCGGTGACGGGCTGGCGGCGCGCAGGTGTCTAAGGATCTCCAATCGGTGACGGGCTGACGGCTGGCAGCGCGCTGGGAAGCGCGGGTCTCCGAGCGACGCGCAGGAGCCAGGAGAAGCGGGGCTGGCAGCGCGCAGGAGATGGTGCGCGTGCGCGTGTGCGCCGTGGGGAGAAGCAGTGCGCAGGGGAAATTAGGGATATAAGGTATCCCACAGGTGTCCAAGAGGTGTCCTAGAAGTATCCGTCTTTTTTTATTTATTTAAATTCATAGGAATTTCCGATACGCCTCGGATACGTATCCGGAAGTATCCGAGGAGTATCCGTATCCGATACGGTATCCGACACCGGTACGTGAATTTTGAGAAGTATCCGTGCATCATAGCTATACACTGTTAGCTAGGTCAGAAAACCAGCAATGACTACTGACCTTATCGAATGCTTGAATTTAGATGGTGGTCCTTCATAAAAGTTAGCTAGAATATCTTCACCACATATCACAATGCTAAATGGACGTGTTGTCTTGAAGTCACAGCTTAGAACCCTCTTTGAGTGCCCATCAAATTCACCAACTGTGCTGCCAGAGTCCCATCTACATAATGCAAAGAGCTTAAATAAGTATATAAAGAAATGAAAACATAAACAAAAAATCATTATAGCTCACGCCTGTTCCTATAAGGGGAAGATTTTTCTTCAACTATGCATTACCTAATATTATATGAACTAAATTTCAACTAACCTAATGCCAACTGACGGTGATGCTTAATCCAAAATAATTGCTCTGAGATCAGCATGGTCAAGGAAACATAGTTGCTAGAATAGGCAAACCAAGATTTCATTAACTAAATGAAATACATTTCAAGTATGGTTCAAAGCTCGCATGCATTGTTAACCAATTGTTAGGGAGAATATGGAGATAGAAGTCTCACATGCATTGTTAACCAATTGGAATCATTTAGATTTAGGGGTCTTGATTCAGTCACTTAGGCTGACATTTCAATAGATGAAGGGATCGATTGTGTCACATAAACTGGATGTCTGACCTTGATGATTCTTCCTTCGCCATTTACTGTCAGAGATTGCTTGCAGACTACATTTTGCCCAAAGTACACCTAGAAAAATTGACATAAGCACGAGTTTCAATTATTTAAGCCATTATGAAGCTATTTCACCAGCATATATGCATACAGAGTAACATGTTCCATGGAGAAGATGCATGCAACAACCACTTGTCGTTTGTTTTTATTGCTATGAAAGTAGCACTTCATCCGGCCGATATGTTTGCAGAGTTTCAGTTGGTTCAGTAGGGCTAGATATTCCAATGTCTTCATTAATTGCAGACACCTAAATCGGCCATAACAAAGTGAATAGGTAAGATTTTTTTCCATCCATATTGTCTTGCTAAAGTTAACCGTGAACATTATAGTACTAAATTTATTCGGTTTCAATATTCCTGGAAAATATAGTACCCCTTATTTATATGGCAATTTATGAAGATTACTTCATGAGCAGAACTGAGCCGACTAACTATTGTAAACTACTGATTCATTTTATTATCAGATTATCACATAAATCAAACCACACACAGCAAAGAAACGTATTTGAAATAAGATTATGTGACCCTGGCCTTGTATTTTTACCTTGCAACATCCACATAACTTCACACCTTGAAATGTTAACTTGTTTATATTTACTGATTTCGGCGGTCGGAACCTCCTTCTCCCTCTCCTCGCTCCAGTACGGCGAGTGGGTCCAGTCAAACGCTTTCTTCAGCATCTTCTCGGTGTCTTCGCTGGAGAAACCCAATGGAGTGAGCACCCGTTTGCACTCCTCATCTATGTTCGGGGTAGAAGCCTGCGCTTGGTCAGCTGCTGAGAGTGCCCGCCACTCCCGACAACGGCTTTTCCCAGGTTGGATATTCTGCTGACGGACATTCGATCTTCCTCCACACTTGTTTTTGTTACCAGGAAGCTTGGCGACCAGTGCACCCGAGACGTTGCGCTGAAGAGGGAGGAAGTGCGATGCAATCAAGGGTCATTGCTGGTGGTTTCTCGCCAATATCAGCAAGCTAGATTGAGGATCTTACTTACAGCTGTAATGAAGATGCCGACTTCAGGAGTTTGAGCAGTCACCAAAGCTGGTGCTGGTGGTCTTGCCAACATCCTGCACAGCAGTAGAAAGCTGGTATCAATCAGAGCAGGGAAGACTAAAATTTGTGATTCTAAGCAGAGAGGGAGACAAAATTTGTGATTCCAAGCAGAGAGGGAAAAAATCTCATGAAACACTGAATTTGGAGGGGAGACAAAATCCAACAATTCTTACATTAAGCTGTCGTTGCACTTGGTCTCTTCTTGGGCCGTCGCTGTGGATGCGCCGGAGCGCGCGTGTGCTGGATCCGGTGGCCACGGTGGGGAAGGGTGAGCCGTCGTCGTCCGCCGGCCGGAAGCACGCCCCGCGGAGGACACGCGCGACGGTGGCTTCTTAGGCTTCTTGACCTCCCTCCTGGGAGAGCTTCTCGGCGGCATCGAAGACGCCGCCAGGCTTGCCGTTGGACTGCAGCGCCAGATCAGGCGTCGTGGCGCGGGGCGGCTGTGGTTGCGCTTGGGGTACGGCACCGCCTACCAACCGTACGAGGAGGGAGTAGATCCGTGCTTGATTATGGAAGGGCGGAGCAGAGCCGATCCGCGGATCGGCGGGACAGGGCGGCGTGATTAGAGGGAGGAGGCGGCGGCAGCGGCGGATCGGCGGGACAGGGGACAGCAGCCGCGGATCGGCTGGGCAGGGGGCTCGATCCGCGGACGACGAGGGAGCTCGAGCGGCGATGGGCGCGGTGTGTGTGGCTGCAAGACGTGGGGAAGGCGGCGTAGACGCGAGGAGGCTCAGGGATGGGGGGTGCGGTTCCTTGGAGGGATGGAGGAGAGTTGGATCAGAGCCGTGGGCAACGGGACCGACGATCCAGATTAACAATTGGCAGAACGGCAGAACAAGAGAGGCAGACTACTCTTACCTTCTTAATAAGTAGTACAGATATACACATGCATGCACCACGTCGGCATAACCAGCCGCAAGTGGTTGAAATCCCCGTGACGGTGATGCATCAGATATCTCACTTAATTTTCTCGTGCCGTTTCTCGCCCCCGCACTTCCTATTATGAGTTTAAATTCTCGCCCCCGCACTTCCTATTATGAGTTTAAACCTAAGGGGGTTTTTGGTTTATAGGACTAATGTTTAGTCCCTTCATTTTATTTCACTTTAGTCTATAAATTACTAAATATAGAAACTAAAATAGAGTTTTAGTTTCTATATTTGATAATTTTAGAACTAAAATAGAATAAAATGTAGGGATTAAAAATTAGTCCATAGAAACCAAACACCCCTTAAGTTTTATTACGTCGCATCACCCCTGGTCAATGTTCCGGTCCTCTAAAACCTAAAAATAATAATACATCTGTTATCGAATATTTGTCGTCAGCTAATTTATTTTTAAACTAAAACCTAATAAATAGAAAAAACCTAATAACTAGTTAGTAGCTAAAATAAGCAGAAAAGTTTAGAACGAGAGCTCTTAGCTGTCTTAATTCAGCTAAAACCAACTAACAACTTATTAGCAGACTAATAATTAGCTTTAAAAGGTTTAGAGATTAGCACGGCCTTGTTTATGTAGTTCATAGTTAACAGAAAAATTTGTGTTTCTCACTTTATTTTTTATCCGCTGGCTCGTCTCACCGCACATCACTCTCCAACGTTGTCGTCTCCTCGCCGTCCATATATTTTCAATCCAAATTCAATAGGAGACAACCATCACTACTCAATAGGTATTTGATTTAGGTCCTGTGTGATGTACTAATAGTTAGTTATTAAAATAAATTTAAGATATTCAAACAATCTAGCTAATAGTTCAACTATTTTTTGTCGTACACATTCAAACATCTCATCTAATAGTCTAACTAACTATTAATTACACCTTCAGCTACCTATTAGTTTTTAGCTAGTTCAACCCAACTAAAATTAGCTAATAGTTAGTTCATAAGGCCCTATTTAAATGCACTAGAACTAATAGTTAGCTGCTAAAATTAGTTAAAGACATCCAAACAGTCTAGCTAATTGTTCAGTTACTAACTCTTTTTACCAAATTGGCTAATAGTTAGAGCTACTCCAATAGATAATTATACTACCTACATCCTAGATTTAGCAAGTTCTTAAATAATATAAGAAACAAAAGCAAGTCCTCAAATAATATAAGAAACAAAAAACCATCTCCTCCAATGGTTCAACTTTATAAATATGTTAAAATTTCACATGTCACCGGTTTAAATACGTTAAAATTTAATATGCCACCAATTTAAGTGGGACCATCAGCAATGATAGATTCAACTTGGTGACTACCTAAATTCAAGATTTAGGTAGTATAATTAACATGTAATAGTATTCTACTTGGGTGGAATTTGACCTCGTGCTTCTCGGCCTTGTAGCCATGGTGGTCTCGTCTGTTGGGTCACGCTTCTGGGCCTCGTAGCCCTTGTAGAGTCGTCTGTCGAGGCGTGCATCGCCGTACCTCTGATATGGCATTGGGTTCTGTTCGCCTTCCTATAGCTACTCCGATTTAGATGTGGCGGTGCCTGGTAGGTTTTGTTGAGTCAGCTCAAGGAGTGGTTTAGGGATATTTTCAGTACACCTTCATCTTCCGTCATCTCCAGCGTCATCTTTCATCATGGGTAGACGCACGACTGTACGGTGTATTGCCCCTGTCCTCTCGGGTGTATGGATCACTATAGAGATCGTACCCCGATGCTGAGGTTTCTACGGCCGGGGTCGTTTGGTCCCACGGGTCAGCAGATATACGTATTAGTCGTCGTGTTTGACAGAGACCCCTCGGTGCCACTTCCATGGTCTGGACACCGTTCAGTGATGTCCCGTCGTGTCGACGTAGTTTGGTAGTACTAGGTCGACTCTTCCTGGGTGTCGTCTTGCTGGGTTGCTCGGCAGACTGGTTGGTCGGTAGCGTTGCTGGGTTGGTCGGTGCCCCCGCCTCATTGGGTTGGTCGGCGATCCTGCCTCGCTGGGTTCCTTAGTGATTAGGTTGGTCGGTAGCCTCGCCTTGTTGGGTTGCTCGGCGGAAATTTGTTTGATGGGCCGGTCAACTTGGTGGGCCGTCCCCAGGTGGCCTTTGGGGCCTTCCCACCGAACTGCTTGGCGGGCGGACCGTTTTTAGAAGGTCTTGGAGCTTTCTTTGGATACCCTGTTCTCCGGTATACAACAGAAATATTTGAGTGTTAATGAATGTCTTAAAATATAATTGAATGACTTAAAATAAAATGAGAAGGATGAGAGTATTGAGTGACTTAAAAGACACTAAAATAGGTGACATCAAAATATGTGCTGAATGAATAAATAAGTGAATTGAATGACTAAATAAGTGAATGACTGAATGCCTGAGAAAAAGATAATATCTTCAATAATTATTAAAGTATCTTAAATAGATTGCATGTGATTAATAAATATTTAAATATCACTGAATATTTTAAAATATAATTGGCCAATTGTTTGGTTTAGTTGGATCCTCTAATGTACTTCTAGAAACGTAGCGTCCCGCGGAGTCACTGCCTGCGGGCCCGGCCGCGCCTCTCGCCCACATGGCAGTGGTCAGGACGTACTGTAGATGATCTGATTACCTAGATAATATATGGATTAATTCGTTATATTAGGTGATAAAGAGTATATATAGGTAAATAGATAGATAGATGGAGATAGAGAGAGGGAGGGGGAGTGGTCCGAGGTCAATAGGGATATAACTCCAGGACTCCTCTCCATCAAGAATCAGAGACGAGTCGAGTGAGGGGCAGAGGCCACAAAACAGAGGTACCCAAACGATCGACCTGTGCATCTCCCCGTCCGTCCCGCAACCATCTGATTCAGAAGCAGGCATCAATGGCGAGCAACGGCTGCAACGGCAACGGCAAGGCGGGGCCGGCGGGTGTGGTGGTGCCGGAGATCAAGTTCACCAAGCTCTTCATTAACGGCGAGTTCGTCGACGCCGCCTCCGGTACGTAAACATACACGCTCCTCGCTCTGCTCCTTCCGTTCCGTTCTTTCTTTCTTCTTCATTCCCAGCTCTGAATTGAATGAACGCGACCGAGACGATCAGTCACTGAGAACAAGTATATTTCATTTCATTGTCAGCGTCGTTGTTTTTTTACTTCAGCTTTCCCCTTTCGCCTCCAAACTCTCTCGATGCCTCGCCTCCGGTGTTTCTCCACATGAGTTGTAAGCCCGATCATCCCCATAAACAATAAATTTAAAACTAAAATAAATTCTAACAAAAAATAAATTTAAAATTAAAATAAATATATGGTCCACATAGTAGGGACCGACCGACGTTAGGCCAAGTGAGCAATTTTCTAGATTTAGTGAACATTTTATTTTATTTATTGTAGTTGTATAGCTGAAATTTTAATAGTTTTCTAATTAGACCCCCACTCAAATTTTGTATTGGGTCCGCTTCTGTTACGTACTAAATATTAAACTATAGATAATATATTTTATCTTAGATAAAAAGATAAGAAATATATGAATTAAAAAAAGAGACATGCTTCTTTTTTTTATAGCTCGTTGGTTCGGTCACTCATCCTCCTCTAGCTAGCGAGTACTATTCGAAAACGTTGTGCTACATGTAACTTTCTGTCATATTAATTTTATGTGTTTTCACGCTGTCTATCTGAGAGGTAACGATATAGTTGTTAAGAGAGACATAAGAGAGATAAATAGATATACTATTATGCGCTTTACGACACATGAACTTTATGTTTTTGAGTAGAGATAGACTTATTAACTTTGCATTTTACACACATATATGGACTGTACGTACATGTGTACATATGCTTTTGGACTATATTCCTAGCGCGATACCTGGATCTGAGCATTCGCAGGGTTTCGTCAACGTTGTCCGTTAAGATACCAGACTGATATACTAGCTGGGTGCACGTGATGGCGTCTGTTTAGGGGCCGACGCCGACCGGGAGTTTGTTCCAACGACGCATATATATGTGCGATTTGCATTGTTGCCGTTTGGCGCACGTCGACCGAGTCGTCGTCGTCGTCGCTCTCGCCGGGTCTGCCGGACCAGACAAAGCTACCAGAGTGTCACGGGTAAAAAGAAAGGCGACACCGTCCACGGTATATCTTATTAACAAAAAAAAATATATTATTAAAATTGCTGACGAATTAGTTGGCACCGTTTTTTCCACCGCTCTTCGCAAAAACTGGTTAACACTAGGGTGGCGTTTGGTTTACATATTGGTAACCTAATGGGTAACCGATAACATTAAATCATGTTTGTTTAAGTCCAACCGTAATCGATATCACACTACAAATGGATACCGTCTTATTCAAATTTGTTACAGCTGGTATTCGAGTGTGAACCGTTACCATTACCATTTACGTTACATTTCGCGAACCAAACGACTTGTAGGTTCGAGTTATCTACATGCGAATATGCGATAGATACATAGAGGATCAACTAGAAATCTCTACTACATATTGAAATAAAAATTATTGCAATCGGGAGGGGATAACATGTGCGCCATGGTAGATGCAAGAAATGACATATTGGTTGTGCTCTACTAGCCACTTGAGTCCAAACAAGTTTGTGTATAATAATCAATAGGTGTTATAAATACGTGTAGACTGGGTTTTCAAAAAAATAAAAAAATACTCATGTTAGGATAGGCCGAGATAGCAGCCCAAGTATGGCATGTCTCTCAGACCAAGTTGGCATGAACCCCATTTTAATAATGTCGAGCCGGACCACGACACTATTAAATTGGTCGTGCTTCGGGCCGGCCCGCTACACACGACCCATTTGACCATCTATACTGACGCCCCCTCCGTGTCATCATCGGCCAAGCTCCGCACATACCGTGCTTCTCGCCTCCTCCGCGCTCGTGCCAAACGCCCACCATCCTTGCCTCCTTCCACTTCAGGCCTCGCCTGCCCCTGCCTCCCCGGCCCCTTGTCCCACTGCGACAGACCCCCCTTGGTCCCCTCACTCACCTTTACCCTTCGCCTCCTCCTCGATGCCCGCGCCTCTGGCAAGGATCTCGAGGGGCTCGTGGCCAGCGTCGAGGCGTTCAAGAGTCCATCTAGGGCCACGATGGGCTGTCTTATCCGTACCCGCGCTACTTCCATGAGATGGACGAGGAGATGACGCATAGCCTGATCTAGGTCAACATCGAGGGCGTCACGCGGGTCACACACATTGTGCTGCCATGCATGGTCGAACCCTATATAAATTAGACAAATAATCTGGCTAGAAATGGTTACGGGTGACCATTCCTTAGGAACTGAACATGCCCTAAAGCTATAGGTAGGTAATACCGTAAAATCCGAAAAAGCAGGCATTCCACCACGACTACGCATTTTAAGGACATGAAATCCAGGTGCCATGACAATATAGAACAACAATGCGCAATTTCATTACTATAGATCCACTTCACAAGCAAATTAGAAGAATTCACACATCATACTTGGATAAAATTCCTTGAGTTTGTCCTCTGTGCATGTATGTCCCAAATTTGCAATAAAGATAGTAAAGTAAGGTGGTATATCGCTTGAAGACTTGTCTCGTCCATTGCACACCAAACATGCCGTACTATCAAACTTTATACATGTTGAGCAAGCTTTAAATAAAAAACATCGGCTGACTAATCTTTTTGAATTTTAATATATCTTATCTAACATGTCCACTCCATAGAAATGCATGTACGTCCATCTAGTTACTATCTATTCAAATAGAACAAAGTTTAGCTATAAAATAGTTTATAGTGCTAATTTAGACAAATAGGGGATGTAGCTCATTTGGTAGAGCGTTAATCAATGAATAATGAAATGATAAAGGCACGGGGTTCAACTCCTCGCATCTCCATTATTTTTTATTTAAATTCAATTCTATGAAAAAATAAGAATGGTGCCGAATTTTTAAAATCATGGATATAGACCAATTGGTGTGTTGGTAATCAATGCACAACAAAATTACTTGTTGAACTTGTTGTATCTTTAATTATTCTTTTTATTACTCTCTATTTAAATAGAACAAAATTAATTATAAAAAACTATACAGTGCTAAATTAAACAAACATGTTGTAGCTCTGCTCATCTAGTAGATATATAAGTTGATTAAATAATCTGAACGTCCTCGAACGGTCCGGTCCGTTCAAGTTGGTTGCATTGTCGACCATAAAAGAGAGAGAGAGAGAGAGCATCCTCAACAGTTTTCGATAGAAGTGACCTCTTTGGAATATCCCTCGACAAATCTTCTATATTTTGTCTCTATATTACAGTAGAACTTTCTGTCATTGACGAGCAAGAAACTCAGAGAACAAGAGATCCAGCTGAACTGAACAAACCGATGAAGAAATATATTTTTTACCCTCCAGGAAATAAATTAATATATGCATATATTGTAGAAAGGGAACATGAGTGATGACTGATGAGTCCAAAGCCGAGGTCCTCGCCGGAGGATGCCAAATTCCCGTACTTTTTTTTTTGTATAAAGCCTAGTTTGGAAACTTAATTTTTAAGGGATTTTCATTTTCCTAAACCAGTCCTAAAAATACAATATATTACGGAAACCTATTCCATGCACTCAAACAAAGCTATCTCGAAACGGGTCTTGCCTAGAGCTAGCCCTATAAACTCATTACGAAAATTTCCGTAAGTTTCCCTGAAATGAGATGACACGTGCCAAAGCGAAACACGCATATGGCGTTCAGCGTTCTTGTCTAGTCAGCTTTAATTCGGTTCTCCAACGACGCATCAATAACAACGTCTTGCTAAACATGAGTCCGCCGTCATGGCCTATTGTCGCATTTTAGCCCTCCCTCTTCGTCATTGGTTTCTGTGATACCACGCTACAGAGTTGAAAACCACAAGAATTTTACTTCCCCTTTTTCCCTTTTATTCTCAGCATGCCGAGTTCAAATACGTGCGGCAAAAACCCGTCCACGATCACACCTATAAAGTCTATCTAAATCTGCTTATGATCACACCTACAGATATAATTCTAAATCCGTAGTAGAATCGGTTGGATTTAGAGTGGGTTTCAGACCACCCACGAGTGTATACTTTTAAACAATAATTTAACTATAAATAATTAAATACCAACAATAATCGAGTCATATCTACCGATTTTAAGACTTCTCGTGTTAAACAACAACAAAGCATTCCATGAATATTATATATTTAATCATTTGCACAAAAAGTTAATGAACTAAAATTTGGGTCGGATGCTGGCCACTCGTGGATTGAAATAGAAAATCCACACCCACATCTGGAAAACTTCGGGTAGGGTGTGAGAGCAACCGTAGGTTAAAATCTTCTCTCGCACCTGTACCTGTTGGATCGGATACCCATCGAGTTTCAGATCCGCAGTTAAATTGCCATCCCTATTCGTTCTTACATCCTCCATGACTGTTGAGCACCAAATTGAGGTGCGGACAGTCCGGCCCTGAGGCCGGACGGTCCGCGGTCCGGACGGTCCGCGCCTGTGGACCGGACGGTCCGCGCACGCGCAGAACAGATTAGGGTTCCGAGTTTTTCGCTGCGTTTGTTGGCGAAAATCCCGGGATTTGCTCGGAGTTTTGACGGTAAAGGGTCCAGCCCCCCTCCTCTATAAATAGAGAGGTCTACGGCCGATTTGGAATGAACAATCGAATCAATACAACTTATATTTCGCATTTTATCTTAGGAGTAGTTCTAGTCTAGTTTAGGTTTAGTCTTCCAATCCCCAAATTCTCCGCCTCTCCTCGACTCTACGTCGATTAGAGGAGTCTAGGTCGGTCTACCCGAGCCTAGACACAACCTAGGATCTCTACTCCCCGACGGGGTCCCTCCCGGGAGCGAGATCCAGGCGCCGTCGGCGATCTTCCGCCGTCCCTGCGTACGCGCGGACCGTCCGGCCCCAGGGCGCGGACCGTCCGGTCGTCAGGCAGGAGCCCTAGCCGCGCACCAGGCCGCGGACCGTCCGGCCCCAGGCCGCGGACAGTCCGCCCCTGCGCAGAGAGCACAACCGCGCCTCGCACCAGGCCGCGGACCGTCCGCCCCTGTGCAGAAGGCACCGCCACGGTTCTTGTTGAGTGTTTGGCGCTCCAAAAAGGCGTCAACAATGACAAATTGACAATGACTTCAATCATCCTTAGGACTCATTTGGTGATCAGGGATCCCGATAGGTGGAATCTCATTGCTATTTAAATTTAAATAACAAGGGGATTACTTCCCATGGATGCTCTATCACCAAATTAGCTCTTAAGGCTATCCGAAGTCGTTTCCGCTAAAATTCTCCTCTGATATTCTCTTCCCTATATCACTGCTCACGCAACGGTTCACACTTCATCTCTCCCCCTTTTATCACTAAATCTCAGTATTCATATATGAAAACTGTACCACCCTGTTCTACCCCACTCGATCGCCGCATTCCTCTCCTAGCAAACTGCATAGCAGAGTAACGTGAAAAAATAAAAACAATGCCGCCACCGACGACGACCAAGGAAGCGGGAGACGTGGCCTCTGTCGTCGAGGAATGAGGTGACTTGCGCTGGCATTGCCGAGGAAGCAGGTAGCGCGCGCGACCACTACTGAGGAAGAAGAAGGTGCGGCGGCGACCGCCGTTGCCGAGGTAGAAGAAGGCGCGGCGTGACCACTGTCGCCGAGGAATGAGGTGGCGTGTGCGGGCATCGCCGACGAAAGAGCCACGACGACCACCACCAAGAAAGCAAGTGGTGCGTGTGGCTGTTGCCGAGGAAGAAGGAGGTGCAGCGACCGTCCCCGAGAAAGCAGGTGGCACGCGCGGTCGTCGCCGAGATAGAAGGAGACACGCGCGACCGTCACTAGAAGGCGTGCGCGGCCTTGTCGGAGGAAGTAACACGTGGGCGGAGAGTGCCTCTACTCCTAGCGGCAGAGAGAAGGTCCCGGCATGATAGAGATAAAATTAGCGGCCACCGATGCAGATGCGTTTGATTGTAATGATATAATGGGATGGGATAGAATGATACCTTAAATAATGTTATCTTTACTATATTAAACCACTAGTTTTAACGGTCATCCCGCATTAATATTTTTTTTAAAAAATATCCTATATTTCTTTAGATTTAGAATCAACACACTTCTATAATCTATTCTCTAATACTATAATAGGAGAGCTTATGTAAAAAATAAGATGAAATTATGTATAAATGGGTGTTTGAACCTTGTTTGTTGGCTCCACATTCACACCCACTTAATCAATAGAAAATATATATTTTGTGTTTATTAAAACAAAATTTATTCTATATTATATATATATCGTAGCAATGCACGAACATATAACTAGTTTGGTTTAAAATCAGGGGTTAGAACAGGACCATTCTAGTGTTATCTCTAGTTATTCATTAAAATTAAGGGGACGAAAGAGGACGCTAGAGGACACATCTATCTTGCCTGTCTATGGCTGTCCCGCAACCAAACCAGGGCCGGTCCTGATATTTCGGGGACCCTTTCCAAAAAATTACATAGAGATCCTATATGAAAATTTGAGTCTGTTATTTTTCAACTTTTAAATAATATCTGGAAAATAAAAGAAGTTGATGATTTATATAATTTTATTCAAAATGATATGAATGGAGACACTGTTACAGTATTTTATGAGTCGTAAAATTATACAAATTATGTAATATAACTCTGCATTTTTTGACTTTTGAGAGAGTATTTTTACTTTTAATTTGTCAAACTAGCCTAAACCTTAAAACACACAGTAAACCAAATCTAAATACATTAGAGCAAATTTTCTGAAAACAAAATTCAGCAAACTAAACTAGGATTAAGCAATGTAGGTTATTAGGGTTGGCCCTCCGGTAGGCTAGAATTAAGCAACACGATAGGTATAAGTGTACAATACCTTCCGTCCTTCCCACACCAATTTTAGTATTTATCATCAAACATACTATTGCGCGACCTCGAAGAGATGATTGCCAGAAAATCAAAGAGACACAACAAAAGAATGAGAATAAAGATTTATCTGTAACTTATATGCATTTGGATATAAGATAGATAAACGGGGCCCTACGGATCTTGGGGCACTGAGCGGTCGCATACCCTGTACACCCTCAGGACCGGCCCTGAACCAAACACATTATAAATGTCTTCTATAACCTCTACTCATGTAAGGTAGGGCCGTAGGGGACGGAGTGGGAATGGAAACGGTGACCGCTGCAGCGCTGCAGCCAGCATAACACACACTACTCATGGTTTGTATTTACTTGTGTCGAGAAAATGATACAATTCTCCCTATGTTTTTTTTCCTCCCCTCTAACTTTATCTAAAGCCTTCAAAACTTTATCAAGTATGTATAATAAGATATCTATAGCTTGTAAACAAAATAGGTATATAAAAACATGTATCTTATGAAAAATCTAACCATACTGATTTTGATATTATAAATGTTGATATATATATATATATATTAAAAATGGTTACATTTGAAATAGCTTGATCCAGTATTATGTTATAATTGCTTTTTTTCCCAAGCAGGACAGTTTGATCATATGTATAAGAGATTAAGAGGTACATTGTCATTTCGCAGGCAAGACATTTGATACCAGGGACCCACGGACCGGCGACGTGCTGGCCCACGTAGCAGAGGCAGACAAAGCTGATGTGGACCTGGCGGTCAAGTCCGCCCGGGACGCCTTCGAGCACGGCAAGTGGCCCCGCATGTCAGGCTACGTAAGTCCATCAGCATGTCCACGGACCACGATGCTCAAACTGACCGCCGCCCAGGAGTGGTACTCGAAGAATAACGATGCCACTGCTGCGCGCAACAGGAGCGCGGGCGGATCATGAGCAAGCTGGCGGACCTGGTGGAGCAGCACACGGAGGAGCTGGCGGCGCTGGACGGTGCCGACGCCGGGAAGCTGCTGCTGCTGGGCAAGATCATCGACATCCCCGCGGCCACGCAGATGCTGCGCTACTACGCCGGCGCCGCCGACAAGATCCACGGCGACGTCCTGCGCGTCTCCGGCAGGTACCAGGGCTACACGCTCAAGGAGCCCATCGGCGTCGTGGGCGTCATCATCCCCTGGAACTTCCCCACCATGATGTTCTTCCTCAAGGTCAGCCCGGCGCTCGCCGCGGGCTGCACCGTCGTCGTCAAGCCCGCCGAGCAGACGCCGCTCTCCGCGCTCTACTACGCGCACCTCGCAAAGATGGCCGGCGTCCCCGACGGAGTGATCAACGTCGTCCCCGGGTTCGGCCCCACCGCCGGCGCCGCGCTCGCCTCCCACATGGACGTCGACAGCGTGAGCACGCCGCGCTGAACTGAATTGCCCACTAGCTAGGTTCCTGATCGACCAAGAATTCACATCGCATTGTTCTTCGTCAGGTGGCCTTCACCGGCTCCACAGAGGTGGGTCGCCTCATCATGGAGTCGGCCGCGCGGAGCAACCTCAAGATGGTCTCGCTGGAGCTCGGCGGCAAGTCGCCGCTCATCATCTTCGACGACGCCGACGTCGACATGGCCGTCAACCTGTCGAGGCTTGCCGTCTTCTTCAACAAGGTATGCTGGCATTGCATTCAACACTGTACAGGTACAAACGATGATGATGCCTGGAACATGCAAATATTCCAGGGAGAGGTTTGCGTGGCGGGATCGCGCGTGTACGTGCAGGAAGGGATCTATGACGAGTTCGTCAAGAAGGCCGTGGAGGCCGCGCGGAGCTGGAAGGTTGGAGACCCGTTCGATGTCACCAGCAACATGGGCCCTCAGGTACAGTACATTGAGATGTTGTTGTGACGGATAAACTAGTCAAGTCCATTCATGGCGGAAGCATCTGAATGAACGGATGATTCTGTTGGTCGTGCTAGGTTGACAAGGACCAGTTTGAGAGGGTCCTCAAGTACATTGAGCATGGCAAGAGCGAGGGAGCGACTCTGCTCACCGGCGGCAAGCCTGCCGCCGACAAAGGGTACTACATTGAGCCCACCATCTTTGTCGATGTCACTGTAAGTTCGACGACAAGCACAGCACAACGAAAAATACATACGATTAGAAACAATGGCGAGTCACTGACGCATGCTCATCTGGATGGATGGATGGCTTGACCAGGAGGACATGAAGATCGCGCAGGAAGAGATCTTCGGCCCCGTCATGTCCCTCATGAAGTTCAAGTACGTACACCATACACTAACATCGAAATTGATATGGTTCGTGCCTCTTGCATTCTGAGTTTCTGATGACTGACGGCCGTTGTTGTTTGCACATTTCTTCTTCCGCCACGCATCCCCAGGACGGTTGATGAGGTGATCGAGAAGGCCAACTGCACCAGGTACGGGCTCGCCGCCGGGATCGTGACCAAGAGCCTGGACGTCGCCAACCGGGTGTCCCGGTCGGTGCGCGCCGGCACCGTGTGGGTGAACTGCTACTTCGCCTTCGACCCGGACGCGCCCTTCGGCGGGTACAAGATGAGCGGCTTCGGCCGGGACCAGGGGCTGGCAGCCATGGACAAGTACCTGCAGGTCAAGAGCGTCATCACCGCGCTCCCGGACTCGCCATGGTATTGAGTTGAGCCAGGGACCGATGGAACCCCATCGATCTCTTCTTGTGCAGTGTACATGCGTCATGCGTGCGTGCTCACACAGCTGCGTTGCTGCTTTGTGCTTGTGTTCGTCTCTGGTTTGTGGCTCATGTGTAGTCTGCACCCGTACGTAGCTGCCGGACATGCATATAGTATGTTAAGTACACCATATAAACTCTTGTTTTATAAATTCAAGTTTAGCTTGGAGCCTTCACTCCTTCAGCCTTGGACAAGATATCTTAGTGACACTAGTCTTTTTTTTTTCTGGTCACATGCAGCTTGCCATTATCACTGGCACACAAATAATTAACACAACCCTTTAACCCACGGAGATGGTTAAAAAAAAGATTCATGTCTCTCGAAAAAGACAAGCCTTTTAAGAGATCCATCTGTCAAAATCTAGATCATTTTCAGAGGTGAACCTTCGTGATTATTGGTCGGCCTGCTAACATTCACACGGAACATGCATGAACAGGTGTTCCACATATGTGATATACAATTATAAAGGCATGCATGTACCCAATTAAATAAGACGTCTTTTGAGAGGTCTTTAGAGGGTTAAGTGAAAACAAATTAAGAGTAAGAGATAGGCTCTTCGAGAAGAGTCCGTCTCTTCACGACTTTCTATATTTATTGTCTTTTAACTATACTAGATGAGTGCCCCGTGCGTTGCAACGAAAACACACAATACCATAATAACTTATATACATAATGTGTCTTATATTGTTATAAGAAAATGTTTCATAATTCATTTGTGATCCTAGCCATATATAAATTTTGTTATTTTAATTTAACTGTTTCACTACTATATTACAACCATCAGTATCATACAGACTTCGATATATACCATGATTTGCATGGTCTCATCATTGGAGAGCACGTGCCACACCTATCGGTAGAAGTTCCCTCGTACATCGTCAGTCATCAGGCACGCACAACCATACATGTTTGCTTAAATAAAAAGGCAAGTGTGTGCGTTTGCGAAGAGAATTAAAGGCAGGCCAGCACAAAAGCTACCTCGGCGATGGCAAGTGGTCATTGTTGTCGGTCCTCCTCTGCGTCACCTCTGTCGTTAAGATGACGCCACAGTCTTTGATATAGTAGTCGTCGAACGCGCGTGACATGGCGAGTACCGATGACTTTTGGCTGGGCTGCTAAACAAAGTGCACCCCGGGCTCATCAGCGAGGTAGTACATCTAGCCGTTGCACCTCCAGATGTGCTACTCCTCTACATACATCTTGTTCGAGGACACTCACACAACATCAACAACAATCGTCGTCCCAGCGCACAAGAATTTATGGCCGGTCAGTAGCGACTTACGTGGCCGGTTGAGCTTCAGGTGGATGATGAGCTAGATGGCGTGACGACGCCGTCGTCGGATGCGGTGCCCAGAACAACCCGAGAGTCGCCGGCGTTGGCAACGACTATGAGGTCCCTCGTTTGAATATGGACAGCGGTGTAGCCGCTCTGGACCGCGTCCAAGCGACGGCTGCGCCGGAGCTTGCCGAACATAGCGACGCATGCGGCCAAGTAGGACTGCTTCCAGAGGTCGAACTGGCAGTTGCCAAGCTTCTTCTCATCGTCGATGAGCGACGCCAACGCGAGCGCCTCCTGCCAGTGGTGTTTGTTCGGGGTTTCCAAGTAAGAAACATGGATTCATCTTTGGCGTTAGTTTATAAAAATGACTCACAAGTCAGATCCATGGACAAAATATTACGGAGAATAAATGTCACACATATAAAAAAGGAATTTAAGTTGAAAACTTATTCAAACAAAAGAAGTTGCATGCAAGGCTCTTCTTTAAATACTACTCTCTCCATCCAAAAATATAATTCGGGAATCTCGTTGATAATTATCTACTAATACACATTGTGTAAGGGTAGCAGGTGGGCTTTGAGAGAGATGTAGTAGATATTTTTACTGTAACAAATATTAACATAAACACACATGTGGTGTAGTGGTAGCTACGAGCACATTTACTTGAGAGGTCACGGGTTCAAATCCCATTAGGGCCACATTTGTGTTTTTTTAATTTAATTTAATTTAATTTTAGCTAGGCGTGGGATGCACGTGGGAATGAGAATAAGCTTTGCGGGGAGAGGAAATGAGAAAGACAGTGCGGGGAGGGACACAATTGGGAATGGGAAACGGGTCAGGACACAGTTGGGAATGGGAAGGAATGGGACAGCCTACCCCTTAGAGTCTTAATAGGTAGTATAAATTTATCATACATAGGCTCAAAGTTTTCATACTCTCGATGGTAGGTCTCAAAGAGTCTGGTTTTCACATGATCATTACCCTCGTGAACTTTCTCTAGCGTAGTCCATATCTCATGAGCCATACCCCAAATGTTCAACTCGAGCTAGATTGGAAAACAATGCATTATGAGTCTTGTTGTTCGAATCATGAAACACTACCTGAAGAGGAGTGATTCGAGCACCCTGGACCTCGTAAGCACAATCGAGGCAAATCTCCCATACCCGGTAGCCAATGCTCTAAAGATATGGTTTGTCAACACCACATTCCGTTGTTGCCTCCGCGGACCAAGAACCAACTAAGATGGAATGATCCTTAACATTTTCTATAGTATTTATGTTGATTCCCTATTAATAGAGTATCTCAGGTTTTAGTTTAATGCAATAATACTTTTTATTAATGCTATTGACAAATGACATGTGATAAGGATGAAGGAAGAAGTACTCGTGGTTGATAGGATACAAGCAATTCAAGAACAACTCATAGGGTTTATTAATAAAGAGGTAGTATCTAAAGAAAGCAATTCCATTATGGTAGGCAAGCTATTGATGACACAGAAGATGAAGATTCATATTAAGAACATAGAAATGATGATATAGTTAGAAGTTAGGAAACTTCGTACACATTTGTATATATTACTATTGATGTACATATCCATTATATATATAAATCTACACACACATATATAGTGTACACATTAATTTTATTATAAATATACATATAAAAAATCTAACTTCGACATTTTAGTATTAGTTCTAGCAAAGAACCAGTACCAAAGAAGAAACCTTTAGACCGGTATTAAAGACCTATCCTTTGGTATCGGTTTATGCCAAGAACCGGTACTAAAGTACCATCCTTAGTATCGGTTCAAACAACTAGGACTAAAGGTTGATGCCTTTAATCTCGGATGCTAAGTATCTGTTGTGAATCTGGTACTATAGTAAGTTACCAACCGGTACAGATGGTCATTTCTCTAGCATTGTGGGTCAATTGTAAAATCAGATATATTTTCTATTGAAAAATTTCATGTAGGTTGAGTTGTAGTTTAACATTTGCATATGAATTAGTAACACGCCAAGAATCTGTGTAATTATATGAGATTAATTAAATTAGGCTTTTTAGTGATAAGTTTTGAGTACCTTCCGCTATCATTTACACACTCCATTTGTAGATTGTAAGACATTTTGTTTTTTCTATATATATAACTTTCATTATGTATTTATTATCTAGCTTTCACGATGTATCATCTACACTATCGGAAATACGTTCTTTGCCAAGTGCTTAGAGCTTTATTGAGTGCAAAATCTTGGGCACTCGGCAAAGAATACTTTGTCAAGTGCCACTCTCAGCGAACAATGGCACTCGACAAAGACCGTCTTTGTCGAGAGCAAAACACTCGGCATACAAAGACGCTCGTCAAAGGTGGATTTGTCGAGTGTCCGACTCTCACCAGAATGAGGCACTCGACAAAGCGCCGTCAGCAGCCGTCTCTAGTTGATGGCTGTCGTACACAGTCGACAAAGAAAGTATTTACCGAGTGTCTTCCCTTGACACTTGGCAAAGTATTTTTTCTTCTTTCCCAAACTTTTTGTGGTGTGTTCCTACAATATATAGACCTACATGTTCAATTTTGATAAAATTATTAAAGTGTTTGCTATACCTACTAGATTTAGTCCATTTAATTGAATTTATTTGGATAATTCAGATTTAAACTGTAAGTCACTCGAAAAATGGAAAACAGTGAATGCAAAAATGGTATTAGTGTTATTGAGAACAAGTTACGACATAATTTAGAGAGAAACCAGAAATTTAGAACACCATGTTCACGAAACATGACCACGAACTTGTGATTGTTTTAAAATTGTATAAAACCCAAAGTCAGAAAATCATGAAACTTGTCAAGATATCATGATATCACTAGCTGAGTGCCCGTGCGTTGCAACGGTAATATATAATACCAGTATACTACGATAACTTATATACAAAATGTGTGTTATATTGTTATGAGAAAATGTTTCATAATCAATTTGTGATCCTAGCCATACATAAATTTTGTTATTTTAATCTAGTTGTTTCACCACTACATTGCAACCATCAGTATCATGCAGACTTCGATATATGCCACGATTTGTATGGTCTCATCATTGGAGAGCACGTTCCACACATGCTGGAAGAAATTTCCTCGTACATCGTTAGTCATCAGACATGCACCACCATACGCTCTTGCTTAAACAAAAAGGTAAGTGTGTGTGTTTGCGAAGAGAATTAAAGGCAGGTCGGCACAAAAGCTACCCTGACGGTGGCGAGGATGACGAACTGGTCACTGCTGTCGATCCTCCTCTGCGTCGCCTCTGACGCTAAGATGACGCCACAATCCTCGATATAGTAGTCGTCGAACGCGCGCGACATGACGAGTACCGATGACTCTTGGTTGGGCTGCCAAACGAAGTGCACCCCGGGCTCATCGGCGAGGTAGTACCCCTGGCCGTTGCACCACCAGATGCGCTACTCCACTACATACATCATGTTCGAGGACACTCACACAACGTCAACAACGTCCATCGTCCCAGCGCACAAGAATTCATGTCCGGTCAGTAGCGACTTACGTGGTAGGTTAGGCTTCAGGTGGACGATGAGCTAGACGACGTGATGGCGTCGTCGTCGGATGCGGTGTCCAGAACAACCCGAGAGTCGTCGATGTTGGCGACAACCATGAGGCCCCCCTGCTTAACGATGGACAGCGCGGTGCAGCTGCTCTGGACCGCGTCCAAGTGGTGGCTTCGCGGGAGCTTGTCGTACACAGCGGCGCACGACCACGTAGGACTGCTTCTAGAGGTCGAACTGACAGTCGCCAAGCTTCTTCTCGTCATCGATGAGCGACGCCAACGTGAGTGCCTCCTGCTCATGGTTTTTGTTCGGGGTTTCAAGTAAGAAACATGGATTCATGCTTGGCGTTGGTTTATGAAAATGACTCACAAGTTTGATCTATGGAAAAAATATTACGAAGAAAAATGTCACGCATGCAAAAAAGGGAATTTAAGTATAATACATTATTCAAACAAAAGAAATTGCATGCAAAGCTCTTCTTTAAATAATATTACCTCCATCCAAAAATCTAATTCAAGAATCTCAGTGATACTTATCTACTACTACGCATTGTGTAAGGTAGCAAGTGAGCTTGGTGAGAGATGTAGTAGATGTGTTTCCTGTCATAGATGTAGACATAAACACATATGTGGTGTAGCGGTAGCTACTCTTGGCCTTTGCTTGAGAGGTCATAAGTTCAAATCCCCTTGAGAACATATGTGTTTTTTTAGTTTTAGCTAGACGTGGGCTGTACGGGGGAATGGGAATGAGCTTTGCGGGAGGAGGGAATGAGAAAGACAGAATAAAGAATGGGAATGACAGACATGGGAATGGGAACGGTGGCAGAACACGGGAATGGCCGACTACTCTTGCAGTCTTAATAGTAGTAGAGATATGTAGAGGCTCTGATAAAAATTTGACATTGTTTCATGAAAGTTGTCATAAACTATGTGTACAAACCTAGCTCCTCCACAGAAGTTTCATGATTTCATGTGAAGACCAGCTAGGTTTGTACACATAGTGCATGACAACTTTCATGAAGCAGTGTCAAATCCATTTCCTTCGTGCACTCAAGGGATCCAACTCCACAGGAATATGATGCTCTTCTTAGAAAGGGTGCGGGAAATGGATTGTCCGATTTCATTTCCTGGTTCAAATAGAAGGTACTATACTTAGTGTGTCATTTAAAGTTGCTCTTACGTGCGAATAATATAATAGCATGTTTGAACTTGTAGGGCCAAATAGATCTATCTATGAGTGTCGAGTTGAGACAAGTAGCCAATGGCTTTATCTATAGGGCCAGGACATTTTCTGGGTATGACTTTAATGGATACCGTTTTTGCACAACAAGCTACAATCAAAGTTGGCCCAATAAAAAAACCACGTGTTCTGGACTTTGACGAGGTCGAGTATAATGGAAGAATTGAAGAAATATATGAACTCAATTTTCATGGTTCCAAACCTTTTACTCCAGTGATATTCAAATGTCATTGGTTTGACCCTAAAGTGACGAGATAGACACATTCTAATATTGGGCTAGTCAAAATTCGATAGGATTCCATCTTGGAGACGATGTCTATATCGTGGCCCAATAGGCCACACAAGTGTATTATCTCCCATATGCGTGCCAAATGAAAGAGCATCTTAAGGGTTGGGATGTTGTGTATAAGGTATCATCGCACGGTAAATTACCTGTTCCAAATGATGAAGATTATAACTTAGACCCAAACACATATGACAGAGAGTTCTTTCAAGAATATGGGCTAGAAGGGTTATTTGAGATAAACTTAACCGATGCGATTGGAATGGAAGTTGTTGACGAGGAGGAGGATAAGGTGCAAAATGAGAATGACTTGGAAATGCTTGAAGGATTACATTTAGACAATGACAATGTCAAACTTGCGCCTTCAGATGGCGTTGACTTTGAAATGGTAAATAGTGATGATGAGACTTATGCTAATTCTAACCACGAAGATTATTTTTAATCGATGTAATATTATATTATATTTTATTTATTTCACATCTATTTCTAAATACATATTTTGACTGCTTATTCGCTTACTATTAATTACAGGTGATTGAACAAAGATGGTGGGCGGTGGGATGAGGACAAGGAGGTGGAGGGGGAGGAGGAGCACCAATAGGATAGAGGAGGACGTGCACAAGCAGGACGAAGATGTGTACCAGTAGGTGGACGATGCGGCGTAGCAGGACGATGACAACGATGCTCAAGCGGACGACGATGAGGCGCAATAGGACGCCTTTGGTTCTAGCGCCTTTGGTTCAATGCGGCTCTACTTGTGAGGTCCCACGAGTCTGTCTCAATGACTGATACTTGTTGACAGACGCCCGTTGATTCGACCCGAGGGGAAAAGGTATGTAACTTTAGATGTTGTCGCTGCTTCTTCATGTTATATTCAAATTCAAAATAGAAACTAATACTTTTCTTAATCACTTGAATAGGTCTTATACGGTTGTGGAGAATGTAGGGGGTCACAAATGCACCCCCAATGGCATCCTTGTCCTTCTGTGTAGGGAACACTTCCCTGGACTTGTTGAGTACGGCGGAGTGATGGACCCGGCCTATTCCTTTGACCACTCGGCTGTTGCCCTCGATGAAGTAGATCAGGGCGGCAGGCTATTGAACAACAAAGCAAAGCGAGTGAAGCAAGAGTTGTGGGTAAGTCGTCCTGACACCATATTGTTTAATATGTCACATTAGTTGCACATTCTTGAAATAATGTATGGATACATAGTCATTGTATGCAGGATTTCTTCAGATGCAATGCTAGATATGAGGGCATGGAGGATGTGGTGGCTACCACGAGCTATAAGAAGCTCATCATGGACATGCACTATAAGGCGCGCATCTAGGTCATTTTAACTTTCCACGCCTTTGTCCTTAGATAGAAGGTGAGCAAGAAGAACGCTAGAACCATGTCGTTGACTTTGGACCAGTACTTGCAGGTAAATACAAAACATTAATATTGATATTAAATATGCTTACTTTTATATTCTGATATGTCATGTACTTGATTTCTTATAGATGATTCCTTATTGGTGCACCACACATCCTGAGTGCTGGGATCAGATGGTGCAAAGTTGGTGCTCCAACGAGTGGGATGAGACACACAACGCTTGCTAGGACCAGAATTTGATGATGCAAGGTCCCTCCAACCATGAAGGCAACCGTAGCCTCACTAAATATGTAGAAGCATGTATACTTAAATTCATTTATTTTTTAACGTCCAACTATACATGATTGCTAATCATCTTGTTGGTTTTCTCATAGTTGGCGTTACATGGTGGTAAGGATTGCTCCATCTTCTCAGCATATGTTATGGCCCATAAAGGCAAGGCGACATTTGATGTCACCTACAACCTAGAAGACGGGCCCAAGGCATACAACAACCCCACCATCCATAGTGTCACACCCAGATTTAAGGGATAAAGCCGAGTGCATCTCATATGTGCGCCAAGGAAGAACAACACATATAGAGTGCATAGAGATAAATGTCATAAATATCATAAATATACTTATTACATAGTGAAGGTCTTACAAAATAAATGATAAATATAAAACGAACTAAATATTATTTCCCTGGCGCCACAAAGCTGACTGGGAGACGCCACCTAGATAAAGTCGAACTCCTCGTTGTGTGGCTCCTCTTGAACCACATGTTCTTCTCCTATGGGGGGTGTGAGACAGCAAGGGTGAGCTCACATACGTTCATAGCTCAACAAGTTGTGGGGAATAATGTGAATGAACTCACCAAAGGTGGGAGTTCATGTGAAGTGTAAGGCTGATCAACAAAATAAAGGTTGAAGTTGAGCATTGCTTTTATAAGTTGGTCAAAACTTTATTAGCAGTTACTAAGTGTAAGTAAATACCAAACCATAATAATAGTAAATAAAAGTAATAATAAATAATCTCAATGCGATGCAAATGACCAATTGAATTTAATTCCATAAATTAATCATATGAGGGTCCGAGCTGCTCATGGCCGTGACCACGGCTAGTATACTAGTTTTACACTCTGCAGAGGTTACGCATCTTTACCCATAAGTCATGTTACCCATCTGCTAAGGGGTCATGAATCCCATGCACCTCTACCAAGGAAGCGAGGCAGGGTAACACTACAAGGCCTTTACAAAGTTCCACTAGCTTCAGAAAACCCGCTACAGTTTCTAGGAAGCTCCAATGCAGGGATCCCTCGCCTGACCGCCATCGCAGCAAAATCAACCCAAGGACCTCCCTACACTGACCACTCCCCTACTGCCCTTGCCCCTTTCGGGTATGATAGTCCTCCACTAGCTTTCCTAGTTAGTTCGCCAAGGGGTCCGATTCCACCGTTGTGGTAGCACTGTTTTCCCGGATGGTCGCTCCATGTTCCAATTAACATAATGATCTTATCATGAACAGTAAATAATAAACAGATAATTAAAGTGTGATCATGAATAATGTATCTCCATACCCAAAACCATATAAAGCAATAGCAAGTACTACCCAAAAAGTTCAGTGGAATCAAGGTATAAAGATAGTCAAACTAGGGTAACCTAAAGGGTCCCATCAAAATTAACCTATGTAGATCATTATGATTAATAAGAACATGACTGGGTAAAAAGAAGTGATCAAGGACACAACTTGCCTTCAACGAGCTCCTGCTCAGCAGTCTCCACCTGTTGAACCCCTGGATCCTCTGTGGCTTGCTCGTCTACTCGCATCAATACAAACATACATAGTATAGCAAAAATTAACATCACACCAAACAACAGAACATAATGCATAATAATATTCTACGCTGTGTAACGAGATCGTAGAAACAAGAATCACTAAATTCGGATCAATACTTATTAAGTTATGAATTTTCGAAGTTATTTAGGACCTAGAATAGCATAATTCATGTGAATAATTTTAGTTCAAGTTTCATGGCTAAACAGAGTTACTACGTGATAAACAATATTAAAACAAAATTAATGCCACTGGAATGGGTCAATTTGGAGTTAAAATGAATTAAATATGAATTTCCCAAGTTTCTGAAATTGTTTTTGTATTTTAAAATCAATTTCTATAATTATTTCTCTGTTTTCTCTGTTTCCTGGTTTGCGCGCCAAATTCTGGAAAAGTCAGCGGCCGATCTACAAAATTTCCCTAGACACAGTGAATACCTGGGTGGACCACGGGTTATTACTATGTAAATAGAGGGGTTCATATGTACACTTGCGCGCCGAAGGGGTACAGGACGATTACAGCCGCACGATCAGGATTCTACAGCCTAGATTAGATCTAGCCCTATGCGAATAGTTATGAAATAATGGTCGTCAGATTGGAGATCCATGGTTCTCATTAAAATACCCGATTATCTCATCAGTCCCCTCCCTAGCTAATCCAACGGCACTGATTCGATCACCAAAGGGGTGTGTAATGCTATCTAATCTGGACCATATGTTCCAGAATCAACGACCATCACCTCATCTTCTACCTCCCGCCAGTGACTAATGGTGGCGCCCGATTTGACAGTGGCGCCCTCTCCGGCGATCCCAATCCGCGCGCCCCGGTGATCCTGTAACACCCTGGGCTTTAAGGGACAAAGCCGGGTGCATCTCATACATGCGCTAAAGAAGACAACATATATAATAACAGAGTGTATAGAGATAAATGTCACACTATAATCAGAGTACTTATTACATAGCGGAAGTCTTACAAAATAAAAGATAAATATAACAGGATCTGAAATCCATCCTTGGCGCTAGAAAGTCAACTAGGAGATGTCACCTAGATTGAATCGAACTCCTCGATGTGGCTCCTCTTGAACCACCTGTACTTCTCCTATGGGGGGTGTGAGACAGCAAGGGTGAGCTCACACATGTTCATCGCTCAACAAGTTGTGGGGAATAATGTGGCTGAACTCACCAAAGGTGGGAGCTCATGAAGTGTAAGGCTTACCAAAGAGAATGGTTAAAGCTGAGCATTGCTTTTAAAGTTAGTCAAAATTTTATTAGCAATTACTAGATGTAAGTAAATACCAACCATAATAATAATAGAACAAAATTAATAATAAATTCCATGCAATACAAATGACAAATTGAATTTAAGTTCCATAGTTTAATCATGTGAGGGTCCGAGCTGCTCATGACCGTGAGCACGACTAGTATACCAGTTTTACACTCTGCAGAGGTTGCACATCTTTACCCACAAGCCGTGTTACCCATCTGTCAAGGGGTCATGAATCCCATACACCTCTACTAAGGAAGCGAGGCAGGATAACACTACGAGGCCTTTACAAAGTTCCACTAGCTTTAGAAAACCCGCTACAGTTTATAGGAAGCTCCAGTGCAGGAATCCCTCGCCTGACCGCCATCGCAGCAAAATCAACCCAAGGACCTCCCTACACTGACCACTCCCCTACTACCCTTGCCCCTTTCGGGTAAGGTAGTCATCCACTAGCTTTCCTAATTAATCAGCTAAGGGTGTCCCATTAAACCCTTGTGGTAGCACTGTTTCCCCGGGTGGTCGCTCCATGTTCCAATTAACATAATGATCTTAACATGAACATAAATAACATAACAGAATAATTGGAACATGGATATGATGAAATATTATCCCAAAACCATATAAAGCAATAGCATAACTACCCAAATGATTCAGGAATAAACAAGGTAAAAGGATAAACAGTCTAGGGTGACCTATTAGATCCCATCAAAATTAAACCTATGCATTGAATAGTGATAATAAAGAATATTATTGGGTAACAAAAGTGGATCAAGGGCATAACTTGCCTGGCACTTGAGATTCCAGTTACCAGGGTGATTCTTCAGATCCTCGAAACCTCGCGCTAGTCGTAGCAATACACACAAATATGGTATAGATAAAATTAACATTATACCAAACATAAGAACAAACTGAGTAATAATAATCTACGTGTTGCTACGAGATCGTGGGATCGAGAACCACTAAAATTGGAGTTACGATCATCAAGTTATGATGTGATTAACTGATTAAAACTAGGTTTTATTTTTGTTTTATAATTCCAGAGAAAATATAACCTAAAGTAGTATTTAATTCAACTTTAATCTAAATTATAAATTGACTATAGATCATATTTTAGTAGATAATGATGAGCACATAAACAAGACTATCCAACATAAGTTAAGTAAAGATCTACTCACGAAATAATGAGACATGGTATAGTAAATGTTGTTATTGCATAGTAAATATTTATACGAGGCTAACGCAACTTGAACGGATCAAATCGGAATTATAACGGAGAAGTTATGAATTTCTGAAGATTCTATGTGTTTTGTACAAGATTAAATATAATATAAATTTTAATGTGACTTTCATGTCAAAACAGAGATACTATGTGATAAACAATAATATTATAGAATTATAGAAATTGGAATGAACTAATTTGGACATCATATGAATTTTGTATGAATTAAACATATTCTAGCATTTATTTTCACATTAAAAATCATTTTGTAATCATTTTTACTGAATTTCTAATTTCCTGGACTGGGCACAAGATAAACAGAGAACACAGGGGCCTTAGGGAAAGATTCCCATGACACAGCGTACCAGCGCTAGGATGGCGGGTTGGTTTTGGAAAAGTGGAGGGTCTCTTGTGCTATTCTGCCATGGCGAAGGGGTATCGACGATCCACAACTGTCCGATTAGAAATGGACGCGCCAGATCAGATCACACATTTGTATCCAACCGGTATACTACCAGAGCCGTTGATCGCAAGATCGACGGCCGTGACTTATTCTTGAACAGATATGTCACGTGGACCATCGGATTAAAGATCGTCGGTCCAGATTCCACCACGCCCCACACCCTATTGGATCCGCCCAAACCCAATCGCACGGTTAGGATCTAATGGATTGAAAGGGGTATGAGCATAACATATCTGAGCCGCACACCACAGGATCGACGGCTCACAGACGATTTTCTCTAATCTAATCTTGGCCGACCACGAATGGATCCACGGTCCACAAACGTTCTTCTACCCTCGAACGGAACCCAGGCGGCGGCGCATAGCTCACGACGGTGGAAAGCTCCAGCGAGCCCCTCGATTCTTCGCTATAGGGCCCCACGGCCATCCCGAGATTGTCTAATCATAGCATACAGTTACGCGAATCATACGGGCGCGGTCTTACCAGACGTCATGCAGTAGAGGATCCCAATCACGGTGAGGGGTGGAGCAGTGGTGTTGGGTAGCGTCGGCGAGGAATTCGGACGCCTCCGAACACCAAGGTTGCCTAAGAAGAGCACAACTCCGCGCGGAGCACCCCGCTTTGACCCCGCCACCAATCGACGCTCAGCTCCCGGCGTGCAGACGCTGCGCCCCTGACGGCTCTCTCTCTACCCTATCAGTAGCTATAACCGAAGCACTCCACTCGTGGCACAAAATCCCGAAGCTTCGATTGAGGAGAGCGGTGGTCGAGTTTATACCCTAGGTCTAGGGTAGCCCTTACCCCACTCCCCGGTCCGAATGGCGCGGTGACCGCAACGGCCATGCGAGGATCCCCTGGGCGCGGCGCGTGAAGTACGCCAAGGCCGTTGGAGAAGACGGGTCTTCGGTCCGGCCCCACCTGACATAGATACCGCCCCATGCAACAGCAAGCGCATAAATCGGTTAGGCGCCGACCCACCTGTAAGTGACGCGAGCAGGAGTAACGGAGGGGAGGGCGCGCACGGGGTTTCGGGTGCTGGGCCAAATTTGGTTGCCGCAGCCCATTTAGGTTAGAACCTCTTTTTTTCTTCTTCTATTTTCTGTTTTTCTTTATTCATAATTATTTTGAATCCAAATTTGAATTTGAATATGAGTTTCACTTTTGAGTCAATTATACAAATTCAATCTCTAGTGTAGGAATAATATATTTTTATTTACTTATTTTTATCTACAAAATATTTATTTTCTTCCCTTTGCTAAATTCTAGAATTTCCTTCTCATTCTCTATTTTCTATCCCCTTTTGATTTACAATTTTAAAATTCAAATCCAAGGTAAAATTTAGGAATTCAATTCCTTAATACATACTCAAAATCGACTATGATGCAATAGATGTATATTTATTTTAATTATTTTATTTATTTAATAGATGTTAGAAATATGAAAAATACTCATAATGTTTTCTTTCTTTTTAGAAAAATAATACTTTGAATGTGGGCTAAGAAGTAGAAGTTACCTCAAAATTAAATATTCATGTAAAAAAAGCTTATGGTGCATCATTTATGTGACGGAACCTCACAAGTCATTAGGCCCACCTACAGTTGTCCTTGTCCATGGGACCTTGGACAACCCTGCTGGAGCACCTGATCACTTGACAAGTTTGGTATTTATATTCTTTACCTTGCCCAAGAGCGTTTCACCCGTCACACAGATGTTACAACACATCAGAGGAACAAGTATGCAGAAGCAGTTACAATAATTTTATTTTATTTTAAAGTAGAGAAAGAGTAGTATTATTACAGGCCAGTGCAAATATAAGAGTGCTGGAGTAATATTATTACACACATGGGAGGCAAAAACCCCTCCCGATTAACATTAAACAAAAGTTTTTAACGGAGGACACCTCCTCCCGCGGCTTCAGTCTTGATTTTCTTCTTTCGGCACCACCTTGGAACAAAAGCAACAAAAATTTGCGGCTTCTTCACCTAAAACAACATGGGACATAGCCCTGAGTACGAAGTATACTTTCGCAAGTCTTACCCGTCAAAATAAAAGGACTCTCAAGGATATGCTGTCCTTTGGGAATCAAGGTATGGTTTATCGATAATCAAGACTCTGTTTGCAGAAATGCTTACTAATAGTAGATCCTTAAAAGTCCAGTTTTATTAGCAAGTTAAGTCATTACCTGAGTTCTAGAGTTCTTTCTACCCTAGTTCAAGCACTTGACCTATACTAGCCAATTTCTTATCAACCCTTCTTGTTCACTAGATTGCTACGTGTAGGTCAGTGACCAAGTCTTCATGTCCGAGAAGTAACGGTGATCCGAATCGATTAATACTCAGCTGAGGATCTCCAATCACACGACATATGTAGCACTTAACCCTTGCATATGTCAACTCACCACCGGGGTTCTTAAGACCAGATCAGGTTCACGCCAACCGAGAGCACAGATACACCACCGTCCAGCCTCTTTCCACGGAGGGTACACACTACTCTCGCCGTCTCTCCACTCCCATTGCATGTTATCTTATTCTGGTATTAGTCTGCCCGAGGCAAAGCTTACCCATGATGAGGCATGTGACCAGTTAAAAGGTCCTCGATCATCAAGCCTACATCGACAAGGTCCTTAATCGACTCAGACGGAGACACTACACCGAGACTCTCTTCTCGTGCAAGTCACCCGCCCAGTCTTAGCTTTATCATTTCAAACCCAAAATTTGGTACCTGGCAGAGGTACATCTTTTCCGATGTTGAACCCATCATGGCCATGATGGATCCACCATCAAGTTTTATTTTTGAAAACATCCCACCCACTTGAAGCATCATTTTTTTGTCAAAACAAAACATTTTGTTTTTCTAGAGCAAAGTTAAGCATAAGAAAAACCTTTTTGTAAAATTGGGGATTAAGGAAAAATAATCAAATCCTCAAGGAAGGAAATGCAGCAACGGGTTTAGCACACAACTCCTATCACCTAATACATCAAGCAAGTGAGAAAGATTTTAAAAATAGCAAGGAGGTGGAAGTGCACCGGGGCTTGCCTTGTGTAATAGGTGAGTCAGGCTCTGCTCCATAGATGTCAAAGTAAAAGCAGTTCCTAGCCTGGGGTTCTTCAGGTGGTGGTGGTGGTGTAGTCCTTGCTTCTTCAACTTCTATCTCTTCTTCGTTTTCTATATATAGCCAAATATAATCATGAATGCTTATGTAATGCTCATGAAAATGCAAAGATAATAAAGGTATATTATCTTAGGTCTTGAATATAACTTTCCTTCACGGATCTCCGGGAAACTAGGGTTTTTAGAGTCTATAGTGAAGTTCATAGGGCACGGGACTAGGGTTTTGGGTTCTAGGTACCAAACATGGTCCAATTCATGCCAAATTTTACCCAAGGCTTCAAAATAATATCTAAAGCTTATCTAAAAAGTTTGGTGATTTTTGAAATTATTAATTAATTTCTAAAATTCCAGGGGTATGAGTTTTGGCTATTTTAAATACTCTAAAATTCCTTATTTGGAATAAAAATCTAAAACTATTTTTATTAAATACTATAGAAAATCAGGAGCCTAGAAAAATTGATCTGGTATTTTTTAGCATTTTCTATAATTTTCTAGGAATTCTCTAAGTCCAGAAGAAAAAGAAAAAGAGAAACAATGAACAGTGATGGGCTGAATCTGGTCCAAGTAGGCCCAGAGACGGGGAGAACGCGCGCCTGCGCGCGTTGCGGTGTCCATTTTGCATAGGGAACCCTGGCTGTTTGAAATATCTATAAAGAGCCCTTCCCACTATTCCTCTGTCTCGCTGACATTTGCATAGAGATCCCTCGATTTCTGTTTCTTCTCTAATTCGATCCCCTGGCCACGACGTGCTCACCACCGACCACCCCGTTGCTCGGACCGGCCAAGAACAATGACGGCTGCCCAAACTAGCTACTGGGCAAGCATTACCGACCCGAGGCGACCCTAGAACAGGTTCTAATTGGATTAATCCGGCCTTTGATTTGCCTGACCATGGTGATGGCGAACACCATACACAGATCAAGATGTTCTGGTTGATTAAGCGCGGTTAAGTTCAAAGGATCGAGCAGACGACGATCACAAACACGTGTGGGTGCTAAAACACGGGCAAGAAGAGCGAGGGCGGACCTAGAGGCGGCTGGCCACAGCACGACGTCTCAAGGTGGCACGGACAGATGATTTGGGGGAAAACCGAAATTGGGGAGCTCTGGTGAGCAATTGGAGGCACGACTTGACGGATTGGGTGCTTGACTACCATACGGCCCTGACGGTGTGCTCAATTTATAGCATTTGGGGGCGGTGGGTTGTGAATTAGAGTTGGCGCGGTGGTGGCCAGAGAGTGAGGAGAGCACTGTCGCGAGAACTTGGTGTCTTTCACCATGGCGAACTCATCGGCGATGAACGGACACGCCAAGGCGAGTTACAGCGACGTGGTAAAAGGGTCATGGCATGGCGCGACCGGGGAAAATGGTGATGACCGCGGTAATGGCCGCGCAGCCACGTTGCCGACGCAAGTGGGCAAGAGACAGAGCGGCCACAGTTCCTTGTGTTCATCGGTGGCGAGATCTTTTCACCGTTGAGTGTAATCCACTCGCCTGAGACACGAATCGCGATGGTCGGCAACGTGAATCCGGACGCGCAGATCACCGGCGGCAAGGCACTCTGAATCTACTGATATTTGTGTGCACTGTACCATCGCGATTGTTCATCAGAACAACTGACAGAGCACAATCTGGGCAAATTTTCTCCAAATTCTATGTGGCAAATTCCTCACCCATCTACATCAAAGTTATGGATCTACAAACCATCTTCAATATTGCTATAATATCCCTAGTCGAATTCCTCCTGGAAGCTACTCAAAATCGACACTAGACTTATGGTAATGTCATTGAAGTCCAAAAATTTAGTTTGAGTGCTAACTGACAGCTCAACTTAAAGCTCATTTTTCTCCAATTTTTGTACAACCCTTGTGTGTGATGACTTAAACAAAGTTATACTCCTTTAGTAGCTATTGACTTTTGATGTGTTGACCCTAGGCAAATTCCTAATATTTTTAGATCTACAGAGCTCTAAAGTCAGCTCTATTCAACTGTTTTCAGACTTAGTCATGTGAGGGAAGTTGAGTGGCTTTTTGCAAATAAGCCCAATTCACATTATTTGACTTGTAAATCTTCAAACGTGGACCATATGACATGAGGTACCCTAATTCCATGATTTTTGCACTTGGGACCAAAAGTGTGCAAAATTTGCATATAACCCCCTAGGATTTTAGTCCAGGGTTTTCGAGAGGTCTATTTAGGGTTTCTAAGACTTCTAGGGTTTGGATGCTATCAAATCCTATTAGAGTTGAATTCCTAATATTTTTAGATCTACAGAGCTCTAAAGTTAGCTCTATTCAACTGTTTTCAGACTTTGTCATGTGAGGGAAGTTGAGTGGCTTTTTGCAATTAAGCCCAATTCACATTATTTGACTTGTAAATCTTCAAACATGTGAACCATATGACATGAGGTACCCTAATTCCATGATTTTTTCACTTGGGTCCAAAAGTGTGCAAAATTTGCATATAACCCCTAGGGTTTTAGTCTAGGGTTTTCGAGAGGTCTATTTAGGGTTTCTGGCACTTCTAGTGTTTGGATGCTATCAAATCCTATTAGAGTTGATATCTCATGACCATTTCTAATAAGTTTTGAAATTTTCTCTTATTTAGGCTTTGTTTGCTCTTTTAAGACTAGTTTAGGGTTAAGTACCCTACCCTAGGGTTTCACCTATGACATATCACATCAATACAATTTGTTTGAACTTTTTTTCTAGTGAATGCATTCTAAGTGTAACAAGCACATGATATGCTAATGCTCATGATGTTATGCTCAAATTTTAGTGACAATAACACCAGGGGTGTTACAATTTAATGACATGCATAGTTATTTAGTTGAACAGAAACATTTGCTATTGCTTCTCTTCTAAAATAATTCTTGGTTTTAAAAATTCAGTCCTCATACTCAAGTGTAATTTGAGATATCTGAATTTACTATTTTATTTCTTCATATTTTTATTTTATTATTATTATATATTTTTTATATACAATTTTGGGCATTACAGATCCTTCCCTAATTCGACATAGCTACACAAAGCGAAGGATGCAAGGAATACGAGGGTAAGCTCATTACCCTGGATTGCGCAGTGCGCTGACCCGGCCGCAGCAAGCGCCCTAGGGCACCCGTGACTCTGCGTCATCGAGGAATTTAGGATACCGCGCTCCCCTGGCGAGGCAGGAAACACCAATCCACGGAATTGACGGAGTTTTCTGGCCGAGCACCGCGGATGCACAAGCTTCGTGCCCCCGATTCAACGACGGTGTTCACTTCACCCGCCACACGGCTTCTCGAGACGACAAGGGGAGGTCTTGATTGGTTGAGACGACACCCCAGGGAAGGGCCAGCATCTATATATCCTAGAGTGCGCTGCGGTTGATTGGAGCATGTGGTTCATGGCGGGGTTCGCAGCTGGGAAATCGGCGATTCCGTTCGCCCGACTGCACCTGACGCGGGGCTCGAGAAGATCCATAGTAATCGGAGCCCCACTGGTCATAGGACGAGAAAGGACGCACGACGTGGAGGTATGGCTGACGCGTGGGCCCCGGCTGGCAGCAGCTATCCGTATTCACGCCCAATCGGTGCATGTGACGCTGATGCATCGGTCCCACACGCCAGGGAGCGGAGGTGCGGAAGTGTGTGGGCTGTGGGATAGATGAGTTGGGTGGGCCGAAGTGGAGAATTGGCCTAGTGAACGTTTTCTTCTTTTTCTTTTCTTTTTCTTTTCTTTTCTCCTTATTTTATGTCTCAATTTTAAATTTCAAATTTGTGGTGAATCTGTCCTCACATTTAAATGTTCAAAATCTCTACTACTAATTATGTGAGTACTGTAGGCATCCACACAATCCCCCGGTGCACGTTCTGCCACCTCGCACCCGCCCGTAGCCAAACCCTCCCCCGCATTCCGCCGGTAGCCCCGCATGCCGCAACCGCCCTCCTTCCATCGTCCGCAGCAGCCTCGCATCCCGCAGCCGCGCTCCACCAACGCTCACCTTCCATCCCCGCGGACCCCCCAACACTCACCTTCCATTCTTGCGCACCTTCCATCCTCGCGGAACCCCCATCCTTGCGGATCCCGCGCTCCCTCCTACGATCCCTCCGCGCCCACCCGCGGATCCCCAACGATGTCAATGGCTCCACGATTAAGGGGATCCGAGGTCACCATAAACGCGCTCCTCCCTCATGACGTCGATGGCGCGCGTGTTGAGGGCGTGGGGAGGAGGTGCACGGCCGCCATCAACGCTCTCCTACCCATCTGCTCCGCGATCCCCGCCCAAATCCACGTCGCGGGGTTGGAGAAAGAAGTCAAGAGGATGCGACTCTGGCTTCTCCGGGGGCAGCGACAGAGGTGGAGGTTGGTTCTATCTCCGATGAGCCCTATCTCGAGAACAACATTCGTGCATCGCTTCCCCTTCGCCCTCTCTGTACATCGTGCTCCAGCCGCACTCAGATCTAGCCTTGGCCGGGAGACACCGCGATTGAGGCTAGACGTGCTCTTCCCATCCTCATGCCCCCACGCCGTCGCGCGCTCCTCCCTTCACCTCTCACTACACGGCAGCTGTAGGACAGGGGTGAAAGAGGCGAGGCTTCTACAGCTTCTCGAGGCCGGAGACCATTTGCTCAAGGGTGTCGTTCTTGATGGCCTCCTCCGACAGCGTGGACACGTAGTTCTCAGCCATGGCCTTGATCATGGCAGGAAGCAGAGCCTGGTGAGGTCCTCACGGCAGTGAGGCAGGAGCAGACAGGGGAGGGTAGCCCCTGCGTCGCGCGGGTGAAGGAGGCAGACCGGGGAGCCATGAGGGTCACACCGGAAAGAGGCGGAGGCCACGACGGCCACGGGTCGTGCCCTGTGCAGCTGTGCCAGTGCTTGTGGTTGTTTGGGTGACTTGATTTGGTTGTAGGTCGATGCAGCGACCCTCCTTCGCGGACGACCTCCTCATCGCCTTCTTCCGGAGCAAGATGGTGCACACGAGTTCCACTCCTACCACCTATTCCTTCCTTCCTCCAGTTAGCTGATGCTAAACTGTGTTGTTAGTTTTTTAAAGAAACTTAAAGCCTTTTATTAGTTTCTTTTTCTTAAGAGATAACTAGGAAAAATAACATTTTGGGTTTACCGTAGAGTTCTAGCATGAAAGATAATGGGATCTTCTTAACATTAATTATTCGTTCATTGCTAGGTTCAGTTCTGCTGGGTAATTTTGATCAACAGACTGAGAAATCTTGAGAAATTGACGTCATGTGAATAACTTAACTTGTGCTAGCTATTAGTTATTTAGTTTATAGACTACTTTGATCGAGCTTGGTACTTTGTACTTCTATCAGGAAAACAACTAAGTAGATCCAATTCAATGTTGCCATAGTTTCCAAACAGACTGCAACTCTAGAAACATAGAATTATCACTGTCTTATATGAATGAAAAATGTACACACCTGCATCCAACCTGAAAATTTTCCTGGAAGTGGCTACCAAAGAAAATTCATGTGCTTTAGGACAAGGTACAAGTACTTAGAAAGCCAACACCCTGTTCACGTCTATTTTTTACAATCGCCGGGTCCGAGTACTACAATCACCGCTTCCACCTCTCTTGCTTATTCTTTACAAAGTTCTTTTAGTGCTAATTAATAATGGCCAACTAGCTGTTATGATGCTTGGTGAATCATGAGAAGCTTCAGGATCTTCGCCGATCATTTTACTTGTCATTGCAAACAACTGGCTCTTTATTTTTGTACAGATCATTGCACACTAATACACACAAGATCTCAATGTCAAAAGTATAGCTATTCACATGCCAATTCGCTATGAACGTTTGCCTCATCGGAGCATAGAAAGGCATGGCATGAGGTCCACAACTTCAACAAGTGTCTGTCAGATACTCTGAATTTGTGAGATATTAAGATCGATAATAATATATATTTTTTCATTTTTTATAATCGTCATGCACTAATATTTTATTGAATATTTGTGTGCATGTCGCAACGCATGGGCACGCCTGCGCGCGTCAGCGCGTGTGTGTGTTTGAGTTTGTAAGGTTTCATCATCAGATTGTGTACTTTTAATCCGTTTGCATATATTTCCCTTCTATACATATTCCCTTGGATGATATTGTATTAGTTCAGGTGGTTACTTTTATGAGCTATTCTATCCTAACATTTGGCAATGGAGGACATGGACTTGTGAATTGTAGATGATTGTTAAATTTGGTATACCAATGTGGCTTCAATTAGTATGTTTGATGAGTGTTCCTCTAGAAATGCAAATGAAGATCCCTCTCCAATTAATATGTCTGTTGAGTGTTCCTCCAGAACTGCAAATGAAGGTTTCTCTCCAATTAATGAGGCTTCTCATCTAGCTGAAGAGTCTTGCCTTTCAGACAAGTCATGCAATGCTATGAGTTATGAAAATAGAAATGGGACTGCTAAATCTTCCGAGGAGCCTGACAAGTCATGCAATGCTATCATTTGTGAAAATGAAAATGAGCCTGCTAAATCTTCTGATGTGGTTGAAACCAAACGCGTGGAAGGTATGCAGCCATTATTTTCTGGGTATCCATATTATTTCTTTAAATGTATTATTCTCCTTAAATGCTAATTATAACCAGCATGGGAGTTAAATGGTCACTTTCATAATTCTTGAGCAGCATTAGTGCCTTCATCTGTTGGCACGGTTGTCACGACAGAACAGAAGGACAATGGACACCGTGCTTCTGGTGAGTGGCATGGAGATAATGTGCAAGTCATTAGACAACAACAGAAGATCTACATAATTAAAGTTCCAAAGTTTGCTGGTGATGATCTCTGGAATAAGATCCAGGTTGTGCAGGCTCACTTAGACCACCTGACCCAGGAAAGAGATGCGATTAATCGTCGTAGGCAAAAGCAAAAGGTAATAATAACCTTCCAAATGTATTTTTTGAACCAAACCTTTAAATGACCATATTTCTTTTTCTTTGCTTCTTATTTTTCTGAACAAAAAATATTGTAGGCTGTATGTGATCAATACAGGGAGAAGCTTGATGCAACACGTAGAGAAGAGTGGGAAGCTAGGACTACACTTGGAGATAAAAAGAATGATTTAAATAATGTACGTTCGGTACTATGGAAATTGCACCAAGCAAATTCAGTTGAAGAACTTGATGAGCTGGTAAGAATTATGCAATGTTGTACCTACTTTGCTCCTTTCACCTTAAATTGCACTATTCTTTAAATCTTATTTCTTTTCTTTTTCTTGATGTCTTAAATTGCGAAGAAAGAGAGGACTATGCAACATGAGACCATTTCTTGGAAAGAAGAAAAGCTTTTAATTAAAGAGATTAATGAATTAAAAGCCCAACGGAAGCAGTTATCCACCACTATGGGCTCAAAGGCAGAAATCAATGAGGCATTTGACCAAAAAGATCACATTCATGAAAGGATAAGGTATTGAAAGCAAAAAATTCTAATTGTGCTCTTAATACCATTTCATCCTTTATATATTGACTGGTTTTTCTTTATCATGTTTAGGTGTTAAAGAGGATTATGATGTTTTATTGACCAACCTGAAATTCCTAGAGGAAAACACAAGAAAGATTCAAAAGTCTTTCGAAGATGAAAGAACAGCTCTCAGAAAATTAACAGAGGAACACCGAGCAGCTAATGAAATACGTCAAAAGGCCTACAATGAATGGAGTGAGCTTAGATCAGAGCCCTCCAAGAAGGTACAGATCTTTAGTTGTTGCAGTTCTTGTTCATTTGTTCAAGGTGCGGTTTATTGAATATTCAGTATATTTCATTTTACACCATTCACAAATTTGAACAATATCACGTGGTTAAATATTTAGAAGTGTGTGTTTCCCTTCTCTCATACATGGCCCATGTATGAGAGATTTGGGGTTGTATGGGGCCTTCTTTCTCTCTTCGATCAATGAAACACAGCTCTCCTGCGCTTTCCAAAAATATTTTTAGAAATATAAAGTACTGGATATAATGGTGTATTGGATACATGATTAGTTGAGAAGATTACTAGTTACATGGAAAGAAAGGTTAACTGATGGGTTAGGAATAACATTACACTTTAAGTTTCATCAAGTCATCAATATCAGTGATGTGTTCCTCATTAATGTCACTTGTTATGTGCCTGTGCTCATGTTATCAGAATCTTATTACTGATTACCAATGACGAGCATTTTCTATGTGATATGCTGCTCCTGCTTCCTAGAGGCAGGGGTGTTTTCACCTGCCAGCAAAAAAGTAGTGTCATCACTTACATAGTCAAATTTCTTGTAGGGAAGCATGTGATCTGTAGTGTTTAAAATTTGCTCATTAGTTCTCTAAAAGCTGAACAAGTTCCTTCGCATTTGTTTTGGATTGCAGAATGAATACTTCTTCAGGTACAGGGATGACCAGAATGCAGCAGAAATTTTCAGAGCTAATGGTGATATAAATGGACTTAAATCACACTGTAATAGTCAGGTAAATCGCACATCCTGTCTTCAATATGTTTGCAGTTAATATATCATTTTTTAGTCTGGTTTGGCTTATGTTGATTGAGCTGGTGTGACATTCCATATGCTTTTTGCTTATTAAGGAACGATGCAAGTTTGTACCATTCATGTTTGCTAGAAATTAGAGATCTGGCATTCCAGACTTTCTATGCTACAAGATCTAAATTGTTCTGAACAATATAAAGTACCACCTTAAGAAAACAAGTATAATATTTTGATTTTGCATACCAGATTCTTTGTGCTGCAAGATTGTACATTTGTTAATTCTGAATGTGTTGCCTGCAGGAGGAACCGACTATGACTGAATCCTACAATAACAAGAGAACAGTTGGCTGATCTGGTGGCAAAGGAGTTACATCTACGCTAACCATGATATGTAATAATTGTGCTTATTTTTCCATCGCGCTTTATTGCAGAGGATAAACACGATGTTGCCTGCAGGAGGAATCGACTATGATTGAATCCTACAATAACAAGAGAATAGTTGGCTGATCAGGTGGCGAAGGAGTTACATCTACGCTAACCATGGTATGTAATAATTGTGCTTATTTTTCCATCGCGCTTTATTGCGGAGGATGAACACGATGTTGTCTGGTTTTGGTTGCAAAAGGATAAACCACATGAGTGCCCAGTTTACTCACAATACTTTGTGGTAACAGAAACCATTGCCTTAACTGATTGTTATAAAAGATGTTTAGCTGTTGTTGATTAGCACTTGACTAAAATATTATTTTGTTGATTTTGGGCAGCTCAAGGTCATTGGTGATGGTGGTGATCCAAATGGCCACTATGACAAGGATGATCATCAATGAGGCCTTGTGTCGATAATTATAATAATAACTTTGTGAAACATGGTTTTGCCCCATCTTTGCAACATCATATTGTCCTATAGTATTGTAATTGATAAGTGTTTGAGCATGAAGCAGGTTAGGTGGTGTTCTACACCTACGAATTATGCAATCACATATAGATTGTTTCTATGGGTTTTTAGTCATGTACTGTAGTGAATCTTTATTACTGGCATACAACATCTCACAACAGTTCTAACAATGAGCAATAAACTGATATGTATTTACTGGTTTTGGTGGTAAGCTTGAAGTTTGCCGAGTAATATGAGCTTAGGCTCAAAAAGCTACCATAACCTACATGTTATTGTCTGTGTTACTTCATTTGTGACTAGATGAGTGCCTTTGCGTTGCAAGAAGAACATTTATCATGATAACTTATGTACAAATGAGTTATACTGTTATAAGTTATCGTGATATATGTTTCCGTTGCAACGCACGAGCACTCACCTAGTAAATTTTGAACAAGGTATGGTTAACTTTATTTATTTGCAAATTTATTTTGTTTGTATAGTATTTTCTCTCTTGTTTTATCTATATTACTTCCAATTCCCCTAAAGTGCATCTTTGGGTTAAATTCAAATTCTCAACTTTATTATCTTTTTATCCATATTACTATTTTATTAAATCCACAAACAACTAAACTCCAGCATGATGCACATTCTTTCATTTAGTATGCTTATTGGTAGTCAGGATTAATCCCATGATTTGAAATATGCAAAAATAAAAATAACAACACCAGTGGTCAAATGAACCTTTTATATCTCTCTTTTCTTTTACATTCTATTACTCTCACTATTTGGGTATTACACATAGCCGCCTCAGTGAGTACACCACCATGGCAAAGTATGTCCATGAGCCAGAATACGATCCGAGCATCGAGGACATCGACACAGATGTCCTCATGAGGGTTGGAGGAGGCAAGAGGCATGGACAGTACTGGATTGCCAATGGGGCAATCCAGGGCCGTGCCTGAGAATTCGAGGGCCCTAGGTGAAATCTTATATGGGCCCTTTTGATCCATGTATATATAACTATGAGGTTATAGGAACTAAAATTTAGCCTATGTTATATTCGATGTTTCAATGATTATTATAAATATTAAATATTGTCTAATTATAAAACTAATTGTATAGTTAATGACTAAGCGATAAAACAAATTTATTAAGTCTAATTAATAAATGATTAGCAAATGTTTACTGTAGTATCATATGAGCAAATCATGAACGAATTAGGTTTAATAGGTATGTGCATTTGTATAATTATAAACACATATTTTGATGGACCTAATGAAAAACACAATTAGCTAGCTTTTGTCTATGGTATACACATATGTGTATAAGCGAGGGTCGATCGTCGACGGGACATGTTTGTAGGCCTGTCTAGACTCTCTAGTCCTTTGGCGACATGGTGGCTGCACCGCCGCATAAATTATGTTTCCTAGATGTTAGCAAGACATTAGAGGCTGAGCTGCTCACTTAGCATTGGACGATTGAAATAACCGAACGGATACTATTTAGACAAATTAAATAACTAAATAATATACTTAAGTATATACTTGAGGGGTCCTGGGCGCCGTCCAGTTGGACCCCCCTCAGTTACGGTCCTAGGGCAATTGACTCGTCCTCCACTCCCACTCTATCTCAGGTGCAAGCAAGGAGCACGAGCGCGAGCCTAACCATACGACCTCATCAAGACAACTCATAACATCACATACAAAAAATCTAGGTTATTTCTTACCTATTTATCGTTCATTGATTATTATATATCTTTTCTTTGTATTATCGTAACATTAGGGCAAAATATTACAAACTCAGCTAGAAGAAGAGAGGAGGCAACATGAGGAGTTGGAGGTGAGGATGATGGCCGAGCAGATGACTCTCTTGGCCGATCATCAGAGGATGGCGAAGATGTTTTAGTACATGTAAAGCCTTGGCACCACATCGGGTTTTACTCCACCACCTCCGTTGTTCCCTGCAGCTGAACCTCCTCAGTTTTCTACTCCTGTGATTTTGAAAATTTTAGTCATGTATGATAAATATTTATCTAGTCTTACGCATGCAATCTCTTCTCTGTGTAGAATCAATCGACAGCATCAAACAACCCTCATGGTTTGTCCAACCCATCGCTCAACCAGTCCAACCAGCCACCTTGCCGATCTTCTGAACTTAGTGGTGATTTGTGAAACCTATGTTTGTGAAACTTGTGATACTTATGTTTGTGAGTGTTGGCAATACTTATGTTTGTGAAACTTGACGTTGGTAATACTTGGTCTGAACTTAGTGAAGTTTGTGAAAAACTTGTGCAATTTGTGGTCTTTGTGAGATATGTGGTCCCTATAAGGTATGTGATGATTCTATAAACTTTATGATGTATATGTGGTAATTATGTGATATATCTTTTGTTTGTTTAGATGTAATAATAAAAATAAATAAAAGGGGTCTCTCGTCACTTTGCCGAGTGTAACACTCGACAAAGAGTGTCTTTACCGAGTGCAATGACCATAGCACTCGACAAAGAGAGCACACTTGGGAACCGATAAAGCTTCTTTACCGAGTGCTATGGTTCTGGCACTCGGCAAATAAGCTCTCTTTGTTGAGTGTCATCCAGCGCACTCGGCACAGACAGGCGTGAGGTCCCACTGGAGCACCCTTTGCCGAGTGCCACCTTGCGATACTCGGCACAGAGGCTGGCGTGGGGCTCACTGGAGCTCCCTTTGCCGAGTACTATGGTCATTGACATGTTTGTGCTAGTCATCAGCAACTCTATATATAATAGTTTCTAAAAAAATGAGCAACTCAATATAACAATTTTTTTTATAAAAAACGCTTAAAACTTATATGATGAAACAGTGACTGATGAGGGTAACACTTGCACCACTATCTTGTTGAACGTACATGCAGAAACTAATTCCAATATAAGTCAGAAGAAATAATGAGAAACAACTGTCTCAAGAACACAGTCAAATGCTGCACAGCTCCCTAAACCACCAGCAGGGCAACATGCCACTGCTAGTGCTAGCTCCACATCCACCCGATCATTTTCGTGTCACGCGATGCCAAGGAAACATGGATCAGGTCGCGAAGTAGGTGACGAACAGCGCCGCGAGCATGAGCAAGTACGCGATGGCCTGGTCGATGGCCTTGGCGTCGACCACCCGCGCCACGGCCGTTACCGCCGCCGCTGGCGCTGGCTTGTCCTGCGCCGCCGCCATGGTCAGCTGCATGAGCCCGGAGAAGAAGAAGGCGGTGAACAGAAGGATGCACGCCTTGGCGGTCGCCATGTAGCTTTTCTTTTCTATACGGAAGAGAGATTGCTGGACTAATACTACTAGGGATCAACACCCGATCACACAGATATTCTTGTCCGTCCGATGTTAATGGCAATGCACGCAGAGGCATGCTGCGGTATATATATAGTGTCAGTATGGCTTTCTTTTATGCCAAGAGCGAAGAGTTCTCAGTGCGTGCTTTGTTTGCTCAGGAGTCAGGACTCGTCGGGGCAAAAAAAAGACGAGTTTGAAGCATGGGTGAATCAGTCAATCTGTCCGTCTGGCTCAGTAGGCGTAGGCTTGCCTCGACGAAGCTGAGAGAGAAACTGCTTGGCTGCTGCCTGCAAGACTGCTCAATCATTTCGGACGAGTTGAGAAAGCGACGCACGTCGTGACGATGAGATGCTTGTTGCATGGCATTATTTTGTACAGGACGCCACGAAACGGCGCGCGCCACTGGCCTGTTGAATTCATCAGCGACGAGCGGCGCCAGAACCAGCAGAGCAATGCTGACCAGTGACCAAGCACAATATGGCTGGCAGGCGGTGCCGTTGCTGTACGGAGTGGGGTCACTGTGAACCCGATTTGTTTCAGTTTTTTTAAGCTTCTCACCACTATAAGTTGTTGTAGACTGTCAAACCTCTAGCTTTCTGGTCCGTTTTTATAAGAATCAATTTAGTCAAAACCGTATGTCTAAAATCAACGTGAACACAGAATCGATCGAATCGTTGTAGTAGTAGAAATTGTTACTTTTCACATCATAAACTCTATAGACCCTTTTATCTTCTACCGCATGTAATCTCTATGATACTTAAATTCTCTAAACAACTAAATTCTTCTCACGACCATATTCTCAAAAAAGCTCCTCAAAAATAAGTTGAACCAAACAGACATGTAGTATGCTTTGGAGAATCTCAATCCTTAGGGCTGGTTTGGCAGCCCAAAAACCCGTCGGTTTCCTGGCCTTTTCTCTAGGGATAAATCCCACGCGGATTGTTTCCTTGGGTTTATCCATATGCATGTTTAGAAGCCCATCAGCAGACTAAAATTTATTCACGGAAAGCCTTTTTTCTGACTGGAAACAGCCTCGGCCTCGGTAGGCAGGAGATTCTCCTAGAGAGCTCCTCCTCCCGGATGCCATCCTCGTGACGCTCCCAGCCGCCTCTCCCGACGCCATCCCCACAAGCGCCTTCTCCGACGCCGTCTCTGCTCCGCCGTCTTCTTCGATGTCGTCACCTTCCCCTCGACAAGGTCAAATCCTGCTCTAGACCCCGCTGTGCTATGCCTTGCTGTGCCCCTTCTCGTCTACTCCTGTTGGTTTTGATTCCGCTCTAGATCTCGTCTCTAGCTTTAGTTTTAACGCTCTAGATTTTTTAATCCATGCAAAGATCTTTAGTTTCGTCTCCATGCACAGATTTTTGAATCCATGCGAAGTCTTGTCTCCAGCTTTAGTTCTGTCTGCTTGTCAAATTAGATACGGCTGTGCTGTTTCAGTTCCGTCCAGCCCTAAACTCTTGTCTCCAGCTTTAGTTCCGTCCAGCTTTAGTTCTTATCTCCATGCAAAGCTTCTCGTTGCGCTCCGATAAAAAATATACTATATCCCATCTGTGAACTAACCATCGCGTCGTTCGTCCTGTTTTGGAGCTATCGACTGAATTTATACAGGCTCACACCAAAAAGGTTAGATTAGCTGCTGGTGATCTAAAGTTCTAAGCGGAATCTAAGCTTACAGTACTACAATATGTACAGTATATAGCAGTAAAGATACAGAAGATGGTCACCATGTTGGCGGCAGTTGCTGCTATGCAGTGGCAGATACAGAAGATCCAGGATTAGATTAAAGGAGAAGCTGAATTTTATGTCTGAGAACTACGTTACCTCACACTAACATATTTCCACTCATTTCTTTAATCTTTCCATTATCTCCAAATATTTCTGAATTTTATGTTAGTATATTTAAATATACACATGAGACTGATCAAAGTTAGGAGTTTAGAGCATTTTGAAACCAAAGAGGACAAAAATAATATACTTCTGAATTTTACGTTAATGAACCCCTTTGTTTGAGAACACAAATAATATATTTCAAATTTCTCTTCTCGAGAACACAAAAAATCTTATAGGTGAACTTCCTAATTTTATAATGTTTGGTCTAGGTGATATTGTATTTAATCATGAACACAAAAGATTTTTTGAATATTGTTTGAAATCGGTAAAAAAAAATTGAGTTTTTTTGTAGCCCCCCTCACTTTGTGCCCCTTTATATGGCAGAAGATGGATTGATTGATTCCTGCATACCACATTAAATGTTTCTTTGTTGTATCTTTGCTTCGTTTGCATCATTTTACTGGTTGACAGACTCCCTATGTTGTTTCTATCATTTTCAGTTGTTTTTGCTTTCCATTATATTTTGCCAAATAGACCTGTATATAAGAGTTATGTCCATGTTTTGCATGCATAAGATCCTTATAAGAGCTATCTCCACTTCTCTAGATATGGGTTCTTGGGAGGAGAAAGTTAGACAATTTTTGTTAGATGAGGAAGAAGATGACGATGAGTTGTTCTTTGTTATTCTCCCTCCTATAATTCCATACCTCTCAGAAGAGAAAGAGCCCATCCACACCTCCTCACTCACTGGTGCTAAAAAGGTTAGAGAAATCCTTGAAGGACATGAGAGTTGGTGCAAATCTGGTTTCGAATGGAGCCAACAATATTCAAAACCACAACAAATTTTCTTAGAAGAGAGAATTTACTACGAGACACACGAGGAGTTACCGCTGAGGAGCAGCTTGGGATGTTCATGTACATGATCTGCCACAATGCTAGTAACCAAATGCTACAGAAGGCTTTTCAACATAGTGGAGAGACTATCCATAGAAAAATATCTGAAGTATTTGATATAGTTCCCACACTAACTCAATGTTTTGTGAAGCTTCCTAGCTCTATCCAAACTCATACCAAAATTGCAACAGATTCTAGGTTCATGCCATTTTTTCAGGTGAGCTATCAATTCCAAACACACAATTAGCTTAAATGTTTCACTTTCATTGATAGTTTGCCATATGGCCTCAATATCTTTCCTTATCCTTTTCCTTGCAGAACTGCATTGGTGCAATCGACGGCACACATATACCCATCACCATAGCAGAACATAGGGCCCCTCCATATAGAAACATGAAAGGAACTCTTTCACACAATGTTATGGTAGCTTGCGACTTCGACCTCAATTTCACATTTGTTTCATGTGGATGGGAGGGGTCAACCTCAGATGCAGGGGTGCTTCGATCTGCTATTAGCAAAGGATTTAGTGTGCCAGAAGAAAAGTTTTATCTAGTAGATGGTGGGTATGCAAATACATCATCCTTCATTGCACCATATAGAGGGGTTCAATACCATCTCAATGCACTACCGGAATTCGGCTCTTTGCCGAGTGCCGGCGGCTATGCCGAGTGCTTTTTATCGGGCACTCGGCAAAGTCGACTTTGCCGAGGGCCGCACTCGGCAGAGTCCTGCGCTCGGTAAAGATCTTGTTTACCGAGTGCAGGGCACTCGGCACAGCCAAGCACTCGGCAAAGACTATTTTGCCGAGCGTCAAGCACTCGACAAATATGGCTCTCGGCAAAGGGCCGTTAGCGGCCGTCTACAACTGACGGCCGTCAGTCTTTGCCGAGTGTCAAATATCTGGCACTCAGCAAAGAGAGTCTTTGCCGAGTGTCCTATGTAGACACTCGGCAAAGCATATTTTTATTTTTTTAATTTTGGTCACCAAACTTTTTGTGGTATGTTCCTACACTATGTAGACCTACATGTACCATTTTGGGACGATTATAACAGTGTTTTCTATAGCTAGTACATTTAGTTTGTTTATTTGAATTTCTTCGGAAAATTCAGATTTGAACTGCAGGTCACTCGAAACTTGGAAAACCGTGCATGCAAAAATGATATCCATACTACTTAGCACAAGTTACGACCGATTTCAGGAGCGGACCGGAAACTTCGAGCAACATGCTCACTCAACATGACCGTAAACTTTCCATCTAGGTGTTTAAAAAATTGTATAAAACAGAAACAAAGTCAGAAAATCATGAAACCTGTCCACGTGTCATGATATCATATGTAGAGGCTGTGATAAAAATTTGAAAAAGTTTCGAGAAAGCTGTAACACACTATGTGTACAAACCTAAGAGATCCACATTGAAACTCCCCACGGTCGTGCCCGCCACGCCCGCCACACACGCCTCGCCGCACCGTCGCGAGCACCGTCGCGAGCACCATCGCGAGCACCGTCGTTAGCATTTTTGTTAGGTATGTTAATTTTGTTGCTATAATTAGTTGTTTGTTAGTTTTGTTAGCATTTTTGGTAGGTATGAATATCGTGAATATGAATGTGATAAAAGTGAATTTGATCGGATGTGATGAATGTGAGTTGAATATGCAGGTTTTAGTATCCTCCCCGTGCAGGGGAGGTGCTGTCAAAATTTATACTTAGTTATTTAGTAGTTAGTGGGTAGTATTAGGTGGTTAGTATTTAGTTGATTGTGGTTATACTTATAGTTATCTATCTAGTTATTAGTGGGTTGTGGTTAAGCAATAACCATCCATAGTGGACATTGAATATTTAATTCGTGTTTCAAATACTTGTGTTAACATACTTGTGATTCTTTTTTACAGATAAGATACTTGTCTTCCTAGCCGCTGCGGGTCTGCCTGCACCGCGTCGCGTCGCCACTGCACCGACCCGCCACAGCCCCACTAGCCTGACTCCACCGCCACCCTAGGTATAACCTCTATTTCCGCATCATGGTCGTAGATCACGTAACCCAGTTAGGCGTCTCCCGTTCGAAAGAGATTCAGTGTAGATATGCAGATCTTTGCATATCTACAAATGTATCAGTTTTGGATTGTCCACGTTTTTTGGACAGCCCGCGGTTGCGTAGATGGTGTTAGTTTCATGCTCTACTCCGGTCCGAGATAGAGTTTCGGCGTCACCTCCCTGTTGTTCTCCGGACAGTACACTCTCCCTGCCAGGACGTGTATCCGGAGAACAGCGGGGAGGTGCTGCCGAAATTCTATCTCGGATCGGAGTAGAGCATGGAAACTAACTCCATCTACGCAACCGCGGGTGGGATTAGGACCTATCATCACCTATTAGAAGGTAGGAACGTAGTGTACATGCATTACATGTCTATATTAAACTATACTCGGTTATATATGTTAGAGGATGGAGGACCGTGAGTGGATGTACACGGGCCGCGTTCGACGTAATGATGTCACCCCTGAATGGATTAGGAAGACCGATGCTTTCGTGGAACGGGCATATGGCGAAGCTGCTAAAGGAGCTAGCCTAGTCCCTTGTCCGTGCAGCAAATGTGACAACCGGAAAAGAAAACCAAAGAAGGCCATGGTAGAACATATTTGGAAGAATGGATTTACGCCGGACTATACTCGGTGGATCTTCCATGGTGAAGCGCATCGCACGAGAGAGGAGGTGGTGAGACAACGCGTCGAGGATTACGATACTGATGCCGGGGTAGGAGACATGTTGAACGACTATCACGAGGCACAGTTCGCCGAAGGACGTACGGAGGACGAGCCAGAGGCGACCGCAAAGGCATTCTACGACATGTTTGACGCGGCACCGAAACCCCTTCACGGCAAGACAAAGGCTTCTCAACTGGATGCCATTGGGCGTATAATGGCGTTCAAGTCGCAGTATAGCATGAGTCGAGACGCATTCGATGGTTTGTTGACAGTTATTGGCAGCCTGCTTCCGGAGGATCACGTTCTGCCAAAGAGCATGTATGAGGCACAGAAACTCCTTCGTGCACTCAAGATGACGTATGAGCAGATACATGCTTGTCCGAAGGGCTGCGTCCTATTTAGGAAAGAACACACTGAGGCAAAGTACTGTCCGAAGTGTAAATCATCTAGGTTCATGGAGGTAGACTCTGGTGATGGACAGAAGAGGCAGCTCGACATCCCCGTGACAATCCTACGCCACCTTCCGTTCATACCGAGGATCCAGCGTCTATACATGACAGAGGAATCCGTGAAACAGATGACATGGCACAAAAAAGGCAAACGATACAATCCTGACAAGATGGTTCACGCATCCGATGGTGAAGCATGGACCCACTTTGATGCCATTCACCATGAGAAAGCCAAAGAGGCTCGTAATGTTCGTGTTGCGCTGGCCACAGATGGGTTCAATCCCTATGGAATGACCGCTGCCCCATACACATGTTGGCCCATGTTCGTTATCCCCATCAATCTCCCCCCCCGGCGTATGCTTTCAAAGACAGAACATATTCGTGTCGTTGATAATTCCTGGACACCCGGGGAATAAAATGGGCGTGTACATGGAGCCTTTGATTGATGAATTGGTCCGTGCTTGGGAGGAAGGGGTATGGACGTACGACCGAGCTACGAAGACAAACTTCAAAATGCATGTTTGGTACCAGTACTCCATGCATGACTTTCCGGCGTATGGGCTATTTTGCGCCTGGTGTATTCACGGTAAGTTCCCATGCCCAGTTTGCAAGGAAGCTCTTAGGTTCATTTGGTTGAAGAAGGGTGGCAAATATTCGTCATTCGATAAACATCGACAATTTCTCCCTCCTGACCATACATTCCGACTAGACATCAAGAACTTTACGAAAGGTGTCGTGGTGACAGACCGCCCACCTGCAATGATGACTGGTGCCGAAGTTCGCGAACAGATAGATGGTCTCGTGGCCAACCCAGAAGGTGGTTTTGTGGGATATGGTGAGCAACATATGTGGACACATAAGTCGGGCTTGACTCGGCTCCCCTATTATGATGACCTGCTCCTTCCACACAACATTGACGTGATGCACACTGAAAAGAATGTCGCCGAGGCACTTTGGGCGACAATTATGGAGATTCCTGATAAGTCAAAGGATAACGTAAAGGCAAGAGTGGATCTGGCAGAGTTATGTGATAGACCAAACCAAGAGATGAAGCCGCCTAGTGGTGGTAAGACATGGAGAAGGCCTAAGGCCGATTTCGTCCTGAGCAGGGCCTAGAGGAAGGAAGTACTACAATGGATCAAGATGTTAATGTTCCCTGATGGGTATGCAGCTAACCTTAGTAGGGGGTGAACTTATCTACTCTGCGAGTCTTAGGGATGAAGAGTCATGACTTCCACATATGGATTGAACGAATTCTTCCGGCGATGGTTCGAGGCTATGTCCCTGAGCATGTCTGGCTAGCGCTTGCAGAGTTGAGCTATTTCTTCCGCCAGCTTTGTGCAAAAGAGTTAGCTCGGACCATGATTGCAGACTTGGAAAGGATGGCACCCGTGTTACTGTGTAAGCTGGAGAAGATCTTTCCACCCGGCTTCTTCAATCCGATGCAGCATTTGATTATTCATCTCCCGTATGAGGCACGAATGGGGGGCCCGTGCAGGGACGTTGGTGCTATCCAATCGAGAGATGTCTAAAGAGTATCCGAAAGAAATGTAGAAATAAATGCAAAATCGAGGCTTCCATTGCAGAGGCATACATACTGGAGGAGGTGTCAAACTTCACAACAACTTACTATGGTGACAAACTGCCGAGCGTGCATAATCCACCCCCTCGTTACAATGATGGCGGCAATGAATCGAACCTCAGCATTTTTCGAGGGCAACTCGGAAGCGCGAGTGGTTCGACCACCAAGACCCTGAGACATGAAGAGTGGCGCCATATCATGCTATATGTATTGACCAACCTTGAAGAGGTGACGCCATACATGGAGCAATTTCTTCATGAATTCTGGCGTCGATCAAGGGACCCAACTCCACAGGAATATGATACCCTTCTTAGAAAGGGTGCGGGAAATGGATTGCCCGATTTCATTTCCTGGTTTAAACATAAGGTACGTGCTTAGTTTGTTATTCCAAGTTGCTCTTACGTGCGAATAATATAACAATCTAGCGTGTTTGAACTTGCAGGGCCAAAGAGAGCCGTCTATGAGTGCCGAGTTGAGACAAGTAGCCAATGGCTTTGCCTATAGGGTCAGGAAATTTTCTGGGTATGACGTCAATGGATACCGTTTTCGCACAACAAGCTACGACCAAAGTCGGCCCAATCGAAAAACCACGTGTTCTGGAGTCTTTACGCCCGGGCTTGACGAGGTCGAGTATTATGGAAGAATTGAAGAAATATATGAACTCAATTTTTATGGTTCCAAACCTCTTACTCCAGTGATATTCAAATGTCATTGGTTTGACCCTGAAGTTACGAGACGGACACATTCTAATCTTGGGATAGTCGAAATTCGACAGGATTCCACCTTAACAGGAGACGATGTCTATATTGTGGCCCAACAGGCCACACAAGTGTATTATCTTCCATATGCGTGCCAAACGAAACAACATCTTAAGGGTTGGGATGTTGTGTATAAGGTATCACCGCACGCTAAATTACCTATTCCAAACGATGAAGATTATAACTTAGACCCGGACACATATGACGGAGAGTTCTTCCAAGAAGATGGGCTCGAAGGGCAATTTGAGATAGACTTAACCGAAGCGATCGGAATGGAAGTAGATATTGAAATGGTTGTTGATGACGAGGATGATGAGGTGCAAAATGAGAATGACTTAGAAATACTTGAAGGCAATGCCAATGACGAAATTGCGCCTTCAGATGATGTTGACTATGAAATGGTTGATAGTGATGATGACACTTATGATCCGGCTAACCCGGACACATATGAAGATTATTTTTAATCGATGTAATGCTATATTTCATTTATTTTGCATATGTTTCTAAATACATATTTTTTTTATCTGTGCTTAATTGTTTACTCTTAATTGCAGGTTGTTGGACAAAGATGGTGGGCGGTGGGACGAGGACGAGGAGGGGGAGGGGGAGGGGGAGGAGGAGCACCCGTAGGACGGAGGAGGAGGCGCAGCAGGACGACGCCGTACAGCAGCAGGTGGAGCAGCAAGCCGCTGTCGATGCGGCACAGCAGGACGACGACGATGCGGCGCAGCAGGACGACGACGACGACGACGCCGCTCAGCAGGATGTCTCAGGTTCTGGCTCCTCAGGTTTGAGGAGTATCTACCTGCGAGGTCCCGCGAGCCTACCTAAGCGACCCATACTTCGTGATAGACGTCCGCTGATACGACCCGATGGAGAGAGGTAGGTAACTTTAGATGTTGTTGCTGCTTTTTCATATTATATGTTCAAATTAATAATAGAAAATAATACTTCATCTTAATCACTTCGACAGGTCTTGGATGGTTTTGGAGACTGCAGGGGGTCACGGCCGCAACCCCAATGGCATCCTCGGCCTTCTATGCCGGGAACACTTCCCTGGACTTGTCGAGTACGCCGGAGTGACGAGCCCAGCATACACCTTCGACCACTACGCCGTCGCCCCCGATGCAGTAGATCGGGACGGCAGACAATTCAACAACAAGGCGGAGCGGGTGAAGCAAGAGCTGTGGGTAAGTCTTCCTCGCACTATATTGTTTAATAAGTCGCATTTGTTGCATATTCTTGAAATAATGTATGGATACATCGTCTTTGTATGTAGGGTTTCTTCAGGTGTGATGCTGGATACGAGGCTAGGGCGGATGTGGTGTCTACGACGTGCTGTAAGAAGCTCGTCGTGGACATGCACTACGAGGCGCGCATCCAGGCCATCGTCACTTACCACGGCTCCGTCCTTGGGGAGAAGGTGAACAAGAAGGACGCCCGAACCATGTCATTGACTGCGGACCAGTACTTGCAGGTAAATACAAAACTTTATTATTGGTACTAAATATGCTTATTCTTATCTTCTGATATGCGGTGTACTTATATTTTTTAGATGATTCCTCATTGGTGCGCCGCGCATCCTGAGTGCTGGGAGAAGATGGTGTAGAGGTGGTGCTCGGCTGAGTGGGACGAGGCGCACAACGCTAGCCGGGAACGGCGTTTGCTGATGCAAGGTCCCTCCCACCATCAAGGCAGCCATAGCCTGGGCAAATACGTGGAAGCATGGGTACGCGCTCTTTTTTATTTAGGTATATAACTTTCGATTAGACATGATTTCTAACCATATCGTTGGTTTTCTCGCAGTCGGCGGCACATGGTGGCGCGCCTTGCTCCACGTTCTCGGCATATGCCATGGCCCACAAGGGGAAGGCAACGTCCGACATCACCTACAACCCGGATGACAGGCCCGAGGCGTACACCAACCCCGCCATCCACAGCCGACTCAGTGAGTACACCGCCATGGCCAAGGAGGTCCATGGGCCAGATTACGATCCGAGGACCGAGGACATCGACGGAGATGTCCTCATGAGGGTCGGAGGAGGCAAGAGGCATGGGCGGTACTGGATTGTCGACGGGGCAATCGACTCGTCCTCCACTCCCACTCTCTCTCAGGTGCGAGCAAGGAGCACGAGCGCGAGCCCAGCCATACGACCTCGGCAGGACACCTCACAGCATCGTATCCAGCAACTCCAGGTTATTCCTTATCTATTCATCGTTCATTGATTTTTATATATCTTCTCTTTGCATTATCGTAACATTAGGGCGAAATATTACAGACTCAGCTAGATGATGAGAGGAGGCAACGTGAGGAGCTGGAGAAGAGGATGGCGGAGATGTTCGCATACATGTAGAGCCTTGGCGCCGCACAGGGTCATGCTCCACCACCTCCGTTGTTCCCTGCAGCTGACCCTACAGAGTTCACTACTCCTGTGAGTATCAAAATTTTAGTACTGCATGATATTTATTCATATGTTCTCACACATACAATCTCTTCTCTGTGCAGGGTCAATCGACGGCGTCGAACAACCCTCATGCTTCGTCCAGCCCTTCGCCGAACCAGTCCAGATGCCCACCTCGTTGATGATCTGTTTTGTGATGATCCAGACTTACCTTTATGAGTGTTGGTGATGTTAGTTAAACTTTATCTTGTGAGATACTTGGTGATGTTAGTGATGACGCAGACTTATATCTGTTTTGTGATGATCCTTACTTATATTTGTGAGACTTTAGTGAGACTTTGTGATATATATGGTGTTGATGATAAATGTGTTCATTCTGTGATGTGATTGATATATAATGTGATGTGAATCATATATATCTTTTATTTGTTTGGATGGAACAACAAAAGCAAATAAAAAAGGGACATTCTGGTCACTTTGCCGAGTGTAACACTCGGCAAAGGGGCGCTTTGCCGAGTGCTATGACCATGGCACTCGGCAAAGAAGGCAACCTGGGAACCGGTAAAGCCATCTTTGCCGAGTGCTGACAATGACACTCGGCAAAGAAGGAAACCTGGGAACCGGCAAAGACATCTTTGCCGAGTGCCATTGCCAAGGCACTCGGCAAAGGGACTGGCAAAGGGGCCCACTGGAGGGTTCTTTGCCGAGTACCTGTCCAACAGACACTCGGCAAAGAAGCCTCCTTTGTCGAGTGCCTACTAGAGCTCTCGGCACAGGGACTGGCAGTGGGGCCCACTGGGTCAGTCTTTGCCGAGGGCCTCTCGAGCAAACACTCGGCAACATTGACCTCTTTGTCGAGTGCCACAGACGGCACTCGGCAAAGGATCCGTCACTGTTACTTGGCGCTGTGACGGTGACTTTTCTTTGCCGAGTGCCATTTGGCACTCGGCAAAGTCTTTGCCGAGTGCCCGACAAATAGTACTCGGCAAAGAGGCTGTTGCCGATGTACAGTTCACCGAGCGTTCTTTGCCGAGTGTAACACTCGGCAAAGCATTTGCCGAGTGTAAGATTGCCTTTATCGTGTGTCTGAGACACACGGCAAAGGAGCTGATTCCGGTAGTGATGAGTTTAGGAGGCGTCGTTCATCACAAAGTGGTTACGCGAACTATAGAGAGTTGTTCAACCACCGCCATGCAATTCTTCATAACCATATAGAGAGGGCCATTGGTGTTCTAAAGAAAAGGTTCCCAATTCTAAAAGTAGGCACATTTCATCCCATAGAGAACCAAATCAAGATCGCAGCTGCAACTGTTGCATTTCACAACATAATTAGAGGGCAAAATGGATACGAAAGATGGCTTGACAACCAACCATATTACATCTCTCCAAGTCAATATGTTGATGTCCCAGAGGGAGATACCAACTATCTCAATGACACAGAATCAAGTGATGGAAGTGCTCTAAGAGATCAGATCGCACTTCAGATGTGGGCTGCCTACAATAGCTAGATGGGTGCTTATAATGGCTTGTTGTTTGTCATGTAGTTAGTTGCCTAGTTCATCGGTTATGTACTATTATTACTTATGAAGTCTTTATGGTTATGAACTTAAAATTGTCTAGTTATGTACTATTATTTCCGTAATTTCAGTTTTGAAAAAAGGATGATTTGGAACAGTTTGTACGAGAAAGGCTTAGTTGATGTGATGCATGATCACAAGATAATCCAAAATTCAAAGGTCAAAATGGTTGGAATCGTGATGTATGGAATAGTATCACTACCAAGTTCAATGAAAAGTTCCCTCTAGCTCATTTCTCTAAACAACAACTGCAAGAGAAGGAGAGAGAGCTTAAAGGATACTACAAGGCAATAAGGGATTCAAGAAAAGAAAGCGGGGTTGGTTGGAATGACACCCTATGCATGGTACTGGCTGAACTAGAAGTTTGGCCAAGGCTAATTCATGTAAGCAAACTTTCTTTGTATGATTATATCTTTGTGCATTCAATATGTTCACTTTCGCTACTAATAACAAATTACATTTTATGTTGCATTTAATAGGCTCACCCAAAGGTATCAAAGTTTCGCAATAGGCCATTCCCTCTTTTTTTACAGTTTAGAAGGGCTATATGAAGGTACTTGTGTGTATACTTCAGCATTTTTTGTTAGTTTTATCTTTATATTTGTTCCCGTGCGGGGACATAGATGTGCTTGAACTGCAGCTCGAATCTAGTCTTATGCTCTTCTAGTCCTATGTTTTTTGTTCTTAGTCTTGTGTTCTTCTGTTCTTAATCTCATACATACATTACTTCTATTCTATACCTGATTAGTAGTCCTCACAACAGAGTATACTTCTGCTACATTTTGTATAGGTAGTGTGGCTACCGAAGAGTTAAATTCCACATCAACTGTTTTGATCTTCCTCCACCTTCAGCTCCATCTAGGAGTGTGTCTGGACAAAGTCTAAATCCTTTGAGTACTAATTCACTTGATTTGGATGGACAAGAAACCACAAGTGTGTTCAATCTGTCTACTGATGCTCAATCTGTCCCAGTCAGTACTAATGAACCCACCGAAGCTCAGTTTGTCCCATCTAATCAAGAATCAAGCCAGAGAGAAGGTGCCTGTGGGAGAAAGCGTAAGCAAAGCCATGTTGGATTAGCTCTTGAAAGTTATGTGGAGTTTAAAAAGATCCAAAATACAGAAACACTTGAAACTCTTAAAGAACATAAGAGACAGGAGGATCAATTTTCTATTAGCAAGTGTCAGGCTGAATTGAAAGGAATGGATGGATTAACAGCCATGGACAAATCATATGCTTTGGAGCTTTTCGTATCTGCGACAAACAGAGAGATTTTCTTAACAACAACAGAGCATGATGTTAGAGAAATTTGGCTCAAGCGCAAAATTAGGTATGCCATAACTTGAATCTACTAAGCATGCAATATTGTAGACTACAAGCATATAATGTGATTTTATAACTGTAGGTTGCTTCGTGGCAGTGATGCATGGCCTGAACAAATGATATGAGAAAATTTGGTATGTTCTTCCAAGCATCTTTATTGTTGTTCATACATCAACTAATTTACTTTTGTCCTTATTACTACATTGCCAAACGACACATTGTCATGAATACATGGCATGACATTTCATATTTGCCATTGTTGTCACTTGCTGCTAGTGTTACTAAATTGGCATCACTTGCTGATGGTGTTACTTGCATGCTACCATGTTCATTGTGTAACCATGTAAAGTAAACATGTGTCAATTGGTGTTACTTGTAGAGTGCAAAGTGAAAGCAACTCATGGAGCCGACATGGAGAAGAAAAATGCAACGACAGTCCACATGAAGTTTGTGAAAAATGAGTTAAATCCCAAAGTTCATAATAAAGAGACTTGTATTACAGTTTTATGTTATATTGTTTATCTTTTTGTGATGGATGGATGTATTATGGTGTTAGTTTGTTGCTGCTTTAGTTTGCTGCCCATACTTTAGTTTGCTTGACAAACTATTATGATGATGGATAAAGATTGATGTGATGATGGCCAACCAGTTTACTACTTCAGTTTGCTTTCAGTTTACTATGCTTCAGTTTGCTATTTACTAAGCATCTTTGGCTGAACGGCTTCAGTTTACTTTGTTATACTACTTGGCCGAACAGCTTCATTTTACTTTGCTATATTGTATAGTAGTATAGAGTTTACTTTGGTCGAACAACTTCAGTTTTGGGACTAAAACAACTTAGGACTAAACCCTTGGTTGCCAAAAGGTGGCAAGGAAGTATACCCTAGTGAGGAAAATCCTCCCAAGAAATTGAAGTGCCATTTAAATCTCCTTGTTGGATTATTCCCATGGGTTTTTTGTCCTATTACTGCCAAACCAGCCCTTAGGTTTTAGTTTTTCGCCCTCTATATAAAAGCGCACGGAGAAAATAGATTACTCGTCAAAATCATATACACGATGTGTTTTTTAATCAAGTTTATAGGGAAAGTAAACATGGGATTTGAAAGGGAATTAGGCTTACACCTATTTCCTAAATTGATTTTGGTGGTAGAATTGCCCAACACAAATAATTGGACTAACTAGTTTGCTCTAGTTTATAAGTTCTACAGGTGCCAAAGGATCACAAATAGCCAATAAAAAGACCAAGAAAAGGGTTCAACAAAAAGAGCAAGAGATAACCGAAGGCAGCCCTGGTCTGGCGCACCGGACTGTCCGGTGCACCAGGGGACTTCAAGCTGAACTTCGCACCTTCTGGAATTCTCAGAGGCGCTTCGCTATAATTCACCGGACTGTCCGGTGCACCACCGGACAGTGTCCCGTGCCCCAAGATCAAGCGACTCTAAACTCGCCAGCTTCGGGAATCCGCTCCGCTATAATTCACCGGACATGTCCGGTGCACACCGGACTGTCCGGTGTATCGGCGGAGCAACGACTAGTCCGCGACAACGGTCACCTGCTACAACATTAAATGTGCGCCAGCGCGCGCAGAGGAGCAGAGCACGTGCGGGTGGCACACCGGACAGCCTACAGGGTGTGTCTGGTGCACCACCGTACAGCCAGGCGACCCCACCAGTCAGAGCTCCAACGGTCAAACCCTAACGGCCGGGTGACGTGGCTGGCGCACCGGACACTGTCCGGTGGCGCACCGAACTGTCCGGTGCACCCGTCGACAGCAGCCTTCACCAAACGGCTAGTTTGGTGGTTGGGGTTATAAATACCCCCAACCACCCCACATTCAAGTCATCCAAGTTTTCACACTTCTACACCTTACAAGAGCTCTAGCATTCAATTCTAGACACACCAAAGTGATCAAATCCTCTCCCAATTCCACACAATGCTTTAGTGATTAGTGAGAGAGATTTGTTGTGTTCTTTTGAGCTCTTGTGCTTGGATTGCTTCTTTTTCTTTCTCATTTGTTCTTGTGATCAAAACTCAATTGTAACCGAGGCAAGAGACACCAATTGTGTGGTGGTCCTTGCGGGGAAGTTTTGTTCCCGGTTGATTTGAGAAGAGAAGCTCACTCGGTCCGAGGGACCGTTTGAGAGAGGGAAAGGGTTGAAAAAGACCTAGCCTTTGTGGCCTCCTCAACGGGGAGTAGGTTTGCGAAAACCGAACCTCGGTAAAACAAATCCTTGCGTCTCACTTCTTCACTCACTCGCGATTTGTTTTTACGCCCTCTCTCGAACTCGTTTATATTTCTAACGCTAACCCGGCTTGTAGTTGTGATTAACTTTATAAATTTCAGTTTCGCCCTATTCACCCCCCTCTAGGCGACTTTCAATTGGTATCAAAGCCCGGTGCTTCATTAGATCCTAACCACTCGAAGTGATGTCGGGAGATCACGCCAAGAAGGAGATGGAGACCGGCGACAAGCCCACTACAAGCCACAGGGAGACTTCATCGGAAGAGTCCCGCAACAAGAGGAAGGAGAAGAAAGACTCCTCCAACAAAGGGAAGGGGAAGGAAAAGAAATCCTCTTCCCACAAGTCGCATCGGAGTGGTGGCAAGCACAAGAAGATGAGGAAGGTGGTCTACTACGAGACCGACACTTCATCACCATCGACCTCCGGCTCCGACGCGCCGTCCGTAACTTCTAAGCGCCATGAGCGCAAGAAGTTTAGTAAGATCCCCCTACGCTATCCTCGCATTCCTAAACATACACCTTCACTTTCCGTCCCATTAGGCAAACCGCCAACATTTGACGGTGAAGATTATGCTAGGTGGAGTGAAATGATGCGATATCACCTAACCTGTAACACCCGGCTTTAAGGAACAAAGCCAGGTGCATCTCATACATGCGCCAAGAAGACAACATATATAATAACAGAGTGCACAGAGATAAATGTCACAATAATCAGAGTATTTATTACATAGCAGAAGACTTACAAAAATAAAAGATAAATATAACACGAACTAAGGATCGTCGGCGCCAATGTCAACTGAGAAACGCCACCTAGATCAGATCAAACTCCTCGATACTTGACTCCACTTGAAACCACCTGTTCTTCTCCTGTGGGGGGGGGGGGTGTGAGACAGCAAGGGTGAGCTCACACATGTTCATCGCTCAACAAGTTGTGGGGAATAATGTGACATGAACTCACCAAAGGTGGGAGCTCATGAAGTGTAAGGCTTACCAAAGAGAATGGTTAAAGCTGGGCATTGCTTTTAAATAGTTGGTCAAATTTTATTAGCAGTTACTAAGTGTAAGTAAATACCAAACCTTAATAAATAATAATAGAACAAAATTAATAACATATCCCATGCAAATGCAAATGACAAATTGAGTTTAGGTTCCATAATTTAATCATCGGAGAGTCCTGAGCCGCTCATGACCGTGAGCTCGGCTAGTATACCAGTTTTACACTCTGCAGAGGTTGTACCCTTTACCCACAAGTCGTGTTTCCCATGTCGCCAGGGTTAGCTAGGCCCTTAGACACTACCAAGGTGAATGACTAGGGATCCACTACGAGGCCTTTACAAAGTTCCACTAGCTTCCAAAAACCCGCTACAGTTTATGGGAAATTCCAATGCAGGGTTCCTGGCTGACCGCCATCGCAGCAAAATCAACCAGGGACCTCCCTACACTGACCACTCCCCTACTGCCCTTGCCCCTTTCGGGTAAGGTAGTCTTCCACTAGCTTTCCTAATTAGTCAGCCAAGGGGTCCCATTCCTCCCTTGTGGTGGCACGTGGTTCTCAAGTTAAGCTCCATGTTCCAATTAACAATAACATAATGATCTTAACATGAACATAAATAGAATAACAAAATAACTGGAACATGGATATAATGAAATATTAACCCAAAAACCACGTAAAGCAATAGCATAAACTACCCAAGTGATTCAGGGGTAAACAAGGTAATGAGATAAACAATCTAGGGTGACCTATCGGGTCCCATCAAAATTAAACCTATGCATGGTAAATGATTATAAAGAACATTATTGGGTAACAAAAGTGAATCAAGGGCACAACTTGCCTGGCACTTGAGATTCCAGTTACCAACTTGCTTTTCAGATGACACGTGTCCTCGCGCTAGTCGTAGCAATACAAGCAAACATGGTATAGATAAAATTAACATCACACCAAACATAATAATATACTGCATTATAATGATCTACACGTTTCTACGAGACTAACGCAACTTGAACGGATCAAATCGGAGTTAAAACGGAGAAGATACGAATTTCCTAAGGTTTTAATGTGATTAAAATAGGATTAGATGAGAAATTAATTTTCTAGATGTTTTCATGTCAAAACAGAGATACTAAGTGATAGAGAATATTATTACAAAATTTTAGAAATTGGAATGGCTCAATTTGGACCAAAAATGGATTTTCTATGATTAATACAAGTTCTAGGGTTTATTTTCATATTAAAAATCCAATTTCTAATTCATTTAATTGATTTAAAACAATTCTGGATCGGGCCTTGATTTCCAGAGAAGTCAGGGGTCACGGTGCAAATATTCCTAAGACTCTGAGCGCCACTGGTGAGGACGGCGGGTTGATATCGTTTAACCCTAGGGTCTCTTTAGCAAAAGGTGCAGGCCGAAAGGGTATGCTTGGATCTCGGCCGCCCGATTACGGACAGACGTCCCAGATTAGATCAAACTCTCCCCGCAAGAACCGCCATCGGATCAAGATCTGATGATCAGGATTTAATGAGATATGAACCGTTCTCCACCCACCGATCGACGATCTACGACACGCATTCGACGAACGAAAAGGTATGCGCCGACCTAATCCGAACCGTACCCCGGAGATCCGACGATCGAGATCAATCCGCTGAACATTCTAATCTCCACCGCTCATCACATGTTCAACGATCCACCAGTTGTCTTCTTCCCCCAACCCGACCAGTCGCGCATAAACGCGGCGATGCCCACAATTTGGCCATGACGCCCCGCCGGTGAACGTCGCTCTGGCGCCCTGGTGCACCATCCGCACAGCTCGGTGGAGCCCTTAGGCTCGACTCCAAGGATGAACCGGCGACGCGGTTGAGGTCCATCCATGATGGCCTCCGGCAACATACCTCACATCGACGATGAGCTCTACCCTACTCACGACGCTAGTTCTCCCCCAGACGGCCTACGGTGCTGCGGATAGATGGCGAGTATGGGCAGGAAAATTATCATAACGCAATTTGGAGCCAAATTGTTCATCACACGTCGGACCACGCCATGACAGCCCTGTGGCGGCTTCCCACCCGCGGCGACTCCCACCATGGAGGATGCCGATGGGGAAATCCCACCGTACCGCCAACACCACCGCACCAGAGAGTAGCACTGATTGGTTTTCCCCATTGGTGCCGTCGAAGCTCCCGATGCGCACGCCAGGATTGGACCAGAGGCAAACACGACACGCGACGTTGGTGGCCCACGGCTTCTCTCTCTCAACAACAGAGCTCCCATGGGCGGCACTCTCTTCTACCCCAACTCTCAGTCCTCTGCGCCGTCCGCGAAGGGAGGAAGGAGCGGCGGCCTTCCATTATCAAGGCACGAGGCGCGGGGTTTGGGGCCCGGGTAGCTAGCAGGGAATGTGGGGAGGTAGTTACAACGACCCACGACGCATACACGCTGTAGAAGATAAACAGTGCCCGGTCTACGATTCGTAAGGGAGTGCGGCTGCGCAAAGGGCCCCACTGGCCAGTGCCAGTATCCCCTGAGTTGTGCCGCACGCAGGAGCACAGGTGGGCCGAAATGCAAGACAAAGGCCCATCTAGGTTAATTACCCTTTTCTTTTATTCTATTTGAATTTCCCCTTTACCAATTTGAATTTGGTTTCCAATTCCAAATTCTTATTGAAATTCAAAGTTCATGGCAAATTTGTCTTCACATCTATATGCTAAATTCCTCTGAACATGGTATGGATAAATTTTATTTATTTCTCCATTTATTCTATTTTGCATAGTATTTCCTCATCTTCCCAGTATTATTTCATTTTTATTCATATTATTATTGTTTTAAATGCACAACCAAAAATCCAATATGATGCAATGATTTATTTGTGTCTTAGTAAAGATTTTCTCATTTTTAAACATGATCATTTACATGTGATGACACATCATGGTCACCAACCATTGAGATCAACTCTATTTTCATTGTTTACATATTTGAGTATTACAAATCCTACCCCCCTTAAAAATAATCTCGTCCTCGAGATTTAGGAAGGACTAGGGAAAAGATGGGGAAAATCTATGCGGAGCTCTTCTTCTCTTTCCCATGTTGCTTCATCTTCTCCATGATGGCTCCATTGCACTTTGCACATCTTTATCACCTTATTTCTTGTAACTCGAGTCAATGTATCAAGAATCTTGACAGGATACTCCGTGTAAGTCAAATCACTCTGAACACTAAACTCTTCCATTGGTAACTGTTCCTCAGGGACACGGAGACACTTCTTACATGAAATACATTATGCACATCAGATAGATTATCAGGTAGCTCGAGTTGATAGGCCATCTCTCCAACTTGCCTAAAAAAGATTCTGACTGGTCCAATATAGCGAGGGGACAATTTGCCCGTAACTTTAAACCTCCTCATTCCACGAAGTGGTGACACCTTGAGGTACACATAATCTCCTTTCTCAAATTCCAGTGGTCTTCTTCTATTATCCGCATAGGTCTTTTGTCTGGTCTGAGCTACCCTCAAATTCTCTCGAATTATACGGACTTGTTCTTCTACCTCTTGAATAAGTTCAGGTCCAAAGAACTATCTTCCCCTAGTCTGATCCAATATAGAGGGGTCCTACATTTCCTGGCATACAGAGTCTCGAACGGTGACATCTTCAGACTGGCTTGGTAACTATTATTATATGAGAACTCAGCATAAGGTAGACTCTTGTCCCAACTACTACCATGCTGAAGGGCACAAGCTCTCAACATATCCTCCAATACTTGATTAGTCCTTTTAGTCTGTCCATCAGTCTGAGGGTGATAGGCTGCACTAAATTTCAACTTCGTATCCATATTCTCATGAAAACTTTTCCAAAATCTGGAGGTAAACTGTGATCCTCTATCCAAAATGATCTTCTTTGGTACATCGTGTAAAGACACAATCCGTGCCACGTATAACTCTTCTAGCTGAGATACCTTATAAGTAGTCTTGACCGGAATGAAATGAGCCACTTTGGTCGGTCTATCCACAATAACTCATATAGAACCATATCCTTTCGAGGTCCGAGGCAATCCAGTAATGAAATCCATACACTTCCATTCAGGTATCTTCAATGGGTATAATAGTCTAGTTGGTCTTTGGTGTTCGGCCTTAACTCTTTGTCACACATCACACATAGCCACATGTGCAGCCACATCTCTGTTCAATCCATACCACCAGCACTTCTGCTTCAAATCCTGATACATCTTGGTACTACCAGGATGAATAGAATAATACAAGTCATGGGCCTCCTTCAAAATAGTCTCACGAAGGCTTTTAATCTCAGGGACACATAGCTTGTCCTTGAACCATACGGTGTCTTGCTCATCCTTTGTGAACTCCGGACCTCGACCTTCAGTAACTAGATCCTTAATCTCTTGTATTTTAGCATTACCAATCTGTCCTATGCAGAATTCTTGCTCCGAGGTAGGTTCCACATCAATAATAACTCCTTCAGTGTGAGCAACTATCCCCAGGTTAAGTCTCCTGAAATCCTCAACAATCTCATCGGGTAGCTGGGCAACAACAGCTGAATGAACATGCTCCTTTCGACTCAAGGCATCTGCAACCAAATTTGCCTTGCCCGGGTGATAGTGAATTTCCAAATCATAATCCTTAATAAGCTCCAACCAACGGCGTTGCCTAAGGTTGAGATCCTTCTGAGTGAATATGTACTTCAAACTCTTATGATCCATGCATACTTGACACTTGTTCCCATAATATAATGTCTCCAAATCTTAAGCGCATGCACAACGGCTGCCCATTCCAAGTCATGAGTGGGGTAGTTCAACTCTTGTTTCCGCAACTGTCGAGACGCGTAGTCGGTCACATGTCCTTCTTGCATGAGCACACATCTTAAGCCTTGGCCACATGCATCACAATAAATGTCTAATCCCTTCTATAGATCTGGCATAACCAACACTGGTGGCGACATCAATCTCTTCTTTAATTGATCAAAGCTATCTTGGCACTTCTCATCCCACTTAAACTCTCTTCCCTTCTCCAGAAGCGAGATCATAGGCTTAGCAATCTTAGAAAATCCTTCAATAAATATCCGATAATATCCTGCACGTCCCAAGAACTCCGAATCTCCGTAACTGTAGTGGGTATGCTCCACACCACTATCTCCTTGACTTTAGCAGGATCCACTAATATTCCTCTATTAGAAATGATATGTCCAAGAAATGACACCTCGTCAATCCAGAACTCGCATTTACCGTACTTGGCGTAGAGTTGATTATCTTGAAGCTTCTGCAGTACCAATCACAGATGTTCCTCATGATCACTATCACTCTTGGAATAAATAAAAAAAATATCGTCGATGAAAACCACGACGAATCTGTCCAGATTATGAACACCTTATTCTTTAGATCCATAAAATAGGCTGGTGTATTGGTTAGTCCAGATGACATAATGGTGAACTCATATAAACCATATCGGGTCGATAAAATCGTCTTGGGAATATCCAATGGCCTAATCTTCATTAGGTGATAACCCGGTCAGAGTTCAATCTTCGAGAATACCCTTGCACCTCTTATCCGATTAAATAAATCTTCAATGTGAGGTAATGGATACTTGTTCTTCATGGTGACATCATTAAGGGTCCTATAATCCACGCACATCCCTTGCGATCCAACTTTCTTCTGTACAAATAGAACCAGCGCTCTCCAAGGTGAAGACTCGGACGAATGTACCTAACCTCTTGTAATTTTGTTAATTGCTTCTTAAATTCCTTTAACTCTTCTACAGACATCCTGTATGACCGTTTGGGAGTAGGAGTAGTCTCAGGTAAGAGATCAATAGCGAACTCAACTCTCTATCTGGTGGCATCCCTGATAACTCCTCTGGAAAGACATCCGGAAAATCTGTAACCATCCGGATGTTATCACCAACAAACTTCTCATCTACTAAGAATGTCGCTAGTCTGGTGGCGATAGTTACTGCAATTCCAACTTCAAATCTTTCTCCTTTGGAACTGATGAGTTCTATGGTTCCCTTAGCACAGTGTATAAACTGTCTTTGCCTTTCTTAACCATGACATACCAAGGATCACGTCTATAGTGCTCTCTTCTAACACTATAGGGGTAGCCCATTTGGGTTAGAAACAAAAGAAAAAATTGTAGACAAGGCGAGTAATTATGAGGAATGTTACTGCGGGGGATTTATTAGTTAAGTAGATTAGTGTGTTATCCACTAAAGCTAATACATTACCTTATGATGGTACATGCTAAGATGCCCAACTATAATGTTTCAATCAATCAAAGAAGCAAATCAAGCATTTATCATCAGAACAATCATCCAACATTTTTTTAATAGAGAAAATAATTTTAATTTCGTCTTAGGTTCCCTATCTCTTAAGAAGATCATAGTGGCAGGATTCCAGGGTGTGAAATCCATCTTGTCTTAGAGTAGTAAAGGTAAGAATAATCAGAGTAAGGTAAGTATAGAATGAATCAGAATAAGGTAAGTAGGTAATGGTTTTTGTCCATTTCTATCTAGGTTTCGTCCTATAGTCAACATTTCCTCTGATACCACTTCTGTAACACCCGGCTTTAAGGAACAAAGCCAGGTGCATCTCATACATGCGCCAAGAAGACAACATATATAATAACAGAGTGCACAGAGATAAATGTCACAATAATCAGAGTATTTATTACATAGCGGAAGACTTACAAAAATAAAAGATAAATATAACACGAACTAAGGATCGTCGGTGCCAATGTCAACTGAGAAACGCCACCTAGATCAGATCAAACTCCTCGATACTTGACTCCACTTGAAACCACCTGTTCTTCTCCTGTGGGGGGGGGTGTGAGACAGCAAGGGTGAGCTCACACATGTTCATCGCTCAACAAGTTGTGGGGAATAATGTGACATGAACTCACCAAAGGTGGGTGCTCATGAAGTGTAAGGCTTACCAAAGAGAATGGTTAAAGCTGGGCATTGCTTTTAAATAGTTGGTCAAATTTTATTAGTAGTTACTAAGTGTAAGTAAATACCAAACCTTAATAAATAATAATAGAACAAAATTAATAACATATCCCATGCAAATGCAAATGACAAATTGAGTTTAGGTTCCATAATTTAATCATCGGAGAGTCCTGAGCCGCTCATGACCGTGAGCTCGGCTAGTATACCAGTTTTACACTCTGCAGAGGTTGTACCCTTTACCCACAAGTCGTGTTTCCATGTCGCCAGGGTTAGCTAGGCCCTTAGACACTACCAAGGTGAATGGCTAGGGATCCACTACGAGGCCTTTACAAAGTTCCACTAGCTTCCGAAAACCCGCTACAGTTTATGGGAAATTCCAATGCAGGGTTCCTGGCTGACCGCCATCGCAGCAAAATCAACCAGGGACCTCCCTACACTGACCACTCCCCTACTGCCCTTGCCCCTTTCGGGTAAGGTAGTCTTCCACTAGCTTTCCTAATTAGTCAGCCAAGGGGTCCCATTCCTCCCTTGTGGTGGCACGTGGTTCTCAAGTTAAGCTCCATGTTCCAATTAACAATAACATAATGATCTTAACATGAACATAAATAGAATAACAAAATAACTGGAACATGGATATAATGAAATATTAACCCAAAAACCACGTAAAGCAATAGCATAAACTACCCAAGTGATTCAGGGGTAAACAAGGTAATGAGATAAACAATCTAGGGTGACCTATCGGGTCCCATCAAAATTAAACCTATGCATGGTAAATGATTATAAAGAACATTATTGGGTAACAAAAGTGAATCAAGGGCACAACTTGCCTGGCACTTGAGATTCCAGTTACCAACTTGCTTTTCAGATGACACGTGTCCTCGCGCTAGTCGTAGCAATACAAGCAAACATGGTATAGATAAAATTAACATCACACCAAACATAATAATATACTGCATTATAATGATCTACACGTTTCTACGAGACTAACGCAACTTGAACGGATCAAATCGGAGTTAAAACGGAGAAGATACGAATTTCCTAAGGTTTTAATGTGATTAAAATAGGATTAGATGAGAAATTAATTTTCTAGATGTTTTCATGTCAAAACAGAGATACTAAGTGATAGAGAATATTATTACAAAATTTTAGAAACTGGAATGGCTCAATTTGGACCAAAAATGGATTTTCTATGATTAATACAAGTTCTAGGGTTTATTTTCATATTAAAAATCCAATTTCTAATTCATTTAATTGATTTAAAACAATTCTGGATCGGGCCTCGATTTCCAGAGAAGTCAGGGGTCACGGTGCAAATATTCCTAAGACTCTGAGCGCCACTGGTGAGGACGGCGGGTTGATATCGTTTAACCCTAGGGTCTCTTTAGCAAAAGGTGCAGGCCGAAAGGGTATGCTTGGATCTCGGCCGCCCGATTACGGACAGACGTCCCAGATTAGATCAAACTCTCCCCGCAAGAACCGCCATCGGATCAAGATCTGATGATCAGGATTTAATGAGATATGAACCGTTCTCCACCCACCGATCGACGATCTACGACACGCATTCGACGAACGAAAAGGTATGCGCCGACCTAATCCGAACCGTACCCCGGAGATCCGACGATCGAGATCAATCCGCTGAACGTTCTAATCTCCACCGCTCATCACATGTTCAACGATCCACCGGTTGTCTTCTTCCCCCAACCCGACCAGTCGCGCATAAACGCGGCGATGCCCACAATTTGGCCATGACGCCCCGCCGGTGAACGTCGCTCTGGCGCCCTGGTGCACCATCCGCACAGCTCGGTGGAGCCCTTAGGCTCGACTCCAAGGATGAACCGGCGACGCGGTTGAGGTCCATCCGTGATGGCCTCCGGCAACATACCTCACATCGACGATGAGCTCTACCCTACTCACGACGCTAGTTCTCCCCCAGACGGCCTACGGTGCTGCGGATAGATGGCGAGTATGGGCAGGAAAATTATCATACCGTAATTTGGAGCCAAATTGTTCATCACACGTCGGACCACGCCATGACAGCCCTGTGGCGGCTTCCCACCCGCGGCGACTCCCACCATGGAGGATGCCGATGGGGAAATCCCACCGTACCGCCAACACCACCGCACCAGAGAGTAGCACTGATTGGTTTTCCCCATTGGTGCCGTCGAAGCTCCCGATGCGCACACCAGGATTGGACCAGAGGCAAACACGACACGCGACGTTGGTGGCCCACGGCTTCTCTCTCTCAACAACAGAGCTCCCATGGGCGGCACTCTCTTCTACCCCAACTCTCAGTCCTCTGCGCCGTCCGCGAAGGGAGGAAGGAGCGGCGGCCTTCCATTATCAAGGCACGAGGCGCGGGGTTTGGGGCCCGGGTAGCTAGCAGGGAATGCGGGGAGGTAGTTACAACGATCCACGACGCATACACGCTGTAGAAGATAAACAGTGCCCGGTCTACGATTCGTAAGGGAGTGCGGCTGCGCAAAGGGCCCCACTGGCCAGTGCCAGTATCCCCTGAGTTGTGCCGCACGCAGGAGCACAGGTGGGCCGAAATGCAAGACAAAGGCCCATCTAGGTTAATTACCCTTTTCTTTTATTCTATTTGAATTTCCCCTTTACCAATTTGAATTTGGTTTCCAATTCCAAATTCTTATTGAAATTCAAAGTTCATGGCAAATTTGTCTTCACATCTATATGCTAAATTCCTCTGAACATGGTATGGATAAATTTTATTTATTTCTCCATTTATTCTATTTTGCATAGTATTTCCTCATCTTCCCAGTATTATTTCATTTTTATTCATATTATTATTGTTTTAAATGCACAACCAAAAATCCAATATGATGCAATGATTTATTTGTGTCTTAGTAAAGATTTTCTCATTTTTAAACATGATCATTTACATGTGATGACACATCATGGTCACCAACCATTGAGATCAACTCTATTTTCATTGTTTACATATTTGAGTATTACATAACCTCACTCCACAAAAGTATATGGGATATTGTTGAGTTTGGTGTACAGGTACCATCCGTAGGGGATGAAGATTATGATGAGGACGAAGTGGCCCAAATCCAACACTTCAACTCCCAAGCCACAACTATACTCCTCGCCTCTTTAAGTCGAGAGGAGTATAACAAGGTGCAAGGGTTGAAGAGTGCTAAAAAAATTTGGGACGTACTCAAGACCGCGCACGCGGGAGATGAGGTGACCAAGATCACCAAGCGGGAAACGATCGAGGGGGAGCTCGGTCGCTTCCGTCTTCGCGAAGGGGAGGAGCCACAAGACATGTACAACCGGCTCAAAACCTTGGTGAACCAAGTGCGCAACCTCAGGAGCAAAAAATGGGATGACCACGAAGTGGTTAAGGTTATTCTTAGATCACTTGTTTTCCTTAGCCCTACTCAAGTTCAATTAATTCGTGGCAATCCTAGATATACACTAATGACTCCCGAGGAAGTAATCGGGAATTTTATGAGCTTTGAATTGATGATCAAAGGCTCAAAGAAGATCAACGAGCTTGACGGCCCCTCCACATCCGAAGCTCAACCGGTCGCATTCAAGGCGACGGAAGAAAAGAAGGAGGAATCTACTCCAAGTCGAACACCATCGATGCCTCCAAGCTCGCCAACGAGGAGATGGCGCTCATCATCAAGAGCTTCCGCCAAATCCTCAAGCAAAGGAGGGGGAAAGATTACAAGCCCCGCTCCAAGAAAGTTTGCTACAAGTGTGGTAAGCCCAGTCATTTTATAGCAAAATGTCCACTATCTAGTGACAGTGACAGGGGCGACGACAAGAAGGGCAAGAGGAGAGAAAAGAAGAGGTACCACAAGAAGAGGGGCGGCGATGCCCATGTGTGCCGCGAGTGGGACTCCGAGGAGAGCTCCTCCGACTCCTCCTCCGACGAGGACGCCGCCAACATCGCCGTCACCAAGGGACTTTTCTTCCCCAACGTCGGCCACAAGTGCCTCATGGCAAAGGACGGCAAAAGGAAGAAGGTAAAATCAAGATCCTCCACTAAATATGAAACCTCTAGTGATGAGGATGATGCTAGCAATGAGGAGGATAACTTGCGCATTCTTTTTGCCAACCTTAATATGCAACAAAAGGAAAAGTTAAATGAATTAATTAGTGCTATTCATGAGAAGGATGATGTCTTGGACTCTCAAGAGGACTTCCTAATTAAGGAAAATAAGAAGCATGTTAAGGTAAAAAATGCTTATGCTCTAGAAGTTGAAAAATGTGAGAAATTAACTAGTGAGCTAAGTACTTGCCATGACACTATTACCAACCTTAGAAATGAAAATACTAGATTAATTGCTAAGGTTGATTCTCATGTTTGTGATGTTTCAATTCCCAATCTTAGAAATGATAATAATGATTTGCTTGCTAAGATTGAAGAATTAAACATCTCTCTTGCTAGCCTTAAGATTGAAAATGAAAAATTGCTTGCTAAGGCTAAAGAATTAGATGTTTGCAATGTTACAATTTCCGATCTTAGAGATAACAATGATATTTTGCATGCTAAGATTGTTGAACTTAATTCTTGCAAACCCTCTACATCTACCATTGAGCATACTTCTATTTGAACTAGATGTAGTGATGTTGATATTGATGCTATTCATGATCATATGGCTTTAATTAAACAACAAAATGATCATATAGCAAAATTAGATGCTAAAATTGCCGAGCACGAACTTGAGAATGAAAAATTTAAATTTGCTCGTAGTATGCTCTATAGTGGGAGACGCCCTGGCATTAAGGATGGCATTGGCTTCCAAAAGGGGGACAATGTCAAAATTAATGCTCCTCCTAAAAGATTGTCTAATTTTGTTAAGGGCATGGCTCCCATGCCTCAGGATAACGAGGGTTACATTTTGTACCCTGCCGGTTATCCTGAGAGCAAAATTAGGAGAATTCATTCTAGGAAGTCTCACTCTGGCCCTAATCATGCTTTTATGTATAAGGGTGAGACATCTAGCTCTAGGCAACCAACCCGTGCTAAGTTGCCTAAGAAGAAAACTCCTAGTGCATCAAAGGATCATGACATTTCATTTAAAACTCTTGATGCATCTTATGTTTTGACTAACAAATCCGGCAAGGTAGTTGCCAAGTTTGTTGGGGGCAAACACAAGGGCTCCAAGACTTGTGTTTGGGTACCCAAAGTTCTTGTTTCTAATGCCAAAGGACCCAAAACCGTTTGGGTACCTAAAGTCAAGAACTAAATTTGTTTTGTAGGTTTATGCATCCGGGGGCTCAAGTTGGATCATCGATAGCGGGAGCACAAACCACATGACAGGGGAGAAGAAGATGTTCTCCTCCTACGAGAAAAAACCAAGATCCCCAACGAGCTATCACATTCGAGGATGGAAATCAAGGGTTGGTCAAAGGTTTGGGTAAAATTGGTATATCTCCTGACCATTCTATTTCAATGTTTTTCTTGTTGATTCACTAGATTACAATTTGCTTTCCGTTTCCCAATTATTTCAAATGGGCTACAACTGTCTTTTTACTGATGTAGGTGTCACTGTCTTTAGAAGAAGTGATGATTCAATAGCATTTAAGGGAGTGTTAGAGGGTCAGCTATACTTGGTAGATTCTGATAGAGCTGAACTCGACACTTGCTTAGTTGCTAAGACTAACATGGGTTGGCTCTGGCATCGCCGACTAGCCCATGTTGGAATGAAGAATCTTCATAAGCTTCTAAAGGGAGAGCACATTTTAGGATTAATAAATGTTCATTTTGAGAAAGACAGGATTTGTAGCGCATGCCAAGACGGGAAGCAAGTTGGTGTTCATCATCCACACAAGAACATCATGACGACTGACAGACCACTGGAACTCCTACACATGGACCTATTCGGCCCGATAGCTTACATAAGCATCGACGGGAGTAAGTACTGTCTAGTTATTGTGGATGATTATTCTCGCTTCACTTGGGTGTTCTTTTTGCAGGAAAAATCATAAACCCAAGAGACTTTAAAGGGATTCTTGAGACGAGCTCAAAATGAGTTCGGCTTAAGGATCAAGAAAATAAGAAGCGACAACGAAACGGAGTTCAAGAATTCACAAATTGAAACCTTCCTTGAGGAGGAGGGCATCAAGCATGAGTTCTCTTCTCCCTACACCCCACAACAAAATGGTGTAGTGGAGAGGAAGAATCGAACTCTATTGGACATGGCAAGAACCATGCTTGATGAGGACAAGTCGCCGGATCGGTTTTGGGCCGAGGCGGTGAACACCGCTTGCTACGCCATCAACCGGTTATATCTACACCGAATCCTCAAGAAGACATCATATGAACTCCTAACCGGTAAAAAGCCCAATATTTCATATTTTAGAGTCTTTGGTAGCAAATGCTTTATTCTTGTTAAAAGAGGTAGAAAATCTAAATTTGCTCCTAAGACAGTAGAAGGCTTTTTACTAGGATATGATTCAAACACAAGGGCATATAGAGTCTTTAACAAGTCCTCGGGACTAGTTGAAGTTTCTTGTGACGTTGTGTTTGATGAAACTAACGGCTCTCAAGTAGAGCAAGTTGATCTTGATGAGATAGGTAATGAAGAGGCTCCATGCATCGCACTAAGGAACATGTCCATTGGGGATGTGTGTCCTAAGGAATCCGAAGAGCCTCCAAATGCACAAGATCAACCATCCTCCTCCACGCAAGCATCTCCACCAACTCAAAATGAGGACGAGGCTCAAGTTGATGAAGGAGAAAATCAAAATGATGAGCCACCTCAAGATGACGACAATGATCAAGGGGGAGATGCAAATGATCAAGACAAGGAGGATGAAGAACCAAGGCCACCACACCCAAGAGTCCACCAAGCAATCCAACGAGATCACCCCGTCGACACCATCCTCGGCGACATTCATAAGGGGGTAACCACTAGATCTCGTGTTGCACATTTTTGTGAGCATTACTCTTTTGTTTCCTCTATTGAGCCACACAGGGTAGAGGAAGCACTTCAAGATTCGGATTGGGTGATGGCGATGCAAGAGGAGCTCAACAACTTCACTAGGAATGAGGTATGACATTTAGTTCCACGTCCTAATCAAAATGTTGTAGGAACCAAATGGGTCTTCCGCAATAAACAAGATGAGCATGGTGTGGTGACAAGGAACAAAGCCCGACTCGTGGCCAAAGGGTATTCACAAGTTGAAGGTTTGGATTTCGGTGAAACCTATGCACCCGTAGCTAGGCTTGAGTCAATTTGTATATTATTAGCCTATGCTACTTACCATGGCTTCAAGCTTTACCAAATGGATGCGAAGAGTGCCTTCCTCAATGGACCAATCAAGGAAGAGGTCTACGTTGAGCAACCTCCCGGCTTTGAAGACAGTGAGTACCCTAATCATGTCTATAGACTCTCTAAGGCGCTTTATGGGCTCAAGCAAGCCCCAAGAGCATGATATGAATGCCTAAGAGATTTCCTTGTTGCTAATGGCTTCAAAGTCGGAAAAGCCGATCCTACTTTATTCACTAAAACTCTTGACAATGATTTGTTTGTATGCCAAATCTATGTTGATGATATTATATTTGGGTCTACTAACGAATCTACATGTGAAGAATTTAGTAGGATCATGACACAGAAATTCGAGATGTCAATGATAGGGGAGTTGAAGTATTTCTTGGGATTTCAAGTAAAGCAACTCCAAGAGGACACCTTCATTAGCCAAACGAAATACACGCAAGACATTCTAAACAAGTTTGGAATGAAGGATGCCAAGCCCATCAAGACTCCCATGGGAACCAATGGGCATCTCGACCTCGACACGGAAGGTAAATCCGTCGATCAAAAGGTATACCGGTCGATGATAGGTTCATTACTCTATTTATGTGCATCTCGATCGGACATTATGCTTTCCGTATGCATGTGTGCAAGATTCCAAGCCGACCCTAAGGAATCTCACCTTACGGTCGTAAAACGAATCTTGAGATATTTGGCTTATACTCCTAAGTTTGGGCTTTGGTACCCTCGGGGATCCACATTTGATTTAATTGGTTATTCAGATACCGATTGGGCGGGGTGTAAAATCAATAGAAAGAGCACATCGGGGACTTGCCAGTTCTTGGGAAGGTCCTTGGTGTCTTGGGCTTCAAAGAAGCAAAATTCTGTGGCTCTTTCAACCGCCGAAGCCGAGTACATTGCCGCAGGCCATTGTTGTGCGCAATTGCTGTGGATGAGGCAAACCCTGCGGAACTATGGTTATAAATTAACCAAAGTTCCTCTTCTATGTGATAATGAGAGTGCAATCCGCATGGCGGATAATCCTGTTGAGCATAGCCGCACTAAACACATAGCCATTCGGTATCATTTTCTTAGGGATCATCAACAAAAGGGGGATATAGAGATTGCATATATTAATACTAAAGATCAATTAGCCGATATCTTTACCAAGCCATTAGATGAACAAACTTTTACCAAACTTAGGCATGAGCTAAATATTCTTGATTCTAGAAATTTCTTTTGATGTCTTGCTCATATAGCTCATAAATATACCTTTGATCATGTCTCTTTTACATATGCTATGACTAATGTGTTTTCAAGTGTATTTCAAACCAAGTCATAGGTGTATTGAAAGGGAATTGGAGTCTTCGGCGAAGACAAGGCTTCCACTCCGCTCCATCAATTCACTCATCCTTCGCCGTCGCTCCAAGCATCTCTCCGTCTTTGGTATAATCTTCACTCATATGTTTTATTTGCCAAAGGGGAGAAAGTAGTAAGGGCTTATATTTCACTCAAAGTATCCGTTTTTGGCGATTCATGCCAAAGGAGGAGAAAGTATTAGCCCAAAGCAAAAGGACCGCACCACCACCTAATTTTTAAAACTAATGATTCTCAATTGGTAAGTTTCAAATTGGTATCTTATTGTGTTCAAAAAGGGGGAGAAAGTAGCACTTTCAAAAATTGGTATCTCAAAACCCTCTTGAACACTAAGAGGAGAATTTTATCGAGGGAAAGTTTTGTTTAGTCAAAGGAAAAGCATTTGAAACAGGGGGAGAAAATTTCAAATCTTGAAAATGCTTCTCAAAATCTTACTCATTTACCTTTGAATATTTGCAAAATAACTTTGAAAAAGATTTACAAAAAGAATTTGCAAAAACAAAACATGTGGTGCAAGCGTGGTCCAAAATGTTAAAAATAAAGAAACAATCCATGCATATCTAGTAAGTAATATTTATTGGCTCAATTCTAAGTAACCTTTGCACTTACATTTTGCAAACTAGTTCAATTATGCACTTCTATACTTGCTTTGGTTTGTGTTGGCATCAATCACCAAAAAGGGGGAGATTGAAAGGGAATTAGGCTTACACCTATTTCCTAAATTGATTTTGGTGGTTGAATTACCCAACACAAATAATTGGACTAACTAGTTTGCTCTAGTTTATAAGTTCTACAGGTGCCAAAGGATCACAAATAGCCAATAAAAAGACCAAGAAAAGGGTTCAACAAAAAGAGCAAGGGATAACCGAAGGCAGCCCTGGTCTGGCGCACCGGACTGTCCGGTGTGCCACCGGACAGTGTCCGGTGCACCAGGGGACTTCAAGCTGAACTTCGCACCTTCGGGAATTCTCAGAGGCGCTTCGCTATAATTCACCGGACTGTCCGGTGCACCACCGGACAATGTCCGGTGCACCAAGATCAAGCGACTCTGAATCGCCAGCTTCGGGAATTCGCTCCGCTATAATTCACCGGACATGTCCGGTGCACACCGGACTGTCCGGTGTATCGGCGGAGCAACGGCTAGTCCGCGCCAACGGTCACCTGCTACAGCATTAAATGCGCGCCAGCGCGCGCAGAGGAGCAGAGCACGCGCGGGTGGCACACCGGACAGCCTACAGGGAGTGTCCGGTGCACCACCGGACAGCTAGGCGACCCCACCAGTCAGAGCTCCAACGGTCGAACCCTAACGGCCGGGTGACGTGGCTAGCGCACCGGACACTGTCCGGTGGCGCACCGGACTGTCCGGTGCGCCCGTTGACAGCAGCCTTCACCAAACAGCTAGTTTGGTGGTTGGGGTTATAAATACCCCCAACCACCCCACATTCAAGTCATCCAAGTTTTCACACTTCTACACCTTACAAGAGCTCTAGCATTCAATTCTAGACACACCAAAGTGATCAAATCCTCTCCCAATTCCACACAAGGCTTTAGTGATTAGTGAGAGAGATTTGTTGTGTTCTTTTGAGCTCTTGCGCTTGGATTGCTTCTTTTTCTTTCTCATTTGTTCTTGTGATCAAAACTCAATTGTAACCGAGGCAAGAGACACCAATTGTGTGGTGGTCCTTGCGGGGAAGTTTTGTTCCCGGTTGATTTGAGAAGAGAAGCTCACTCGGTCCGAGGGACTGTTTGAGAGAGGGAAAGGGTTGAAAAAGACCCGACCTTTGTGGCCTCCTCAACGGGGAGTAGGTTTGCGAAAACCGAACCTCGGTAAAACAAATCCTTGCGTCTCACTTCTTCACTCACTCGCGATTTGTTTTTACGCCCTCTCTCGGACTCGTTTATATTTCTAACGCTAACCCGGCTTGTAGTTGTGATTAACTTTGTAAATTTCAGTTTCGCCCTATTCACCCCCCCTCTAGGCGACTTTCAGGATTAAACCTACTTCAGGAATTTCAAAATGAGTTTACATATTTTCCATCTCTAGAACTTTAGAAATTTCTGAACTTAGATTGCAACTTTTGCAATTGTTTAGGAACTTATCTCACTTCCGTTTCTTTTTTTCTCTTCCTCTTCTACTTTGGTTGATGCCCACGTTTTTTTGGCAGCACCAAGGTATAGAGTCATATTTTTTTGGCAGCATGAAACGATTGAACCTTAAGTAAATTGGGTAGGTTAGAGTTAAAAATCTAATAGAATCCTATTTAATGCTAAGTTTTTAGGTATGTCCTATTATTTCAAGTCTCCTTCAACTCCTTCCCATGGTAATTTCGGTCATCTCTTTCTCTCTTCTAATTACTATGGTCAGCCTAGTGTCTCTGGATGTCTCCGATGGACATGTCTAAACCATCTCAACCGATATGTTAGATAAATTTTTCTTTAATTAGTACTACCCCTAGACTATTACGTATATCATCATTTCGGATTCGATCACTTGTATAGCCTCAAATCCAACACAACATGCAAATTTCTGCAACACTTAACTATTCAACATGTCATCATTTTTGTAGATCAACATTCCGCACCATACAATATAACCGGTCTAATTGTAGTCCTTATAATGCTTGCCTTCAGGTGTGTGCATGATATAAACAAGGGAAAATTCTCTTATCCTACTGTAATTTTGTTAAAGACCTTATTTGTTATCGCAAATGTTTTAATCCCACTACCGGAATCGCGTTCTTTGCCGAGTGTCTAAGACACTCGGCAAAGGCTTTGCCGAGTGTAACACTCGGCAAAGAACACTCGGCAAAGATTTCATCGGCAAAGGGTTCTTTGCCGAGTGCTTTTTTTCGGACACTCGGCAAAGACTTTGCCGAGTGTCAAAAAGCACTCGGCAAAGAAAAACACTCGGCAAATTAAGAATCGAAAAAATTTAAAAAAAACAGCAAAATATTTTTAAAATTCTAGGAACAACTCTCCAACCCTACCCTAGGAACAACTCTCCAACCCTACCCTATTACCTTACCTGTTGCCCTATCATTTTTCACTATTATTTTGAATCAAACTTATATGTTTTGTAAATGGTGAGATTCGAACTCGCAACCTCTCTCTCGCGTATACCCTCCTATACCACTACACTACTACACTAATTATGTTTATATTACGTTTCCATTCCCCATGTACTAATAACAAATCGAGAGTAATTTGATTATTTAAGGCACTAAATGAGTTCATTTGAAAATGTGACCAACTATAAAGTTGCATAACTTTTTGAGATCTAAAAGTTTTATTTTAATAGTTTCTACATCCGAGACCGTTTTTAAAATTTGAATTTTAAATTTAAAAACTTCACATGAAATTTTCAATGATAAGATGATTTCAAATCAAAAAATTGTCAACTACAAAGTTTCATTACATTTCAAGACCTACAACTTTTATTTTGGTGGTTTTTTCATCCGAGACAGTTTGAAAAATTCAAATTTCACAATTCAAATATAGTTTTGCATAACAAGATGATTTCAAACTAAAACATTGTCAACTACAAAGTTTCATAACTCTTCAATACCTACAACTTTCATGTTGGTGGTTTTTCCTTTCGAAGTCGTTTTCAAAATTCAAATTTTAAATTTTTTAAATTCAAACGTAGTTTTCGTTGACAATATGACTTCAAATGAAAAAGTTGTCAACTATAAACTTTTATAACTTCTCAAGATCTACAAAGTTTATTTTTGTTGTTTGATAATTTGTTTATCTCAGATGATGGTTCTAACAATATGCACAAATTCTATACGTCTCTCTCGTAGTTTCATAAACTACGAGAGAGATATAGGTTTTATGAACAAATTTATTTTTATTTTGTCATATGAAGAAATGTTCAATATATAAATTGTACATCATGATGAGTTATACAAATTTGTAGTTGAAAACTTTTTCATTTGAATTAATTTACTACTTTAAAATGTGAATTTTAAATTGTCTTTGCCTAGTGTTGGAGAAAAAACACTCGGCAAAGAGCTCTTTGCCGAGTGTTGTATTTGTGACACTCGGCAAAGAGCCCTTTGCCGAGTGTCAAAAAAAGACACTCGGCAAAGAAACTCTTTGCCGAGTGTCAAAACTAAAACACTCGGCAAAGAGCTTCTTCGCCGAGTGTTTTCTTTTACCGAGGGTTTTTTGCGTGGCACTCGGCAAAGAGCTCTTTGCCGAGTGCCCGAAATAAAACACTCGGCAAAGAATATGGCACTCGGCAAAGAGCCAAATTCCGGTAGTGTCCCTTCTATACCAGTCAGATACATTTTATTACTACTTTATGCCACCATTGTCAGTCCTTAGTTATTTTGACCTTGACGAATGGGTAAAATGACGAAATTAACTCAAGGGTCGCGGTAAGATGATGCAATTAACTTTGTTGTTCTGAAGTCAAAGCTACAATCCTTTAAATGCCATTCTTACGAAATTGTAATCACTTAAAAGTCACTCTTACAAAATTTAACATATCTAGTAATTAGTAATTTTAACATTTTTAATAATTAGTCATATTAAGGACATTAGTAGTTTTAACATTTTTCAGTAATTAGCCATTAGTAATTTTAACATTTTTAGTAACATTTTCCATGGTTCCCTCGTCGTCGTGTCTCGTCAAGTGATGTGTGTCGTTACCTTCTGATGGACCATGAGAAAACACTCGAACCCAACATAATACGAAGCCACACACAGCACAAAGCTCCCTGATAGTACCACCTCTCTATCTGAAGGTGGACGAGTGATTGTTGATGTTTTTATTTTAAAGAACACTTAAATAATAATACTTTCCAAATAAAATTATGTAATAGATACAATATTTAGTTATCTTTATATTATGTATACATGTATACATACTACTTCCTCCACCTCATAATATACTCATAATATAAGATGTAAACACTTTTTAATCTTGTCTCATAATATAAGACATACTTTCTTTTCTTTAAGTATATGTACATTGATGCATTGTACTAGCATCATCGATAGAGAGAATTAAACACATTTCTTGATTTTTAAACCAGAGATGGTTACACATTAGGTCATCTCCAACAGGTCATATAATTGGTTGCGTAAATTACTGTTTTAAACTATTTATTACACTGTTTACATAGTGAAGTATAAAATATGGAGTGAGATAGAAAGTATGCTAAGGAGTCTGTTGGGGATAGTATTATATACTACTTAATATTTTATTTGGTCGTTTTGTATGGTGCCTTCCAAAGTAGCTTCCAAGATAGCGGGACGCTCCTGCCCCCATCGCAGACGACTTGGCCTCCTGGTTCACCCTTGACGTCTGGCGCACAACTTGCTGGATCCTCTGCATGCATTCAAGAAACCAAGGCAGGGCATCACAGTTATCACGGTTCCTATCCAATTAATTACATGGTCAAAGAAAATCCTCCTGGAAAAGAGAGATTACGGATGGTTTATTTTGAGTTGAATGGGTCATGCATCCAACTTTATCATCGCTGAAGAACTGCAGCTGAATTTTGTGCTGCTGCGTGCGGTGATGATGCAGCCTGACGCCGATGAGAAAGACGCAGGCGGTGACGGCTGCGACCCCAAACGAGCACAGCGCGCCGATCAGGGCTCCAACCTTATCGTCGCCGTCCTTCTTGATATCTTCTTCCTCCTCCTCTTGAGCAAACTTGCCGTCGGCGGTGGCGGACTCCTTGGTATCAGGGCTCCGGATCGCCTTCTGTTCCTGGCCACCGTCAGGATCGGCAACACTGGGCACGGCGGATTTACAGGTCTCATCCAGCACGACGCCGATGCCCTTGCACTCGTCGTGCACGTCAACGTCTCCTGACGGCAGCAACAGATCATGTTTCTCTGTTTCTTTGTCTGGCATGCAATATAAGACGGTCCTAGCTAATCAAAATTACGTACGTGAAACACAACAAATGATCATCCTCACCATCAAGATTCTTGCTGCCATGGCTCATGGAGAAGCTCCTGTGGTCTGGCAGGACCACCTCCCAGTCCCAGTCCCACACATCCTGGCTTGCATCCATGGAGAGACCTGCTCTGCTCCTCCTCGTATTGCAAGCAAGCCGATACAAAAGGGTGAGGTGAGGGCGGCTGCTAAAGTCCTGACTGTTACAAAGAGCAACTCCGGGATAGTTTCTTGTAATTGCGCCCTTATAATTTTAAAAACGGACAGAAAATAGGCCCCAAACAAAATCCTAACATCCCACAGTTCGCGCTCTGCATTGTTTGACGCCGGCAACGAACTACCAGGACATGCCGCTTTTCATTCTCTTCCGTATGCTTTGTTTATTCTCAGTCGTATGGCAGCATCCAACGAAGACCGGCATGATTTGGGTCTCTGTCGTCCAACCATATCCATATCTGCCGATGGGGAGAGGCAACTGGGTAGGAAGGACGGGCTGGACGGCGCACCTGGGACGGAAGGAAGGGGTGGTTAGCGTGAAGTTTCTGGGTAGGGCGCGGTGTGATAGTGCAGGCTCAAAGGAGGGTGCTTTGTGTGCCATGGGTCATGCGTAACGCACTAAACGTGTTTCCCCCTCCTTTTCTAACAATGGTCGATAATAAACCACTAGTTATATGCTCGTACGTTGCTACGGAATCAATATGATAAAATATATTGATATACAAAAGTACTAATTGTTATTCTATAGTTTTATTAGCATGTTAAGGATGTTTTCATCGAGAGGTGATTCATTATCAACCACTGTATGCTCGTCAACTTGTACTTCGTTTTTCTCCTTCGAAGAATCCATTTTGGCACCATTGTAATATTGAATTCCTACGTTAATGAATTTGTTACAATAAAAGCAATAATTTTTTTGAACTATTGCGAATACATGATGAAACATTAAAAGAACTGAGGTCGATATTCTAATATTCATATTGTGATTCTAATGGGTTTATCAAAATCTACTTGCTGCTGTTCTCAGGGTGTCCAGCCAATCAGCCATGGCAAACGCAAGGCAAGCCACCGTGCAGATCCACGTGCAACCTATCGACCAGAAGGTGTCTTGCTGCTCTTGCTAAGATCGCATGGTTTCTTCAGTGCCTTGTAATCAACACGCCATTAGTACCATTTGTAGATGTATTTGCATTACTTGTTCACGAAATACCCTTGCTCAGTTTCTCTTCGTTGGTCAGATGGATAGAGAGCTGCTGAAGTGTAAGATCACCATAGAGAGACCATGCAGCGTTCACTCAACTTATGGAGCTTATGGAGTCATGCAGTGCCGTGACACGACGTTAGCTCGTGTGTCATCGCTTGACACCTCGAGACACCAATATGCAATCGTCGTTGCTGGGCAAGTGCGTCGGTACCGCGCTAGGGTTTCCTCAGTGGGTCTATGCCAAGCTACTCTTATCGTGAGTTTGTGCATGCAACTGGCCCCAATGGTCTGACCTCGGGCCTCAAGCCTCGCAATCGTGAGTGTGTGCATGCAACAGGCGTCGACGGTCCGGCCTCTGGCGTACCTAAACTGGAGCAACATCCACAGAAGAGAGATATGCATGGCATCAAGAGCAACTGTAGGACACGGCACCAACGGGAACAGAGCGTGTCATCCTGGCGTTATTTTAGTGATTAGATTGGGGACGAGTCCTCGATTGGCACCAGTAGACGCTGAGTAAAATCCTAATATGCTTCAACAGTTGCCCAATCGTAAATTGCATCGCCTACAAAATAAATATGAGACATTTTGTACACAAAATACATCACTCTTGATCTAAGTACACAACAGAGCACCTTTCTCTTTGCGTTCTCTGCACGTGCCCCCCTCCCCCCGCAAACCCCGACCTGAAGCCCGCAATGGCGGTCGCATGCCCCACGCCCGCCCTGCATACTCCGCGCCTGCCTCGATCAATCCGCTATCAGCAACGGCGGCCGCGCACACCCCGATCAATCCGACGTCGCAACCGCACCCGCCTACCATGCGATTCCAGTGCTCCAAACCCCCACCTCCCCGCGTGCATGCCCCGAGCAAGCCGCCTTCGCGAGCGCACCAACCACATCCCCGCGGAGTGTATGTATACCCCTGCTCAATCCCCCGCCCCCTTCATTCCCACGCCAGTGTGCCGCTGGAGAGGAAGGACGAAGGAGAAGGAGCTTGCCCCACCACCGGAGAGGAAGGATATCTGATATTGCTCAACCGCGCAGGCCTCGACCAAGGCATGCCATGAGGCTCGACTCTCCGGGATGGTGTGGTATTATTTTTGCTTACTCTGTTTGCTAGGAACCAGATCAGCAGGGCCTAACCTAGCCAAAAAATGAGTTTATTAATTGATGATCTGATGTTATCCGGTTGGACCATGTTATCAACGTGTGTTCCTTTTCATGCGAGATCTATGTGACCATATGGGACCACATATAATCTAACACTAAATGTTTCCTTCGAACTGCATTGAATCCTAAATTAAAATCAAGAAAAATGCAAGCATACATAATTATAGATCAAGTTGAGAATATACCTATGATCTGAAAGGCCTTTCCACTGAGCCAAAGGCTTGACACAGTGGTGAAAGGCCTTTCCACTGAGCCAAAGGTCCTGGGTTCGATGCAATTTCTCTGAAAAATACAGGGTTAAGGCTTGCCTTGGTTTCAGCAGTGCAAGATCAACATTGAGGAAATGGCCAAACATATCTTCCAATGCTCGACAGTAAAGAACATTTGTTTTAAGGAAATGTTGATAGCTTACATGATGGAATGAACAAATATTAATTCACAAATAACAAATAGAATAGCATCCATAGCATGTACCTCCTTCGTAATTTAGATATTCAGTGACACAAATGGTCTTCATCATTGTCCAATTTTCACCAGTTCCTTGTAGTGTTGAAGGAAACTTGATCTGAAGCACCTTCAAATCAATAAGCATTTCACAAAAAAGAGTGCTTGCAAGAAATGAGAGTTCGCAAGTGCCACAAACATAGTATTGAAATAATAGTATTGAAATATTAATGTTCAAATCATTGATGTTGCTGATAATGCATTTAGTGGGGGCATATTTTCTGGTATAGGCTCTTCAGTTACTCTGAACCAGCTGTATGTTTAGAACAACAACTTCATCATGGAGCTTCCAGTAGAGCTAGGGAGGCTCACCCTGCTTCAGAAGTTGGTTGCTTTGAACAACAGACTCTCTGGCCAAATACCTAGACAGATTAGAAGACTCAAGCAGCTTACTTACATACATTTGGAACATAATGCATTGGAAGGGCCAATACCATCAGATATTGGTATGTGTAGTAGCATGGTTGACCTGAATCTTGCAGAGAATTCCTTGACTGGAGACATTCTAGACACATGGGTCTCCCTTTGTGGGGGACAGATATCCCCCGGGTCCACTAGAAGGATAAAAGACCTCACGAAAGGCCTAAAGGCCCCATAATTCGTAAGGTCATCCCCCTCGTGGGCCTGGGAGGAATGACCAGTGAGACAGATCAACACAAGGCTGGGTCGGTGCAAGCCCAAACAACCCAACAACATCCAAACAGTAATCACAGTAGTGACCCGACCTTCCCGCGCAGGAGCCCCGTACATCGGAACTGGGTGAGGATGAGTCGGCTGAATTATAGGGAGACAAACTCGATTAGTTCACTATTATTCCGGCTCACGTTGTTATCATATCCGCATGTAATGCCCCACGGCCGAGTATATAAGGCCTAGGGGACACCCCTTCAAGAGGGGAGATCGACATTATTCATCACTTAACCTTCCATCCCGTTCTTTACGTTTTCCAGCACTAGAGAGCTCCCTTGTAACTCATCGCATAAAGCATCCCAGCTAGGACGTAGGGTGTTACGCATCTCAAAGCGGCCCGAACCTGTACATCACTGTCTACTATTTCTCGTGCGCCTCGCACGAACCATCGAGCTACAATCGGTAACACTGTCCTACTCCTAAAAGCACCTTGGGGGTAACCCTGGGTGCGCGGTCGGACCCGAAACACCGACAGCTGGCGCGCCAGGTAGGGGGTGTGTCATCGATCCAAGCTAGCTCAATGGCCGTCACCTTCTAGCGCAAGATCATCCTCCGCCCCGGATCCATATTCTGCTTCGGTACTATCTCATCTATAGCGGATGAGGAGGGAAATCTGCATCGCCTCGCAGATCCGCCAGAGAAAAAGCCTTCCCTAGGAATCTCCGAGAAAATTGAGGTGAGGCAGGAAAAAGCGCAACCTCCAGTGCTCCTAAAAAAGATCACCTCCAACAAGATAGGAGCTGAGAGTCCCTCAGCCCGGAGAACTCCACTGTCCACCTCTTCGACGAGAGAATGGACACGAATCATGAGGAGAAAGGAAACAAAGGATCATTAAGCTGATCTTTCTACGCCTCCGCCCTCAAAGGAGAACAGAAAGAAGATCGCCATAACAGCTACTCCATTCTACCCCGACGTCCTCTTCATCGGGAGAGTGGAGTCACCCCCCATCTCCGACGACGAGCTGACCGCGCCCGGAGAAGAACCTCCTCAGCGGGAATCCCGCAGACGGAGAAACCAACGCCGAAATATCCGGCGACATCACGAGACCGGAGAGCGGGACCCGGCGCAACCCGTATCGCGAGACGAGGTCTCGGAGGCGGGAGAAACTCCGGAGGAACGTGTCTTCAGGGAACGAAGGAATTCCCGACGACGCGATCGTCGACGGGCTCAAGAACAGGCCGAGCAGGAGATAAAGCAACGTCGGGAAAATCCACTCTTCGGGCGCAACTTGAACCCCGACTTCGCCTGAGCCATAAACACGCTGAGTGAAGTCGAAGGGGTGTTGGCTCGGATAGCCGATGGCCTCCCTCGGACTCCCGACGCCGAGGGCTATCGGAGGCTGTTCACTCAAGCAGCAAATCACCTTCTACCCCTCGCTCACCCGCCGAACGATCTACGACACGCCATCAACAGTCGCCGGGACGCGCGGAGCTTCATCAACGCCTCGCGTGAACGACGACACGAGAATGAGATCCGTCGCCGGGAAGAGTACGACCGAGACCATGGCATCCCAGCACGGAGTCAGGCTACCAGGACCGAGTCGGCCACGGCTTCAACTGGAGGAACCGCCCAGGGACGGTCGAGGCACCACGACGATCACTCCCCTCCCCGGGACAGACAACATCATCGACGACAGGAGGACACATGTGGAGTATCGGCACTTACTCCATGCCTCAGGGCCATTCAATGGCCCCCTAACTTCAAGGTATCCAACGTCGACAAATATGAACCTAAGCAGGATCCAGGAGGCTGGCTGGTCGTCTACACCACCGCCGCCCGGGCAGCTGGGGCAACTGAGGACGTGATGACCGCGTACTTGCCTATTGTCCTCGGGCAAGACGCGCTGCAATGGCTGTGACACCTACCCCGACACTGCATCGATGACTGGAGCGACTTCAGTCGGCGCTTCACCGCCAACTTTCAGTCTCTCTCCGATAAGCCGGCACAACCTTGGGACCTCAAATCCATCAAGCGCTGAGGGGACGAAACTCTCCGGTCATACCTCAAAAGATTCCAGACCATGAGAAATCGTATCCCCGAGGTCGCTGAGGCAGCAGTGATCGAGGACCTCTACAGAGGATCCAATGACTCGGCCTTCGTCCGAACCATATTACAGAAAGCGCCGACTACCTCCGAACAACTGTTCCGAGAAGCCAACCTCTACATCACTGCCGACGAGCAAGCTCAGGACCTCATCGGAGGAGTGAAGCCAGCACCAGCGGCACCGCGACGCGACACGAATCAGCAACCTGACAAGCGTAGGGAGAAGAGACCTCGCGAAGAAGTCCACGCCGCCGGACCACCTGCCTCTCGTGCCCGAGGAGGACCTCGAGGAGGCGAACGCACATTGGACGACATCCTCGACGCCCAGTGCCCGTACCACAAGGACATGCGCCACACCCTTCGGAACTGCAGAGACTTCAAGCACTCCGTCGGGCACGGCCGACCCTTCCAACCTCTGCCTCCTCCTCCGTCGCGAGGAGGACCAGGAGAACCGCGACAACCCCAGCAGCAGGAGGAGGGAGGAGGTGGAGCCTTCCCGCGTGTCGACAGAGGGGTCAATGTCATCTTCGGCCGACATGGATCGCAGGAGAACAAAAGACAACAAAAGCTCAACGACCGCCAGATACTGGTGACAACTGCCGGTCCTCCCGCCCCATACCGATGGTCGGAGCACCCGATCACTTTCACTCGGGCGGACCAGTGGCTCAACTTCGACCACCCAGGCAAATACCCGCTCCTCGTCGATCCGGTGATTCGAGAGAGCAGGGTGAAGAAGGTATTAGTGGATGGGGGGAGCAGCATCAACGTCACCTTCCCACGGACACTCCAAGGCTTGGGAGTTCACCTCAAAGAACTCCACGAGTCAGACACTCCTTTCTTCGGCATCGTGCCGACTGGAGGAGAGTACCCGCTGGGCCACATCTACATGCCAGTCACCTTCGGAACTCCGAAAAACTACAGAACTGAGTTCCTGAGGTTCGAGGTGGCAAACTTCGACTGTGGATACAACGCCATCATCGGGAGGCTCGGATTAGCGAAGTTCATGGCTATTCCACATTATACGTACATGATATTGAAGATGCCTGGACCGCAAGGGATCATAACTGTGCGCGCCGACTTCCAAGGCGCCGCAGAATGCTTTCGAGTGGCTATTCAGGCGGCCCTCTCCACCAAACCATCGGCGATTTCCTCTGCACGGGCAAATTCAAAGCCTGAGGAAGACCTCGCGGTCCCCGCGAACGAAGCACAAGCCATGACCTCTATGCGGCCGACTGAAGAAACCAAAAGGATCAACCTCAGGTTCGCTGATGAGGGCAGAACCGCCATCATCAGCTCCAGCCTAGACGACAAATAGGAAAGCGCGCTCGTCCAGTTTCTGCAAGATAACCGAGACGTATTCGCATGGCAACCTGCGGATATGTCGGGAGTCCCAAGAGAGCTGGCCGAGCACAAATTGAAGGTCTACCCCCAGGCGAGGCCAATACGCCAAAAATTACGTCGCTTTACACCCGATAAGAGAGAAGCCATCCGTGCTGAGCTGGCTTGCTTGGTCGCGGCCGGATTCATTAGAGAAGTGTTACATCCTAAATGGTTGGCCAACCCTGTTCTTGTACTCAAAAGAATAAAGTGGATTGGCGCATGTGCGTTGATTATACCGATCTCAACAAACACTGTCCGAAGGATCCCTTCGGGCTTCCTAGGATCGACCAGGTGGTGGACTCAACCGCCGGATGCTCTATGCTATCTTTCTTGGATTGCTACTCTGGGTATCATCAGATCAGTCTGGCAAAAGAAGACGAGGAAAAAACGGCATTTATCACCCCGTTTGGAGCCTTCTGCTATACCTCCATGTCGTTCGGCCTCAAAAACGCTGGAGCGACTTATCAGAGAGCTATTCAAACATGCTTAGCTGATCACTGGGGCAAGCGTGTGGAAGCTTATGTGGACGATGTGGTGATCAAAACAGAAAATTCAGAAAATTTCATTGAAGATTTACAACTGGTTTTCAATAGTCTACGACGATATCGATGGAAGCTTAATCCCGAAAAATGTGTTTTTGGGGTACCAGCAGGAAAGTTACTCGGGTTTATTGTCATCCACCGGGGAATTGAAGCTAATCCAGAAAAGATTAAAGCTATCATGGGGATGGAGGCACCGCGATCACAGAAGAAAGTTCAAAGACTTACCGGATGTATGGCAGCCCTGAGCAGATTTATATCCAGGCTGGGAGAAAAAGGCTTACCATTTTATAAGTTACTCAAGAAGGTGGACAAATTTCAGTGGACCTCAGAAGCACAGGAAGCCCTAGATGCATTGAAAATGTTCTTGACAACACCGCCAGTGCTGAAACCGCCACACCGAGCCACGCCGACTCAACCAGCAGAAGATCTGCTATTATATATCTCTTGCATGACTCACGTGGTGAGCACCGCGTTGGTAGTCGAGTGAGCAGAAGAAGGACACGCATACCCAGTACAACATCCTGTTTATTTCATCAGTGAAGTTCTGGGTCCCTCGAAGAAGAAATACCCTCAAGTTCAGAAGCTATTATATGCAGTACTTCTAACTGCACGCAAGCTCCGTCACTGCTTCGACGACCACAAAGTCATAGTAGTCACCGGATTTCCAATAGGAGATATTCTTCACAACAAAGAAGCCATCGGGAGAATAGCCAAGTGGGCCTGTGAGCTGGGATCTCATGACATTGAATTTTGACCTCGCACTGCCATAAAAACTCAAGCACTGGTTGATTTCGTATCGGAGTGGACCGAACAACAAGTACCAGATAACCCAGAAACTGCAGAAGTATGGCGAATGTATTTTGATGGCTCGTTAAAGCTGTAGGGAGCAGGCGCGGGGATCCTCACTACAGGAAAACAGTTAATTCCCGTCGGCCAGGAACCGACGGGAATAAGCACTAAACCGACGGGAATAAGTAATTCCCGTCGGTTTAGCCCTTATTCCCGTCGGTTGTCAGCCGCCAGGCGTCCCTTGTCGGGGATACGGTTATTCCCGTCGGCCGCCGACGGGAATACGTAATCCCCGTCGGCCAATATCGAGCCGACGGGAATAAGGGCTAATTCCCGTCGGCTCTACAACCGACGGGCGTTACTAATTAATCCCCGTCGGCTGACCTGGCCGACGGGAGTTACTAATTAATTCCCGTCGGCCATGTCAGCCGACGGGAATTATCTGGGCCGACGGGAGGTAATAGTCAATTCCCGTCGGCTATGGTCAAACCGACAGGAATTAACTGGGCCGACGGGAGTTAACCTATATTTCTGCAACAGCAACACCATATTAGATATTTCTCACACATAACATACACAAAACATATATATCACAAACATATGACAAAACATATCACATAAATATATAAATCACAAACGCATTGACATCACACATCACAAACACATCATTGACATCACACATCACAAACACATTGATATAATTCACACATCACAAACATTTCAGATACGAGAGTGTTTACACAAACATAACGTCCAGGAGTTAAAAACATAACGAGCACGAGTTTAAGTGTTTAAAGATAACCACCACTTGGGTGGTTAGAGCTTTGACCGCTGCCGCCTTCACCACCAGGAGGAGGGTACGCGAAGAGCGAGTCAACAAATCCAGTCCCTGCTGCTGGATCAGACCCACTGCCACCCGCTTCAGGCGTAACCTATGCAAGTTAGCAAATATCAACACGTTAAATGCAAATATCAAAAAGTATACAAGTGTATAAATTAATGGAGAGTTATCAAACGTACCCTATCTCCAGGTGCAGGTATATGTGTCGGAGGGGTGGTGAACTGTGGTGGTGGAACTGGTGTGTTTGCAAATTGTCTCCATTGTGGTGGCGGTGGAAAATTTGATGTCATGCCTTGTTGCTGCATTAACTGTTAAACACATATGTGTTACTACCGAAGATGTTGTATTGAAATATAATAATTTAGAGTTCGGATTATGTGTACTCACTTGATACATCGCTTGATTATGAGCATTGCAAGCTTCCATAAATTCGCGTTGTTGTCTCATCTCTTCGCGCATCCTCATAATCTCCAACTCCTGCTCGTTCGGTCGACGAGAGCATGAGCTACGGGAAGATGAACCCGTCCTCTGAGATCTCACCGACGACGAGTCAATGAATCCGTCGAAGAGTGCGTATCTATAAGTTATTCAAAAAATGTGATTATTGTATAGTCAATTTAGTGTCAACCATATAATTTCATAAGTTAGAGCTTACCGTCCATGCGCTTTGCCACCACCACTTGCGTACACCACCGAGGGATCCACCGGTTCATGGCGCCAGTCGAAGTCAGGGCCATGGCGACGAACCATCTCCTCCCCATATGCCGCCTATACATCATTGACAACCTTACAAATGCAAGAATTTATATACTTTGAACGTTTGAACTTTTGAGCCAAAACTCACCAAGCGATCCGTGGCTGTCTGGCTGCAGAGCTGGTCAGGGTTGTTCGGGTCTGGTCCTTTGTGGCCCTCCTGGTAGACCTCAATGTCACTAGGCTTTTGGCCACTCGTAGCTTCCTGTATAAACAAAAAACATTCATAAGCAATCGTATTATTTGCTGATCGACATAGATAGATCAAACTTACCATTCTTTTAGCTTTTCGTATCATGTCGTCACCACCAAACTTGTGGTTAGGATTGGTTCCTCGACATTGTCTGTGATGCGCTGACGCTTTCTGGAAGCCTTCGGAAGCCCAATATCGACACCAAGCATAGTACGCATCAGGCACGGGCGCCATCCATGGAACCATCACCTGCACACACACAATGTTACATATTATCAATCACAACAATAAATATAAAGGGTAAAACAAATTGAATACTAACCTCACGATATTGATCCTCAGTCAAATATATCTTTGACGACCCTTCCTTTTTAGTCAAGGGGCCTGCTTCTTCCGGATGCTTTTGAAAATACAGGTTTGTAGCCTGAATTCTCGCATAGTATATGGCATCCTTCACCAGCTTCTTTGCATTGTTTTGGAAGACACGTTCAGCGTGCCCCATGTAATCCTCTCCGTCAGGCAACCGATATCGAAGCTACAACATAAAGAATACAAATACAATGGTATAAGTCATAGATTTACAATATTAAGAAACATAACAAAAACAATAAAGAATTCATACCCAAAAGTCATTACGCACAAGTCCCTGTCTGTCGGTGTGGTTTCGTTCCTTTTTAAACTTGTACTCGTCCCAGGTACTGACGAGCACCTCATCCTCGGTATCACCGTTTGACACCTTCACTATACCAGGGTAGTGAAGGCGGCAAAGAGAACCCAACGTAAGGTTAACCTGAGTGTGGTGTCCCTTGCCATCAAAGGACAGGTCCTCCCAATTCCTGCATTACACAAAAACATTAACAATACACATAATAGTTATATGAGATAAGTTAATATATTACACTCACCGATCTCCATGTGGCATGATTAAAGTCCTATCAGCCTCTCGCTCTATCGCGTGACGAGGCTTTACTGAGTGGCTTTTTCTTGAGCGACGTGTGCGTGTCGCTGAAGAGCCTCCCGAGCCATCATCCATCGGGTTGTCAGCCGGTTCGCCCTGTTGGCCCCACTGGTCCCACGCCTGTTGCTGCTCTCTCTGGTGGTCCCACTGGTCCCATGGCTGGTGATGCTGTGCGGCCTGGTCCCATGTCACGTGCTCCACCTCCTCAATGTGCTCCACCTCCTCATTGTGCTGCTTAGCCTCATTGTGCTGCTCCTCCTCAATGTGCTGCTCCTCTGTGTGCTGCTCATCCTGGTACATACAACTCAAGATTTATTTGTAAATTTGTAAACAAATTTATTTGTACAAGATATGTTACCTCATCTCCATGTACCGCGCTCAACAGCTCTCGACGTCTGCTGCTGCTCGAAGAACTGCCCTGAAAAAGGCCCAGGCCCTTGAACAACCCTTTCACTGACTTCTTTGATTTTGGCGGCATCCTGCATAAAAAATAAGAAATTATTCATTAGTGCATCAAAAATGACATAATACTTAAAATATAAACAAATGAAATAACAAAACAACTTTACTTCCATGTCGGTTGCCCTAGTAACGACTCCACTATTTTGAGTGGCGGCCATAGGATGACTTGATTCGAAAATGCTTGAACGAAAGCGATATCCATTGACGTCGTAACGTCCATAGCTTTTGGCAGTTACGCTTCCAATAGATAACTGACGTAAGTCATCATTCAAATTCATTTCCTCCCCAAACTGTCAATCATGCCACAAAGCATTAGCAAATTCTGTAATATTTGTTAAATGAAATTAGCTCTCGGACCCACATAATTAAGACTTACACGGTCCCGAAGCCACATAATGAAATTAGGTCGTCCATGCATACCATCGCGTCGCAATTTGTCTATGTCTCTCGCTGTTGGCCTACCGAGACACCTCATGTTTTGTTCATCAAACTCGCTGTCAAATATTATTGTGTGACATGAGATATTTGATAACATAAACTAATTCACATATGAACAGTTTAAGAAAATAAGTCTTACACAAAGTATTTCTCCACCTCAGGCATATTCGTGAACATGTACAGTAAAGCAGACTTCCGTTCTTCCATACTGAGGTGATATGCCTTGGGTGGACCAACGGCTTTGCCGTTTGTCTGAAAAATCGAAAGATCACTACAAGGAGGCATCTCTCGTTCATCATCATGGTACCTTTTCTTTCGAGCAAATACATTATGTTCTTCTGCAAAGTAACAACTTGTGAAGTGTGCTACCTCCTTTAGTTTAAATTGTTCTGCAATACATCCTTCAACTCTTGCCTTATTGCCCACCATTGCTCTAAGCTTCTTTAATGCTCTTTCTATATGAAACATCCACCTATACTGAACAGGACCACCGACCTTAGCCTCATATGGAAGATGTATAAAGAGATGCTGCATAGGATTGAAGAAACCCGGTGGAAATATTTTTTCCAATTTGCACAAAAGCACCGGTGCCTCTTTCTCCAGCTGTTCCATCACATCTCTTCTGATTTCTTTAGCACACAACTGTCTGTAGAAATAGCTAACTTCAGCTAACGTTTTCCACACAGCTTCAGAAATGTACCCACGAAACATTACAGGCATGAGCCTCTCCATAATTATGTGGAAGTCATGGCTCTTCAGTCCATTCATCTTCATTGTCTTCAAGTTCACAGATCTTCTAAAACCAGCGGCATAACCATCGGGGAATTTAATATCCTTCATCCACTTCATCACTTCTTTCCGTTGCTTAGATTTCAGACAATAGTCAGCTTTTGGTTTGCCTCCGTTTTCTCTAAGCACCAGGGTTGGACGATCACATATCACTGCTAAGTCCATGCGTGCCTTGTCATTGTCTTTCGTTTTATCAGGGAAATCCATGCATGTATTTATGAGGGCTTGGCAAAAGTTACTCTCTTGATGCATGACGTCGATGTTGTGCATCAAAATCAATGACTTAGAATAAGGAAGCTCCCACAAGCCACATATGTGAGTCCAGTTATGCTCCTCACCAAAGCCTTGATACCTTTTCCCACTCTCGTCTAGGACAAGTTTCATATGCTCTTCTGTAATTTCTATCCCACTACGTCGCTTGGGCGGTCCCTTCGTGACGATGGTGCCCTTCCTAAATTCCTTTCTCTGCCTTCTGAAGGGGTGATTGAAGGGTAGAAAACATCTATGGCAATCAAAGTAACATATCTTGCCACCAGCACTAAGACGAAAACAATCTGTATCTTTAGCACAATAAGGACACGTCAATCTACCATGCACGCTCCATCCAGAGAAAATACCATACGCCATAAAATCATGAACCGAGAACAGATATGCAACACGAAGATTGAATTTCTGCTTCTTGAAGCAGTCATAGGCTTCCACACCTTGCCATAGCTTCTTCAACTCTTCAATCAGTGGTTGAAGCATCACATTGAGGCGTACGCCAGGATGCTCAGGACCAGGTATAACAAGACATAGGAACATAAACTCATATTTCATGCAAAGAGCAGGTGGAAGGTTGTACGGTATGGCAATGACAGGCCAACATGAATACGACGCAGCGGTCATATTGAACGGCGTGAAACCATCAGTTGCCAAGCCGATACGAACGTTTCTTGCATCGCTGGCAAAATCTGGATCAAATTTGTCAAGAGCCTTCCATGCATCACCATCTGACGGGTGCACCATTAACCCATCTTGTCTGTCCGTACAATCTTTATGCCACCTCATGTGCATAGCGGTCTTCCTCGAGAGAAACAAACGTTTCACTCTAGGAGTGAGAGGCATGTACCGAAGCTGTTTATGTGCAACCTTTGTCACCACCTTCTCCCCATCTTCATTTACAAGCTCCACGTACCTCGACTTCCCACATTTTAAGCATTTCTGTTCTCTGTCATGTTCCTTCCAAAAAAGCATACAGTTGTCTTGGCAAACATCAATCTTCTCATACTCCATACCAAGACCTTCAAGCAATTTCTTGGACTGGTACATGTCTTTCGGCATCTTGTGACCCGTAGGAAGAACCTCGCTAATCAAATCCACAAGCTCCTTGTAACAATTAATTGAGAATGCAAACTTGGACTTGATTGACATCAGCCGGGTCACAAATTCCAGTACGGTCACGTCAGTGTGCCCGTGAAGAGGCTCTTCTGACGCTTTGAGAAGGTCGAAGAACTTCTCAACCTCCGGTGTAGGTGAATCATGATGATCTGGTGCCAGTTCAGGCTGCAGATCCTCAAGCATCTGGTCCATCCTATCAACATCATCTTCACCGTCATCAACTTCTACTTCTGCTGCTTGTTCAACATCTTCACCATGGAGATACCAGACCTTATAGCCTGGCACGAAACCATGCGAACACAGGTGTAGTGTGACCTGCCTCTTGGTGTGGCTCGTCATATTTCTACATTTATTGCATGGACACCTAATATTATCTATTTGTGACAAAGCAGCTGCATGGTCCAGAAACATCTGCGTCTTGGCAAACCATTCACTTGTGTGACACCCACCCTTCTTGAAACCTTCATACATCCAATCACGTCTATCACCCATTATTGCGGCTGTGTGTACGAGTAAAGAGTGTGTGTGAGACATTCATGTTTGTACACGTCACACATACATCTATAGGTAAGTAGTAAAACTATATATATATATATATACATAACATCACCTTCAACACAATAACATGATATTCATTAATTAACAATAATGCAACATCCAAATTTAGATAAACAATATTTGCAACATTTCCAGAACATCAAATTTACAACAAATACCAATATTAAATAAATTGTAATCGCATTACAGTTAACTCCCGTCGGCCATAAAAACCGACGAAAATAAACAATATTTGCAACATTAAATCCATTAAATTAAATAAAATTTTTAGAACATCAAGTTTATTAACAATAGCATCAAATTTATCAATATCGAAACCTTCATACATCCTAATATTATAAGTTAAATCTAATCAATAAACAATTAACAATTTTAAATTAATTCTAATCACATGAAACTTAACTCCCGTCGGCCATAAAAAACCGACGAAAATAAACATCTACACACATATTTAGCTATTATAATCACACTCGTATTCACAATTTAGGATGTATACCTCAACGACAAGGCGGCAACGGCGCTCGGGGAAGCGGTCGGGACCGGCGGCGGCACTCGTGGAGGCTCTCGAAGGCGACGGCGGACTTGGGGCTGCGGCGGTGCTTGGAGAGCCGGTCGGAGCGATGGGCGGCGGTGGAGGAGGCCGACGGCGGAGGCCATTGCGGCGGCGGCGGAGGAGGCCGGGGCGGCGTGGTGGTCGGCCGGCCGTTAGGGGCGGCGCCGGGCCGGTACGGGAGTCGCGGCGGCGGCGGTGGAAGGGGCAGGGGCGGCGCCGGACGGGGCAGGGGCGGGGGCTGCTGGGGCCGCGCGGGGTCGGAGCGACGGCGGTGGGAGGCGCGGTGGGGAGGCGCGGCCGGCGGCGGGTCTTGGCGCGGCGGCGGCGGCGGTGGGAGGCGCGGCCGGCGGCGGCGGGTTTGGGCGCGGCGCTTGGGGAAGACAGAGACAGACAGAATGCGTCCGCGCGGGCGAACCCGCGCTCATAAACGGTTAATCCCCGTCGGTTTTCTCCCTGGCCGACGGGAGTTAAGTAATCCCCGTCGGCCTACGCTCTAGCCGACGGGAGTTAAGTTAACTCCCGTCGGCCTACTTTCTGGCCGACGGGAGTTAAGTTAACTCCCGTCGGCTGCGTTTTAGCCGACGGGAGTTACATTATCCCCGTCGGTTTTCTCCCTGGCCGACGGGAATTACCCTGGCCGACGGGAATCAATAGGATTCCTGTAGTGCCTCTTTACTGCGCCTGGAGGCGAACACCTCAGATATGCCCTTCAGTTGCTATTTCCAGCCTCTAACAACGCAGCCGAATACGAAGCTCTGATTCACGGGCTGAACATTGTCGTATCGCTGGGCATCAAGAGACTGATGGTGTATGGAGACTCCCTAGTGGTCATAAGTAAGATAAACAAAGAATGGGATTGCTCGAATGATTCCATGGGAAAATATTGCACCGCTGTCCGGAAACTAGAAGATAAATTTGAAGGATTGGAGTTTCATCATGTGGAGAGAGACCGCAACACAGTGGCAGATGCATTGTCTAAGCTAGTGTCCAGTCGGACTCAAGTCTCGCCTGGAGTTTTTGTCTAAGAAGTGCCGCACCCGAGCATTTCAGCAGATCGGGTAGGAGAATGCAATACTCTGAGCCAACCAGAATGAAATCTTGATGACTGGAGAGAGCCGATCATCAGATATATAAGGAATGAAGAGGAGCCAGATGACAAAAATACAGCCGAGCGTATCGCAAGGCAGTTAGCTCACTATACGCTCATTGGGGACACGCTATACAGAAGGGGCACGACAGGAGTCCTCATGAAGTGTATTCTTTCAGATACTGGAAAGCAACTTCTAGATGAGGTCCATGCTGGGCAATGTGGAGTGCATGCAGCATCCAGGACCATGGTTGGGAAGGTCTTCAGGTCGGGTTTCTACTAGCCAACAGCAAAAAGTGACGCAACCAAGTTAGTTTAGAGGTGCGAAGCCTGCCAATACTTGTCGAAACAGCAGCATCTACCGGCACAGCAACTACAAACCATACCCGTAACTTGGCCATTTGCATGCTGGGGATTGGATATGATTGGACCTTTCAAAAAAGCTCAAGGAGGATACACTCATGTACTGGTTGCTATTGACAAGTTCACCAAGTGGATAGAATTCAAACCCATCGCTTCCTTAACTTCAGCTAAGGCAGTGGAATTCATACAAGACATAATATTTAGGTTTGGAATACCGAACAACATCATAACCGACCTGGGATCCAACTTCACAAGCTCAGAGTTCTTCGACTTCTGCGAGCAAAAGGGCATTCAGATCAAATATGCCTCTATGGCACACCCGAGAGCCAACGGGCAGGTAGAAAGAGCCAACGGGATGATATTGGAGGCGCTCAGAAAGAAAGTTTTCGACAAAAATGAAAAGTTCGCAGGAAAGTGGATCAGGGAATTGCCATACGTCGTTTGGAGCTTGAGAACTCAACCTAGTCGAGCCCTGCATGGAAACACTCCTTTCTTTATGGTCCATGGTTCGGAGGCAGTGCTACCTGCTGATCTCAAGTTTGGAGCACCAAGGTTGATCTTTGAAAACATAGCAGAAGCTGAGGCTACTAGGCTGGAGGATGTATGTCGATGTACTCGAAGAAGAACGACTAAACACGGTGATTCAATCAGCACGGTATCAGCAAACTCTGAGGCGCTATCACGATAAGGCCATACGGCATCGATCCTTCGCAGTGGGAGATCTCATCCTCCGCCTAATTCTAACGGGGGAGGGGCGGCACAAATTGTCACCTCTATGGGAAGGACCATTCATAGTAGCTGAAGTCACTCGGCCTGGATCATATCGACTCACGCAGATGGATGGCACAGAAGTCGGGAACTCATGGAACATAGAACATCTCAGGAAGTTTTATCCTTAGCTATATTTCTAAAGCTATTGGGGTGGCAATGTATTCTGTAAATCGGGAAACGCATCATCAATAAAGAGGCTTCAGGAATTCTTTGTTTTGCGTTCTTGCTCAAATCAGGGTGACCACTATACCCTACTAACGGAGCAATCGGCTTAAGTCGGCGATGACTTAAGACGGTGCGACATGCTCACGCTTACTTAACTCGGGGTGACCAATATACCCTACTAACGGAGCAATCGGCTTAAGTCGGCGATGACTTAAGACGGTGCGACATGCTCACGCTTACTTAACTCGGGGTGACCACTATACCCTACTAACGGAGCAATCGGCTTAAGTCAGCGATGACTTAAGACGGTGCGACATGCTCACACTTACTTAACTAAGGGTGGCCACTATACCCTACTAACGGAGCAATCGACTTAAGTCAGCGATGACTTAAGACGGTGCGATATGCTCACGCTTACTTTACTAAGGGTGACCACTATACCCTGCCAACGGAGCAATCGGTTTAGGTCGGTGATCACTATACCCCTGACAGCGAAACGATCGATTTAAGCTGGCAACGACTTAAATTGGCGTGGCACATTCGGCACGTTCGCAACTATTCATCCCAGGGCGATTTCTATACCCCACGAAAAAATTCAAAACCATCATGATGCACTTACTTCTACGATTGTAGATACCGTTGAACTCTAAAACAATAACAGTATTCTATACCGAAGAGTGTTTTCCAACAAAACATCCAAGCGCACTAACCATATACTCAAGGCATTCAGTGTTTTCTATCTAGAAATGTTTTTCTTAGGAGCGACCGACGAGGAAGGACGACTCGAAGAATCGGGAGCGGCATTCACATCCGGCACTGTCGTCGGGAACAACCACGCCAGGTATCCTCATCAGAATTCGCCCCGCGCGAATGGCTTTGTCCATGGCCTTGTCGCGCTGGGCCTTCAGAGTAGCAGAAGTATCTTCAGCGGCCTTGACAGCCAAACGAGCGGCCTCTAGCTCCCGAACTACTGACTTTTTGGAAGCACGCAGATCCTTGATGATAGTATCCTTGTTCGACACCAATTGCCTGAGGCGAATCATATCATCCAGAGACTCTTGCAGCTTGTAGCGATGGTTATCCAAGTCCTCCATGGTAAAACGATGACTCCTCTCCAAGATAGTCAACGAGTTGCTGGCATCACGGTATAGCTTTTCCAGATTGTCACGAGAAGTAGCAAGGGCATGTTTTTCCTCCTGCAAACAAGAATCAGTTTCTCCAAACGTCGAGCAAGCAATAAGAACACAACAAACAAAGCCAAGATTCACAGGTCACCTTTTCAGAGTCGAGCTGAGCATGGAGAGTAGAGTTCAGCGTGTTAGCATCATTCAGAGAAGCAGAGACCCGGGCCAGTTCAGCCTGACCTTGAGAATACTTTTCTTCAAGATCAGAGCACCGCCAGGCCAGTTCAGTCTGACCTTGAGAATGTTTTTCTTCAATATCAGAGTACTGCCGGGCCATGTCTGTCAGGAAACAGTCAAGCAAGGGTGTTCAGCTATAAAGCAGATTACTCAAATAGCCAATGAAGGCAAAAAGGGCACTAACCAGCATTTGCCATCTCCAAGTCAGATACTCGCCGCTGAAGTAACACTGGATTCCAATGCATTAGGGACAAAGCCCCTTCTGGGACAGAGGTCCCTTGTGATTTCAACTGGCTAGCCATTTCATCCACCAATGCCTGACGATAAAAACAGATGAGCATAATAACGACAGTCTACCTGAAGTAAAAGTCAGGGCAGAAGAAACCAAGATACCTGGAGGTAAGAGAAAAATGAGGGAACCCCCAAGTCATGGGAAATCAACCGATGGCTTGTTGAAGGGCCACCAACTGGAACAACCCGCAATGCATCATTAGGAACCAAGTCAGTGTCACCAGCAGAAGTTAGAACTCTGTCATCAGGAATGTTGACCTCTAAAACGACCTCTTGACACGAAACCCGTACTGCTGCCATGCAATCAGAGTGCGGAGGAGAAGATCCCACATGAACATCCATGGAAGTGTTAGAGGGAGAACCAACTCGAACACCCTCGGGGGCTGGGTTATCGCTTGCGCTACCCATCCGAGCCGGATCATTCCCGGCAACACCCTCGGGGGCTAGGTAAGCGCCAGCACCATCCTTGAGGGTCGAGTTCTCTGCAGCAGCCACCTCTAAGGCTGAAGGTCCCTCAGTCACTTCCATGGGAGCAGTGTAATCCAGACCAGCTTCCTGACCCTCACGACCGCGCTCCAAGGTCGATGAGGCACGGAACGCTGCCCGGGATGACCCCAACCCGGCATCAAGCACATCAGCACAAACATCCATCGCGCCACCATCTGCCGGCTCTAACAACAGATCTTCTGGAACCATATCCTCAAGAGCCTGATCAAAGTTGGCCAGAGACAATTCTTGTAGACCAACAAGAGCAGACAGGGCTGGAGAAGGAACACCACTGCTTTCGCCACTGGCAATGTAGCATCGGCTGTTCTTCCGAGTTAGAGGGATTTCATCCTCCTCCTCACCATCATCAACAACGCGAACAGTACACCCATTGGGGTCAGCGTCATCCAGGTTACACCCATTGAGGTCAACGTCATCCAGGTCACACCCATTGGGGTTAATAGCAGGCAGGCTACACCCATCAGGATTAGTTTCAGCAAATGCAGGCACTGGCACTTCTTCAGCAGTAGGAACGGAAGGACCAGCATCCTGATCAAAACTAGACACTCGACGAAGACGTCTCTTCTTCTGTTTCTTCCCGTCGGCAGGAGAAGCAGGCTGATTGGCTCGGTGAGAACACTTCGGACGAACGTTGTCAGACTTCTGAATATCTAAAGCTTCGCTATCCCCTGGGATGGGCGCTACCGCCAGTGTTTCAGTAGGGACTGCATCAGAAGAATCTTCAGCTAACATATCCAGCATGGCACTTATCTCCGTGTCACTTGGATTCAAAGGCACCTCAAAATGAACCTGCCTCTCGTCATCAGGAATCTCTCCGAGTGAGGCAACCAAAGCACTAACTTCTTCGGGAGAGGGTCGCACTCTAAGGCCCAAACCGCTGTCATCAGCAGGAGGATTTGACATGAAACTAATAAAGGCCTGGGAGGGAGGCAAATTCTAGGCCGAGTATGCAACAGGAGCGCCGATGTTCGACACCTTGCCTCTGAGTATCATCTCGAGTCGGCTCACCAAGTCCATAGCAGGAATTCTTCTGTTGGTCACCCGGGTTGAATCAGCCAAGCCTCGATACAGATAGGCCGAATATGCTTTGTCTTTCAGTGGCTGAATGTTCTTGAAAACAAAGTCAACGACCACAGCTTCTGCAGTCAGACCCCTTTCTTTCAACAATCCAATTTCTGCTAACAGAGCCCCTGCCTCAGCCACCTCCAAGTCTGTGGGGGATTCGGTCCAGCTCGGAGTGCGAACATCCGACTGTCTCCTTGACCGTGGGGGAGGGAATTCCCATGATTCTCCATGATGAACCATTCCAGGCACCATCCCTTGATGCTGTCCTTGAGTGGGATGTCGAGGTAATCAGTCTTCCTTCCGCGGCGCATCTCCAAGCTCGTGCCCCCCACCAGCTGGTGCTGCCCCCCGGCCATCCTAGGTCGACAGTGGTACAGATACTTCCAAAGGCCAAAGTGGGGCAAAACACCAAGAAAGGCTTTGCATAAATGAACAAAAACAGAAACTTGCAGAATAGAATTGGGATTCAGATGGGTCAGATTCAAGCGATAGAAATCAAGGAGACCGCGAAAGAAAGGAGAAATGGGTAGAGCAAGTCCGCGGATAAGAAAAGGAACGTAAATGACGGATTCGTGGGTGTCTTCTGTCGGAACAGTGACCCCACGGCAGATCTGCCACGAACAGAGCTCCTTTGGAGGAAGAACCCCAATGGAAACGAGATGAAGAAGGTCGGATTCGGAGACAACAGACATATGGTTACCTGTGAAAGGCAACTGACTGTTGGGATCAATGGGAGGAATGATTGCGACGGACGAACTCGAAGCTTTCCGCTTGGGCGCCATCTCAACCTTGCTAGCGAACGAAGCGGAAGCGATATTGCAGGAAAGCAGAGAAAGCCTGGATGCAAAAAAGCAGAAACTAGGGCACGGAGCGTGGAGGCGTGCGACAGTGCAGTACATATGGGATTTTCCCGAACCAGATGTCATTTCTAAAAAGTGCCCAGTCATCACCCAGCCGTTATTTCTAAAACGCTGGCGTGCCATGTCATCACCCAGCCGTTATTTCTAAAACGCTGGCGTGCCATGTCATCACTCGGCCATTATCTCCAAAACGGCCGACGCGGCCCAAATTGACTCAGCTGTCGTTTCTAAAAACTCTCACGTTACTTGACTTCACTCGGCCACTACTTTCAAAGCGGCCGACATGGTCCGTTATCACTCGGCTGTTACTTCTAAAACACCGACGTCGCCAGTAATCGCTCGGTCGTTATCTCTAAAACACCGACGCGGCCCGTTATCGCTCGGCTATCACCTCTAAAAAGCCCCAACATCACTGATAATCACTCGGCCCCCACTACTAAAGCGCTGGCATCGTGAAGAAGGCAGTCTGAAGCACGGCTCAACGATTCTAAGTTGCTACTCAAGCATTACGTTCAGAAACAACCTCTGCAGTAGGCATCAACACAAACTACGATCAGCAAGAAAGCAGAATGATACACACGAGAGGAATCGAAATCATTCTTCATTATACGGGAAGTACTACCGAACTTACAAAACAACTCATTACGAGTTGATGCTCCCCCTTCTACTACATTACATTTAACTAACTATACTACTAGCTACTACTACATTATTTCGCTAATACTATTTCTACTACTAATCTACACTAACATCTAAAACCAGTGGCGTCTAGCCACTGGCCTTGTTGCTGCCCTTGTTGCTGCTGCCGCCACCGCTGTTGCCGCCATCGCCGTTGTCGCCTCCGCCCTTGCCGCTGTTGCTGCCGCCGTCACCATCGCCTCCGTTGTCGTCGCCGTCACCGCCGTCGCCGCCGCTACCCTCCTCGAACGAGTCAGAGGGATTCTCCTCGTCCGAGGAGTACTCCGACTCATCCGAGCTCTCGAGCCCGGCACGCTCGACGGCCCGGATGTTGGTCCAAACCTCCACAGCGATCCCCTGGGAGTCGTCTGAATCATCAGACGATGCCAGGGGAGAGGCAGGAGCCGGAGAGCCCTCGGACTCGGAGGAGAACTCCTCCTCCGAGTATTCCGAGTCGCCGAAGTCCTTCGAAGGAGGAGTCGGCTTGCGCTTGCGCTTGTCGCCCGAGTGATGCGAAGAGCTGCCGCCTTTCTTGCTCTTGCCCATGGCGGAAGTGGAAGGAAGGAGAGAAGATGAAACAGCAAGCAGTAGCAAGAAGCGTGAAAACATTGGAGAAGCAAGAGTACTATTTATAGAAGAAGAAGGCAACCGCTCACCTCCTACCACGGCCACTGAACAGTCGCAAAAATTCAATATGCAATTCAAACCGTCTGAAGACACGTCAGGCGGCTGACGCCGTTTCGCGTAACACGACACCCATTGGGACTCCAGTCAACCGCGCAGGCGATATGATTACGCTCGCGGTCACATCAAGTTACTACTCAGAAGCAATCTGCTAAACGCTCAGCGTACCAAGCCGTCCCTTGCCTACACCCATTGGGGGGGGACGCCCAGGAATTATCAGTATATTTTCAACACTGTCACATCCGAACAGTATATGCAATGAATACTTCAAGACATAAGAAAGATATCAGCAGGGATCAAAGGAAAGCCAAATATAGCCGATGAGGTACAAGTCTAATCGACAGATGCATCAAAACACGAAGTGACATGAAGACTAGCCAAGGGCCATCTATCGAACGTCCAATCAGTCGCAGATCAAATAAATGGCAAAACCTATCAAGATATGGGTAGATCGTGTACTCGGCCACAAAGACAAAAATATACGCTGACCTCTAAAGCGTAGTATCAACAATATAATGCTGGTCTCCAAGGCATTCAACAAATAGGGAGGATGATTCCCAGAAAAAGACACGAAATGAAGACCTTCGAGTGGATTATTTTCAAAAATCCACTCGAAGCTCGGGGGCTACACCCATTGGGTGCACCTTTGGTGCACCCAATGGACTTCACGGTTCAACAGTGCAAAATGCTGACCTCCGAAGCATAAACCCGAGACAGAACACCAAATTTTGAGGAATAATAGCAGAAGAAGACAGTAAAAAGAAGACGTGTTAACCGGATCACTCAGAATTCTGAAGCAGTGACCCGGCAGACTTATTTCCAAAGCATTCCCTGGCAAAATCAAATACCGCAAGCTGGACCTAGGATCTTTGGGCCGTTTATTTCAAAATCAGCCCAAAGATCGGGGGCTTGTGGGGGACAGATATCCCTCGGATCCACTAGAAGGATAAAAGACCTCACGAAAGGCCCAAAGGCCCCATAATTCGTAAGGTCATCCCCCTCATGGGTCTGGGAGGAATGACCAGTGAGACAGATCAACACAAGACCGGGTCGGTGCAAGCCCAGACAGCCCAACAACATCTGAACAGTAATCACAGCAGTGACCCGACCTTCCTGCGCAGGAGCCCCGTACATCGGAACTAGGTGAGGATGAGTCGGCTGAATTATAGGGAGACAGACTCGGTTAGTTCACTATTATTCTGGCTCAGTTGTTATCATATCCGCATGTAATGCCCCACGGTCGAGTATATAAGGCCTAGGGGGCATCCCTTCAAGAGAGGAGATCGACATTATTCATCACTTAGCCTTCCATCCCGTTCTTTACGTTTTCCAGTACTAGAGAGCTCCCTTGTAACTCATCGCATAAAGCATCCCAGCCAGGACGTAGGGTGTTACGCATCTCAAAGCGGCCCGAACCTGTACATCACTGTCTACTATTTCTCGTACGCTCCGCACGAACCATCGAGCTATAGTCGGTAACACCGTCCTACTCCTAAAAGCACCTTGGGGTAACCCTGGGTGCGCGGTCGGACCCGAAACACCGACACCCTTGTCTCTCTAAATTCACTCAATATATCCCATAACATGATCTCTGGTGGCATTCTTGAAGGTCTGTAGTCACTGAAGCTGAGTGGTATCGATTTCTCCCACAATGAGTTGTCTGGCCCAGTCCCTCCCCAAGTTCTCTGACCTCAAACATGACCATTATAGAGAACATTTATATAAAACATTTAGACTATGTATCTAGATCCGTCATCGCAACTGTGCCCGCCTACCACGCGATTCCAGTGATTCCCGTGCAAGCCACCGTCACGAGCGCACCCTCCTACCCGTGCTAAGCCCCTACAACATGTAGAAAAATGAATGGCTAAAGCAATAGCAGAAGTGTCTCCTGTTCTCTTATCTGTACTGTTCTCTTATCTGTACGGATGCGCTTTACGCTAGCAACTGAAGGTTCTATAAGGCTAACAGCAGATGATGGCACCATTTTAGGAACTTTGTCACTTAAAGAATGCTGAAAAATATGTGAGTCAGTAAAGGAAAAACATGTAACACATATCATACAGTTCTGCATTATCACTACAGTCATGAAGAAAGAGATGTAATTTCAGAGAAATTGTATGACTGAATGAACTAGAGATGATAATAGGATACATAAGCATGCTTGTCGCATGAATTGAATATGACTTCATCCCCTCCTATAAGGGGAACTTTTGTGCCTGAACTTATGGACCTTCCATTTAATTGGACCGTATCCTTCTTTCCAAGAACTTCTAACTCACATGGACCTCCTTGCTGAAAATTAAACATCAAAACCAATGAAATGCTTGCAGACTAACACTTGAGGATGTTCATGCACTCCTCAGATAATGAATATGAACCATAAAAACAAAAACATACCTCAAGGCGCCGCAGCTTGCAAAGCACCTTGCTAACAGGCTGGTATTTCAGCCACAAATTACAGTGTTTGCTTTGACCAACAGAAAACTGAGCGGCACTGATGGGATGGTGAGGAGTCTGTAGTATAGATATTTTTTTCTATTAGTATTTACAAATAGAATGTTTTGATGCATTATTCTACATCATTATAAATTGGAATCACAAACATCTACTGTCCCATTCCTACCTTGCAGAACACCCTCCACAAGGTATGCTGTTCTGCAGGACCAAAAATGGAGAAATGGATTATGGGAAGGTATTATCTAGTGTATGATCTCATAAACCTGTACAGGTTCATCAGTAAATTTCGTCTGTCATAATTAAGATAACTAAGGAAACAATAAGATGAAAATTGGATGCTACATTTGAATGAATTTTTCCCTGATTTTTTGACATCAAACAAGCAAACAATAGTATAAATCTGTCATGAAATAGGACATGAGTTATTTTTTCATGGAGTTTTCTTCATCAGGTAAGCAAAGCAATACTATAGCTCGCGGGTGTCTATCCACAGGTTTGACCGTGACCTCAAGTGGCGCACGAGCACAGAGATCGTCCCCATGCACTGCATGAGCGCGAACGGGTTCCGGCCGACGCGCGCGGCGCTGGACGACGCGTGCTGGCGCGCCCAGAAGCGGCGGCTACGCGTCAGGGGCGTGCTGATCACCAACCCATCCAAACCCGCTGGGCACCACGTGGCCGCGCGCCGACCTGGAGACGCTGGCCGACTTCGTGGCCTCCAGGCCGGGCATGCACCTGGTGAGCGACGAGGTGTACGCGGGCACAGCGTTGGCAGATCCGGGCTTCATGAGCGTGTTGGAGGTGGCGGCCGCGACCGCGTGCGTGGATGCCAACGTCGAGCCGCTGGCGGAGTGTGTGCACGTGTTGTACGGGCAGACGGGCTGTCCAAGGACCTGGGTCTACCGGAGTTCCACGTGGGCGCCATCTACTCGTCCAACGCCGGTGTCGTGTCGGTGGCCACCAAGATGTCGAGCTTCGGCCTGGTGTCGTCGCAGATGCAGCACCTGTTGGCATCGCTCCTAGGCGACGGGGGATTCATGCGGCGGTACGCCGTGGAGAACGCGCAGCGGATCAGGGCGTGGCGCGCGTGGCTGGCGGCGGGCCTCGTGGCGGCCGGCGTCGCGTACCTAGAGGGCAGCGCAGGGCTCTTCTGCTAGGCCGACATGCAGCGCCTGGTGCGGGGCCCCGCGGCGTCGTTCGAGGGCGAGATTGAGCTATGGAGGAAGCCGGTGTTCCAGGTCGGGCTCAACGTCTCCCCGGGCTCCTCCTGCCACTGCAGCGAGCCCGGGTGGTTCCGCGTCTGCTTCGCCAACGTGTCCGCCAAGACGCTCGACGTCACGCTCCAGCGCCTCGCCGACTTCGTGGAGGTGGAGGCCACCCGGGGCCCCGCGCGCCGCTTGCTCGCTGCTGCATGGGTGTGAGGCCAGACGATAGCCGGTGGTCGGAGGTCATGGCTGAGGGTGATGCCGGCTGCTGGAACGGGCCACGGGCGACAGCGGGAACAGGGACCGCTAGGGGGTACGATGGGCGTGGGGGCATCACGAGCAGGGGCGAGCGGGTTTCTCGGCGGCGTCAGGCGCGGGGGCGATTTCACCACGGGGAGGCGGGGGATTGAGCGTTGTGGTCGCGGCATGCACGGGTGCAGGGGTGGTCACGGGAGTAGGGAGGCAGGGCACATGGACGGTCTACACTATTGACTTCATGGCCGCCAGGCCGGGCACGCACCTAGTGAGCGACGAGGTGTACGCGGGCACGGCGTTGGCAGATCCGGGCTTCGTGAGCGTGCTAGAGGTGGCGGCCGCCGCCGCTGGTGGAGCGCGTGCACGTGGTGCACGGGCTGTCCAAGGGCCTGGGCCTGTCGGGGTTCCGCATGGGCACCATCTACTCGTCCAACGCTGATGTCATGTCGGCGGCCACCAAGATGTTGAGCTTCGACCTGGTGTCGTCGCAGACACAACACCTGCTGGCGTCGCTCCTAGGCGACGGGGGCTTCACGCGGCGGTACGCCGCGGAGAACGCGCGACAGATTGGGGCGCGGCGCGCGCGGCTGGCGGCGAGCCTCGCGGCGACCGGCGTAGCGTGCCTGGAGGGCAGCGCGGGGCTCTTCTGCTGGATCGACATGCGGCGCCTGGTGCAGGGCCCCGCGGTGTCGTTCGAGGGTGAGATTGAGCTGTGGAGGAAGCTAGTGTTCTAGGTCGGGCTCAACGTCTCTCCGGGCTCCTCCTGCCACTGCAGCGAGCCCGAGTGGTTTCGCGTCTGCTTCGCTAACGTGTCCGCCAAGACGCTCGACGTCGCGCTCCAGTGCCTCACCGACTTCGTGGAGTCGGAGGCCACCCGAGGCCCTGCGCGGCGCTTGCTCGCTGCTGCAGGGGTCTGAGGCCGGACGATAGCCGGTGGTCGGAGGTCGTGGCTGAGGGTGATGTCGGCTGCTGGAACGGGCACGGGCTACGGCGGGAACAGGGACCGCCAGGGGGGTACGACGGGCGTGGGGGCATCGTGAGCGGGGGCGAGCGGGTTTCTCGGCGTCAGGCGTGGGGGCAGTTTGTAACACCACAAAAGCCATCAACTAAAAATAATGAATTTAGTTATTATATTAATTAGGATGATATTTTTTTTAAGTGTTTAATTATTTATTTGCATTTTGATCATTTTCTTTGTATGCGCTTGATTGATTATCGGATGATTGTTATTAACTTCCTTTTAAAAGAAAGAAATCCTAGTAATTAAATAATAATTAAGTAATATAGTAATTATTAGTCTAAAAACAAGTATTTTATTTATAAATATTTTTGGTGAATTTTTATGATTTTTCGAGCTCTTTAAAAATGTATTTCAAAATTCAAAAAAAAACTCCTAGTCTAAACCGGCCCACTAGGGGCCCATGCCACCCCAAACCCTAACTCCACACGCATGCGCGCGTCTCTGGCAGAAGCCAGCCGCCGCCGCCGCCTCCCAAACCCTCTCTCCCTCTATTCTCTCTCCCTCCCTCTCTCTCTTCACTCCCTCGCCGCTCTGCTCTCCTCTCTCCTCTCTCTGTTCTCTCTCTCGCTCGCGCTGGCAAGCCAGCCAGCAGCCACTGCCGCGACCCAGGCTCGACCGCGCGCCGCGCCCTCTGCCTCGTCCCAGCCAACGCGTCGAGCCGCCCAGGTCCGCGACGCCGCGTGCACAGGCCGACCCCGACGCGCCCGACGCCCACGCCGCGAGCCCGCGCCGACCCCGTGCACTCCCTGCCGCGCGCGAGCACCGCACCGGAGCCAGCCTGTGCGACGACCGCGCCATGGCCTGCTCCCTGCGCAACGTCCTACAACCGCGCGCCCGGCTCGACGTCCCGAGCCGCGCCCGTCGAGCAGCCCGACGCAAAGCTCCAACCCTGCGCGCACAGACCCGACGGCCGAGCCACCCTCCCCGCGACCGTTTCATTTTCTGTGATTAATGGACTTCATGCTTCCGTTTCCTCCCCTCATTCCTCCTCTCCATTACTCCCTCTCTCAATATTCTCTCTGGTAACGTAGCCAGTAATGGAGCTTGAAGACAGCCGGTGCTCCAATGAAGTTCTCCCTGGCAGACTCTTCTTCTCCCCTCCCTCTCTCTATAAAAGGCAGCAGAGCCTCTCTCCCATCCTCCCTACCCGAGCTCTCTCCCATTCCTCGCACTCTCTCGCTTGCCGTTCGTCGCCGGAGTTCGTCATCACCGGAGCCCGTGGAGTTCGCCGGAGCCACGCACTCGCCGTCCGTAGTCGAGCCCCTGCTCTTCTCCACCCGGCCGAACCCCCGTCGAACTCTTTCCGTCGCATGCGCGAACTTAAGGTTGATGACGACCCAAATTATTTTGTGTATTTTATAAAAGTACTTGTTGATTCGATTCATGAGTTGTATATTTTGTTTGTTGTAATATGAACACATGTGATTCGCAAATTATGTGTATGTGCCTTATGGAATTTTTGGTAGAGATTTACGATTATTGGCGCACCGTGATCGATGCGTTGATTTTTGGATTAGAAGAATATGTCGTAGATTTAGTAGTCACCCGTTGGCGATAAAAATACTAGATAGGAATTTTTGTAGTTAAATGTGGTCACAATAAACTTTAGAAACTATTTGGAGAATTATAGGTGCATTTTAAGTGGATTTAGAAAAATGGTATAGAACTCATGTCATATGAATAATATAGGGTTTCTAGATGATTTAGTTAATTATTTTGTTAATATTTTCTTTTTATAAGGAAAGGAGAAAATATCATTAGTAGGATGGAAAATAGGTTTTTGCTAGTCAAATAAACATGTTCGCTAATTTAGCACTTAAATTGTTAGAGTACTAGTTTATGTCAAATAACCTCGCTTGTGTTAGAAAATGTTCAATTAGTAGTTTATAAGGATTTTTAGAATATTATATTCATTTTTGCTATGTTCAATAATTTGAGTTACAAATAAAGAGGGATAAAAGCTAATAATTTATTTATTAGTACTAAAGACGATAATTATTTTCATTAATGATGTTAAAATTTATTATTATTAGTTAAAATTATATTTATTGCACCCACTCATAAATTCATCATTAGGACCCACATTAATAGCTATAATTGAATTAATAAGTATTTACGCGATTAGGACGAATTCAAGATGTGATTAGTACGATATGTTAATGTGTGTTTAATGATGTATTGGTGTATGTTTATGAAATGGTGCATGTTTATTTATTTATGTATGTTTTATTTTTGTATGTGCGCTATGCGACTCTATTAGAAGCCGATTGTGCGGTAGGCGATCCGAATTCGTTCGAGGACGACCCACAAGACGCTTTTGAGCAAGGCAAGTGGATTCTCCCTCTGCATATTCTGTTTGTACCTACTCATTGCATATAATAATGTTTACTTTTTGATATACTACATAATTTGTTGGGTTATACCTAATTAAAGATTTCCTAGATTTACTACCTGTATTCCTTGTTTAACCTGGGAAAATTATTAAGCTGTGCAAAATTTGTGCTACCGCTCAACTTAATGATTTCTAATGTCACTCATTAATTGGTTTTAATGTTCCAAAAATTTAATTGGCAATTATGGCATTAACCCGATGGTTAAGATAATATTATTTCAAATTAATTGGAACATGGAGTGACCACCCAGGATAACAGTGCAACCACGAGTGCTATCATGGCTCTGGCTTTGGTAATTAGCTTTATATGCTTAGTGCCTAGCAACCTTACCTGAAATATGGGCAAGAGGGGAAGCGGTAGGTGGTGGCAGCCCACGTTAACATGGGGTCGTATTCTTGGCTAAGGTACCTCACCCAGGGGGCCACCACCATTGTCTTTAGAAACCTTAGCGGGTTGCTTCGTATTAAGTGTATTTTGTGAAAGCCTCATAATGGATCCCTAGCCATTCACCTCGGCAGTGTTTAAGGGTCCGATCAACCCGGGCTAGACGGGATATATGGCTTGTGGGTAAAGTTGTACCACCTCTGCAGAGTGTAAAACTGATATATCAGCCGTGCTCCCGGTTATGAGCGACCTGGACTCCTCACATGATAATTGAACTTGAAGATGGAATTAAATTGAGATCCGATGATCTGCCAATAATTTGCTTAAGTGGTTTCACTTAAGTGTTTTTGTTATATTTATATTCCTTTGTTTAAATGGGATATTTGGGATTCACACTTATTGGTAAGACAGGTGTTGTTAATAAAATATTGACCAACTAAAATGCTTACTGCTCAACCTTAGCCTCACCTTGTTATACCTGCATTAATTATTTTCCCCCACTTGCTGAGCCCCGACCATAAGTGAACTCACCCTTGCTTATTTTGATCAGAGGGTGATGCTGGAGACTTTGATGGAGTTTTTGACGACGAGGAATTCTAAGTCTAACGATACGACAGTCAACTTCCTGTGGAAGATTGCCCAGTTGTTTATTTCCGCTTTACTTTGATGTGATACTTGTTAAGTGTTTCAGATGATGTAATAAAGTATTATACTCTCTTTACGCCTTTATTGCATTGTCTTTTGATATATTACACTTGTGACGTCAACATATGTGTGAAAATGGATCTTGGCACACATATGCTATGCGCTCGGTTCTACCCACTGGAACCGGGTGTGATAGAAGTGGTATCAAAGCTATGCTGACCCTAGGTTGTTAGATTAGTTAGAAATGGAAAGCCTAGTTGTTCAAAACTTGCTAATTTCATTCCTATAAATTCCTTTATCAGTCTTACCTATTTGAAATTCAACTGAGTTGACACTTCTCTTGTAGATGGTTCGCACTCTCCAAACTACCCGCATCAACACCAGCTATGCCCCTCAGCCCCGGCAGATCCCGGTCTACCCAGTGGTAGTCGAGGAAGTCCCGGCGGATCTCCCTCCCATCCGAGTGGAGAATGTTGTCAACCTGGAGGATAGCTCGGAGGAACAGCTGCCGACCCCACCCCGTTGGCAGAGTCCCTGGCCTTCGCAGCTGGGTCATCGACATCAGCACTGTCTGCCCCAACCTTCCAAGCACCTACACCCGGAGGCGATGACCCCGATGACTCCGGAGACGACGATGACGAGGATGACGACGACGAAGACGATGGAGAAGGCGAACACGTCAACGAGGAAGCTGACTACGCCCAGCAGGACAACTTCATGGGGTTTGGTCCTGTTGTTGAACATTACACATCAATGTTCGAGACGGGGCACTTCCCCAACCTGCTGCAAGAGGTGCTGCACGCGCTAGGCACCTACATCCGCCCCCTGTACGAAACAAGGCGAGTGAGCGAGCCTCCCCGGGCTTGCTATTACATCACTCACATCCACATCAGGGTGATGGATGCAGGTGACAGGGGATTCAGGACTCTGTCTGCTCACGAGTCCCTGACGCCACTGTCCACCTATGCTGCCTCGGTTAGCGATGCTGCCCGTCGGACCCTGTGGTCGCTCAGCAACACCTACCGGCAGCAGCTAGAGAACACGAGGTTCAGGCATCTTCCTCAGCGTCTGCGTGGAGGAAGCCAGACCAACATCGTCCCAGGAGAAGCCGGTGAGGATCGCCTCAACACCCTAGCTGGTGTAGTGGCCGGTCTCAACACCGACCTGGACAGTGCCACCCTGGATCTCTACAGGGTGCACTTGGAGCTGGAAAATGCCCACGCCAGGATTGCAGCCCTGGAAGCCCAACTGCAAGGACTGGATCCGCCCGAAGCTCAGGTCCCTGCCATGGCATTGTCTCCTCCCCGCAAGAGGCTGTGCTATAGAGAGCCCAGATCCGTCACTAGGCTGCTTTAAGTTTTGAGATATGATGTAATAAGTTATACTTCGCGTTAGACGATGATACTCTCTTTTAAGTTTTCATATTAATAAATACCAACCATGTGATGGTGATTGATTGAAATGTTTGATTTGGATCTTTGTTTGAGTGCAATGGTCTTATGGAATGATGGCCATAAGAACATATAAAAAATTTAAAACTTAAGCTATTTTCCCTCTAGAATCTTTTCTACTCCTCACTTTTCTAAGGATTTCACTTCCTAACCAATCAGATGGTGAACCCACGTCAAGGACCCAACAACAACCGGAACCAGCATGGTCAACAAGTACCACCACCACCACCACCGAATCCCAACATGGAACAATTCATCGCCGCCCAGATGCAGATTCTGCAAGGACTCGCTGCAGCTGTTCAGCAATTACAACAGAACCAACAGAATCAGCAACCCCAGCAGCAGCAGTATGCACCCCCGGCCAGAGATAAGCACCGGGATTTCATGAGTCATCACCCGCCAACATTCTCCCATGCGGTTGATCCCCTGGATGCTGATGACTGGCTAAAGGTCATTGGAAAGAAGCTGGACATCACTCAGTGCAACGACCGGGAAAAGGTCTTGTACACCTCGGGAAGACTCGAGGGAGCTGCGTCCGATTGGTGGGATGCCTTCACAGTGGCACATCCCAACGCAGATACCATAACCTGGCAGGAGTTCCAAGAGAATTCTGCGCTCATCACATCCCCTCTGGAATCATGAAGTTGAAGAAAAAGGAATTCCTTTCCCTTACTCAAGGGAATATGACTGTTAGTGAGTATCGTGATCGCTTCACTCAGCTTTCACGCTATGCTCCAGGAGAAGTGGACACAGATGAGAAGCGCCAAGAGCGTTTCCTGGAAGGACTGATTGGACCTCTGAATTACCAGCTTCAGAGCCATACATTTCCCAACTTCCAGACACTCCTGAATAAGGCAATTGGCCTTGAAAGCAAAAGAAAGGAATTATCTGACCATAAAAGGAAGTTCCAAGGTCAGTCTAGCAGGAACACCCGGCCAAACAACGCTCAAGGTTCGCAGTTCCACTCTGGAAATCAAGGCGGAAGCAATTATCAAGTGCAACGCTCTGGACAGCAAGGCCAGAGAAATAATCAGAGTCAAAACCAGCAAAGGAGCAACTCTCAGACCAACCAGAGGTCTGGTGGGAATTCCCAGAACCGTCAAGGTGGCGCCAGTAACACGCAGGCCAGAAACAACGCACCTGTCCAACCCAATGGATGTTTCAAGTGCGGTGAGCTAGGCCACTATGCCAACAACTGCCCAAGGCGCAACCAGCAGACACCCCAGAGGAGCAATACTCAGAAGAACGACCAAAACACCCCCGCTCGTGGATCTGCTCAGAATAAGACATCGCAGAACTAGAGCAGAGGAAGGGTCAATCATGTCACTGCAGAATCAGTGCCTGAGGATGCCGACATAGTGTATGGTATGTTCCTTGTTAACTCCATACCTGCATCAGTTTTATTTGACTCTGGAGCATCGCATTCGTTTATAACTGAGTCATTTGTGGAAAAACACAATATACCTAAGTACCCTCTTAAGAAGATATTACACATTAGTTCACCGGGAGGTGACATGAAGGCCACACACTCATGCCCTCATGTTAATCTCAAGATTCAAGGAATAGATTTTCCAGTCAACCCAGTGGTCCTAGGATCCAACGGTATTGATGTGATTCTTGGATGCAAGTGGTTGAAAAGTTGTGATGGAGTGATACAGTGTGCCAAAGGAACAATTATGTTGACAAGTCCTCAAGGTGAAAGAATCCAAGTTAACATAGACAAGTCAACAGATGAAAAAGGGAAGACAGTGATCAATCACTTGGAAGAAAAGCCCTTGGAAAATATCAAGGTAGTGTGCGAATACCCAGACGTATTTTCGGAGGGATTACCAGGTATGCCACCTGACCGTGATATAGAGTTTTGTATTGAATAATTACCCGGAACCGCACCTATCTCAAAAAGACCATATAGAATGGATGTCAAGGATTTAGTAGAACTGAAGAAACAAATAGAAGAACTACTAGAAAAAGGTTTCATTCGCCCAAGTTCATCCCCTTGGGGAGCCCCAGTGCTATTTGTGAACAAGAAGGATGGTTCGAGGAGAATGTGCGTTGATTATAGAAGTTTGAATGAAGTAACCATCAAGAATAAATACCCACTACCAAGGATTGAAGATTTATTCGATCAAATGAAGGGAGCTAAGATATTCTCGAAGATAGATCTGAGATCGGGATATCATCAGTTAAAGATCCGAGCAGAAGATGTACCCAAGACAGCCTTCACGACGAGATATGGATTATATGAGTTTTTGGTCATGTCGTTTGGACTGACTAATGCACCAGCATACTTCATGAACTTGATGAATAAAGTATTCATGGAATATCTGGATCAGTTTGTGGTCGTATTCATTGACGACATACTGATATATTCTCCGAATGAAGAAACACATGAAGATCATCTAAGGCTAGTCCTACAAAAGCTTCGTGACAACCAACTATACGCAAAGTTCTCGAAGTGTGATTTTTGGTTGAAGGAAGTTGCTTTCTTAGGGCATATCGTTACCGATGGTGGAATTAAAGTGGACCTAGGAAAGATAAGTGAGATACTAGATTGGAAGCAACAGAAGGATGCGTCCAAGATCAGAAGTTTTCTTGGATTGGCAGGATACTATAGAAGATTTATTGAAGGTTTTTCCAAGTTAGTGAAACCTCTTACCTCTCTACTGGAGAAAGGTAAAGAATTCAAGTGGGATGAAGCTTGTCAGAATTGTTTTGAAGAACTCAAGAAAAGGTTAACCACTGCACCAATATTGGTAATGCCAGACATCCACAAGGGATTTGATGTGTATTGCGATGCATCACATCTTGGACTTGGATGTGTGCTAATGCAAGAAGGAAAACTGATAGCTTATGCTTCAAGACAGTTGAGGAAGCATGAGAAGAATTATCCTACACATGATCTGGAACTAGCTGCCATAGTGCATGCTTTGAAGATTTGGAGGCACTATATGATTGGAAACAAGTGCAAAATCTTCACGGATCACAAAAGCTTGAAATATATATTCACTCAGAAAGAACTCAACCTCAGACAGAGAAGATGGCTTGAGTTGATTAAGGACTATGATTTGGAGATACAATATCACCCAAGAAAAGCAAATGTAGTAGCTGATGCTTTGAGCCGTAAGGGTCAAGTGAACAACATCACTACTCATTTGATGTCACAGGAATTGTGCTGGGAAATGGAACAACTCAACCTTGGATTGCTTTATAATGTAGAAACAACGGTGATGGAAGTTGAATCTACTTTGGAAGAAGAGATTCGTAAAGGACAAGAGTCTGATGAGAAAATCAAGGAAATTAAAGCTTTGATTGGTTTGGGAAAAGCCCCAGATTTCATGGAAGATGAACAAGGCACATTATGGTTTAAAAAGAGAATATGTGTACCCGAAATCGAGCACTTGCGCCAACTTATTTTGAGAGAAGCTCATGATTCAGCTTACTCTATTCACCCTGGAAGTACAAAGATGTACCAGGATCTTATGGAAAAGTATTGGTGGTACGGTTTGAAAAGAGATGTTGCTACACATGTTGCATTATGTGACGTGTGTCAGCGAGTTAAAGCCGAACACCAAAGACCAGCAGGAACCTCTCAAGGTACCGGAATGGAAATAAGAAGAAATCAGTATGGATTTCATAGTTGGACTACCCCGTACTCGGGACGGCTATGATTCAATATGGGTCATAGTAGACAGGTTAACTAAAGTAGCACATTTTATACCTGTGAAGACAACTTACTCGGGAGCCCAGTTAGCAGAGTTATACATGTCGAGGATTGTTTGTCTGCATGGAGTACCAAAGAAGATCGTATCAGATCGAGGAACCCAATTTACCTCGCGCTTTTGGTAAAGACTACATGAGTCCATGGATACCAAGCTAAATTTTAGTTCAGCTTATCATCCGCAGACGGATGGGCAAACAGAAAGAACAAACCAAGTGTTGGAAGATATGCTAAGAGCTTGCGCTCTAAAGCATGGTAGAAGCTGGGATAAAAGTTTGCCTTATGCAGAATTCTCGTATAACAACAGTTATCAAGCAAGTCTAAAAATGGCACCATTTGAAGCACTTTATGGATGAAAGTGCAGAACACCGCTTTACTGGAATCAGACTGGAGAAAGTCAAGTATTCGGTCCAGAAATTCTCCAAGAGGCCGAAAAGCAAGTGCAGATTATAAGAGAAAATTTGAAGACAGCACAGTCAAGATAGAAAAGCTATGCTGATAATAGAAGAAGAGAATTGATGTTCGAAGTAGGAGACTTTGTCTACCTTAAAGTTTCACTGATGAGAGGAATGAAAAGGTTTAAGGTTAAGGGAAAATTATCACCTTGCTATATTGGCCCATTCAAGATTTTGGAAAGAAAAGGTGAAGTAGCTTACCAGTTAGAGCTACCTGATAGTTTATCAGATGTGCATGACATATTTCATGTATCACAACTTAAGAAGTGCTTAAGAGTACCGGAAGAACAGTTACCTATGGAAGAACTGAATGTCAATGAAGATTTGACTTATTCGGAGTACCCGTCATAATTCTAGAAACATCTCGCAGAATTACACGGAGTAAAGTCATTAACATGTGCAAAGTTCAGTGGAGTCATCATTCGGAAGATGAATCCACTTGGGAAAGAGAAGATGAACTCAGAGCAGAATTCTCCCAGTTATTCTCGGAAGTTTCTTAATCTCGAGGACGAGATTCTTTTTAAGAGGGGTAGGTTTGTAACACCACAAAAGCCATCAACTAAAAATAATGAATTTAGTTATTATATTAATTAGGGTAATAATTTTTTTAAGTGTTTAATTATTTATTTGCATTTTGATCATTTTCTTTGTATGCGCTTGATTGATTATCGGATGATTGTTATTAACTTCCTTTTAAAAGAAAGAAATCCTAGTAATTAAATAATAATTAAGTAATATAGTAATTATTAGTCTAAAAACAAGTATTTTATTTATAAATATTTTTGGTGAATTTTTATGATTTTTCGAGCTCTTTAAAAATGTATTTCGAAATTCAAAAAAAAAACTCCTAGTCTAAACCGGCCCACCAGGGGCCCATGCCACCCCAAACGCTAACTCCACACGCATGCGCGCGTCTCTGGCAGAAGCCAGCCGCCGCCGCCTCCCAAACCCTCTCTCCCTCTATTCTCTCTCCCTCCCTCTCTCTCTTCACTCCCTCGCCGCTCTGCTCTCCTCTCTCTGTTCCCTCTCTCGCTCGCGCTGGCAAGACAGCCAGCAGCCGCTGCCGCGACCCAGGCTCGACCGCGCGCCGCGCCCTCTGCCTCCTCCCAGCCAACGCGCCGAGCCGCCCAGGTCCGCGACGCCGCGCGCACAGGCCGACCCCGACGCGCCCGACGCCCACGCCGCGAGCCCGCACCGACCCCGTGCACTCCCTGCCGCGCGCGAGCACCGCACCGGAACCAGCCTGCGCGACGACCGCGCCATGGCCTGCTCCCTGCGCAATGTCCTACAACCGCGCGCTCGGCTCGACGTCCCGAGCCGCACCCGTCGAGCAGCCCGACGCGAAGCTCCGACCCTGCGCGCACAGACCTGACGGCCGAGCCACCCTCCCCGCGACCGTTTCATTTTCTGTGATTAATGGACTTCATGCTTCCGTTTCCTCCCCTCATTCCTCCTCTCCATTACTCCCTCTCTCAATATTCTCTCTGGTAACGTAGCCAGTAATGGAGCTTGAAGACAGCCGGTGCTCCATTGAAGTTCTCCCTGGCAGACTCTTCTTCTCCCCTCCCTCTCTATATCAAAGGCAGCATAGCCTCTCTCCCATCCTCCCTACCCGAGCTCTCTCCCATTCCTCGCACTCTCTCGCTCGCCGTTCGTCGCCGGAGTTCGTCATCACCGGAGCCCGTGGAGTTCGCCGGAGCCACGCACTCGCCGTCCATAGTCGAGCCCCTGCTCTTCTCCACCCGGCCGAACCCCCGTCGAACTCTTTCCGTCGCATGCGCGAACTTAAGGTTGATGACGACCCAAATTATTTTGTGTATTTTATAAAAGTACTTGTTGATTCGATTCATGAGTTGTATATTTTGTTTGTTGTAATATGAACACATGTGATTCGCAAATTATGTGTATGTGCCTTATGGAATTTTTGGTAGAGATTTACGATTGGCGCACCGTGATCGATGCGTTGATTTTTGGATTAGAAGAATATGTCGTAGATTTAGTAGTCACCCGTTGGCGATAAAAATACTAGATAGGAATTTTTGTAGTTAAATGTGGTCACAATAAACTTTAGAAACTATTTGGAGAATTATAGGTGCATTTTAAGTGGATTTAGAAAAATGGTATAGAACTCATGTCATATGAATAATATAGGGTTTCTAGATGATTTAGTTAATTATTTTGTTAATATTTTCTTTTTATAAGGAAAGGATAAAATATCATTAGTAGGATGGAAAATAGGTTTTTGCTAGTCAAATAAACATGTTCGCAAATTTAGCACTTAAATTGTTAGAGTACTAGTTTATGTCAAATAACCTCGCTTGTGTTAGAAAATGTTCAATTAGTAGTTTATAAGGATTTTTAGAATATTATATTCATTTTTGCTATGTTCAATAATTTGAGTTAGAAATAAAGAGGGATAAAAGCTAATAATTTATTTATTAGTACTAAAGACGATAATTATTTTCATTAATGATGTTAAAATTTATTATTATTAGTTAAAATTATATTTATTGCACCCACTCATAAATTCACCATTAGGACCCACATTAATAGCTATAATTGAATTAATAAGTATTTACGCGATTAGGACGAATTCAAGATGTGATTAGTACGATATGTTAATGTGTGTTTAATGATGTATTGGTGTATGTTTATGAAATGGTGCATGTTTATTTATTTATGTATGTTTTATTTTTGTATGTGCGCTATGCGACTCTATTAGAAGCCGATTGTGCGGTAGGCGATCCGAATTCGTTCGAGGACGACCCACAAGACGCTTTTGAGCAAGGCAAGTGGATTCTCCCTCTGCATATTCTGTTTGTACCTACTCATTGCATATAATAATGTTTACTTTTTGATATACTACATAATTTGTTGGGTTATACCTAATTAAAGATTTCCTAGATTTACTACCTGTATTCCTTGTTTAACCTGGGAAAATTATTAAGCTGTGCAAAATTTGTGCTACCGCTCAACTTAATGATTTCTAATGTCACTCATTAATTGGTTTTAATGTTCCAAAAATTTAATTGGCAATTATGGCATTAACCCGATGGTTAAGATAATATTATTTCAAATTAATTGGAACATGGAGTGACCACCCAGGATAACAGTGCAACCACGAGTGCTATCATGGCTCTGGCTTTGGTAATTAGCTTTATATGCTTAGTGCCTAGCAACCTTACCTGAAATATGGGCAAGAGGGGAAGCGGTAGGTGGTGGCAGCCCACGTTAACATGGGGTCGTATTCTTGGCTAAGGTACCTCACCCAGGGGGCCACCACCATTGTCTTTAGAAACCTTAGCGGGTTGCTTCGTATTAAGTGTATTTTGTGAAAGCCTCATAATGGATCCCTAGCCATTCACCTCGGCAGTGTTTAAGGGTCCGATCAACCTGGGCTAGACGAGATACATGGCTTGTGGGTAAAGTTGTACCACCTCTGCAGAGTGTAAAACTGATATATCAGTCGTGCTCCCGGTTATGAGCGACCTGGACTCCTCACATGATAATTGAACTTGAAGATGGAATTAAATTGAGATCCGATGATCTGCCAATAATTTGCTTAAGTGGTTTCACTTAAGTGTTTTTGTTATATTTATATTCCTTTGTTTAAATGGGATATTTGGGATTCACACTTATTGGTAAGACAGGTGTTGTTAATAAAATATTGACCAACTAAAATGCTTACTGCTCAACCTTAGCCTCACCTTGTTATACCTGCATTAATTATGTGTGAAAATGGATCCTGGCACACATATGCTATGCGCTCGGTTCTACCCACTGGAACCGGGTGTGACACAGTTTCAGTGTGGGGAGGCGGGGGATCAAGCGTTGTGGTCGCGGCATGCGCGGGCGCAGGGGTGGTCGCGGGAGTAGGGAGGCGGGTCACATAGACGGTCTACACTATTGACTTAATAGTTAGTGGAGATTTAAGCCTAAAGCTTCTTTTTTAACTTGTATCTTTTTTGGCTTTTGGCTAAAATAATGTGTAGTTTTGTTTTTATCCGTTTAAAATCTAGAATGTGAATCATATGTCCGCTTTGATATTTAATTTTCTTGTGGATATTTTTATGGAGATGGTCCATCACACTGGCTTGCTGCATGTCGCCCAGCCATTGCACTGTTACATGATCGTGTGCCGTTGCAACGCACGGAAATTATACTAGTAATGTTGTATATTTGAGATACAATTGGACATGCACTGTAATTTTTGAGAAAAAAGTTTTAAAATGAGGAAACTGTTAGAGTACCTTTTATTTTTCTTTTCTTGTAATTCAAGTTGGGACACTATTTTAAGGCACCGTTGAAGTTGATCTAATTATCTGCTAATTACTAAGGGATGACAATATTTTGACTGTTCAATGTCATGATTATTACCAAGTATTGGATATGTTAAAATTGTTGGATGTAAATTGGGCGAAATGGTAATCCTTCCAAGTAGTACCACTAAGTTTTGGCCCGTAGGGATTAGAATCTAAAATATGAGTGCACCGTTTGACTGTATTGACAATATACAATATCCAGTGCCCCCTCCTTAGCATGGGAATCATGATCTGATCATGTAAAAACATGAAGATCAACAATAACATAGATGGTTATGCATGAAGATGTGAAATGCACCATTTAACGTAACTCATGTTTGTAAATTGTAAAACGATTGTTACCGATTTGCATTTATCCAATTTGTCTATCTCAGGCAATGTATTCTCAAGAAATGTGTGTATGACAGTTTCATCAAACGGCTGTGGGTTTCTGCTGTGACGTTCCTATTCCTCGAAGTTCAGTAGGGACTGCAATAAAAAAATTAATGGAGTCAGCTTATTTGAAATAACATTGTGTAGATGAATATGGTATGGATATGTTACAATAGTTTACAAGTATTAATCTGCTGGAACTCATGGAAGGCTGATGATTTATGGCATCATCGCAAACACATTGAATGAAGCACTGCATGAACACATTATCGAGGCACTTCCCGTCGGCGAAAGATTCGTATATATCAGAACATTTAGCACAGTATTCACCATAGTCTATTATGTTCCTGTGGACATTTTGATAATAAGCAGTGAGTAAATGACTGTTTGAGTAGCATTATATCCACAATGGTGAATTGAGTGTACTTTATACCTGCTGTTGTTAGAGCGCGTAGCACACAAGTAGTCGCGGAGAGCTCGAACACATTGAATCTCCGAATCCTGTGAGTCATGGTCAAGCTGGGAAGTGTTTATGTCTGATTCAGTTTCAGCAGAAACCTAAAAAAGTTATATGTTAGATAGATTGGCAGCTTTGTACAATTTTGGCAATTATAATGAACATGTATATTAATATACTAACATATTCAGATGGAGTCTGGTCAAAACATGGGCCACTGTCGTGGAGATCTGCTTCTGCCGCAGGTGGACACTTCCTGGGCACTGTAAAAATGATGGTAGTTATGGATTAGCTATTTAGTACACTACTTATTATATAAAAATACTGCAAGTGGGAATAATCAAACATTTATTTGCGGTGTCGCATCAAATATCGGCGAGCGAGATTCTGTATGTGGTATGTTGCTTGTGCATTCTGGTGTTACTTGAGGAGTTCTTGCCAACATCACCATGTTGACCCTAACAACTGGGTTATATGCTAATTAGAAAAAAAACAATGAATGGGAACCTTCAAGGAAAAAACAAGCACTTAAAAAATACCATTACCACTGGGATTGTAGGTGTTTTGTGTTGTTCCGTTTTATTGGTATGCACCAGTAGATCAATGTCAACTTCATCAGGGCAACTTTGTAATAGTACACGGATATGTTGTTGCCTTAACAGTAATTCATCTACCTGTGTGTCTGTCAATTACGTCTCAGGCTGTGATGCTGGAGTAGACATCTCCGGTACAGTTTGGGTGGCCGGACTCTTACATGCTTCTTTATGTAACATTGAAGCAACAGAAACAAATTATTTAATAATGACATCATAACCATATTGAAAGGTTTGCATAACTATGTGTAGTCACATAAAAGCAATAAACTGACTAACCTGCTGAATGATGTGAATATCATCTGATTTTTTGGATGGTTGCTGCACATCATAACCATCTTCATTCTCCTCTGATTCAGCACGGAGGACCTCATCAATTAACTCTGCAAAACATTAGATAGATTATACTGATTCTCAACAATCTGGTAAAGAGTTTGTTTGATCACTGAACAAGCCTTGCCAACCTCCGTGTCATAATGTGCCAGCATCTCTATGAATCCACATCGGTGGCAGGGTGGAAGATGGTTGATCTTGCTTGAAATCAATTCTCTGATTAGTGGGAGTTGGATGTGAATGGTGTGATGACCACAAGGGTCGGGACGCGGGACATCAAACGTGTTTGTCCTATTTCTATGATGTTGTAAAATGAATATTATTAAGTAAATGGATACAGTATAACTAAACATTATGGTAAAAGTTTTTAAAAAAGGTTATAATTAAAAGCTTGCCTTAAATTGGGATCGAACAAGTGGTACTGCTGTCTAACATGTCTCTGAGCTGCTTCGGAACTAATAAAAATGGCGTGTAAGATACTGACTCAAATGTAACTATGTTATGCTGAGATGTGTGTTAGACTGTGGATTATCCTTCTATTACAACATAGTACAAAATGATATAACAAAAAATGGAGTTTATTTGTACATTAAAACGATAATTCTTCTAGCCATGTACCATATATAAGCCAAATAAATTGGTCAAAAAATATAATAGATGTAAGACAAGAAAATTACAGCACAATGACCAAATGGTTCCTCCCCTTAGCGTCACTTGCCCTTGTGAGCTCTTGTTAATGCTTGAATAATATTCTTATCAAAATATTTTATGCGTGGTATTCCACATTTGTTCTGAGGGGCAGCAACGTCATGAATTTGATCCAAATAGTACAGCTACAAAGCCTAAAAATATTACGTAACTCTACAGAACATGATTCGTTTTTAACACATAATAGAGTATAATATAATGTAAATGTGATTTGAATATGTAAAATTGGCTACATAAAACAAACAAAAGAGCATGATATGCTTACAAGAATGACGATGGAGCAGTCATATATGGTTGTAGAAACATTGGTGATGCTCCTAGTGTGCCACTTTTTGGCCACTTGGCATAACTCATTGAATATGAGTTGGCACCAGTCCATCTCGTGGAAACGACCTATTTCTTCAGTCAAAAGCACCTCATGGTTAGTTATTCCCTAGCTTGCAGTAGGAAACAACAGTCGATTGAACAGTATCAGAAAGAAAGATCTGATGCTTAGGTCATCGTCACCTCCTTTCCTTAGTTGATCTTGTAGAGCTGCAACACCGAAGTCTTCCTTGGATAAACCAAACTCAACCCGTAAATTATTTGCAGTAACAGCTTCGTCAATGCCTAATGGCTTTCCACCACCAGCATTTGGTAGCCCCAGTATAAGATGCACTGTGTCCTTTGTAATTTTCAGCTCCTTTCCTAGGCCGGCTCGAATTGTCATATCCTTATGATCAAGCTTTTGCATCAGCTAGCATAAATGTGATCTACTGCCAAGCGCATCTACTCTCATATCAAGTATATTGGAGAACCCCTTCCGTGCAATAGCTCGACGTTGTCTGTCATTTAAAATTTGAACGCTTACAATAACATCTTGTGGATTGCATCTAACATTAAGCCTCTGTTGTAAAAATGTAACAATAAATATGTTATACCTCTATAATGAGATACCAATAACATAAACATTTACATCTGCATAGTCGCAAATCAGATTTGGGCATCAAAAACCCTAATCCCCATTTCAAATATACCTAGACAACCCAATAAACTTGTTTTAAAGCAAAAACATTAACAATATAATATACATTATTTCAACGTACAACGTATTTTCATGAAAGAAGTGATATATTGGCATTGAACATAGATACTAACCTGTCGGGGGGGGGGGGTCCACTGCTTCGTCTGCTTTGTAACGGTCTTCTTCATCAATTTTGAAGGGCTGCTATCAAGGTTGTGCTTCTTCATTACTGGCATAAAGTCATCGTCGTCGTCACCGACATGCGTTGCTTTGTGACTGACAGACGTTGCCGGCACACGCGGTATGTCGACACTAAAGCATTCCTGACTAGACTGAATTATTATGCGCTTTGGATTAGACGGAGGTCGGTCCACGTTCTTCATGTATGTTTTTCCTGCCAAAACAAACCACGTAAAAACATATAAACATATAGATAAAATCTTTTGGACCAAATATTTTTCTACACATATGCAACAACAAATTAATATAGTAATCCACGACCACCTACAAACCAGGAAGGCCGATCGGGTGTGCATACCACACCTGGGCTCTTTTTTGCGTACTGGCGCCAAATGACTTACGCTAAATTAACATAGAAGTTACGCTGATATGTGTTTCAATATATGAGACAATTGAGTTACTAGAAGGTTAATCTGATTTACGATAAGGTTTATGTAAATATGAAATATAGGTAAATATCAGAAGGTAAACATTTGAGTTACGCTGATATGTAGATATCAGACGCATGAACTCATAATTACAGTTTATAAACATTTGTTTTACGAGAAGGTTTGTTCCGGAATCTTGTCATAAAATAAATTTATGTAATGCAAGATATACATATTAACAGATAATGTTCTTTAGTTAATGACCAACATAAACGAACAAAAATATACAACAAAAGATTCAATTGTTACTCTAATTACTAGGCATCATAATCAAACTAGGGCTACTAGCGACTAAAAAGTTGACTGTATATGCCAAATCGGTCAGATGTTGACGGCAATCTGAATAACTGGATGCAACTATGTGTGTTTGGTCATATGTTGCCGACAACATAATCAATTGTATAATTAAAAGAAAACTGATGAACTAAATGTAGAGAAAATCTGTGTGTTAATAACGAACCACGATAAATTCAACGAATCAAATAGAATGTTGGTGATTTAGAACTTACTGATTACCACTGATCCAATGTGATTATTTGGTCTACGGTTGGTGCTTCCTTCAAATGTAGTTGGGCGAACGAACAAAGTGACTCGGTGACACAAATGCGGTGGAGGGAATGAAGGCAACGGCGGTGGAGGACTGACCGGTGTATGGAGGGGAATGAGGACTGGCCGATTTCGGAATCTCTACGGTGGAGTCGATGAAGGCGACGGTGGCAGATGTCTAGGTTTTTGCCATCGCGTGCGTGCGGGTGAGGTAAACTAGGAAGCCTGTGAGCGAGTGGGTGGGATCGTGGGCCCGATGCACGTATTATGCGGAACCAAATCTTCTCGATGGCCCATAGACCGACACGTGCATTACTGTTGCGTAAACTGAAACATAAAACATCGTTATTCCAATATTTGTGTGGGGACTAGTACGGATGCCCATATTGCGGGAGCACAATCTTCTCGTGGGCCCAGATACCCGAATCGTGCACAAACTATATTTGCATAAATTGATACACACATCATCATAACTCATATGATAATTTGGCATAAGTAGTTGGGTACAATAAGCCAAAAAGGGGTCTGGTGCGGTCTGCACACCTGGTCGGTCGCCTCGGTCGGTAGGTGGTCGGGGCTTCCTGTAGTTAAACAGAGCCCCGACCACCTATCGACTAGCTAGGTGCGCAGACCGCATCAGATCCTTTTTGGATTATTGTAGCAAACTGCTTACGCCAAATTATAATACGAGTTATGTTGATGTGTGTATCAGTTTATGAAAATATAGTCTGCGCATATTACGCCCTGAATTTGGGAGTAGAATTTATTCTTCTTTAATACTCACCAAATTCAGGCGTTACTCTCTTTTCTCTTCCCGTTTCGTTCTTTCTTCCCAGTTTCAAAGTAGTATAGCGACTGGTGTCCGTATTGCATGTAAACAAAAACCAAAGTTGTCATGGGTGTTGCATCATGCTGAAGCATATTTCCTTTGTCTGATATCGTGTTTAACCGCGTGTTCGCCTCATCTCGTTTCGGATTTCGATTCGCGATTGGATTCTGATCAGTGGTTGTGCGTGTCGTGGGATTTTGACCCACGACGCGACCCAGCCTGGCCCAGCTCGGCCCGGCCCTGGCCCACGCGACCCTGCCCCTCCCCATGTGTGCCCCCTTGTCTCTCTCCCTCATTCAATTTTCTCGCGCACAACTCCCTCTCTCCCACCTCTCTCTCTTCCCCATTGTGCCCTAGGTGTTTCGGTAACGGTTATCGGCGGATTTGGATCCCCGAGGTGAGCACCCCTCCCCTCCCCCCTCTCTCTCTTCCTCTCCCTCCCCTTCCCTTCCCTGCGCGCGCTCCGGGCAGCGTGGCTCTTTCCTGCGTGCGGGCCCTCGCCCCCCGACGCGGCTCCCCTAGCCCCTGTGCGCGGCCCCTCGGCCCGCCTGCGCGTGGCCCTCCCAGCCCCCTGCGCGCGTGATAGTCGCCTAGAGGGGGGGGGGGTGAATAGGGCGAAACTGAAATTTACAAAAATAATCACAACTACAAGCCGGGTTAGCGTTAGTAATAAAGAAACGAGTCCGCGAGAGAGGGCGCAAAACAAATCGCAAGCGAATAAGAGTGTGACATGAGGATTTGTTTTACCGAGGTTCGGTTCTCGCAAACCTACTCCCCGTTGAGGAGGCCACAAAGGCCGGGTCTCTTTCAACCCTTCCCTCTCTCAAACGATCCCACGGATCGAGTGAGCTTTCTCTTCTTCTCAATCAACCGGGAACAAAACTTCCCCGCAAGGGCCACCACACAATTGGTGCCTCTTGCCTTGGTTACAATTGAGTGTTGATCTCAAGAACAAGTGAGAAAGAAAAGAATGCGATCCAAGCGCAAGAGCTCGAAAGAACACAAGCAAATCACTCTCTCTAGTCACTATGGAGTTGTGTGGAATTTGGAGAGGACTTGATCTATTTGGTGTGTCTAGAATTGAATGCTAGAGCTCTTGTAGTAGTTGAGAAGTGGAAAACTTGGATGGCAATGAATGTGGGGTGGTTGGGGTATTTATAGCCCCAACCACCAAAAGTGACCGTTGCTGGAACCTGTCTGTTCGATGGCGCACCGGACAGTCCGGTGCACACCGGACAGTCCGGTGCCCCTGCCACGTCACCATTGCCGTTGGATTCAGACCGTTGGAGCTTCTGACTTCTGGGCCCTCCTGGGTGTCCGGTGCACACCGGACATGTACTGTTTGATGTCCGGTGCACCGGTATGGGCGTGCCTGACGTCTGCGCGCGCTGCGCGCGCATTAAATGCACCGCAGGGAGCCGTTGGCGCCGCAGAGAGCCGTTGCTCCGTTGGCACACCGGACAGTCCGGTGCACACCGGACAGTCCGGTGAATTTTAGCGGAGCGGCTGCCGCGCGAACCCGAGGCTGACGAGTTCCGGAGACCGTGCTTCGTTGGAGCACCGGACATGTCCGGTGCACACCGGACAGTCCGGTGAATTATAGCGCGCCGGCTTCCGAGAATTCCCGAGGGCGAAGAGTTTGAGTTGGAGTCCTCTGGGCGCACCGGACACTGTCCGGTGCACACCGGACAGTCCGGTGCCTCCAGCCAGAGGTGCCCTCGGTTGCCTCGTTGCTCCTTTGTTGAATCCAACACTTGGTCTTTTTATTGGCTAAAAGTGAACCTTTTGCACCTGTATAACTTATGCACTAGAGTAAACTAGTTAGTCCAAGATTTGTGTTGGACAATTCAACCACCAAAATTATTTAGGAACTAGGTGTAAGCCTAATTCCCTTTCAATCTCCCCCTTTTTGGTGATTGATGCCAACACAAACCAAAGCAAATATAGAAGTGCATAATTGAACCAGTTTACATAAAGTAAGTGCAAAGGTTGCTTGGAATTGAGCCAATATAAATATTTATATGATGCGCATGGATTGTTTTCTTTGTTTTTGATATATTGGACCACATTTGCACCATAAGTTTTGTTTTTGCAAACTCTTTTGTAAATTCTTTTCAAAGTCCTTTTGCAAGATAGTCAAAGGTAAATGAATAAGATTTGCAAAGCATTTTTAAGATTTGAAATTTTCTTCCTGTGTTCAAATGCTTTTCCTTTGACTAAACAAAACTCCCCCTCAAATAAGGTCTCCTATTAGTGTTCAAGAGGGTTTTAAGACATCAATTTTGAAAATACTAGTTGCTCCCCCTTTAGAACACAAAGAGATACCAATTTTGAAATTTACCAATAAAATCATTAAATTGATAAAATTAGGTGGTGGTGCGGTCCTTTTGCTTTGGGCTCATATTTTCTCCCCCTTTGGCATGAATCGCCAAAAACGGAATCATTAGAGCCCAATGAAGTACTTTCTCCCCCTTTGGTCATGAAATGAATGAGTGAAGATTATACCAAAGATGGAGAGATGATGCGGAGCGACGGCGAAGGATGAGTAGTAGAGTGGAGTGGAAGCCTTTTTCTTCGCCGAAGACTCCTATTCCCTTTCAATATACCTATGACTTGGTTTGAAATACCCTTGAAAACACATTAGTCATAGCATATATAAAAGAGACATGATCAAAGGTATATTCATGTGCTATGTGTGCAAGTTTAGCAAAAGAAATTCCTAGAATCAAGAATATTGAGCTCATGCCTAAGTCGGGTAAAAGATTGTTCATCAAGAGGCTTGGTAAAGATATCGGCTAATTGATCTTTAGTGTTAATGTAAGAAATCTCGATATCCCCCTTTTGTTGGTGATCCCGAAGAAAATGATACCGAATGGCTATGTGCTTAGTGCGGCTATGCTCGACGGGATTGTCGGCCATTTTGATTGCACTCTCATTGTCACATAGCAAAGGGACTTTGGTTAATTTGTAACCGTAGTCCCGCAGGGTTTGCCTCATCCAAAGCAATTGCGCGCAACAATGGCCTGCGGCAATATACTCGGCTTCGGCGGTAGAAAGAGCGACCGAATTTTGCTTCTTTGAAGCCCAAGACACCAAGGATCTTCCCAAGAACTGGCAAGTCCCCGATGTGCTCTTCCTATTGATCCTACACCCCGCCCAATCGGCATCCGAATACCCAATCAAATCAAAAGTGGATCCCCGAGGGTACCAAAGCCCAAACTTAGGAGTAAAAGCCAAATATCTCAAGATTCGTTTTACGGCCGTAAGGTGTGATTCCTTAGGGTCGGCTTGAAATCTTGCACACATGCAAACGGAAAGCATAATGTCCGGTCGAGATGCACATAAATAAAGCAATGAACCAATCATCGACCGGTATACCTTTTGATCCACAGACTTACCTCCCGTGTCGAGGTCGAGATGCCCATTGGTTCCCATGGGTGTCTTGATGGGCTTGGCATCCTTCATTCCAAACTTGCTTAGAATATCTTGAGTATACTTTGTTTGGCTGATGAAGGTGCCCTCTTGGAGTTGTTTGACTTGAAATCCTAGAAAATACTTCAACTCCCCCATCATTGACATCTCGAATTTTTGTGTCATGATCCTACTAAATTCTTCACATGTAGATTTGTTAGTGGACCCAAATATGATATCATCAACATAGATTTGGCATACAAACAAATCATTATCAAGAGTCTTAGTGAATAAAGTAGGATCGGCCTTGCCGACTTTGAAGCCATTTGCAATAAGGAAATCTCTAAGGCATTCATACCATGCTCTTGGGGCTTGCTTAAGCCCATAAAGCGCCTTAGAGAGCCTATAGACATGGTTAGGATACTCACTGTCTTCAAAGCCGGGAGGTTGCTCAACATAGACCTCCTCCTTGATTGGTCCATTGAGGAAGGCACTCTTCACGTCCATTTGATAAAGCTTGAAGCCATGGTAAGTAGCATAGGCTAATAATATGCGAATTGACTCAAGCCTAGCTACGGGTGCATAGGTTTCACCAAAATCCAAACCTTCGACTTGTGAATACCCCTTGGCCACGAGTCGAGCTTTGTTCCTAGTCACCACACCATGCTCGTCTTGCTTGTTGCGGAAAACCCACTTGGTTCCTACAACATTTTGGTTAGGACGTGGAACTAAGTGCCATACCTCGTTCCTCGTGAAATTGTTGAGCTCCTCTTGCATCGCCATCACCCAATCCGAATCTTGAAGTGCTTCCTCTACCCTGTGTGGCTCAATAGAGGAAACAAACGAGTAATGTTCACAAAAATGCGCAACACGAGATCGAGTAGTTACCCCCTTATGAATGTCGCCGAGGATAGTGTCGACGGGGTGATCTCGTTGTATTGCTTGGTGGACTCTTGGGTGTGGCGGCCTTGGTGGTTCATCCTCCTTGTCTTCATCATTTGAATCTCCCCCTTGATCGTTGCCGTCATTTTGAGGTGGCTCATCTTCTTGATCTTCTTGTTCACCATCTTGAGCCTCATCCTCAATTTGAGTCGGTGGAGATGCTTGCTTGGAGGAGGATGGTTGATCTTGTGCACTTGAAGGCTCTTCGGATTCCTTAGGACACACATCCCCAATGGACATGTTCCTTAGCGCTATGCATGGAGCCTGTTCTTCACCTATATCATCAAGATCAACTTGCTCTACTTGAGAGCCGTTAGTCTCATCAAACACAACGTCACAAGAAACTTCAACAAGTCCTGAGGACTTGTTAAAGACTCTATATGCCCTTGTGTTTGAGTCATATCCTAGTAAAAAGCCTTCTACAGTTTTAGGAGCAAATTTAGATTTTCTACCTCTTTTGACAAGAATAAAACATTTGCTACCAAAAACTCTAAAATATGAAATATTGGGCTTTTTACCGGTTAGGAGTTCATAAGATGTTTTCCTGAGGATTCGGTGAAGATATAACCGGTTGATGGCGTAGCAGGCGGTGTTGACCGCCTCGGCCCAAAACCGATCCGGTGTCTTGTACTCATCAAGCATGGTTCTTGCCATGTCCAATAGAGTTCGATTCTTCCTCTCCACTACACCATTTTGTTGTGGAGTGTAGGGAGAGGAGAACTCATGCTTGATTCCCTCCTCCTCAAGAAAGCCTTCTATTTGAGAGTTCTTGAACTCCGTCCCATTGTCGCTTCTAATTTTCTTGATCCTTAAGCCGAACTCATTTTGAGCCCGTCTCAAGAATCCTTTTAAGGTCTCTTGGGTATAAGATTTGTCCTGCAAAAAGAACACCCAAGTGAAGCGAGAATAGTCATCCACAATTACAAGACAATACTTACTACCGCCGATGCTTATGTAAGCGATCGGGCCGAATAAATCCATGTGTAGAAGCTCCAGTGGCCTGTCGGTAGTCATGATGTTTTTGTGTGGATGATGTATGCCAACCTGCTTCCCGGCTTGACATGCGCTACAAATCCTGTCTTTCTCAAAATGAACATCGGTTAGTCCCAAAATGTGTTCTCCCTTTAGAAGCTTGTGAAGATTCTTCATTCCAACATGGGCTAGTCGGCGGTGCCAGAGCCAACCCAAGTTAGTCTTAGCAATTAAGCAAGTGTCGAGTTCAGCTCTATTAAAATCTACTAAGTATAGCTGACCCTCTAACACTCCCTTAAAAGCTATTGAATCATCACTTCTTCTAAAGACAGTAACACCCAAATCAGTAAAAAGACAGTTGTAGCCCATTTGACATAACTGGGATACGGAAAGCAAATTGTAATCTAACGAATCTACAAGAAAAACATTGGAAATAGAATGGTCAGGAGATATAGCAATTTTACCCAAACCTTTGACCAAACCTTGATTTCCATCCCCGAATGTGATAGCTCGTTGGGGATCTTGGTTTTTCTCATATGAGGAGAACATCCTTTTCTCCCCTGTCATGTGGTTTGTGCACCCGCTGTCGAGTATCCAACTTGAGCCCCCGGATGCATAAACCTACAAAACAAGTTTAGTTCTTTGTTTTAGGTACCCAAACGGTTTTGGGTCCTTTGGCATTAGATACAAGAACTTTGGGTACCCAAACACAAGTCTTGGAGCCCTTGTGTTTGCCCCCAACAATTTTGGCAACTACCTTGCTGATTTGTTAGTTAACACATAAGATGCATCAAAAGTTTTAAATGAAATGGCATGGTCATTTGATGCATTAGTAATTTTCTTTCTAGGCAACTTAGCACGGGTTGGTTGCCTAGAACTAGATGTCTCACCCTTATACATGAAAGCATGGTTAGGGCCAGAGTGAGACTTCCTAGAATGAATTTTCTTAATCTTGCTCTCAGGATAGCCGGCAGGGTACAAAATGTAACCCTCGTTATCCTGAGGCATGGGAGCTTTGCCCTTAACAAAGTTAGATAAGTTCTTTGGAGGGGCATTAATTTTGACATTGTCTCCCTTTTGGAAGCCAATGCCATCCTTAATGCCAGGGCGTCTCCCATTATAGAGCATGCTTCTAGCAAGTTTAAATTTTTCATTTTCTAAGTCATGCTCTCTAATCTTAGCATTAAGTTGTGCTATGTGATCATTTTGTTTTTTAATTAAGGCTAGGTGATCATGGATAGCATCAACATTAATATCTCTACATCTAGTACAAATGGAAATATGCTCAACATTAGATGTAGAGGGTTTGCAAGATTTTAGTTCAACAACCTTAGCATGCAACATATCATTTTTAGTTCTAAGGTCGGAAATAGTAGCATTGCAAACATCAAAATTCTTAGCCTTAGCAATTAATTTCTCATTCTCATTTCTAAGGCTAGCAAGAGAAATGTTTAATTCTTCAATCCTAGCAAGCAAATCATCATTATCATCTCTAGGATTTGGAATTGATACATTGCAAATATGAGAATCAACCTTAGCTAACAAATTAGCATTTTCATTTCTAAGGTTGTCTATAGTCTCATGACAAGTGCTTAGCTCACTAGACAATTTGTTACATTTTTCAACTTCTAGAGCATAAGCATTTTTAACCTTAACATGCTTCTTATTTTCTTTAATAAGGAAGTCCTCTTGAGAGTCCAAGAGATCATCCTTCTCATGTATAGCACTAATCAATTCATTTAATTTTTCCTTTTGTTGCATGTTGAGGTTAGCAAAAAGAATGCGTAAATTATCCTCTTCATTTTTATCATCATCCTCATCACTAGATGTTTCATATTTAGTGGAGGACTTTGATTTTACCTTCTTTTTGCCGTCCTTGGCCATGAGACACTTGTGGCCGATGTTTGGGAAGAGGAGGCCCTTGGTGACGGCGATGTTGGCGGCGTCCTCGTCATCGGAGGAGTCGCTTGAGCTTTCGTCGGAGTCCCACTCCCGACAAACATGGGCATCGCCGCCCTTCTTCTTGTAGTGTCTCTTCTTCTCCTTCCTCTTGCCCTTCTTGTCGTCGCCCCTGTCACTATCACTAGACATAGGACATTTTGCAATAAAATGACCGGGCTTACCACACTTGTAGCAAACCTTCTTGGAACGGGATTTGTAATCTTTCCCTTTCCGTTGCTTGAGGATTTGCCGGAAGCTTTTGATGACTAGGGCCATCTCCTCGTTGTCGAGCTTGGAGGCGTCAATCGGTTGTCTACTTGGTGTAGACTCCTCCTTCTTCTCCTCCGTTGCCTTGAAGGCCACGGGTTGCGCCTCGGATGTGGAGGGTTCATCAAGCTCGTTGATCTTCTTTGAGCCCTTAATCATGCATTCAAAACTAACAAAATTCCCGATGACTTCCTCGGGGGTCATTAGTGGATATCTAGGATTGCCACGAATTAATTGTACTTGAGTGGGGTTAAGGAAAATAAGAGCTCTTAAAATAACCTTAACCACTTCGTGGTCATCCCATTTTGCGCTCCCGAGGTTGCGCACTTGGTTCACCAAGGTCTTGAGCCGGTTGTACATGTCTTGTGGCTCCTCCCCTTGGCGAAGACGGAAGCGACCGAGCTCCCCCTCGATCGTTTCCCGCTTGGTGATCTTGGTGAGTTCATCACCTTCGTGCGCCGTCTTGAGTAGGTCCCAAATCTCCTTGGCGTTCTTCAACCCTTGTACTTTGTTGTATTCCTCCTTGCTTAGTGAGGCAAGGAGGATGGTTGTGGCTTGGGAGTTGAAGTGCTCGATTTGGGCTACTTCGTCCGTGTCATAGTCCTCATCCCCTACGGATGGTACCTGTACACCATACTCAACAACATCCCATAATCTTTTGTGGAGAGAGGTTAGATGAAATCGCATCAAATTACTCCACATAGCATAATCTTCACCATTAAAAGTTGGTGGTTTGCCTAATGGGACGGATAGTAAAGGTGTATGTTTAGGAATGCGAGGGTAGCGTAGAGGAATCTTACTATACTTCTTACGCTCTTGGCGTTTAGAAGTGACGGATGCCGCGTCGGAGCCGGAGGTAGATGTCGATGAAGTGTCGGTCTCGTAGTAGACCACCTTCCTCATCCTCTTGTGCTTGTCCCCACTCCGATGCGGCTTGTGAGAAGAAGATTTTTCCTTCTTCTCCTTGTGGTGAGAAGAGGAAGATCTTTTCTCCTTCCGCTTGGAGTTCTTCTTCTTCTCCCTTCTCTTGGTGCGGGACTCTTCCGATGAAGTGCTCCCTTGGCTTGTAGTGGGCTTGTCGCCGGTCTCCATCTCCCTCTTGGTGTGATCTCCCGACATCACTTCGAGCGGTTAAGCTCTAATGAAGCACCGGGCTCCGATACCAATTGATAGTCGCCTAGAGGGGGGGGGGGTGAATAGGGCGAAACTGAAATTTACAAAAATAATCACAACTACAAGCCGGGTTAGCGTTAGTAATAAAGAAACGAGTCCGCGAGAGAGGGCGCAAAACAAATCGCAAGCGAATAAGAGTGTGACACGAGGATTTGTTTTACCGAGGTTCGGTTCTCGCAAACCTACTCCCCGTTGAGGAGGCCACAAAGGCCGGGTCTCTTTCAACCCTTCCCTCTCTCAAACGATCCCACGGATCGAGTGAGCTTTCTCTTCTTCTCAATCAACCGGGAACAAAACTTCCCCGCAAGGGCCACCACACAATTGGTGCCTCTTGCCTTGGTTACAATTGAGTGTTGATCTCAAGAACAAGTGAGAAAGAAAAGAATGCGATCCAAGCGCAAGAGCTCGAAAGAACACAAGCAAATCACTCTCTCTAGTCACTATGGAGTTGTGTGGAATTTGGAGAGGACTTGATCTATTTGGTGTGTCTAGAATTGAATGCTAGAGCTCTTGTAGTAGTTGAGAAGTGGAAAACTTGGATGGCAATGAATGTGGGGTGGTTGGGGTATTTATAGCCCCAACCACCAAAAGTGACCGTTGCTGGAACCTGTCTGTTCGATGGCGCACCGGACAGTCCGGTGCACACCGGACAGTCCGGTGCCCCTGCCACGTCACCATTGCCGTTGGATTCAGACCGTTGGAGCTTCTGACTTCTGGGCCCTCCTGGGTGTCCGGTGCACACCGGACATGTACTGTTTGATGTCCGGTGCACCGGTATGGGCGTGCCTGACGTCTGCGCGCGCTGCGCGCGCATTAAATGCACCGCAGGGAGCCGTTGGCGCCGCAGAGAGCCGTTGCTCCGTTGGCACACCGGACAGTCCGGTGCACACCGGACAGTCCGGTGAATTTTAGCGGAGCGGCTGCCGCGCGAACCCGAGGCTGACGAGTTCCGGAGACCGTGCTTCGTTGGAGCACCGGACATGTCCGGTGCACACCGGACAGTCCAGTGAATTATAGCGCGCCGGCTTCCGAGAATTCCCGAGGGCGAAGAGTTTGAGTTGGAGTCCTCTGGGCGCACCGGACACTGTCCGGTGCACACCGGACAGTCCGGTGCCTCCAGCCAGAGGTGCCCTCGGTTGCCTCGTTGCTCCTTTGTTGAATCCAACACTTGGTCTTTTTATTGGCTAAAAGTGAACCTTTTGCACCTGTATAACTTATGCACTAGAGTAAACTAGTTAGTCCAAGATTTGTGTTGGACAATTCAACCACCAAAATTATTTAGGAACTAGGTGTAAGCCTAATTCCCTTTCAGCGCGGCCCCTCAGCCCTTCACGCGCGGCCGTCCCGGCCCCGATGCACGCGGCCCCTGCCCTCGGCAGCGCGGTTCCCCGACGCGGCCTGCGCGGCCTTGCTCGCCCCCGGCACGCGCAATGTGTTCCCGCGCGCGCAGCCCCACGCGCGCGGTGATTGATTTTTGGTTTTAATTAATTTTAAACTTTCTTTAATTAACGTGCTGCATCGCGTGCTTCGTCGCGCGACGATTTATTTTAGATTCACATTTATTAGTGTGTTGCGTCGTGCGCTTTGTCGCGCGACGGTTCATCTTAATTTCAGGATTATTTAATGTGTAGCGTCGAGTGTCCAGTCACGCGATATTTTGTTATAAATTCAGTTTAGATGACATATGTCGTCGTGCGCTTTGTCGCGCGACGTTTGACGTTATGTTCATAATAATTCAAGTGTCTCGTGGCGCACTCCGTCGCGCAACGAGTCGCCTTATTCTCAATTCAGTCTAAGTGTTGTGTCATGCGCTTCGTCGCGCGACAATCCTTTTAAATTTACTTTGGTATGTTTATAATAATTAAACACGGAGCATGACTTTATCCTATGCATAGTGCGTTTGCCAAATTATTACCATTCTGTTAAGACGAGTACTTTGATTTATAATTGTGTAACGTGATCGCTCTTCGACCGTAGCCTCGATCGTTACTCTCTCTTTCTCGCTTAGTCGTAGGTGTGAGCCCTGCACCGAGCTTATGTTTATTTATGATATTTTATTGCATGGTGTACTGTTCTTTTGTATTAAATTTGTGAAATGTATGTTTGAACTCGTATAGATAACAGTCAGTTGGTGGAGTCCAAAGGAGTTGCAGGTGAAGACCCTGAGCAGCAGCTGGTTGGTGAAGGGAAGTGTCCCTTGACCCATCTATGTCCTACTCATTTTATAATTCACTCCCCGCATTTACATAGTTTATACTTAAGGATTGACTAGCTTTTGGTTTATTTTGTCCTTGTTTACCTATTTTGGTTGGGTTATTTTGGTTTAGCTATATGCTAGTGCTTCACATTAATCAATGAACATGATGAGATTATCTATGATACGTTGTTTTCCATTTTGATTATGATGATGGTACTGTGACATTTAAGGGGACTCGAGCTGTTTCTCGAGTGCCTCTCCGTAAGGACTGGTTCGTTGGATGACCGCCCGGAAAAACAGTGCAACCATGTGGGTGGAATGAGACGCCCTTAGCTGAATAATTAGAGGAACTAAGGTGTAGTTCATTTCGCTGTCGTGTCGTCAATGGGGCTTGGTGTATGCGACTCGCTCTGCCATGGGTGGTTTGCCCCTTGGGGAGGAGTGCAGTACAATTAGGGAACCTAACGGGCAACTATAGTCTCAGGGAATCTTTATAAAGGCTACATAGTGAAACCCTACCTATTCACCTTGGTAGTGTTTAAGGGTTTGATCGGCCCGAGGCAAGAGGGAATCACGGCTTGTGGGTAAAGTGCACAACCTCTGCAGAGTGTTATGAAACTGATATATCAGCCATGCTCACGGTTATGAGCGGCCAAGGGAGCTCCATTGATTAGAGATACTTTGATCAGAGATGGATAGTTTACAAGTGGTGATGTGGATGATGGTTATGATTATGCTTATGGTAATGGTAAGTGGTATTCTTTCGGTTTGGAAAGGGTACTTTCGGTTAACAACTTGGGTTAATGCTAAAACCTGGCTTTCTACTAGTAATAATAACTTTACCAACTAAAAGCAACTGCTTGACTTAATCCCACATAAAGCTAGTCCACTACAGCCAAACGGGACAATTGCTGAGTATGTTGATGTGTACTCACCCTTGCTTTACACACCAAACCCCCCAGGTTGTCCACGTTGCAACCACTACTCAGGAGAAGATGAAGTCGTGGAGGCGGACTTCCAGGAGTTCCAAGAGTATGATGAGTTCTAGGCGTGGGTTAGCGGCAAACCCCCAGTCGACTGCCTGTGAAGGCCGTGTGTATCTACGTTTCTTTTCCGCACTTTGATAATTGTTAAAGACTATGTGGATGTCTCGAACATCATGATGTAATCGACTATTTCTATTTTTTATGCTATTATTTGAGCACTGTGTGATGATGTCCAGTTATGTAACTGCTGTGTACGTGAATTGCTGATCCTGGCACATACATGGTTCGTATTCGGTTTGCCTTCTAAAACTGGGTGTGACATAGGTGGTATCAGAGCCGTGCTGACTGTAGGACCGCTAACCTAGAGTAGAATGGTCGTTCTAAGGATTATAGACCCCTACTATCACCTTGACTTTGGTATCCCTTCAAAAGTTGGTCATATCGACCAAATCTATGTTCTACTATATATTATACCTTGCTGAAACAATTTCTTTTATTCTAATTCCTAATTTTATGGTTTACTTGCTTGTCATATTAGTTCTGTTCTCACTCTTATGCTTACGGTGTCTTTTGTAGATGGCTCATCTTAGACACACCGCACGGAAGTCAGTCATTCCTTTCTTGCCTTCTCGTCTCGTGGAGCGTCCGCTTCGCCGTCCGGTGACTAGCCAGTCTAGCCATTTGGAGAGACTGCACCACCGCCTGCATGAGGAGCAGGAGCATCGGCGATAGGAGTTGGAGCAGTAGGGCTTTTCTTCCTCGCTTCAGCAGGAGGTAGAGTCTGTGAGGAGCTGCTCTCCCGTGCCCCCGCTGGAGGCACCCCTGCACCACCACTGGGTGTCCCGGCCGCTGGAGTAGCTGTTGGAGGAGACCCCAACGACGGAGGTGACGACAGTAGCTCGAGCCACAACACCGACCTTTCAGAGGAACAGAAGCCAGAGGGATGGGTTGCTTGACCCATCACTCGTGACACCGCTTGCGGTTGTCACTTCCACGATGCGCTCGACACCTTGCTACGCCAGGCACTTGACCAGTGTACCTGGTCTATTGAGTATCGATGTGTTGTCTTCCAGCATAGTCGTGGGGTTTACCTGGACCACTAGGAGGCGACTTGCTTGGTGCGCCGTCCGGAGAACAGTCTCCGGGGTGCGGAGGTCTGCTCAGAGCATTACTCTATCTCTGAGCGGGACTCAGCTGAGGCAATCATGCAAGATGTCGCATGGCGTGCGCTTTCGCACTACTTCTCAGTGCTCGGTGGGGTGGCCGATAGTCTTGACCTGAGGTATTACCCCCGCCGTTTATCTGGCAGCATAGGAGGCATGGTTGTCTCACCTGTCGGTGAGGACAATCCTAGGTTTAGCAGCACACTCAACCTAGCCACCGTGCTAAACATGGAGCTGGACCATGCTTTAGATGAGTTGAGTAGGGCTCGTGCCGAGATCGCCCAGTTGCGGGCTAAGCGTGCGGAGCATCGTCACCTAGAGGATGGTTCCCCCGCACCCGTCGAGACTCAGCACCCGTACCGCTCACCTCAGCGTGGACACCATGCTTATGGTAACCCCGACTGCAGGACTAAGATAAATTTAGAACCATAGATCGTCAGCGTCGGATCTTGTAATTAATGCTTAAAAATGAAGGTATAGCCTTAGCCTTAGTCTTACTCTCAGTTAGTTTTAGTTAGGCAGGGTAGTTTGCTTATCCTGTGTTTTTATGTTTGTCACGATGAACCATGATGGATTTGGATCTTTGTAATGACTGTCGCCAGAGTGTGGGTATCCCCTGCACTCTGGTTTACCTGTTAATGTTAACAAAATTAGTTATCTAGTTAGGAATAGATATGGCAATGGGTACCCGCGACCCGATACCGGTACCCACGACCCGATACCCGATGGGTATTTACTCCATTAAGGTATGTATGTGGGCTAAATATTCTACCCGTGGGTCTGTTATTGGGCAAAAATCTTCACCCAATGGGTAAACGAGTATTAGAACGTTCCACCTTCACCCATACCTGTAACCCGTGGGTATAAAATACCCAATATAAACTTAGCCCAAGCATGAACTTGGACTTTAGTCATCCATCTTTTTTACTATTTAACAACCTTTTAGGTCATAATGTCATAGAAGGCTTAACAACAATTTAATGACCATGTAATGGAACATGTAATGTGCTATGTAGTATTGTCCTAGTGTTACTACTTTATCCAATTATCTTTTGTGTGTTGAATGGATGGTTAAATGATGCTAGAAATTTTGTAATGGTATTTAGATGGATATACTTGACATTTGTATAATATAATATTTTGGTAGATGTTTAATTTTTGTGGGTATGGGTGACCCGATGGGTGACCCATACCCACATGGGTATGGGTATGGGGGTAAATCCATACCCACCAGTGTATATGGGTGACCCGATGGGGTTATTTTTTTGTCATGGGTATGGGTATGGGATAGTAATACCCGATGGGTATTTACCCATTGCCATCTCTAGTTGGGAAGCCCTTTCACTCTACTTTCCTCTTTATCTGAGAAGCGGTGTTTGCCTGTGTTGGGAGTCAGTGAAGATGCTTATCTGTTCAGTATTGTCGAAGAATTCTATACTCTTTTCTTATGCTGCAAGTTTGCAAGATCAGTCTGATGTGTGGTTCCATTCTGCAGATGTCAGACAAAAGGCACAGAGGAGGAAGGCGTTTTCAGCAGGAGCAGGCAGCACCGCAAGATGAGGCACCCTAGCAGCAGCTGCCACCACCGCCCCCGATGACGATAGAGCAGATGTTCCTAATGCAGACTCAGGCAGTCCAAGCCATTGGTTAGACTCTGGCCGCTATGCAGCAGCAGCATTAGCCCCCACCTCAGCCTCAGATGCCTCATATGCCTATAGACAAGCGTGCTGAATTCATGAGAGGTCATCCCCCAGTATTCGCTCACTCTGCTGACCCCATGGATGCTGAAGATTGGCTGCGCACCGTGGAGCGGGAGTTGCACACCGCTTAGTGCGACGACAGGGAGAAAGTTTTGTATGGTCCCCGTTTGTTGAGAGGAGCAGCTCAGTCTTGGTGGGAGTCCTACCTCGCCACTCACGCCAACCCCGACACTATCACTTGGGAGGAATTTAGAGATAATTTCTGTCAATACCATGTTCCAGCAGGTCTGATGACAGTGAAGAAGGAGGAGTTCCAAGCGCTCAAGCAAGGGCCCATGTCTGTCAGTGAGTACCAAGTCAGGTTTCTGCAGCTGTCCTGCTATGCTCCTGAAGATGTCAACACAGATGCCAAGAGGCAGTATCGTTTCTTGAGAGGCTTAGTCAATCCCCTGCACTATCAGCTGATGAATCATACCTTCCCCACCTTTCAGCACCTGATCGACAGAGCAATCATGACAGAGAAGAAGCGCAAGGAGATGGAGGATCGCAAGCGCAAGGTTGGTGGACCTCAGCATGGAAGCAGCAATCGCCCCCGTTTCTCAGGCAACTCGCTCACCAGTTCAAGCAGAATCAGCGCCCGCCTCAGTAGCAGTTTTAGAGGCAGTACCCTTAGCATCAGCAGCAGAATCGCCAGAACAATCAGTCAGGAGGAAGTCAGTTCCAGAGGCAGAATCAGCAGGCACCTCGTCTCCCCGCTCCAGCAACCAACCAGAGCAGTCAAGCAGCCCCAGTTCAAGGTGGAAGCAGAGCATGTTTCCATTATGGAGAGCAAGGCCATTGGGTGATGCAATGTTCGAAGAAGGCAGCCCAGCAGCAGTCAGGCCCTAGTGCCCCAATGAAGTAGAGAGTAGGCAATCGCGTCCAGTCACGCTACAACCATGGGAGACTGAACCATTTGGAGGCTGAAGCAGCCCAGGAAACACTAGACATGATAGTAAGTATGTTTCCAGTCGACTCCTATATTGTAGAAGTGTTATTTGATACTAGAGCAACACATTCTTTCATTACTGCATCATGGGTAGAAGCACATAATCTTCCAATAATTACCATGTCATCACCCATTCAAATTGATTCAGCCGGTGGTAGAGTTCGAGCCGATAGTATTTGCTTGAATGTAAGTGTGGAAATAAGGGGGATAGAGTTTCTCGCTAACCTCATAGTAATGGATACTCAGGGAATAGATGTCATCCTAGGGATGAATTGGCTAGATAAGTACCAAGCAATTATCAGCTGTGATAAGAGGACAATTGAGTTGGTGTCCCCACAAGGAGAAGAAGTGGTAGCTGAGTTAGTCTCACCTGAGCCAAGGAAAGGAGGTTGTCATCAGATGGCTATTGATAGCAAGGAGGCAAATTCACTCGAGACTATCAAGGTTGTGTCAGAATTTCCGGATGTGTTCCCGAGTGACTTATCAGGTATGCCACCTGAGAGGAAGGTTGAGTTTGCCATAGAGCTTCTTCCTAGCACCGCGCCCATTTCTAAAAGAGCCTATAGGGTTTCTGGACTAGAGTTGGTTAAGCTCACGAAGCAGATCAATGAGCTGTCAGAGAAAGGTTACATCAGGCCAAGCACCTCGCCTTGGGCCGCCCCTGTCCTATTCATTGAGAAGAAAGATGGCACTAGGAAGATGTGCATCGATTATCGAGCTCTGAATGAGGTCACAATCAAGAATAGGTACCCCTTTCCCAGAATATAAGATCTGCTCGACCAGTTGAGAGGAGCCAACGTGTTCTTAAAGATAGATCTGAGGTCAGGTTATCACTAGCTTAGGATTCGACCTTCAGACATCCCGAAGATGGCATTCATTACCAAGTATGGGTTGTATGAGTTCACTGTTATGTCCTTTGGTCTAACGAATGCACCAGCCTTCTTCATGAATCTGATGAACAGTGTATTCATGGATTATCTTGACAAGTTTGTGGTGGTATATATTGATGATATACTTATAATTCTCAAAGTGAGGAGGAACATGTGGATCATTTGAGGATGGTATTGCAGAGATTGCGAGAGCACCAGCTGTATGCAAAGTTGAGCAAGTGCGAGTTCTTGATCAATGAAGTCCTATTCTTAGGTCATATAATAAACAAAGATGGATTGACTTTGGATCCGAAGAAAGTGGCATATATTTTGAACTGGAAAGCGCCAACAGATGCCCGAGAAATCAAGAGCTTCATTGGAATGGCCGGATATTATCAGCGATTCATTGAAGGGTTTTCAAAGATTGCACAAACGATGACAGCTTTGCTAGCCAACAAAGTGGAGTTCAAGTGGACCCAAAAGTGCCAAGAAGCCTTTGAAGCGCTGAAAGAGAAGTTAACTACAGCGCCTGTATTAGTCTTGCCTGATGTGCACAAGCCATTCTCGATGTATTGTGATGCTTATTACACTGGCTTGGGATGCATATTGATGCAAGAGGGAAGAGTTGTAGCTTACTCGTCCCGACAGCTGAAGGTTCATGAGAAGAATTATTCAATCCATGACCTAGAGTTGACAGCAGTGGTTCATGCACTGAAGACATGGAGGCACTATTTGTATGGGCAGAAATGTGATGTTTACACAGACCACAAAAGTCTGAAGTACATATTCACTCAGTCAGAGCTGAATATGAGGCAACGAAGATGGTTAGAGTTGATCAAAGACTATGAGTTGGAAATTCATTATCATCCAGGCAAAGCGAACGTAGTGGTGGATGCTTTGAGCAGGAAAAGTCAAGTCAATACGTTGTTCGCTCATCCGATGCCTTATGAGTTGGCCAAAGAGTTTGACAGGTTGAGCCTCGGATTTCTGAACAACATGCGAGGAGTAACAGTTGAGCTAGAACCCACCTTAGAGCGGAAATCAAAGAGGCACAGAAGAATAATGAGAAGATCAATGAAATCCGGCAACTGATTCTAGAAGGAAGAGGCAAAGACTTTCGGGAGGATGCAGAAGGTGTGGTATGGTTCAAGGACCGTTTATGTGTTCCCAATGTCCAGTCCATTCGGGAGTTGATCCTCAAGGAAGCCCATGAGACAGCTTATTCTATACACCCTGGATCTGAAAAAGAAATTCTAGTGGTACGGAATGAAAAAGGAGATTGCAGAGCATGTGGCTATATGTGATAGTTGTCAAAGGATCAAGGCCGAGCATCAGAAGCTAGTTGGGTTGTTGCAACCGTTGCAAATTCCTCAGTGGAAATAGGATGAAATCAGGATGGACTTCATAGTCAGATTGCCTCGCACTCGAGCCGGCTACGATTCCATTTTGGTAGTGGTGGACCGCTTAACCAAGTCAGTCCACTTCATACCTGTCAAGACTAGCTACAGTAGTGCAGTATTGGCGGAGTTAGGGATGAAAACGGTCGAAAACGATCGAAAAAACAGCTAAATTGCTTTTGTTTTTATATTTTTTGGCTAGGACGAAAATGATAACGAAAATCAACGGTCGAAATACGAGATCGGAATTGTCGGTTATTCGAAAACGATAAACTATAGTCGGAAAGATAACTATTTTGTATTTTTAACAAAAACATAATAAAGTGATGTATTGCCTAATTTTTAAGATTTAAAAATACACAAACAACTCTTTTTCATCATTCATATTAGTTAGAGTAATTATAACATTTGCTTTTCGCTTATTCATTCACTTGAACACAACAAAAGTCTATAACTTAAATAAATTATATGCTCGATTTATTTCATATTATATAAAACGGTAGAAAACGGTATTAATACGGCTCAGAAACGAAAATACGAAAACGATCGAAAAACTAGCTAAATCGTTTTCATACTGTTTTTAATCGGTTCCCGAACAATTCGAAAACAATCTGGAAAAAATAGTATTCGAAACGGGATGGTACGGGAATTTCTCGTCCCATTTTCATCCCTAGGCGGAGTTGTACATGTCCCGGATCGTTTGTCTCCATGGTGTACCAAAGAAGATAGTGTCAGACAGAGGAACACAATTCACCTCTCATTTCTGGCAGCAGTTGCATGAAGCCTTCGGTACACATCTGAATTTCAGTTCAGCTTATCATCTGCAGATAGACGGTCAGACTGAAAGAACTAATCAAATCCTTGAAGATATGTTGAGAGCCTATGCGCTGCAAGATCAGTCAGGATGGGACAAGAGAATGCCTTACGTAGAATTCTCCTATAACAACAATTACCAGGCCATCTTGAAGATGTCACCATTTCAAGCGCTTTATGGAAGGAGTTGTAGAACTCCGTTGCAATGGGATCAGCCTAGAGAAAAGCAAGTGTTTGGGCCAGACATTTTGCTCAAAGATGAAGAGAACATCAAGATGGTTCGGGAGAATCTGAAGATAGCGCAATCAAGGCAGCGAAGTTGTGCAGACATAAGAAGGAGAGAGTTGAGTTTCGAAGTCGGAGATTTTGTCTACCTGAAGGTATCGCCTATCAGAGGAGTCAGAAGATTTAGAGTCAAAGGCAAGCTAGCACCCCGATATGTTGGTCCGTATCAGATTCTCGCAAAGCATGGAGAAGTGGCCTATCAGCTTAGTCTGCCAGAAGGCTTGTCAGCGGTGCATGATGTCTTCCATGTGTCTCAGTTAAAGACATGTCTGTGTGTGCCAGAAGAGCAGTTGCGAGTGGAAGGTCTGGAAGTCCAAGAAGACTTGACCTACATAGAGAGGCCACTGCAGATTCTTGAGACTGCAGACAGGGTCACCCAGGGGAAAACTATCAGAATGTGTAAAGTCAGATGGGGTCACCACTCTGAGGAAGAAGCAACCCGGGACTGTGAAGATGATCTGATGGCCAAGTATCCTGAACTCTTTGCTGGCCAACCTTGAATCTTGAGGGCAAGATTGTTTTAAGGGGGATAGATTTGTAACGCCCTGAATTTGGGGGTAGAATTTTTTCTTCTTTAATACTCACAAAATTCATGTGTTACTCTCTTGTCTCTTCCCGTTTCGCTCTTTCTTCCCAGTTTCAAAGCAGTATAGCGACTGGTGTCTCGTTTCGGATTTCGACTCGCGATTGGATTCCGATCAGTGGTTGTGTGTGTCGTGGGATTTTGACCCGTGACGCGACCCAGCCCGGCTCGGCCTAGCCCAGATCGGCCTGGCCCTAGCTCGCGCGCCCCTGGCACCCCTGCTCCTCCCCATGTGCGCGCGCCCCCCTTGTCTCTCTCCCCCTCATTCAATTTTCCCGTGCATAACTCCCTCTCTCCCACCACTCTCTCTTCCCCGTTGTGCCCTAGGTGTTTCGGTGACGGTTATCGGCGGATTTGGATCCTCGAGGTGAGCTCCCCTCCCCTCCCCCCTCTCTCTCTTCCTCTCCCTCCCCTTCCCTTCCCTGCTCGTGCCCCCTTCTTCCCCCACACGTGCGCGCGCCCCTGGCGGCGCGGCTCTCCCCTGCGCGCGCGCCCCTGCGGTGCAGCCCCTCGGCCCTCGGCGCGGCTCCCCCGGCCCCTGCGCGCACCCCCTCGGCCCTCTGCGTGCGGCCGTCCCAACCACGGGGCGCGCGGCCCCTGCCCTCGACAGCGTGGTTCCCTGGCGCGGCCCCTGCGCGCGCCCCAGCACGGCTCGCATGGCCCCGGCATGGCCTGCGCGGCCTCGCGCGCCCCCGGCACGCGCAACGCGTTCCCACGCGTGCAGCCTCACGCACGCGGTGATTGATTTTTGGTTTTAATTAATTTTAAGCTTTATTTAATTAACGTGCTGCATCACGCGCTTCGTCACGCGATAATTTATTTTAGATTCACATTTATTAGTGTGCTGCGTCGCGTGCTTCATCGCGCGATGATTCATCTTAATTTAAGGATTATTTAATGTGTGGCGTCGCGTGTCCTATCGCGCGACGTTTCGTTTTAAATTCAGCTTAGATGATGTATGCTGTCATGTGCTTCGTCGCAGATGCTTGACGTTATGTTCATAATAATTCAAGTGTCTCGTGGCACGCTCCATCACGCGACGAGTCGTCTTATTCTCAATTCATTCTAAGTGTTGTGTCGTGCGCTTCGCCGTGCGATAATCCTTTTAAATTTACTTTGATATGTTTATAATAATTAAACATAGAGCATGACTTTGTCCTATGCATAGTGTGTTTGCTAAATTATTACCATTCTGTTTAGACGAATACTTTGATTTATAATCGCGTAACGTGATCGCTCTTCGACCGTAGCCTCGATCGTTACTCTCTCTTTCTCGCTTAGTCGTAGGTGTGAGCTCTGCACCAAGCGTCTGTTTATTTATGATATTTATTGCATGGTGTACTGTTCTTTTGTATTAAATTTATGGAATGTATGTTTGAACTCGTATAGATAACGGTCAGTTGGTGGAGTCCGAAGGAGTTGCAGGTGAAGACCCTAAGCAGCAGCTGGTTGGTGAAGGCAAGTGTCCCTTGACCCATCTATGTCCTACTCATTTTATAATTCACTCCCTACATTTACACAGTTTATACCTAAGGATTGACTAGCTTTTGGTTTATCTTGTCCTTGTTTACATATTTTGGTTGGGTTATTTTGGTTTAGCTATAAGCTAGTGCTTCACATTAATCAATGAACATGATGAGATTATCTACGATATGCTGTTTTCCCTTTTGATTATGATGATGGTACTGTGACATTTAAGGGGACTCGAGCGATTTCTCGAGTGCCTCTCCGTAAGGACTGGTTCGTTGGATGACCGCCCGGAAAAACAGTGCAACAATGAGGGTGGAATGGGACGCCCTTAGCTGAATAATTAGAGGAACTGAGGTATAGTTCGCTTCGCCGTTGTGCCGTCAATGGGGCTCGGTGTATGCGGCTCGCTCTGCCATGGGTGGTTTGCCCCTTGGGAAGGAGTGTAGTACATTTAGGAAACCTATCGGGTGACTACAGCCTTAGGGAATCTTTGTAAAGGCTATGTAGTGAAACCCTGCCTATTCACCTTGTTAGTGTTTAAGGGTTTGATCAGCCCGAGGCAAGAGAGAATCACGGCTTGTGGGTAAAGTGCGCAACCTCTGCAGAGTGTTATGAAACTGATATATCAGATGTGCTCGCGGTTATGAGCGGCCAAGGGAGCTCCATTGGTTAGAGATACTTTGATTGGAGATGGCTAGTTTATAGGTGGTGACGTGGATGATGGTTATGATTATGCTTATGGTAATGGTAAGTGGTATTCTTTCTGTTTGGAAAGGGTACTTTGGGTTAATGCTAAAACCTGTCTTTAATAATAACCTGACCAACTAAAAGCAACTGCTTGACTTAACCCCACATAAAGCTAGTCCACTACAGCCATACGGGACAATTGCTGAGTATGTTGATGTGTGCTCACCCTTGCTTTACACACCAAACCCCCTAGGTTGTCCACGTTGCAACCACTGCTCTGGAGAAGATGAAGTCGTGGAGGTGGACTTCCAGGAGTTCCAAGAGTACGATGAGTTCTAGGCGTGGGTTTGCGGCAAACCCCCAGTCGGTTGCCTGTGAAGGCCATGTGTAGCTACGTTTCTTTTCCGCACTTTGATAATTGTTAAAGACTATGTGGATGTCTCGGACATCATGATGTAATCGACTATTACTATCTTTTATGCTATTATTTGAGCACTGTGTGATGATGTCCAGTTATGTAACTGCTGTGTACGTGAATTGCTGATCCTAGCACGTACATGGTTCGCATTTAGTTTGCCTTCTAAAACCGGATGTGACAGTTAGTATCTATGTTCAATGCCAATATATCACTTTCTGCGTGAAAATACGTTATACGCTAAAATAATGTCTATTACATTGTTAATGTTTTTGCTTTAAAACAAGTTTACTGGGTTGTCTAGATATATTTTTGCAATGGGGATTAGGGTTTTTGTGGCCCAAAACTGAGTTGTGATTATGCAGATGTAAATGTTTATGTTATTGGTATCTCATTATAGAGGTATAACATATTCACTGTTACATTTTTATAGCAGAGGCTTAATGTTAGATGTAATCCACAAGATGTTATAGTAAGCATTCAGATTTTAAGTGATAGACAACGTCAAGCTATTGCACGAAAGGGGTTCTCCAGTATACTTGTTATGAGAGTTGATGCGCTTGGCAGTAGATCTCATTTATGTTGGCTGATGGAAAAGCTTGATCATAATGATATGACAATTTGAGCCGGCCTAGGGAAGGAGCTAAAAATTACAAAGGACACAGTGCATCTTATACTGGGGCTACCAAATGCCGGTGGTGGAAAGCCATTAGGCATTGATGAAGTTGTTGCTGCGAATAATTTAAGGGCTGAGCTTGGTTTATCCAAAGAAGAATTTGGTGTTGCAGCTCTACAAGATCGACTAAGGAAAGGATGCGATGATGATCTAAGCATCAGATCTTTCTTTCTGATAATGTTCAATCGGTTGTTGTTCCCTACTGCAAGCTGGGGAATAACTAACCATGAGGTTCTTTTGACAAAGAAATGGATCATTTCCATGAGATGGACTGGTGCCAGCTCATATTCAATGACTTATGCCAAGCGGCCAAAAAGTGGCATACTAGGAGCATCACCAATGTTTCTACAACCATTTACGGCTGCTCCATCGTCATTCTTGTAAGCATATCACGATCTTTTGTTTGTTTTATGCAGCCAAATTTACATATGCAAATATCATTTACATTAGATTATGATCTGTTATGTGTCAAAAAATGAATCATGTTATGCAGAGTTATGTAATATATTTTTTTGGCTTTGTAGCTGTACTATCTAGATCATCTTCATGACGCAGCTGCCCCTCAGAACAAATGTGGAACACCACACATAAAATATTTTGATAGAAATATTATTCAAGCAATAACAAGAGCTGACAAGGGCAAGACACGCCAAGGAGAAGAACCATTTGGTCATTGTTCAGTATTTTTTTCTTACATCTATTATATTTTTTGATCAATTTTATTTGGCTTATATATGGCACATGGATAGAAGCAGTATCGTTTTAATGTACAAATGAACTCCATTTTTTTGTTATATCATTTTGTACTATGTTGTAATAGAAGGATAATCCACAGTCTAGCACACATATTAGCATAACATAGTTACATTTGAGTCAGTATCTTACACTCCTTTTTTGTTAGTTCCGAAGCAGCACAGAGACATGCTACACTACGGTACCACCTATTCAATCACAATTTAAGACAAGCTTTTATCTATAACATTTTTTGTCTAAAACTTTTAACATAATGTTTAGTTATATTGTATCCATTTACTCAATAATATTCATTTTACAACAGCATAGGAATAGGACAAACACGTTTGATTTATCGTGTCCTGACCCATGTGGCCATCACACCATTCGCATCCAACTCCCACTGATCAGAAAATTGATTTCAAGCAAGTTGAACCAGCTTCCATCCCGCCACCGACTTGGTTTCATAGAAAAGCTGTCACATTATGACACGGAGGTTGGCAAGGCTTGTTCAGTGATCAAACAAACTCTTTACCAGATTGTTGAGAAATAGTATAATCTATCTGATGTATTTGCTGAGTTAATTGATGAGGTCCTCTATGCTGAGTCAGAGGAGAATGAAGATGGTTATGATGTGCAGCAACCATCCAAAAAATCTGAGGATAGTCATCACCATTCGGCAGGTTAGTCAGTTTACTGGTTTTTATGTGACTGCACACAGTTATACAAACCTTTCAATATGGTTATGGTGTCATTATTAAATAATTTGTTTATGTTCCTTCAATGTTACATAAAGAAGGATGTAGGAGTCCGGCCACCCAAACTATACCTGAGATGTCTACTCCAGCATCGCAGCCTGAGACGCAGTTGACAGACACACAGGTACATGAATTACTGTTAAGGCAACAACATATTCCTGTACTATTACAAAGTTGACCTGATGAAGTTGACATTGATCCCCTGGTGCATACAAATATAACGAAACAGCCCAAAACACCTACAACCCCAGTGGTAATGGTATTTTTTTAATTGCTTGTATTTTCCTTGAAGGTTTCTATTCATTGTTTTTTCTAATTAGCATATAACCCATTACATTTTCATCAGGGTCAACATGGTGACGCTGGCAAGAACACGCCGAGCAACACAAACGTCACTCCTCAAGTAACATCAGAATGCACAATCAACATACCACATACTGAATCTTGCTTGCCGATATTTGATGCAACGCCACAAATAAATGTATGATTACTCCCACTCGCTATATTTTATATAATAAATAGTGTACTAAACATCTAATCCATAAAAACCATAATTGTTACAGTGTCCTAGAAGTGTCCACCTGGCGGCAGAAACAGATCTCCCCGATAGTGGCCCATGTTTTGATCAGACTCCATCTGAATATGTCAGCTCATTAATATACATTTTCATTATAATTGCCAAAATTATACAAAGCTGGAAATGTATCTAATATATACTATTTTTTAGGTTTCTGTTGAAACCGAACCAGACATAAACACTTCTCAGGTTGACCATGATTCAGATGATTCGAATATTCAATGTGTGCGAGCTCTCCGCGACTACTTGTGTGGTACGCGATCTGACAACAGCAGGTATAAAAAACTCAATTCACCTTTATGGATATACTGCTACTCGAACAGTCATTTACTCACTAATTGTTACCAAAATGTCCACATGAACATAATAGACTATGGTGAATATTGTGCTACATGTTCTGATATATATGAATCTTTCGCCGACGGGAAGTGCCTCGATAATGTGTTCATGGAGTGCTTCATTCAATGTGTTGATGATGATGCCACAAATCAGCACCTTCCATGAGTTCCAGCAGATTAATTCTTGATGTTAACGTTGGGGTAAACTATCTTAACATATCTATACCATATTCATCTACACAATGGTATCCCAAATATACTGACTCCATTAAATTTTTTATTGCAGTCACCACTGAACTTCGAGGAATAGGAACGGCATAGCAGAAACCCACAACCGTTTGATGAAACTGTCCTAGACACATTTCTCGACAATGCATTGCCCGAGACAGACAAATTGGATAAATGCAAATCGGTAACAATCGTATTACAATTTACAAACATGATTTACGTTAAATGGTACATTTCACATCTTCATGCATAACCATATACGTCTTTGTTGATCTTCATGTTTTTTACACGATCAGATCATGATTTCCATGCTAAGCAGGGGGCACTGGACAATGTATGTTGTCAATACAATCAAACGGTGCATTCACATTTTAGATTCTAATCCCTATGGGCCAAAACTTGGTGGTACTACTTGAAAGGATTACCATTTTGCCCAAATGGACTTAGGTGGTAGGAAGTTACCATGGTCTAAGGTTATAATGAGTAGGTTAAACAAAGCCCTACAACATGTCCGCCCCAGGTCATGCTTTCCAAAATTTGGCAACTTCGCAATTGACTTGTCCCCAAACTATCATACCATGGAAGCAGGCTCCAATGATTGTGGGTTCTATGTTATGGGATACATCTCTACTACTTATTAAGGCTGCAAGAGTAGCCTGCCATTCCATGTTCTGTCATCATTCTCTATTCTGTCATTCCCATTCCCTGTTCTGCCTTTCTCATTCCCTCCTCCCTTTAAAGCTCATTCCCATGTACAGCCCACGACTAGCTAAAATTAAAAAACACAAATGACCCCAAGGGGATTCGAACCCGTGACCTCTCAGACAAATGCGAGTAGTAGCTACCGCTACACCACATGTGTGTTTATGTCTATATCTATGACAGGAAAAACATCTACTACATCCCTACCCAATCCCACCTGCTACCCTTGCACAATGCGTAGTAGTAGATAAGTATCACCAAGATTCTTGAATTATATTTTTGGATGGAGGGAGTAGTATTTAAAGAAGAGCCTTGCATGCAATTTCTTTTGTTTGAATAATATTTTCAACTTAAATTCCTTTTTTGCATACGTGTCATTTATTCTCTAGAATATTTTTTCCATGGATCTGACTTGTGAGTCATTTTCATAAACCATCGTCAAGGATGAATCCAAGTTTCTTGCTTCGAAACCCCGAACAAACACCACTTGTGAGTCATTTTCATAAACCATCGCCGTTGAACTCCTAGACATGTTCCTCTCTGTTCTCTTGTCCTCGGTTCCGGCCAGGTCTCGCGCGCGTGATTTTGAAGCTCTGCGCGTTCGTCGTGTCGCGTTGTGTGCCGATATTCTCTTTCGGCAGACCTCACCGTCGACCATGTTCAAGTGATTGCTTGGCTCCTCGCCTCCCTTGCATCTTCCTCGGTAGACCGCTCGCTCTGCTTTAGCTCACGTCTAGGGATGTCGTGTCGCGCTATCATCACCTCATATCGTAAACTCGATCCTCGTTGTCGTCGCTTCACCGTACTCGTTGGCCGTACGCCCTTGGAGGTCCCTGTTCAGTAAAATAAATGAACCAGAGATCATCATCGTCTCTCATCTGCCAAGCCGATTCGGTTATGGTAAGCCAATTTGTTTTTACGGTTAATTGGATTGGTTAGTTGTATTGTGGTGATGCTCTAGGAAGAATACCTTTCTCATTTCTTTTGTGTGTTATATGCTGCCATAAGGTATTATAGAAATATTTCCTGTGCAGTAGTCGTGTCATGTGCTGTTAGACTTGTATGCAAGGCACAATTAAATTAATAATGTAAGAAGTGGGATTAGCATTTTTAAAATTGTCTAGCCGGTAGTGCTTTTATTGGTGCTTGTGAGAATCCTTACTGCATGAAGGTGCTGATCCCTTGCTTTATAATAGTTATTACATTCTATGTGATTTGCTTGGGTTATTAGTTTCGAGTGAATTTAAAATTAGTGCGGTAAACGTGTAATCGACGAAAAACCCGGATTCGTATTCGTTAATTAATGTAGTGAATTTGAGCTAAATTTATTATTGGCGCGCAAGTTGTTAGCTGAATTGTTAGATAGATTAAATAAATATGTGTGATGCGAAATAAAATTAAATTAGTTCTTGGTAAGCAAAGTGGTATAATCTATAAAACGAGGGATAAGTTTAGTATTTAATTAATTAGCTGATGAGTTGGGTTTAGACTATTTGTGTTAAATATGTATAGTTTGTTGTTCGTGATGTTTGCGTTAAGTTCGTTTAATTTAGAGAAGCGTGATTATTGCGCTTATTCGTATGTCGATAACCAGTGTTCTTGTATAAGTGATGTATTGTGCCTCCCCGTTAAGTGTTTGATTGTCTACCCTGTAGCATTGTTTATTATCGTTCTAGTCCTTATGCATTCATGTGCATAATGCATCTCAATTTAGGTACTATAATTGATCACGTGATGCGGAGGAAAAGAACCAAGTTGGTCTCAAGATGGTGCAAGGAGTGGTTTTCTTCGCACGACGATGTCGTCAGTCGGGCCAACCTAAAGATGGATAATCTGAACGCGTGCCAACACAAAAGGCTGGTCGCCAAGTGGACGTCGTCTAACAACACTAACGTAGTGTTTATTCCAAGCAAGCCCCGGTGCATTTTCCACCTCCTTGCTATTTTAAAATCTTTTATCACCTTGGTTGATGCATTAGGTGATAGTAGTTGTGTGCTAAACCATTGATGTGTTTCCTTCCTTGATTAAACAACCCTAATACCTATTTTATGAAAATTTAGTGATGCTTAGCCCTGCTTATTAATTTAGGATTGTTTTTAAAAGATGATGTGTAACACGGGATATGGGAGTTTGTGAAATAAAATGACTTGTGATGATGAAGCCATTGTGGCCGCGATGATTTCATCATTCAAGTAGGGTACCTCTCTTAGGTATCAAGTTTTGGGAAATAATATGTAATGGAGACCAGACGTTGAGCGGGAAAGTTTGCTCGTCTGTGTCGATTAAGGACCGTTCGATGTAGGCCTGATGAGGTGAGACTTTGCAACTAACCACATGCTCCGGTAAGCCTGAACCTAGCTATTCCATACATGAAAAGACAACTGCGCATTGGGCATGGGAGATGGTGGGAGTAGCATGTACCATCCTAGCTAGAGGCTGGATGGAGGAGTATTGTGCTCCTGGGTAGCGCGGACCGGTTCACGTTGTGGAGGATCTGTGGGAACGGTTGACATATGCAAGGGTTAAGTGCTACATATGTCGTGTGGTTAGGGATCCCCAGCTGGGTATAATCGGTTTGAATCGTCGTTGCTCCTCGGTTATGGAGACTCAACTCACTGACCACTCATCGTAGTTGATAAGTGGAATATAAATTGGCTAAAATAAAGCTAGATCAAGATAAGTGAATGATCTAGATTAGGCAAATTTAGAATCAGGTAAGAACTTAACTTGATAATTAAAAGATGGCTTAAGGATCCACTACTAGTATGCTTTTCTGCAAAAAGAGTCATTGAACCTTGATAAGCCTTACCTTGATTGCCAACAAGCCAGCATATCCTTGAGAGTCTTTTCTTTAGTCGGGTATGTCTTGCTGAGTAATTCCGTACTCAGGGTTTTATTCCCTGTTGTTTTTCAGGTTATAGTTTTGTGCTGCTGATGATGGTGTTAAGTGCCAGTGGGCTCGGCCTTCTTATAAGTCTAAGTAACTCTTCTATACTTCTTATTGAGGATGGTCACTTGAGCTAACATATTGTGGTGTGTGATTTGTGTTTACTTAATCTTGCGGTCCTAGTTGTAAGTGGTTTATTCGAGGTCCTTGGGGGCACTTGGATAGATCCTGTTAAGTTATCTGGTGCACATGCATAGCCGTCTGAGGTCTTTGAGACAAGGACAGGTGCATGTGGGCCCAATAACTTGGGAGGTTCTGCCACACACATTTTGTATATATAAGTTACCATGGTATTATATGTCCCCGCTACAACGCACGGGCACTCACCTAGTTCTCTTTTATGACTGCATCGAAGGATACCTAGTTCTCTTTTATGACTGCATCGAAGGATCTGTCAAGTTAGACATACAACCAGTACGTACAAATTTACCATTTCGTTTAATAATTGGCCCAAGGCAGCATATGGTACACATGTATAGCTAACACAATTTTATTGGCTTGCAGGGCAACACTAGGGATATATGGTCTCTTGCGCTGCACTACATCACATTCCATCGCAAGAACAAAGCCATCTCGCTCCTTGCAGACATCCAAAAATTCAAGATGTAACGGTTGTAGTCTAGTTTAGATATGTTAGATATTATGTATAAAATATTTTCATAAACTTCAACTAGGGTTATGTGCGTATACTATGGCAATGACGATAGATGTTTCTTATGTTATGTCAATGACAACCTAGGGAACAGTAATGTCTAAACTGCAAAATGTTTCCTATGTGTTTTTTACTTCATGTGTGTTTTCTTCATTTTATTATGCTTATTTTGTCACAATTTTATTTTATGCTATAAACAACATCGTGTTATGCTTATTTTGGCACAAGTTTATGCTATAAACATCACAGTGTTATGCTATAAACATCACTCTGTACATTTATAAGTTCTAGATATCTGTATAATTTTTACGATATCTTTCACATAAGTTTATGATATTATCAGTACATATTTATGATGATGTATGTGCTTTGCAAATATAACATATGATTCACAGTTGCATCCAAAATTTAGTTTTAACATATATTTCAACTATAAGGTATGTCGTTCATCCATTTGCAACACTAGTTACCACGAAAACAATTCATGATCTCATAATTCTTTTTTGGTATTCTACTCTCTACCAGATGAATCATCATCTTCGACATACACCATTCGTTTTTTTGACGTCGATGTCTCATTCCACTGTGGTGCTGCACCTCCGATTTTGTTCCTCAAACCAGGAGGTCGTCCTTTCTTGCGTCCAGCTAGGTTAGCCAATCGAATCCTATTATCCTCCACAGTTAAACACGTACGACTGTTGTGACCATCAGCGATGCCACACTTTTGGCACTTTCTGCTCATCTTCTTCGTTCCTTTCGCACCCAACCATAGAATTTGTTGCTCACTACTTTTGATCATTCTTCCCTTAGGCTTGGCCTTATCTAGTTTTGCTAAGTTTACACCTTCACTATGAAACTCCTGTTTCTACAAATCAAAGATATTAAGTCAATTTACAATCTCATAATCTAACCATATATTATAGCATTGTTATTACCTTTCTAGCTTCCACATTCGGAGCACTACTAGCAATCAGATGCATATCAGTGTTCTGTTCCAATGTACATATCGACATATTACATTGAACATCGTTAGTATTGCATTCATTTCTATTAGACACCATTATAATTTCCTGGGAAATAACACAAAACAAGTGAAGACGCAATTGTTAAAGAGTAGCATAAATAATACATTATAAACGTCTCATGCATACCTCGTTCCCATCATCTACATTGCATAAATCATCTCTTACTACGTCTTCTGTTTCATACGCTTCAACCTATACCATTTAAATTACAAACATGGATCATTATCGACATTTAAATAAATTTGTATTCATAATAACACGATGTGTGTACCTGGATGTCATCGCCACCACTGGTGCCACAACTCTCACTAGTACCTATATCAGGCTCGACATGCATCAATAACCCTAGTAGTTCATCCATCATCGCTAGGGCTCTATCATTCCCAGCCTTAGATAGACTCGCATGGTGTACTACCTTCATTGCCTTTTTAAGCAACATTTTCTGTCTATATGATCTAGTTTCTCCATCCTTTCCTTTCAAATTCCTATCGTCTCTTGAAAAAGCCACATCTTGTCGCGCCGAGTATGTGTATCGTTGTAGTATGTACTCACTCGGGATCCGTTCAATCTGGAGATGCATGAATGCGCGTACAAGATGAACACAAAATAAGCCTACAATTGATTAACCATACAACATGTCATATATTATTCGCAAACAGTGTTACATAATAATAATTCCTCAATTCATATAGCAAGATTTGTTTAATATAACACACCTGTATGCTCCCATTGCTTGAACTCACATGAATACTTACCGGAATCCACATTAGCCCTTATTTTAAATTGGTCTTGTCCCCAAACAATTTTATTCGATCTTGTAGTATGTTTCATCACCCAATCATTTACATCATCATCTGTATCACGGTCTATTCGGTATGCAGTTGCATATTTTACTGTCTCTTGGAACCTTGTCATTACAGCCCTAGTGTATGCCCTTGCAACTCTTATTTCAAACATAAACAATGTAGTTGTATCCTTTTGACCCTGCAAATTATGCAATACTAGATTATTCACAGTTTTTATTAAATAGTTTAAACAACTGTTATTCATTTTGTCACTTACCATGCATCCTAGTGCCTCTTTGGCCTCTTTCATCTTCCTATTATGCAGGAGCTTCATCATTTGCTTTGCAAATTGATGAAGCAGTGTGTTTGCATCCACATGGGCAGTCTTCACCAGCTTGTTCATGCTTTCGCTACGTTGTGTAGAGACCATAAGACCACAATAGTCTCCTTTGAAAAATGCAGGTACCTAATCTTTATGTATTTCGTACAATCTGACAAGGGTGTTGTTCTTGTGTAGATGGAAATCATTTAGCATCATTTGCCAGGCGGCCTCAAACTCCACTTCATTCACTGGATGATGTATTATAGATTGGAACTTGTTTTGAAATCCACTTCCTCAAATCTTGCATACAATTCATTCAAGTGAGGCATATACCTGTTTTGCACATGCCACAAACACAACCGATGTATTGTGTTTGTGAATACTCTGCCTAGTGCGATTGACATCGCAGGGTCTTGATCTAAAATTGAAACATTTACATAGCATTATGCAATACATTATGATAGCATACAGTATGTGTTTAATCAATACGAACCATTTTATTCAATGTACCTGTCAACATTACTCGTGGTCCATCACATCCCATGCATGTTTTGAACGTATTGAAGACCCACTCGAATGTATCGACTGTTTCATCTCCTAGTAAAGAAAACACAAATATTGTGCACTGTAGGTGGTGGTTCGAGCCAACAAACATGCCTAATGGCTTATCATACATATTAGTCTTATGTGTAGTATCAAAGGTAACTGCATCACCAAAGTCAATGTACTTGGCTTGTTGGCTAGCATGGGACTAAAATATGTTTAAAATCTTCCCTTCTTTGTGCAGTTGAAAGTCAGAAAAAATTGTGGATTATCTTTTTTGCATAATGAAAAAAGATAATAGCTTTGACACATCATTTGCATTTCTTTCCCTTTGCCATGCTTTCTTCCTGTTAAAACATAAAGATTATGCACTACATCTTTTTAACATATGTCGATTGTTTCGGTAATATATAATAATCATTATTGTCAATAAAGAATACACTTATAGGTTACTTATGCCCTGCACAGTTATTGGAACGTTTTCTGGACCACCATGCATTTCCGAAACAAAATCCATAATGCAATGTTGCGGAATCCTGCTTTCCTGCATCGCACTAAGGAACTCCATATAATCAGGATCATGAGTTTTGTTGCATTGTAATTGCCCTTTTTCTGTATCATTCTTTAAGAATTCATGATTATGCTCAAAGTTAACCAGATTAATCCGGACAGAAATAACATTCTTTTTAGCATCATCGTAGATTTTTTTAAGTTTCATCCCAACCTTGCACTGTGTTCGTTTTGAACATGTATTACGCATCCTTGAATTTCCAACTCCCCTTTCAGCATTCTTTCCTTCCATTGAACAATTCAACCATTTACAATTCTTCTGCTCCCTATATTTCTTCAACGGAAATCCAACCTCATATGCATATTGACTATAAAAATTATACGCCTCGTCCACATTACAAAATGTCACACCAACTTTAGGTATCAATCTTATATCAATATTGTCTGGCTATGCATAGAAATTTAACATTTATGAATCAATGACGCCCAAATTTACTGTGCTACTGCTACAACATTACAACAGTATGTACGTAACTGATATTATGATCTTATCGGAACTTACATGGCTTTGCAGAATGGAGGTGTGTCCTGTTCATGCGTCCCAATATGTCTCATGGGGATGCGTTGATCTGCTCCTACCATATCTGCCAATCTTGTGTTGTCATCAATATGTCCAGGTGCCCTCAATGCCGCCGGTGGAGTAATAGATACACCGTCTACGCCTCTGGTCATAGCATCAGGTACAGCTACGATGTCCATGGTAGTAGACGTACCTGGTTGATCAATATCTTCTGTATGTCTGGTATGGTCCCTCCTGCCGCCGCTAACCGCTCAAGAATACGATCCTTCTGCTATCGTACAGGAAAGGCTACTACAAAGCTACGCCGAAGTCTCAAAAGAATATTTGCTTCCTTATTTTAATGCTCTTCAAACCGTAATGTTGAGTAGAAAGCGGTAATTGTCCCACATTTATCGTGATTGTACATCACTTCTTTCCTAATCTCAAACCAATCCAGATTTACGCACACGCTGATCACGTACATACAATAGCATATATGGGCTAACGTCTCGATATTGCATGGTTTTATGATGTTAAGTTTTATGTTTTTATGCAGTTGTAAACGCTAAACAAACTAGCAAAGTCGTTCCACGTGATTTGCACGTCAACAATTCTTTTTGCATGGTTTATGCACATTACTCAATATGTATATGCATTCGTATAATTGCTGACGCTTGCATAACGATGAAGCGTCCTGCCTTGGGGCTGTCGCGTGCATGGTATACACAAATTCCATAACTCGGTTATACTAGCATAAATCCTGACGCAAGCACGCGGGTGGTGGGCTGTCCGCGTCCTGGCTGGGGCTTCGAGTATATATATATACTGGCTGGGGCTTGGTTATACTAGCATAAAACACACGCTTCGTATATATATATATATATATATAAATCGAGGTAATGGAAGCCCTGAGCTTCGATTAGTAGGGGAAGCCCTAGCCAGGACGTGGATAGGCCACCACCCGCGTGATTGCGTCAGCATTTATGCTAGTATAACCAAATTATAGAATTTGCATATACCATGCAACAAATCTGGGAAGGCAGTTCACCTATGCATGCGTCAGCATTTATACCAGGATAAATAGATTGAATAATGTGCATAAACCATGCAAAAAAATCTGTTGATGCACAAATCACGTGGGATGACTTTATAAGTTTGTTCAGTGTTTACGATTGCATAAGAACATGAAACATAATAGCATAAACCATGCAATATCACGAAGTCAGACCATTTATGCTATTGTATATACGTGACCAGTGTGTGCGTAGATCTGGGTTGGTTTGAGATTAGGAAAGTAGTGTTGTAAATTCGCAATAAATGTGGGACGGTTACCGCGTAAATCGTTGATCTGTTTCGTAACGACAAATGAGGCCCAAATTACGGCGCGAAAAACACACGCTTCGATCGTGCTAGGGTTCTGGCTTAGGTGGATTTAATCATAAAACGTGAACCGAAATAGCATAAATGAATACGAAATTTACGTAAATTATAGACCTGTTTCGTTACAGCGAATGGGGCCCGAAAATTACGGCGTGAAAATTGTGCACGTTCGATCGTGCACGGATTCTGGCACGGTCAAATTTCAGTGTAAACCGTGAACCAAAACAGCGTAAATGGGTACAAATTTTAGCGTACATCATCAATCTATTTCGTAACAATGAATGTGGCCTAAATTATGACGTGAAAATCGTGCTCCGATCGTGCTCGGGTTCTAGGTCAGGTGGATTTAAGCGTAAAACGTGATCCAAAACAGCGTAAATGGATACGAATTTTAGCGTAAATCAACGATTTGTTTTGTAACGACGAATGTGGCACTTGCTTTTTAGTGGAAGCGTAAAATGAAATAAGAGCTATCATAAAATTTTGTTTGAAAATGTATAAATCACGATGGTCATAGACGACATGATGACGACAGGGATGCCCCTGAGCGCCGTCGACTCCTGACGCGCTTGAGCAGCTCGTACCCGGTCATCCCAGGCTTCTAGTAGTCGGTGATGATCATGCTGACGTCGCGGAGCTAGCCCATCGCGAGCAACTCCAGCGCGCGCGTCGCCGACTCCACGGCGATCACCCTATACCTGGAGCCGTGCAGGATCTTGGCGATCACGGCGCGGACCATGGAGCTATCGTCCACCGCCAGCACGTGCTTCTCCAGCTCCGACGCGTCCACGGGCACCACCGCCTTCCTGGTGTCGTTGGCCTTGGGCGCAAGGGACGGCGCAACAGATGCTGGAGCGGCGGCGGCGGTGGCCATCGCAGAGACGGACGGGACAACCACCGTTGCCACCGGGCCTAGGGAGCGCAGCCGCCGTCCATCCGCTTCGATAGCGCCGTCACCACTTGCCCTCCCGCCTCGGAGCGTCGCTGTCGCTCGTTCCTGGTGGAGCGCCATCGTCGGTCGCCTGCCTCAGGGCGACACCGTTGCTGGCCCCTAGGATCACCGCCGCTCGAACGCCCAAGGAAACTGCTGTCGCCGCTAAAACCTAATCACTGGCGGCGTGGGGGTGTTTTTATAGTGGCGGCGTGTGACTGGATAATTGTGAGCGCGTGGGCCAGATCGTGGGCGCGATGCACGTAATATGCGCAGACTATATTTTCATAAACTGATACACACATCAACATAACTCGTATTATAATTTGGCGTAATCAGTTTGGTACAATAAGCTAAAAAGGACCTGATGCAGTCTGCGCACCTAGTCGGAGCTTCCTATAGTTAAACAGAGTCCAGCGCTCTAAATACATATACTATATATATATTAGTAATATATATATATATATATTAGTAATTAATGTTTTTTGCTACGTTTTACACGTGGCCTTCCAAAATGCCGTGACGCTCCTGCACCCATCGCAAACGACATGGCCTTCTGGTTCAGCCTTGACGTCTGACGCACAACTTGCTGGATCATCTGCATGCAGATCAAGAAACCAATGCAGGCAGGCATCACAGTTATCACGGTATTATATCCAATTAATTACAAGGTCAAAGAAAATCCTCCTGGAAAAGAAAGATTACGGATGGGTTATTTTGAGTTGAATGAGTCCAACCTTATCATCGCCGAAGAACTGCAGCTGGATTTTGTGCTGCTGCCTGTGGTGATGATGCAACCTGCCGCCGATGAGAAAGACGCAGACGGTGGCGGCCGCGACCCCAACGGAGCACAGCGCGCCGATCAGGGCTCCAACCTTATCGTCGCCGTCCTTCTTGATATCTTCTTCCTCCCCCTCCTCCTCCTCCTCCTCCTCTTGAGCACACTTGCTGTCAGCGGTGACGGACTCCTCGGCATCAGGGCTCTGGATCGCCTTCTCTTCCACGCCACCCTCAGAAGCCATTATCGGATCGGCAACACTAGGCACGGCGGATTTGCAGGTCTCATCCAGCACGACGCCGATGCCCTTGCACTCGTCGTGCACGTCAACGTCTCCTGACGGGGGCAGCAGATCCTGCTCCTCTGTTTCTTTATCTGGAATGCAATTAAGACGGTCGTAATCAAAATTACATATGTGAAACAACAAGTGATCATCCTTACCATCAAGATTCTTGCCGCCATGGCTCAGGGAGAAGCTCCTTACCATCAAGATTCTTGCTGCCATGGCTCGTGGAGAAGCTCTTGTGGTCTGGCATGACCACCTCCCAGTCCCAGTCCCACACATCCTGGCTTGCATCCATGGAGACACCTGCTGCTCTGCTCCTCCTCGTATTGCATTGCAAGCAGGCTGACAGGCTGATACAAAAGGGTGAGGTGAGGGCGGCTGCTAAAGTCCTGACTATTACAAATTAGCTGCAAATTGCTCAAGGGTGGAGGCTGCTAAAGTCCTGGCTGTTACTATGAGCGACTCCACGATAGTTCCTTGTAATTACGCCCTTAATTTTAAAAACCGACAGAAAATAGGTCCCAAACAAAATCCAAACATCCAACAGTGTGCGCTCTGCATTGTTTGACGCCGGCAACAACTACAAGGACATGCCGCTTTTCATTCTCTTTCCCGTATGCTTTGTTTATTCTCTGTCGTATGGCAGCATTCAACGGAAAACCGGCAGGATTTGGGTCTCTCGTCCAGCCATATCCATATCTGCCGATGGGGAGGGGCAGCTGGGTAGGAAAGGACGGCGCACCTGGGCGGAAGGAAGGTAGGGCGCGGTGTGTGTGATAATGAATCTTTGCTCTTTTTTAAAGCATGAGTTTGGTACATCGTGGGTGGCAAGTTTATGGATGTTTTTATAGAGAGGGTCCACCACACTGACTTGCTACCGTGCCCTCGCATGTTGTCCAGCCGTTGCACTGTTACATGATCGTGTGCCGTCGCAACGCATGAAAATTGTACTAGTAATGTTGTATATTTGAGGTACAATTGGACATGCACCGTAATTTTTGACAAAAAAAAGATTTAAAATGAGGCAACTATTTGAGTACCTTTTTAATTTTTTTTCTTGTAATTCAAGTTGGGACACTATTTTAAGGCACCGTTGAAGTTGATCTTATTATCTGCTAATTACTAAGGGATGACAATATTTTGAATGTTCAATGTTATGATTATTACGAAGTAATGGATATGTTAAAATTGTTGGATGTGTTATATTTCGTAACATTGAAATTCAGGGTGCGTTTGGCAGAGCTCCCACAACTGCACTTCCAGCGAGAATCACTCTCACGCAGCCAAACTGCAAAATTCTTGTGAGAGTAGAGTGAATATAGTCTACATTTTTCTACTAGAGAGTGTGAGCAAAGAAACTTGCCCCCCACCACTCCCAAACCAGTTACCCACTGAAAGGGAATTAGGCTTAGACCTAGTTCCTAAATATTTTTGGTGGTTGAATTGCCCAACACAAACATTGGACTAACCAGTTTACTCTAGTGCATAAGTTATACAGGTGCAAAAGGTTCACAATCAGCCAATAAAAAGACCAAGTGTTGGATTCAACAAAGGAGCAGCAAGGCAACCGAGGGCTCCTCTGGCCGGAGGCACCGGACTGTCCGGTGTGCACCGGACTGTCCGGTGCGGCCAGAGGACTTCGACTTCAAACTCTTCACCCTCGGGATTTCTCGGAAGCCGGCGCGCTATAATTCACCGGACTGTCCGGTGTGCACCGGACATGTCCGGTGCTCCAAGGAGACGCGGCCTCCGGAACTCGTCAGCCTCGGGTTCGCTCGGCAGCCACTCCGCTAAAATTCACCGGACTGTCCGGTGTGCACCGGACTGTCCGGTGTACCAGCGGAGCAACGGCTCCCTGCGGCGCCAACGGCTCCCTGCGGTGCATTTAATGCGCGCGCAGCGCGCGCAGACGTCAGGCACGCCCATGCCGGTGCACCGGACATCAAACAGTACATGTCCGGTGTGCACCGGACACCCAGGAGGGCCCAGAAGTCAGGAGCTCCAACGGTCAGAATCCAACGGCAATGGTGACGTGGCAGGGGCACCGGACTGTCCGGTGTGCACCGGACTGTCCGGTGCGCCATCGAACAGAGGCCTCCAGCCAACGGTCACCTTTGGTGGTTGGGGCTATAAATACCCCAACCACCCCACATTCATTGCCATCCAAGTTTTCCAACTCTCAACCACTTACAAGAGCTAGGCATTCAATTCTAGACACATACAAAGAGATCAAATCCTCTCCAATTCCACTCAAACCCTTAGTGACTAGCGAGAGAGATTTGCCGTGTTCTTTTGAGCTCTTGCGCTTGGATTGCTTTCTTTCTTTCTCATTTGTTCTTGAGATCATCACTCAATTGTAACCAAGGCAAGAGGCACCAATTGTGTGGTGGCCCTTGCGGGGAAGCTTTGTTCCCGTTTGATTGAGAAGAAGAGAAAGCTCACTCGATCCGTGGGATCGTTTGAGAGAGGGAAGGGTTGAAAGAGACCTGGCCTTTGTGGCCTCCTCAACGGGGAGTAGGTTTGCGAGAACCGAACCTCGGTAAAACAAATCCTTGTGTCACACTCTTATTTGCTTGCGATTTGTTTTGCGCCCTCTCTCTCGCGGACTCGTTTCTTTATTACTAACGCTAACCCGGCTTGTAGTTGTGATTATTTTTGTAAATTTCAGTTTCGCCCTATTCACCCCCCCTCTAGGCGACTATCAATTGGTATCAGAGCCCGGTACTTCATTAGAGCCTAACCGCTCGAAGTGATGTCGGGAGATCACACCAAGAGGGAGATGGAGACCGGCGATGACAAGCCCACTACAAGTCAAGGGAGCACTTCATCTTCATCGGAAGAGTCCCGCACCAAGAGAAGAGAAAAGAAAAAGAAATCCTCCAAGCGGAAGGAGAAAAGATCTTCCTCTTCTCACCACAAAGAGAAGAAGGAAAAATCTTCTTCTCACAAGCCGCATCGGAGTGGGGACAAGCACAAAAGGATGAGGAAGGTGGTCTACTACGAGACCGACACTTCATCGACATCTACCTCCGGCTCCGACGCGGCGTCCGTCACTTCTAAACGCCAAGAGCGTAAGAAGTATAGTAAGATCCCCCTACGCTACCCTCGCGTTCCTAAACATACACCTTTACTTTCCGTCCCATTAGGCAAACCACCAACTTTTAATGGTGAAGATTATGCTATGTGGAGTAATTTGATGCGATTTCATCTAACCTCTCTCCACAAAAGATTATGGGATGTTGTTGAGTATGGTGTACAGGTACCATCCGTAGGGGATGAAGACTACGACACAGACGAAGTGGCCCAAATCGAGCACTTCAACTCCCAAGCCACAACCATTCTCCTTGCCTCACTAAGCAAGGAGGAATACAACAAAGTACAAGGGTTGAAGAACGCCAAGGAGATTTGGGACCTACTCAAGACGGCGCACGAGGGTGATGAACTCACAAAGATCACCAAGCGGGAAACGATCGAGGGGGAGCTCGGTCGCTTCCGTCTTCGCCAAGGGGAGGAGCCACAAGACATGTACAACCGGCTCAAGACCTTGGTGAACCAAGTGCGCAACCTCGGGAGCGCAAAATGGGATGACCACGAAGTGGTTAAGGTTATTCTAAGAGCCCTTATTTTCCTTAACCCCACACAAGTTCAATTAATTCGTGGCAATCCTAGATATACACAAATGACCCCCGAGGAAGTTATCGGGAATTTTGTGAGTTTTGAATGCATGATTAAGGGCTCCAAGAAGATCAACGAGCTTGATGAACCCTCCACATCCGAGGCGCAACCCGTGGCCTTCAAAGCAATGGAGGAGAAGAAGGAGGAGTCTACACCAAGTAGACAACCAATTGACGCCTCCAAGCTCGACAACGAGGAGATGGCCCTAATCATCAAAAGCTTCCGGTAAATCCTCAAGCAACGGAAAGGGAAAGACTACAAATCCCGTTCCAAGAAGGTTTGCTACAAGTGTGGTAAGCCCGGTCATTTTATTGCAAAATGTCCTATGTCTAGTGATAGTGACAGGGGCGACGACAAGAAGGGCAAGAGGAAGGAGAAGAAGAAATACTACAAGAAGAAGGGCGGCGATGCCCATGTTTGTCGGGAGTGGGACTCCGACGAAAGCTCAAGCGACTCCTCCGACGACGAGGACGCCGCCAACATCGCCGTCACCAAGGGCCTTCTCTTCCCCAACGTCGGCCACAAGTGTCTTATGGCCAAGGACGGCAAAAAGAAGGTAAAATCAAGGTTCTCCACTAAATATGAAACATCTAGTGATGAGGATAATGATAAAAATGAGGAAGATAATTTGCGTATTCTTTTTGCCAACCTTAACATGGAACAAAAAGAAAAATTAAATGAGCTAATTAGTGCCATCCATGAAAAGGATGATCTCTTGGACTCCCAAGAGGACTTCCTAATCAAGGAAAACAAGAAACATGTTAAGGTTAAAAATGCTTATGCTCTAGAAAGAGAAAAATGTGAAAAATTGTCTAGTGAGCTAAGTATTTGCCATGAGACTTTAGACAACCTTAGAAATGAAAATGCCAATTTAATTGCTAAGGTTGATTCTCATGTTTGCATTGATCCTAGAAATGATGATGTTGATTTGCTTGCTAGGATTGATGAATTGAATGCTTCCATTGCTAGCCTTAGAAATGAGAATGAGAAATTAATTGCTAAGGCTAAGGATTTTGATGTTTGCAATGCTACTATTTCCGACCTTAGAGCTAAAAATGATTTGTTGCATGCCAAGGTTGTTGAACTAAAATCTTGCAAACCCTCTACATCTAATGTTGAGCATATTTCCATTTGTACTAGATGTAGAGATATTAATGTTGATGCTATCCATGATCACCTAGCTTTAATTAAGAAACAAAATGATCACATAGCACAACTTAATGCTAAGATTAGAGAGCATGACTTAGAAAATGAAAAATTTAAACTTGCTAGAAGCATGCTCTATAATGGGAGACGCCCGGGCATTAAGGACGGCATTGGCTTCCAAAGGGGAGACAATGTCAAAATTAATGCCCCTCCTAAGAACTTGTCTAACTTTGTTAAGGGCAAGGCTCCCATGCCTCAGGATAACGAGGGTTACATTTTGTACCCTGCCTGGTATCCTGAGAGTAAAATTAAGAAAATTCATTCTAGGAAGTCTCACTCTGGCCCTAATTATGCTTTTATGTATAAGGGTGAGACATCTAGATCTAGGCAACCAACCCATGCCAAGTTGCCTAGAAAGAAAACTATCAATGCATCAAATGATCATGCCATTTCATTTAAAACTTTTGATGCATCTTATGTTTTGACTAGCAAGTCCGGCAAGGTAGTTGCCAAAATTGTTGGGGGCAAACACAAGGGTTCCAAGACTTGTGTTTGGGTACCCAAAGTTCTTGTATCTAATGCCAAAGGACCCAAAACCGTTTGGGTACCTAAAACAAAGAACTAAACTTGTTTTGTAGGTTTATGCATCCGGGGGCACAAGTTGGATACTCGACAGCGGGTGCACAAACCACATGACCGGGGAGAAAAGGATGTTCTCCTCATATGAGAAAAACCAAGATCCCCAACGAGCTATCACATTCGGGGATGGAAATCAAGGTTTGGTCAAAGGTTTGGGTAAAATTGCTATATCTCCTGACCATTCTATTTCCAATGTTTTTCTTGTAGATTCATTAGATTACAATTTGCTTTCCGTATCCCAATTATGTCAAATGGGCTACAACTGTCTTTTTACTGATATAGGTGTTACTGTCTTTAGAAGAAGTGATGATTCAATAGCTTTTAAGGGAGTGTTAGAGGGTCAGCTATACTTAGTAGATTTTAATAAAGCTGAACTCGACACTTGCTTGATTGCTAAGACTAACTTGGGTTGGCTCTGGCACCGCCGACTAGCCCATGTTGGAATGAAGAATCTCCACAAGCTTCTAAAGGGAGAACACATTTTGGGACTAACCGATGTTCATTTTGAGAAAGACAGGATTTGTAGCGCATGCCAAGCTGGGAAGCAAGTTGGGATACATCATCCACACAAAAATATCATGACTACCGACAGGCCACTGGAGCTCCTACATATGGATCTATTCGGCCCGATCGCTTACATAAGCATCGGCGGTAGTAAGTATTGTCTTGTAATTGTGGATGATTATTCTCGCTTCACTTGGGTATTCTTTTTGCAGGAAAAATCACAAACCCAAGAGACCTTAAAGGGATTCTTGAGACGGGCTCAAAATGAGTTCGGCTTAAGGATCAAGAAAATTAGAAGCGACAACGGGACGGAGTTCAAGAACTCTCAAATAGAAGGCTTCCTTGAGGAGGAGGGCATCAAGCATGAGTTCTCTTCTCCCTACACTCCACAACAAAATGGTGTAGTGGAGAGGAAGAATCGAACTCTATTGGACATGGCAAGAACCATGCTTGATGAGTACAAGACACCGGATCGGTTTTGGGCCGAGGCGGTCAACACCGCCTGCTACGCCATCAACCGATTATATCTTCATCGAATCCTCAAGAAGACATCTTATGAACTCCTAACCGGTAAAAAGCCCAATATTTCATATTTTAGAGTTTTTGGTAGCAAATGTTTTATACTTGTTAAAAGAGGTAGAAAATCTAAATTTGCTCCTAAAACTGTAGAAGGCTTTTTACTAGGATATGACTCAAACACAAGGGCATATAGAGTCTTTAACAAGTCCTCAGGACTTGTTGAAGTTTCTTGTGACGTTGTGTTTGATGAGACTAACGGCTCTCAAGTAGAGCAAGTTGATCTTGATGATGTAGGTGAAGAACAGGCTCCATGCATAGCGCTAAGGAACATGTCCATCGGGGATGTGTGTCCTAAGGAATCCGAAGAGCCTCCAAATGCACAAGATCAACCATCCTCCTCCATGCAAGCATCTCCACCAACTCAAGTTGAGGATGAGGCTCAAGATGTTGAACAAGAAAATCAAGAAGATGAGCCACCTCAAAATGACGGCAACGATCAAGTGGGAGATTCAAATGATGAAGACCAGGAGGATGAACAACCAAGGCCGCCACACCCAAGAGTCCACCAAGCAATACAACGAGATCACCCCGTTGACACCATCCTCGGCGACATTCATAAGGGGGTAACTACTCGATCTCGTGTTGCGCATTTTTGTGAGCATTACTCTTTTGTTTCCTCTATTGAGCCACACAGGGTAGAGGAAGCTCTTCAAGATTCGGATTGGGTGATGGCGATGCAAGAGGAGCTCAACAATTTCACAAGGAATGAGGTATGGCACTTAGTTCCACGTCCTAATCAAAATGTTGTAGGAACCAAGTGGGTCTTCCGCAACAAGCAAGACGAGCATGGTGTGGTGACTAGGAACAAAGCTCGACTCGTGGCCAAGGGGTATTCACAAGTCGAAGGTTTGGATTTTGGTGAAACCTATGCACCCGTAGCTAGGCTTGAGTCAATTCGCATATTATTAGCCTATGCTACTTACCATGGCTTCAAGCTCTATCAAATGGACGTAAAGAGTGCCTTCCTTAATGGACCAATCAAGGAGGAGGTCTATGTTGAGCAACCTCCCGGCTTTGAAGACAGTGAGTACCCTAATCATGTTTATAGGCTCTCTAAGGCGCTTTATGGGCTCAAGCAAGCCCCAAGAGCATGGTATGAATGCCTTAGAGATTTCCTTATTGCAAATGGCTTCAAAGTCGGCAAGGCCGATCCTACTTTATTCACTAAGACTCTTGACAACGATTTGTTCGTATGCCAAATTTATGTTGATGATATTATATTTGGGTCTACTAACAAATCTACATGTGAAGAATTTAGTAGGATCATGACACAGAAATTCGAGATGTCGATGATGGGGGAGTTGAAATATTTCTTAGGATTTCAAGTCAAGCAACTCCAAGAGGGCACCTTCATTAGCCAAACGAAGTATACTCAAGACATTCTAAGCAAATTTGGAATGAAGGATGCCAAGCCCATCAAGACACCCATGGGAACTAATGGACATCTCGACCTCGACACGGGAGGTAAGTCCGTGGATCAAAAGGTATACCGGTCGATGATTGGTTCATTGCTTTACTTATGTGCATCTCGACCGGACATTATGCTTTCCGTTTGCATGTGTGCAAGATTTCAAGCCGACCCTAAGGAATCACACCTTACGGCCGTAAAACGAATCTTGAGATATTTGGCTTTTACTCCTAAGTTTGGGCTTTGGTACCCTCGGGGATCCACATTTGATTTGATTGGTTATTCGGATGCCGATTGGGCGGGGTGTAGGATTAATAGGAAGAGCACATCGGGGACTTGCCAGTTCTTGGGAAGATCCTTGGTGTCATGGGCTTCAAAGAAGCAAAATTCGGTCGCTCTTTCTACCGCCGAAGCCGAGTATATTGCCGCAGGCCATTGTTGCGCGCAATTGCTTTGGATGAGGCAAACCCTGCGGGACTATGGTTACAAATTAACCAAAGTCCCTTTGCTATGTGACAATGAGAGTGCAATCAAAATGGCCGACAATCCCGTCGAGCACAGCCGCACTAAGCACATAGCCATTCGGTATCATTTTCTTCGGGATCACCAACAAAAGGGGGATATCGAGATTTCTTACATTAACACTAAAGATCAATTAGCCGATATCTTTACCAAGCCGCTTGATGAACAATCTTTTACCCGACTTAGGCATGAGCTCAATATTCTTGATTCTAGGAATTTCTTTTGCTAAACTTGCACACATAGCACATGAATATACCTTTGATCATGTCTCTTTTATATATGCTATGACTAATGTGTTTTCAAGTGTATTTCAAACCAAGTCATAGGTATATTGAAAGGGAATTGGAGTATTCGGCGAAGACAAGGCTTCCACTCCACTTCACTACTCATTCTTCGCCGTCGCTCCGCATCACTCTCCAACTTTGGTATAATCTTCACTCATTCACTTCATGACCAAAGGGGGAGAAAGTACTTCATTGGGCTCTAATGATTCCGTTTTTGGCGATTCATGCCAAAGGGGGAGAAAATATGAGCCCAAAGCAAAAGGACCGCACCACCACCTAATTTCATAAATTTGATAATTTTATTGGTAAATTTCAAAATTGGTATCTCTTTGTGTTCTAAGAGGGGAGTAACGAGTATTTTCAAAATTGATGTCTTAAAACCCTCTTGAACACTAAGAGGAGACCTTATTTGAGGGGGAGTTTTGCTTAGTCAAAGGAAAAGCATTGGAAATAGGGGGAGAAAATTCCATATCTTGAAAATGCTTTGCAAAATCTTTTTCATTTACCTTTGACTATCTAGCAAAAGTACTTTGAAAAGAATTTACAAAAGAATTTGCAAAAACAAAACTCATGGTGCAAATATGGTCCAATATGTCAAAAACAAAGAAACCATCCATGCGCATCATATAAGTTTAGATTGGCTCAATTCCAAGCAACCTTTGCACTTACATTATGTAAACTAGTTCAATTATGCACTTCTATATTTGCTTTGGTTTGTGTTGGCATCAATCACCAAAAAGGGGGAGATTGAAAGGGAATTAGGCTTAGACCTAGTTCCTAAATATTTTTGGTGGTTGAATTGCCCAACACAAACATTGGACTAACCAGTTTACTCTAGTGCATAAGTTATACAGGTGCAAAAGGTTCACAATCAGCCAATAAAAAGACCAAGTGTTGGATTCAACAAAGGAGCAGCAAGGCAACCGAGGGCTCCTCTGGCCGGAGGCACCGGACTGTCCGGTGTGCACCGGACTGTCCGGTGCGGCCAGAGGACTTCGACTTCAAACTCTTCACCCTCGGGATTTCTCGGAAGCCGGCGCGCTATAATTCACCGGACTGTCCGGTGTGCACCGGACATGTCCGGTGCTCCAAGGAGACGCGGCCTCCGGAACTCGTCAGCCTCGGGTTCGCTCGGCAGCCACTCCGCTAAAATTCACCGGACTGTCCGGTGTGCACCGGACTGTCCGGTGTACCAGCGGAGCAACGGCTCCCTGCGGCGCCAACGGCTCCCTGCGGTGCATTTAATGCGCGCGCAGCGCGCGCAGACGTCAGGCACGCCCATGCCGGTGCACCGGACATCAAACAGTACATGTCCGGTGTGCACCGGACACCCAGGAGGGCCCAGAAGTCAGGAGCTCCAACGGTCAGAATCCAACGGCAATGGTGACGTGGCAGGGGCACCGGACTGTCCGGTGTGCACCGGACTGTCCGGTGCGCCATCGAACAGAGGCCTCCAGCCAACGGTCACCTTTGGTGGTTGGGGCTATAAATACCCCAACCACCCCACATTCATTGCCATCCAAGTTTTCCAACTCTCAACCACTTACAAGAGCTAGGCATTCAATTCTAGACACATACAAAGAGATCAAATCCTCTCCAATTCCACTCAAACCCTTAGTGACTAGCGAGAGAGATTTGCCGTGTTCTTTTGAGCTCTTGCGCTTGGATTGCTTTCTTTCTTTCTCATTTGTTCTTGAGATCATCACTCAATTGTAACCAAGGCAAGAGGCACCAATTGTGTGGTGGCCCTTGCGGGGAAGCTTTGTTCCCGTTTGATTGAGAAGAAGAGAAAGCTCACTCGATCCGTGGGATCGTTTGAGAGAGGGAAGGGTTGAAAGAGACCCGGCCTTTGTGGCCTCCTCAACGGGGAGTAGGTTTGCGAGAACCGAACCTCGGTAAAACAAATCCTTGTGTCACACTCTTATTTGCTTGCGATTTGTTTTGCGCCCTCTCTCTCGCGGACTCGTTTCTTTATTACTAACGCTAACCCGGCTTGTAGTTGTGATTATTTTTGTAAATTTCAGTTTCGCCCTATTCACCCCCCCTCTAGGCGACTATCACCCACTCTCCAACCCCTCAGGAATGATATCACAAACTATTTGCCAAATGTTTTTTCGTCAAATAGATTCACTCTTGCTAGAGAATCACTCGAAATCACTCTACTAGAGAATAAGCTCTCGGAGCTAGAGAATCATGCAGCGGAAGAAATTACAATTTCTTTTAAGGGTTTGTAATTTTGACTTTAGAACAACAAGGGTAATTCCATCATTTTACCCAGTCCCTTTGGGTGAAAGTAACTGTGGAGTCACAGCGGTGGCATGATAGTGTAAAAATTGAATCAAAGTGGTATAAAAGAGATTAAGATGTTGGGACGAGGGCTGAACTAGACCTCGACCACTCTTGGCATCCAGCAAATAACCACAAACCAAATATGATCACAAGCGCATGGATCGAATGGTGTCCTCATCCCTAGAGACGACACAGTCAACAGAGGCAAAAGGGGGGCTGCATCAGCTTGAAGGCTTTGACTCGGCGTAGAGGCATACTCGTACTAAAGGGCACCAAAGAAGCGTGAAGGCCAACAACCCCTTCACGGCGAAAATTGGATGGCCTAGCCCACTGTTCCCGAAGACCTAGCGGCAGACGGAGCGAAGACCCCCAAGATGAAGACTCCTAGGACACAGGCGTGGAAGACTTGGAGCTGCGACGAACTGCCCCCAGGGGGTGGGCCTCATAGGCCCACCTATCAGCCTCCTTTGTGGGTACAATACCTAGTGTGTTTAGGCTAGAGGTGTTACTATTCCTACTATTTGGCAAGATGCTTTGGAGATCGATGTTCTCACGTCGAATCTTACTTTGAGAAAATATATGTCAGTGTATGCTTGTCTTGATCTCCAAAATATGTGAGGCGTACATGTGCTTTTGGCTCGCTGAACCCGTCAAAAGGCAAAGGGTCAAAAGGCAAAGGGGCATGTGTTGGACACCTAATTTGACAGGACCTATGAACGGTCCAGCACAGTAGCCAGACAGTACGCACCCTAGACAGTCCATGCGTGTTAGATCAATTTGGGTTGGAGTTCTGATTTCTTGCGAGATTCATCCGATTTCTTACGGGATTTTGTTGGAGTTCACATAGAAATGGGTCCAGACCCCTTCCCTTTATATATATAAAAAGGTACAGCTGATTTGAAAACCTAATTTGATAGGCCCCATGGACGATCCGACATAGTAGGTCGAACGGTCTATGCAGTTCGCGCGTGTTAGCCTGGACCATCCGGGATTACATCAATTCAGGTTGGAATCCTGATTTCTTGCGAGATTCATCCGATTTCTTATGGGATTTTGTTAGAGTTCGCCTAGGAAAGGGACGACACCTCCTACTCATATATATATATATATATATATATATGGCAACGTATACTGTGTAAAAGTGCCCCATATGCTAACGTGTTAAAAAGTGTTAACAGCCTTTAGATCTAAAATCAACATATAATCTTAATCCCACCTCCTAATCTAGATATTTTTTCTAAAGAACCCCTCCTTTATCTAATGTTTCTATATCCTCCAAACCGTTTACTATTCCAAACAGACACGCACATCTCAACAGCCACGGATGGTGCCACCTCCGTCCAACGCCGCTGGCACATCTCCTCAACAGCCACGGATGGTGCCACCTCCGTCCAACGCCGCTGGCCTACCTCGATCTTCTCCATTGCCTGCTACGGTCGACACAGCCCCGCCCCCATCTTCTCAGGTGTCTGCCATGGTCGACGCCGGCCTGCCCCAATCTTCACAGGCGCATGCCATGGTCGACGCCGACCTACCTCGATCTTCTACCGCGCCTGCCATGGTCGACACAGCACGACCCCAATCTTCTCCGCCGCATGCCATGGTTGACGCCAACTCGCCTCGATCCTGTAGCTGTGATGCGATGGTTCACGCCGACCTACCTCAATCTTCTACCTGTGATGCCATGATTGACATTGATCCGCCCCAAACGAGCATAGCCCCATGGGTCTTGACCCCATCAAGCACAACCACATGGATCCCGTCCGCAGGAACCACACATCTCATTTCAACTTTTGGAACACCTAAAAAGAATACAGTCATGTCCCCCTTGATGGTGAGCAATTTTTTTACAAATTTAATTGTGGCATATCTCGACACGTTCTATGTGGCAATTAATTGATAATAACTTTTCAATGCTGTAGTATGCTACTCATGTTCCTGAAGTACATGAATCTATGAAGCCATTTGTTGGACAAATTTTTGAAAGATTGCAAGATGCAGAGGATTTTTATAGAAGATATGCAAAAGAGGCTCGTTTTGGAGTTCGTATTGGTCCACATACAGATTTGAATGGTGTTAGAAGATGGCAAAGATGGTTCTGTTCTAAACAGGGATATAGGTCTGAGAAAAAGGTAGACAGCAAACCGAAACGTATTCAAAAGATTTCTAGGTGTGGTTGTGAAGCAGTTCTAGCTGTCAAGGTGATTGAAGATCATAAGTTTCGGGTGGAGATATTTGTGGAATCACATACACATAGTCTTGTTTCACCAGACAAGGTCCACTTGATTAGGTCGAACAGAGAAGTTAATGAGAAGGCTAAGCGTGCATTAGTGGCATGCCACAAGGGAGGCATCGGTACAAGTGGGGCATACAGATATCTTCGTATTAGCGAAGGTGGATTTGAGAATGTGGGGTGCAACAAGAGGGATTTGCAAAACTATCATAAGCAGTTGAGAAGTTGTATCACATCATCAGATGCTCAAATGTTCATTGACAACCTTGCCTCAAAAAATGAATTAAATCCTACATTTTATTGTGACTATGTGGTTGATGAAAAGGGAAGGCTTGTACATGTTTTTTGGGCAGATCCCACATGCAGAAAGAATTTCTCACATTTCAGTGATCTTCTCTCATTTGATTCAACATACAACACCAACCACTACAACATGATATTCACACCATTCACAGGTATCAATCATCATAATTCATGTGTTTTGTTTGGTGCTGCATTGTTAAGCAACGAGACAACTGAGGCATACACATGGTTGTTTCGTACGTTCTTGAGAGCAATGGGAGGGGTTGCACCACGACTCATCATAACAGATGAAGCCAATAGCATGAGGAATGCAATATCTATAGTGTTTCCTAGCAGCACACATAGATTATGCATGTGGCATATTTTGCAAAAGCTTCCTGCAAAGTTACCACCGCAAATGAGGGAAAACAAGTTACTTTATCAACGCATCAACTTATGTGTATGGGCATCTGAAACTCGAGAGGAATTTGAGCATCAATGGGCTTCTATTATTTCTGAATTTGGTTTACAAGGTCATGATTGGTTGAGAACCCGTTATGAAATCCGTGCATCATGGGTCCCAATTTTCTTTAGACATGTGTTTTTAGCTGGAATCCTTAACACAACCTCAAGATCAGAAAGTACCAACTCATTTTTCAACCGTTTCATTGGTTACAAAAATACATTGGTTGAATTTTGGATCAGGTTTGTTAATGCAATGGATGAACAGAGGCATCAAGAATTGGAAAATGATAATGCCAGTCTGCATACATCACCCGTGTTGCAGACTAGTTGGGCATTAGAAAGGCATGGGAGTGAGGTGTTCACTTTCAATGTTTTCTCTGAACTACAAAAACAAATTATTAATGCTCGGGATAATTGTGTCATAGAGACAATTGTAAGCGAGGGAGACTACAAAATATCAACAGTTAATGATGAAAGAAAAAAGATGAGAGAGGTCCGTGTCAATATTACAACAAACGATGGGCACTGCGCTTGTATGTTCTTTGAGATGTATGGTATTCCTTGTTGCCATCTAATTCGTGTTTTACAATGTCCATCACTTAAAAATATTCCAGATCAGTTTGTTTTGAAGAGATGGACTAAACTAGTGACTAAGGATGATGTCTTCGATGGAGAGGGAAACATGTTGAAAGAAGTTCCAAAGGATGCTGTAGAAACAACTAATGCAAAGTTGGCATCTCAAATTAGAAGCAAGATTGAAGAATTAATTTACCGTGCTGAAGGATCAAACAATGGGTTACAAACACTTCGGGATAGTATTGTTGCATTTGGTGAAGATCTATCCATATTGCTACCAGAGAGAATGACAAGTCAAGTTCAAGAGATCGAGTCCTTTGTTGGTTGTTCAATCCCTAGCCATGTTATTATACAGCCACCTAATGAAGTCAAATCTGTGGGTAGGTGCAAATGAATAAAACCTGGTCAGAAAGTAAAGAAGCTCGGTGACAATGTGGAGAAGAAACAGAAAGTTCCTCGTATGTGCAGGTGTTGCAAGCAAGTAGACTATCATGATGCCCGAAATTGTCCTTTAAAGAATAATCCAACCCAGTGATGAATATCACGTTCATAGATCAAGAGTCATCAGCTAGCACAGTTTAGAGCCCAGGGATGAATATCATGTTCATGTGCATATATGGGTAAAACAGAACGCTGATGAGTTCAGATAGCAGTCCTCTGGTTCATATAGCACACTGTACAGATGGAATTTAGGCCATGTAAAGTTGTGTTTTTTGAACTACTGTAGCAACTCATTAGGTGCTCAAAAAATGACAGCCCTGAATCTTTGTACATGGTTGCTTGCTTGAGATATTGATTCTGCAATATATGTTTTCAAAACTTCATTTTTTTCTTAAAAAAATATTCATCAGTTGAGAATATGAAAGGATTCCTTCAAAAATACTTGTGTATCAAGCATCTGATGATCCTGTATATAGTGGGTACAGGGTAGCTGTTGATGCATCAGCACAGGAAGAAACCCTGGTTTGTGCTTGTTCCATATTCAACAATCAACAGTCTGCCATGTGTATTTTGATGAATATGATTAGCTAATTTCTAGTATGTTTTCAGCTTGGCTTTGCTATATGGGAGCCATCCCATGGGCCTTACAAAACAATGAACTATCCTTGGAGGAGCTTCACCAAAGTTAGTGGAGCATTGAGGCACTGTTCCTTTGCTGTAATGGCATTACATGGTTGCATTCTTTCAGAAATTCAGGTTTATCCATTTAATGTCAACAACAAACTGTTGAGATTCTTCATTTTTTCTAAACAAATATATTATGGACATTAGGCACCACCAGAAAGCAGAAGAGTATTTTCTGCAGAGATTCAAAGAGTGGGACAGGAAGGAGCTAAAGTATTGCGCGAGCTTGGAAGCAGAGTTAAGACAATGACCAAGCTGAGTTCTTCAGGTATTCTGTTCGAAGTGCACATGGCAGCTGAAGAGCTACAAAAAAAGATTGATGAGAAGTCATATCTTCTGGTGAACACTGAAAGATGGGATGCTAGCAAGCAAGCTCAAGGAATCAAAGAAGTTGTAAATGGTACCCGTGCTGTGTAAACGGAAAACAAGAACAAAGAAAACAAGGATGATGGCACCAGTGCTGTCGAAAAAGAAAACAAAGCCAAAGAAAACAACAATGGAGGGCTGGAACCTACCATAGTTGATCAAACTTTAGTACATCAGTCAAAGAGCTTTCTTGCAAATTCATTTCTGAGCAGGTATGATTCAGCGTCAACAATTGACGGTTTCACAAGAAATCCTTTTACACAGGATAAACACGTTTCAGAGAAACGCAAAGGCAAAACTGCAGTCAGATAACTGCTAATGCTTTCGCCTAGGCTGGACCAAATAACCTGGTACTACTTGTTGTTGCTTTGGTTTTCTTCAGTATTGGTGGTGGAGTGGTGACTCAACCTAATAACTGGTAGCACACTGAGAACATCGGGGCGGGTCGACGTCAAGCATGGCAAGCGTCGAAGAAGATTGTGATGGAATGGTGTTGACCATGGCAGCTTTCGGAGAGGATCGGGCCAGACTGGCAGCGATCAACGGATTGACGTTCGATGGAGGCAACATCAACGGGAGAGACGGGCCAGCGGCGTTAGACGTGCCACCATTCGTGGCTGCTAAGGAAATGTGCATGTTTGTTTGGAAAAGAAAATTGTCCGGGGATAGAAACATCAGAGAGAGGAGGGGTTCTTTAGAAAAAGATCTAGATTAGAAGGTGGGATTAAGATTATCCGTTGGTTTTGGATCTAAAGGCTGTTAACACTTTTTAACACGTTAGCACAGGAGGTGCTTTTACACAGTATACGTTGCCTATATATATATATATATATATATATATATATATATATATATATATATATATATATATATATATATAAAGGGGTACAACTGAGTGAAACACAATCATTCAAACCAAACACTAATATCTTTTATTTACTTTCTTGTTCTTAGGTTAGATCTAGTTTTACCCCGAGTTGTAGCTTCCCAACCCTAATCTTCACCTGTCTTCGGTTCTACTTCGACATGTGGCGCTTTGGGTGGTCTGATTCTACATAGCAACCCTAGAGCCCCTCCTCCTTCAGGGCTTGTTCGGTTCTATCCCAATCCATATGGATTGAGGGGGATTGAGAGGGTTTCAACCCTAGTAAGTCAAAATCTCTCCCAATCCGTATCAATCCCCTCCAATCCATATGGATTGAAAATAACCGAACAAGGGTCTGTCACACCTAGATTTAGGAGGCCAAACGCGGACGCGATTCACATGTGTGCTAGGATCAAGGGTGGAGACGGCTGCTAAGTGTGGAGGCTGCTAAATTCATGGCTATTACTTTGAGCAACTCCACGATAGTTCCTTGTAATTGCGCCCCTAATTTTAAAAACGGACAGAAAATAGGTCCCAAACAAAATCCTAACATCCAACAGTGTGCGCTCTGCATTGTTTGACGCCGGCAACAACTACAATGACATGCCGCTTTTTATTCTCTTCCGTATGCTTTGTTTATTCTGTCGTATGGCAGCATTCAACGGAAAACCGGCAGGATTTGGGTCTCTCTCGTCCAACCATATCCATATCTGCCAATGGGGAGGGGCAGCTGGTAGGAAGGACGGCGCACCCGGGACAGAAAGAGGGGTGGTTAGCGTGAAATTTCTCGGTAGGGCGCGGTGGGATTCTACAGTGCAGGCTCAAATCTTTGCTATTTTTTAAAGCATGAGTTTTATGTATCATGTGTCGTGCGTGACACATCAAACGTGTTCCTTCATTCCTTCTCTAGCAATGGGGCATAATAAACCATTTAAGCCCAACCATTCTTTTTAACTTGTATCTTTCTTGGCTTTTGGAAAGAATAAAGCGTAGTTTTGCTTTTATCAGTGTAATATCTAGAATGTGAATCACATGTCCGCCTTGATATTTAATTTTTATAGATATTTTTGTGGAGATGGTCCACCATACTTGGCCTCGCATGTCGCCTAGCCGTTGTATTGTTACACGATTGTGTGTCGTTGTATCGTGTGGAAATTTTACTAGTAATGTTGTATTTTTGATACACAATTGGACGTGCACTATATTTTTTTAAAAAAAAATAAATGAGGCAACGGTTGGAGTACCTTATTTAGTTTTCTTTCCTTATAATTCAAGTTGGAACACCTTTAAGGCATTGTTGAAGTTAATATAATTATCTGCTAATTACTAAGACATTATTTTAAATCTCCTTTTAGTGCTTCTTCCCCTGTCAACTTTAGTCATTATCTTTCTCTCTTCTCGTTGCTATCGCGCCTTAGGATCCCACTATACACGGGTGCCTCTAGCCGTTGGACATGTCTAAACCATCTCAATTGATGTTGGACATTCTCTAGCCTATCACGTATATCATCATTCCGAATTCGATCTCTTCTTATATGGCTATAAATCTAAAGCAACATGCGCCTTTTCACAATATTTAACCGTTGACCATGTCGTCTTTTTAGACCAACATTATGTACCGTACAACATAGCAGGTCTAACTGTTTTCCAATAGGACTTGCCTTTAGGTGTGTGCATGATATAAATAAGAGTGAATTCTCTTATTTGTCTGTAATTTTATCCAATATCTTATTTGCTATTGTAAATGTTCTAGTCCCTTCTATGCCTCTCAGATATAATTATTATTATTTCATGTCGCCGTCTTTAGTCCATAGTTATTTTGACCTTGACGGATAGGATAGAATGACACAATTAACTTGAAGGTCAAGGTAAAATGATGAAACTAACTATATAACTCTGAAGTCAAAATTATAATCCTCTAAATGACATTCTTACAAAATTGTAATCACTTAAATGCCACTCTTACAAGATTTAATATATCTAGTAATAATTAGTAATTTTGACATTTTCAATAATTAGTAATAATCGAACATTAGTCGCCGCCCCTGTTATGCTCTTTTTAGTCGTCTCTTTGATTAATATACTCCCTCCGTTTCAATTTATAATTCATTTGACTTTTTACACCAAGTTTAACCGGCTCATCTTATTTAAATAATAATAATATATTATTGTTATTATTATTTGTTATGTCGTTGAGCATACAATATGCTTTAAGTGTGGCTTTGAATTTTCCCCCAAAATTTTTAATAATAGTGAGTTTGGTTTCGAAACGAAGTGGGTTGGGTTGAAATCGACCCATTTTTGTGGGTTGGGTCGGACTCATTCCTTGTTTGGTTGAAGTGACGGGTTGAACCAAATTTCTTGTTTGATTATAGGGTTGAAGTGGGTTGAAGCTGCACCGTCTCTTGTTTGGTTTCGTGATAAGGGATGAATGAAGGATGAACTGAATATGGTCACCTTCCTGGTCACATTACCACACTAAGGATGATATCTTTAATTCCAAATGCTTCTCACCTGGTGGTGTCGGTAGGGGACATGGAGGTGATATTGGTGGATGGTGGCAGGGGCTGGATCACGGCACAACAACGATGTTGGGAGGAGCGGATGGGGGCGTAGCGCGCCGGAGGATAGGCCGGTGGGGGAGTCCTACGGCTGGAGAACACGTCGGCGCCGGAGGGCAGGGCGGCGAAGGACTCTGATGGTGGGCGTGGTCGGGGCGCATCGCGTCAGAGGGCAGGCCGATGGGGGAGCCGATGACTAGAGAACAGGCCAGCGGCGGTGGTGTGCCCTGCGCCCTGCGCAGGCTGCGCTTGGGTGAAGATATGGTGTGGCCGCGTGGGTGACAGGAGGGTGGAGAGGAAGTGGGTCAAAGTGGTTCGCTTGTTTTTGAGGAATCCCTAGAACCCGCAGCTTAAAGGAATATCTTCGACCTGAAACCAACCTGACCCACGAGCCTTTTAACCAAACATGAGTTGATATGGGTTCAACCCGTTCCAACCCGCTAACCAAACACACGCTAAGATCAGCCGGTCAAATTTGATAATATGTGTTGTTCGTTTTGATATAATCATTGTGCACTATTATTTTGTCGAATAATTTATATAGCATCGCAACGCATGTGCATTGTACTAGTAATTAATAAGATACAAGTGTTGTTCGCAAGAAACTCCATGCTTGTTTACTCACAAGCAAGCAGGTAATCGAAGTGGATGATGCAAGTTATTGAAGTCCAATTTAAGTTCTATGAAGACAAAAAAAAGCTTGCTGCATTGAATACGAGAATGTCATTGAAGTTCTTATTTAAAGAGCACTAAAAGAATAATATTTTGGAAGAAGATTATGTAAACGATGCAATATTTAGTCATTATTATATTATTATGTGGGGTTGCTATTTTTCATCCTAGGTGAAGTTTCACACAACCAGCAATTAAACTGAACATTTTTCCAGTAACTAGTAAAAAAAATGTTCATCCAATACTAAGACATGATGCCTAGGTGCCAGCCCACTAGAAGAACTCCTACCATGACTCTGTGAAGCACGGTTTTGCCTGCAACCGCAAGATCATCGGCGCCTGGTTCTTCAACAAAGAAATGCTACTCAGCAAAACGACCATGGCGCTAACTGAGCGTGCGACACCGAGGGCCACGACACCCACACGCTGTCCATCACAGTCGACAGCTCCGTGCCCCGTGCCAGCCTCTTCGGATACGCCACTGTCACCGCCAAAAGTGGCACGCCAAGGACGCGTGTCGCGGCCTAGAAGGTCTGCTGGTCGGCGGAGTGCATTGCCGCCGCCGGCGTCCTCGTGGGCTTCGAGTCTACCATCCATGACGGTACTGATGTCATCTTCGTCTCCTTCGGCCAGGACACGTCTCTCGCTGACGATACAAAGTCCTTCTTCTATGAGCCCGTCACGCTTGGCTCCCTCCACGCCGCCATCCATAATGTCTCCGCCGTATACTCCAGCGACAATTCCAGCCCCTATGATGACACAGTCATCAACGCCGCGCCATGGGTCATCACCGTCGTCGCCGCCACCATCGACAAGGACTTCCCCAACATCCTCACCCTTGGCAACAGCGTGAGCTGAGGGGGTCGAGCCTTGAGTCCACCACGAGCCAGCGCGCTCTACTTGATGGTTGATGCCACCTCTAACCCGTACGACACATTCAAATGTGGACTTGACACCCTCGACCCTATGAGGGGATCGCGGGCGAAAGCATGATTAATGAGGGAGGATTATCTAAATAAACTAGACCATTGGATTTGAGTGAGAAGAAAGAGAAAGAAGAGATTTTGACTTGTCTCATCCTTGGTTTTAAAGTTCTGATGATTCTGGGTGCATTTATTTAAAAGTTTGAAGTGATGTTTTATATAGAGGTAAAGATAGATTACCAGTAATGACTGAACAATATTTAGTTATTACCTGTAATTACTGAAGACGGTCTAATGAAGTTTTACTTAGGGTGACAAACAGCATATATATTATTATGTGTATATATATATATACATATTACATATATATACATATTAGTAATTAATGTTTTTTGCTACGTTTTACACGTGGCCTTCCAAAATGTCGTGACGCTCCTGCCCCCATCGCAAACGACATGGCCTTCTGGTTCAGCCTTGACGTCTGGCGCACAACTTGCTGGATCCTCTACATGCAGATCAAGAAACCAAGACAGTTATATCGGTATCCTATCCAATTAATTACAAGGTCAAAAAATCCTCCTGGAAACAGAGAGATTACGGATGGGTTATTTTGAGCTGAATGAGTCATGCATCCAACCTTATCATCGCCGAAGAACTGCAGCTGAATTTTGTGCTGCTGCATGTGGTGATGATGCAGCCTGCCGCCGATGAGAAAGACGCAGGCGGTGGCGGCTGCGACCCCAAACGAGCACAGCGCGCCGATCAGGGCTCCAACCTTATCGTCGCCGTCCTTTTTGATATCTTCTTCCTCCCCCTCCTCCTCCTCCTCTTGAGCAAACTTGCTGTCGGCGGTGACGGACTCCTCGGCATCAGGGCTCAAGATCGCCTTCTCTTCCTCGCCACCCTCAGAAGCCATTATCGGATCGGCAACACTAGGCACGGCGGATTTGCAGGTCTCATCCAGCACGACGCCGATGCCCTTGCACTCGTCGTGCACATGAACGTCTCCTGACGGTGGCAGCAGATCATGCTCCTCTGTTTCTTTGTCTGGAGTGCAATTTAAGACGGTCGTTATCAAAATTACATACGTGAAACAACAAGTGATCATCCTTACCATCAAGATTCTTGCCGCCATGGCTCAGGGAGAAGCTCCTTACCATCAAGATTCTTGCCGCCATTGCTCAGGGAGAAGCTCCTGTGGTCTGGCAGGACCAGCTCCCAGTCCCAGTCCCACACACCCTGGCTTGCATCCATGGAGAGACCTGAACTGCTCCTCCTCGTATTGCATTGCAAGCAAGCTGATAGCCTGATACATAAGGGTGAGGTGAGGGCGGCTGCTAAAGTCCTGACTATTACAAATTAGCTGCAAATTGCTCAAGGGTGGAGGCTGCTAAAGTCCTGGCTGTTACTATGAGCAACTCCACGATAGTTCCTTGTAATTGCGCCCCTAATTTTAAAAACGGACAGAAAATAGGCCCCAAACAAAATCCAAACATCCAACAGTGTGCGCTCTGCATTGTTTGACGCCGGCAACAACTACAAGGACATGCCGCTTTTCATTCTCTTCCCCGTATGCTTTGTTTATTCTCTGTCGTATGGCAGCATTCAACGGAAAACCGGCAGGATTTGGGTCTCTCTCGTCCAGCCATATTCATATCTGCCGATGGGGAGGGGCAGCTGGGTAGGAAAGGACGGCGCAGCTGGGAGGAAGGAAGTGTGATTAGCGTGAAGTTTCTGGGTAGGGCGCGGTGTGATAATGAATCTTTGCTCTTTTTTAAAGCACGAGTTCGGTACGTCGTGGACGATGCGTGACGCGTTCAACGTGTTCCTTCGCTCCTCTGTAGGCGTTCACACACCCCATGTGCACGTTCCGCCGCGCGCATCCGCCCCGCAACCGCCCGCGGCCGAACCCTCCCCCGCATCCTGCCGCAGCCCCGCATCCCACAGCCGCGCTCCTTCCATCCTCCACCCTCATCCTCGCGGATCCCGTGCTCCCTCCCCGCCCGCCCGCGGATCCCCAGCGACGTCGATCGGATCCCCTTAATCGCGGCCACCATAAAGCTCTCTCCTGCTCCTCGCCCTCGAGCCCATGGTGCCAGCGATCTTCATTTGCCCCATCTCCCTGGAGCCCATGGTGGATCCGGTGACGCTCTGCACGGGGCAGACGTACGAGCGGGCCAACATCTCGCGGTAGCTCGCCCTGGGCCACCGGACCTGCTCGACCACGATGCAGGAGCTCTGGGACGACGCCCTCACCCCCAACGCCACTCTCCGACAGCTCATCGCCGCATGGTTCTCCCGCCTGGTTCTGCATTTTGTTTTCTTATCTGTCAATCATGTTTTTCCATATTACTACAGGTGGGTCTGACTAATTATTTAAATGTAGTTTATCTTAGATACTGTTTGAACGTATGGGACGTTGGAGGACAGAAGACAATCAGGTCTTACTGGAGAAATTACTTTGAGCAGACTGATGGGTTAGTTTGGTTTGCTGATAGTTCAGACATAAGGAGGCTTGATGATTGCCGTGCTGAACTCCACAATCTCTTGAAAGAAGAGGTATGCTATTACGGTATCAGCAGACATCTAAGCAATGATGATGAACTTAATTTCTATAATGATCGAAATGGTAGAGGTCCTGTAATTGATATAAATGAATAATGCTACTGGATTAGTATCAAAGCCCATTTACTTAATGATAGAGGTCTCTTGGTTAATAAACTGGAATAGATATTTTTTCTCTCGATGGTATCAAACTCTATACCTTTGTGCATAGAAATTATCAAGCTCTATACCTTTGTGCATATCAAAGCCCATTTACTTAATGAACTTTGTACTGCAGTATTTACAGACATATTTTGGCACCTGGTCGTTTACTGTTTTTGTTTTACTGATAGCTGTTGCTATTACTATCTTTTGGGTGAAGTGAATCAGATTTTTGTTTAAATGAACTTTGTACTGTTTAAATTACTGATGCATAGTTTTGCAGACTTAAACAATATGTATCTTGGATTTAAATGAACTTTGTACTGTAGTTTTAACAGACATATTTTGGCACCTGGGAATGCAGTTTCTGTTTTACTAATAGCAACTCCTATTAGTATATGAATCAGTGACCAAAACATGTGATTTGAGCAACTCCTGTGATGATTATAGTTGTTGTCTGCAGATTTCCCCATGTTAAACTAATTTGCAGACAACAACTATATGATACCTATTGTTTTTATTGTTATGATTTCTTCTTATTTGTTGTCCAATTACAAATAGAAATTGTGCAGGATCGAAAGGAACTTCAACATGAACCAGCGAGAGTATCGATACAAAGACCGTCTGAAATCTTCTAGGTAACATAAATCATGACATCGAATATATTGTATTGTAACTTTTCAGATTTTCTTGTTTTTTAATGGTATCACAATTATTGTGCTACTGTGAATAAACCACGTGTGATGCTGTTTTCCTCAGTTTTTTCGTGTTGTACATAAATCATTTTATATTTATAATGTGTCACAATAATTTACTAATAACTACTATGATATTGCTTTACTGAAGGAATTTAGTTACCTTCAGATGAAGCTTTGTTATTACAAAATGCATTGCAGAGATGATTTGACAACTAGGTTATTTAAAACCAAAAGATTTCCACATGTAAACTGAGTTCCTCCTGGTAGTGTTTTGGAGACATGCACATTGGGGTTCAGTATGAGCCTTCTATGTTTGCATGTGCCTCAATCGAAACAGTATGATAACTATGTCTGCAGAACACTGAATTCAACATTGCAACTAAGATTAAGCTCATAAAACAGAAATATATTTATAATGTGCAATTGTTGTTCCGCAGGATCGCCTTAGCCCTATCGGGAATGGAGACGCTCTCGGCGAAGCAGGAGGGCACGGTGGACGTGAAGCTGAAGCCGACTTCTAACCAATCCAACTCGTAAGCGGGCGGGGAGTGTAACACCCCTGGTGTTTATATTCTGCTCGACAACGAGTATGGATTTAAGCATGGGATAATAATAGTCTCTATCTTAATCTGTTTCGTCTGTCGTGAGTTCGCCATCATTTTTTATCTTTATCTATCCGGGCTTTTCCTAAATTTTCGTGATGTTCGGAGCATATTTGTTCCGAAAATTGGTGAGTCTGGTGATTATTTAAAATTCATCGATCGCGCAAAGACGAATTTGAAAATTTAGTTTAGCCCTCTCAGTTCATCCCAAACAAATTAATTAGAACTCAACGACAAAAGTATTAACGCAAAATTAAATTGGATTAAGATAATTAGAGCTGATATTGAGTATTTATAATTAATCTATCTCCCTGTTCAGACTGTGGTTAAAATTTTCCGGTTCCGAATCAAATCTAGCACAGTTTAAAACCACGAAGATAATGACGTGGTCTAGTGCCAGTTTAAAATTAACTGATTAAGGCAGATTGAAAAGGTCACCTAAGTATTTCGGTTTTGTTCGAGCGATCTCTATGAATTTGGTAGACACTACCGGAATCCGAGGCTTTGCCGAGTGTTGTATTCTTTGCCGAGTGCCTTTTGTCGGGCACTCGGCAAAGAAGGCTTTGCCGAGAGCCGCACTCGGTAAAGTTAGGCTCTAGGCAAAGAGCCCCTTTACCGAGGGCTGAACACTCGGCACAGGGCGGCACTCGGCAAAGAATAGTTTGCCGAGTGTCAAACACTCGACAAAGGTGGCTCTCGGCAAAGGGCCGTCAGCGGTCGTCCCAGAGCTGACGGCCGTCAGTCTTTGCCGAGAGCCAACGGCTGGCACTCGGCAAAGAGGCTTCTTTGCCGAGTGTCACCCTTTTGACACTCGGCAAAGCAATCTTTGCCGAGTGTCACCTGTTGACACTCGGCAAAGTGTATTTTCATTTTTTAAATTTTGTCTCCCAAACTTTTTGTGGTATGTTCCTACACTATGTAGACCTACATGTATCATTTGTGGACAATTATAACATAGTTTCCATAGTTAGTAGATTTAGTTCGTTTATTTGAATTTCTTTGGAAAATTCAAATTTGAACTGCAGGTCACTCGAAACTTGGAAAACCGTGCATGAAAAAATGATATCCATGTTACTTAGCATAAGTTACGACCGATTGCAGAAGCGTACCGGAAACTTTGAGCAACATGCTCACTAAACATGGCCGTGAACTTGGCATCCACATGTTTAAAAATTGTATAAAACACAAACAAAGTCAGAAAATCATGAAACTTGTCCACGTGTCATGATATCATATGTATAGGCTGTGATAAAAATTTTAGAATGTTTGAAGAAAGTTGTGAGACACTATATGTAGAAACCTAGAGGACTACACATGAAATCAAAGAGTTTCAATGTGGATCTCTTAGGTTTCTACACATAGTGTCTCACAACTTTCTCCAAACATTCTAAAATTTTTATCACAGCCTGTACATATGATATCATGACACGTGGACACTACTAGGGACAGGCTGTTTAAATAAACCGCACCCGAACCAACTGAAACCGGAACAATTGTTAGCCGATTCGGTTTCCTATTTCCAAGTCCAAGAAAATAATATATGTAGCTCCAAATGTCATTTTAATCCATTCTGGTAGTCTCTTGTCTAAATCATAATTCTAGAACTCAGATTAGGTTTTTCGTGACTCGTATCGCAATAATTCGAACTGGCATGTGTTTGGAATTAAAAAATCGAGACAAATATTAATTATTCAAAACTTTTGTAGTTTAAACTCGAGTCGAATTGCTCTAAAATTTTAAGATTTAATCTAGGATTAATTGTTGCGCAAGAATGCAAATCGCGGCGAAAGTTAGATATTATTTGATAGAAAAGTGGAAAAATATCTCTCCTTATTTCACCTTCTAGCCGTCTCCATTTCTTAATCAAACCATCCTTATCTCCTGGACATTCTAGTCCTTATTCCAGAAATAAACTTCACGTAGCTTCTTAGTGATATTTTGAACGCACATAACTCCCTCAAGTGATCTCCACTCTCCACGTCGCCCAATTACTGGAAGCTTCACTCAATGACTCAACCACGTATGTCATTATCCAATCTTGTGCACACGCCACCTCTTCTCACGTACAACTTCTAGTGCTTCTGCTCCTTATCCCTCATCTCACCTTCCACCACCGAGCTGCCGCACCGGTGGAGCAGCAACGCTCGACTTTCCCTAGCCTCCAATCCTTCCGTCGTCTTTCTCCTCTCTCTAATCTCCAGCGCGCTCCATTTTCCCCAGCTCGTCCAGCCACTGTCATCCATGGTGGTGCTCTATCTCTCCAGCCGTCAGCCATTCCTTCTTGCTCCACCATGCTCAACGTCCAGACTTCAGCCTCCTTGCCGCGGTCTTGGTCCAGCTTTTTGGAGCTCGCTGGTGTCGTATGGTCCAGCCATCTCTGCTCTCCTCGTCTCCAAACACCGTGTCGTCCTTAGTAACGCTCGACCATCACATAGGCCACGTCTCTTCGAGCTTTTCCAGGCGCTCGCCGATGCCCAGTCGTCGATCCACCTCCATGCGCCTCCTCGCCGAGTTCGTGGTCGATTGTCCTCCCGTTCTTGTTTTCCTCACTGTACGCGCCTCGCCATGATGTGCGTCAACATCGTCATCGTGTTTAGTCATGACCTTGCCTCATCGCACGTGTGCGTCATCTATCTCGCCCCGTTCCGTCTGCTCGGTGACATGTGCTTTTATGCAGTTTGCTGCGCTTGGCGCGTTCGTGCCATTCGTGTGCGTCTCGACATCTCCCCTGCGCAGTTGTTTGCAGCTGCTCAGACAAACTTCTCTGCTTCGGCGTGTTCGCCATCGACCACCGCCGGTGCTCGACGAATGGCTTGAACCCAGAGTTCGTCGTCATTTCTCATCCGTGATCTCGTCAACCTCTGCTCGACAAGTGTTCGGTGAAGAGGCTGAGCCAAGTGTTGTTGCTGCTTTCACGGATTTCTAATTAAATTGGTAATAATACTCTGGCTCACTACTCCTACTAATTAATTTGATGAATGGTTCGATTAAATATATTATCGCGATGATTATCCCGTTGTAAGCTTACGTGTCGTATTTATATCTATCGCGCGACGAAATGTCTTAGAGTGCACAGTGGGATGGCTAGTGTTTGTGGCGATGGTTTGATTGTTCGTTAGCATAGGCTCCTGGTAGTGATTTACGGGTTTAGTTGGAGTAAGCTGGCGAAGAATTAAATTAGTGCGATATTTAGCGTGTGATCGACGAAAAGCCCGAATTAGTATTCGTTAATTAATGTAGTGTATTCGAGCTCAACTTAATATTAGCGCTTCCTGTTAGCCGAATTCTTAAATAGATTAAATAAATTTGAATGGTGTAAAATAAAATTAAAATAATTTTTTGTGAGCAATGTAGTAAAATTAATAATGCGAGGGATAAGTTTAGCATTTAATTAATTAGCCGATAAGTTCTGTCTAGGCTAATTGTGTTAAGTGTGTTAGTCTGTCTATCCATATGTTACTCTTAGGAGTCGATAGCGGTGAATTTAACTGAGTAGATTTTTGGCAGTATATTCTAGTTGAAAACTATAGAACTTATACCTTATTTAATGTTTCTTAATGTTCGGATTAGGTTCGAGTAAGTTGGAGAACATTATCGTTGTGTTGGGTTGTATAAACCTATTTGGTGCTTGATTTAGTTGATGCGCCATGCCTAATAATCTAGATTAGTAATTATAAAATCTAGTTAAAGTATTTCTATTCGTCACCTTAAGTTATAGGTATCCATGGTTGTTGCGTTTAAGTATTGTTAGCCTTCGGTGTTATGCTTTAGCTAAGTAAAACATAGATCTTCTGATAAATTATTGTTTCATGATGTTGAGATAGATCCGGATGAGCCAGAGAAGCGTGATTATTGCGCTTGGTCGTATATCGATAACTAGTGTTTGCTGATGAAGTGTTATAATGCCTCCTCATTAAGTACTTAATTCTATATTACGTAGCATCATAATATCTTGCGTTACTATTTCTTGTTCTCATTCATGTGCATTGCGCATATCATTTAGGTACGTTAAGTGATCACGTGATGCGGAGGACCAAAGCTGAGTCGACCACAAGAGGCTGCAAAGCGTGAGCCACTCGCGAGGTGATGCTGATGGACGAACCTAAAGATGGATAAGCTGAAGTGCCAAAATAAAAGGCCAGTCGCCAGGTGGTCGCCACCTAACAAACACTAACCTAGTGTTTATCCCAGGCAAGCCCCGGTGCATTTGCCACCTCCTTGTTGTTTTAAAACTTTTATCGCTTATATGCTGCATTAGGTGATAGGAGTTGAGTGATGAAACAGTTGATGCATTATCATTCCTTGGAATTCGATTACTATTCCTTGATACCTGTTTTATAAAGAGAACTAATGAGGCTTATCCCTGTTAGAAAAAGTAAAGGTTGTTTCTTTTAAAAAGAATGATGTGAAACACTATTATGGGATTTTGTTTAAAAATCAAAGCAAACTTATGGTGATGTTTCCCCTTCGGCCGGAGTGGGTTCATCATTCGGAAAAGAGTACCCCTGCCGGGTACTAGAAATGGGAAAATGGTTGGAATAAATCTAGACCAGACGCTTGTGGGGGACAGATATCCCCCGGGTCCACTAAAAGAGTAAAAGACCTCACAAAAGGCCCAAGGGCCCAATGAATCGTAAGGCCATTCTTTCGTGGGCCTGGGGAAGAACAATCAACAAAGCAGGTTGACATGAGGCTGGATTGGTGCAAACCTAGACGGCCCACAACGTCGAGCGAGCGACCACAACAGAGATCCGACTTTCCCGCGCCGGAGCCCCCATGCAACGGAGCCACGCGAGGATAGGTCGGCGGAATTACAGGGAGATAAACTCAAACGATTGCTGATCCTTTAGCTACGCATTGTTATCATATCCACGTGTATTGCCCCACGGTCGAGTATATAAGGCCTAGGGGGCACCCCTTCAGAGCGATCGACCCTATTACTTAGCCATCCACTTCAACTCTCTGCATTCTCAATTCAGAGAGCTCTCTTGTAACCTCATTCACCAAGCAAACTCACCAGGACGTAGGGTGCTACGCATCTCTAAGCGGCCCGAACCTGTAAACATTGTCCACTGTCCCTCGTGCAACTGGCACGAACCATTTTGCTACAGTCGTCGACACCGTCCTACTCCTAAAAACACCTTGAGGGGCAACCCCGGGTGTGCGGTCGGACCCAAAACACCGATAGCTGGCGCGCCAGGTAGGGGGTGTGTCGACGATCCAAGCTAGCTCAATGGCCGTCACCTTCCACAGCAAGATCACCCTCCGTCCCGGATCCGTATTCTGTTTCGGAACAATCTCATCCGTAGCAGATGAAGAGGGAACTCTACACCGCATTGCGGATCCGCCGGAAAAGAAGTCTCCTCCAACGAACTCCGAAAGTGTCGGAGAAGCGCAACCTCCAGCTCTCCGGAAAAAGATCGTCTCCGGAAAGTCAGGAGCCAAGGGCCCGTTGACCCGGAGAACTCCACTGTCTACTTCCCCGACAAAAGAATGGACACAGATCGCGAGGAAGAAGGAGACCAAGGGGAAGCAAGATGTTCTTTCCGTTCCTCCGCCCTCAGAGGAGAACAGAAAGAAGGTCGCCGTGACAGCAGCACCGTTCTATCCCGACGTCCTCTTCATCGGGAGAGTGGAGTAGCCTACCGTCTCCGACGATGAGCCGACCGCACCCGGAGAGGAACCACCTCAACGAGAATCCCGCCGACAGAGAAACCGGCGCAGGAACGTTCGACGACATCACGCGGCCGGAGAACGGGATCCGGAGCAACCTGTCTCGCGAGACGAGGTCTCGGAGATAGGAGAAATGCCGGAGGAACGCGTCTTCAGAGAACGAAGGAACTCTCGACGACGTGATCGCCGCCGAGCTCAAGAACAAGCCGAGCAAGATGCAAGGCAACGCCGAGAGAATCCATTCTTCGGGCGCAACCTGAACCCCGACTTCGCCCGAGCCATGAACACGCCGAGCGAAGTTGGAGGAGTACTAGCTCGGATAGCTGATGGACTCCCTCAGACTCCCGACGCCAAGGGCTACCGACGACTGTTCACCCAGGCAGCCAACCATCTTCTACCGCTTGCTCACCTGCCGAATGATCTACGACACGCCATCAACAGTCGCCGAGACGCGCGAAGCTCCATCAATGCTTCGCGTGAACGACGACATGAGAAGGAGATCCGCCGCCGGGAGGAGTACGACAGGGATCATGGCATCCCAGCTCGGAGCCAGGCCACCAGAACTGAGTCAACGACGAGCTCAACTGGCGGTACAACCCGGGGACGGTCGAGGAACCACAACAACTACTCCCCTCCTCGGGACAGACATCATCCCCGACGACAGGAGGACACATGCGGAGTGTCTGCTCTCACTCCGCGCCTTAGGGACATCCAATGGCCTCCCAACTTCAAGGTATCTAATGTCGACAAATATGAACCTAAGCAGGATCCAGGGGGTTGGCTAGCCGTCTACACCACCGCTGCTCGAGCTGCCGGGGCGTCCGAAGATGTGATGACTGCGTACTTACCCATTGTCCTTGGGCAAGACACGCTGCAATGGCTGCGACATCTACCCCGACACTGCACCAACGACTGGAGCGACTTCAGTCGACGCTTCACCGCCAATTTCCAGTCCCTCTCCGACAAACCGGCACAACCATGGGACCTCAAATCCATCAAGCGCCGAGGGGACGAAACTCTCCGGTCGTACCTCAAAACGTTCCAGACCATGAGAAATCGTATTCCCGAGGTCACGGAAGCGGCCGTGATCGAGGACTTCTACAGAGGATCCAATGACTCGGCCTTCGTCCGAGCCATATTACAGAAGGCACCGACTACCTCCGAGGAGCTGTTCCGGGAAGCCGATCTCTACATCACCGCCGACGAACGGGCCCAGGACCTCATCGGAGGAGCAAAGCCCGCACCGGCGGCACCACGACGTGACACGAACCAGCAACCCGACAAGCGCTGAGAGAAGAGGCCTCACGAAGAAGTGCACGCCGCCGGACCACCTGCCTCTCGCGCCCGAGGAGGACCTCGCGGAGGCGAGCGCACGCTGGACGACATCCTTGACGCCCAGTACCCATACCACAAAGACATGCGCCACACTCTTCGTAACTGTCGGGACTTCAAGCACTCCGTCGGGCACGGCCGACCCTTCCAGCCTCTACCTCCTCCTCCGCCGAGGGGAGGACCAGATGAACCACGACAACCCCGTCAGCAGGAGGAGGGAGGAGGAGGAGGAGCTTTCCCGCAGATTGACAGGGAGGTCAACGTCATCTTCGGCGGACACGGGTCGCAGGAGAACAAAAGACAACAAAAGCTCAATGATCGCCAGATACTGGTGGCGACCACCGGTCCTCCCGCTCCATACCGGTGGTCGGAGCACCCGATCACTTTCACTCGGGAGGATCAATGGCTCAACTTCGACCATCTAGGCAAATACCCGCTCCTCGTCGATCCGGTGATCCGAGAGAGCCGGGTGAAGAAGGTGCTAGTGGACAGGGGGAGCAGCATCAACGTCACCTTCCCCCGGACACTCCGAGGCCTCGGAATCCACCTCAAAGAGCTCCACGAGTCAGACACTCCCTTCTTCGGCATCGTGCCGACTGAAGGGGAATACCCGCTGGGCCACATCTACATGCCTGTCACCTTCGGAACTCCAGAGAACTACAGAATCGAGTTCCTGAGGTTCGAAGTGGCGAACTTCGACTGCGGGTACAACGCCATCATTGGAAGGCCGGGATTGGCCAAATTCATGTCCATTCCGCATTACACGTACATGATACTGAAGATGCCAGGACCGCAAGGAATCATAACTGTGCGCGCCGACTTCCAAGGCGCCGCAGAGTGTTTCCGAGTGGCCATCCAAGCAGCCCTCGCCACCAAGCCGTCAACGATTTCTTCAACATAGGCGAACTCTAAGCCTGAGGAAGACCTTGCAGTACTGGCAAACAAAGCTCAGGCCGCGACCTCTATGCGGCCGACTGAAGAAACTAAAAGGATCAACCTGGGGTTCGCTGATGAACGCAAGACTGCCATCATCAGCTCCAGCCTGGACGACAAATAGGAAAGCGCGCTCGTCCAGTTTCTGCAAGATAACCGAGACGTATTCGCGTGGCAACCTGCGGATATGCCGGGAGTCCCAAGAGAACTAGCCGAGCACAAACTGAAATTCTATCCCCAGGCGAGGCCGATCCGTCAAAAACTACGACGTTTCACGCCTGACAAGAGAGAGGCCATTCGCGCCGAGTTAGCTCGCTTGGTCACGGCTGGATTTATTAGAGAAGTATTACACCCCGAGTGGTTAGCCAACCCTGTTCTTGTACTCAAAAAGAATAAAGTGGATTGGCGCATGTGCGTCGACTACACTGATCTCAACAAACACAGTCCGAAGGATCCCTTCGGGCTCCCGAGGATAGATCAGGTGGTGGACTCCACCGCTGGATGTTCTGTGCTATCTTTCCTGGATTGCTATTCCGGATACCACCAGATTAGTTTGGCAAAGGAAGACGAAGAAAAAACAGCGTTCATTACTCCGTTTGGTGCTTTCTGTTATACCTCCATGCCGTTCAGCCTCAAAAACGCTGGAGCGACTTATCAGAGAGCCATTCAAACATGCTTAGCCGATCACTGGGGCAAGCGTGTGGAAGCCTACGTAGATGATGTGGTAATCAAAACAGAGAACTCGGAAAACTTCATCGAAGACTTACAACTGGTTTTCAACAGTCTGAGGCGGTATAGATGGAAGCTTAATCCCGAAAAATGTGTTTTGGGGTACCAGCAGGAAAGTTACTCGGGTTTATTGTCAGCCACCGGGGAATTGAGGCTAATCCGGATAAGATTGAAGCTATCATGAAGATGGAAGCACCTCGATCACAAAAGAAGGTTCAGCGACTTACTGGATGTATGGCAGCTCTGAGCAGATTTATATCCAGGCTGGGGGAAAAAGGTTTACCATTTTACAAGCTACTCAAGAAGGTGGATAAGTTTCAGTGGACTTCAGAGGCATAGGAAGCTCTAGATGCACTGAAGAAATTCTTGACAACACCACCAGTACTGAAGCCACCACGACGAGCTACGTCAACTCAACCAGCTGAAGATCTACTACTGCATATCTCTTGCACGACTCACGTGGTAAGCACCGCGTTGGTAGTCGAGCGAGCAGAAGAAGGACATGCCTACCCAGTGCAACATCCTGTTTACTTCATCAGCGAAGTTCTGAGCCCCTCAAAGAAAAAGTATCCTCAAGTTCAGAAGCTATTATATGCAGTACTTCTAACTGTCCGCAAGCTGCGTCACTACTTTGATGACCACAAAATCATAGTAGTCATCGGTTTTCTAATAGGGGATATTCTTCACAACAAGGAAGCCATTGGCCGAATAGCCAAGTGGGCTTGTGAGCTGGGATCTCATGACATCGAGTTCCGACCTCGCACTGCCATCAAAACTCAAGCACTGGTTGATTTCGTATCAGAGTGGACTGAACAGCAAGTACCAGATAACCCAGAGACTGCAGAAGTGTGGCAAATGTATTTCGATGGCTCGATGAAGCTGCAGGGAGCAGGAGCAGGAATTCTCTTCATCGCACCTGGAGGCGAGCACCTCAAATATGCCCTCCAGTTGCTGTTTCCAGCCTCCAACAATGCAGCCGAGTATGAAGCTCTGATCCATGGATTGAACATCGCCATATCATTGAGCATCAAGAGATTGATGGTGTACGGAGACTCTCTAGTAGTCATTAGCCAGATAAACAAAGAGTGGGATTGTTCAAGCAATTCAATGGGAAAATACTGCACTGCCGTCCGAAAGCTGAAAGATAAATTTGAGGGTCTGGAATTTCATCATGTAGAAAGAGATCAGAACATAGCAGCCGATATGTTGTCCAAATTAGGATCCAGTCGAACTCAGGTCCCACCTAGAGTCTTTGTGCAAGAAATACTACGGCCGAGCATCTCAATGGATCAAGTAGAAGAGTGTAATATTGTAGATCAACCCGAGTCAGACTCTGATGACTGGAGAAGGCCAATCATCAAGTATATAAAGAATGAAGAGGAACCAGATGACAAGAATTCAGCCGAGCGCATTGCCAGACAGTCGGCTCACTACACACTCATTGGGGAGACATTGTACAGAAGGGGTGCATCAGGCGTCCTTATGAAGTACATTCTCCCATCTACTGGGAAACGACTTCTGGAGGAGGTCCATGCTGGGCAATGTGGAGTACATGCAACATCCAGAACACTAGTCGGGAAGGTCTTCAGGTCAGGATTCTATTGGCCAACAGCAAAGAGTGATGCAGCCGAGTTAGTTCAGAGGTGCGAAGCTTGCCAATACTTGTCAAAACAACAACATCTACTAGCACAGCAACTGCAGACCATACCAGTAACTTGGCCTTTCGCATGCTGGGGACTGGATATGATTGGACCTTTCAAGAAAGCTCAAGGAGGATACACACATGTATTGGTAGCAATCGACAAATTCACTAAATTGCCTCTTTGACCTCAGCTAAGGCCGTGGAATTCATACAAGACATAATATTCAGATTCGGGATACCAAACAGCATCATAACCGACCTAGGATCCAACTTCACAAGTTCAGAGTTCTTCGACTTCTGCGAGCAAAAAAGCATTCAGGTCAAGTATGCTTCTGTAGCACACCCGAGAGCCAACGGGCAAGTTGAGCGAGCCAACGGGATGATACTGGAGGCACTCAAGAAAAAGGTCTTCGATAAGAATGAAAAGTTTGCAGGAAAGTGGATAAGGGAATTGCCCTATGTCGTCTGGAGCCTAAGAACCCAACCTAGCCGAGCTCTGCATGGAAACACTCCTTTCTTCATGGTCTATGGGTCGGAGGCAGTGTTACCCGCTGATCTCAAATTCAGGGCGCCAAGGTTGATCTTCGAAAACATAGCAGAAGTCGAAGCCACTAGGCTAGAAGACATTGATATACTCGAGGAAGAACGGCTGAATGCGGTAATCCAATCAGCACGGTACCAACAGACTCTAAGGCACTATCACGACAAGGCCGTGCGACAGCGATCCTTCTCAATAGGAGATTTCGTCCTCCGCCGAATTCTAACGGGGGAGGGACGGCACAAGTTATCGCCCTTATGGGAAGGACCCTTCGTGGTAGCAGAAGTCACTCGGCCAGGATCATATCGTCTCACTCAGATGGATGGCACAGAAGTCGGGAACTCCTGGAACATAGAACACCTCAGAAAGTTTTATCCCTAGCTGTATTTCAAAAGCTATCGGGACGACGATATACTCTGTAAAAAGGAAATGTGTCATCAATAAAGAAAGGCTTCAAAGATACTCAGTTTGTTCACGATTGACTTGCATTCTTACTTAACTCGGGGTGACCACTATGCCCTGCTAACGGAGCAATCGGCTTAAGTCGGTAACGACTTAAGGCGGTGCAACATGCTCACGCTTACTTAACTCGGGGTGACCACTATGCCCTGCTAACGGAGCAATCGGCTTAAGTCGGTAACGACTTAAGGCGGTGCAACATGCTCACACTTACTTAACTCGGGGTGACCACTATGCCCTGCTAATGGAGCAATCGGCTTAAGTCGGTAACGACTTAAGGCGGTGCAACATGCTCACGCTTACTTAACTCGGGGTGACCACTATGCCCTGCTAAAGCAGCAATCGGCTTAAGTCGGCAGCGACTTAAGCCGGTGCAACATGCTCGCGCCTACGCAATTCAGGGTGACCACTATGCCCTATTAACAGAAGCAATCGACTTAAGTCAGCAGCGACTTAAGGCGATTTGACGTGATTACAATTACTCATATAAGGATGGCTTCTATATCCCGCAAACAAATTTCAAAACCATCGCACATCATTTTACTACTACAAATTTATGAACTAATGAATTCTGAAACAATATGAAAATAACGATATCGTCCAAGTACTGAAATGACGTCCTCTAACAAATGTCTGACCATGCTAACCGCGCGTTCAAAGCACACAAAATGTTTCTCTACTTCGTGATATTTTTCTCAGGAGCAATCGATGAGGAAGGACGACTCGAGGAATCAGGGGCAGCATTCACATCAGCCCTTATATCTTCGGGAACAACCACGCCGGGTCTCCTCATCAAGATTCGCCCCGCCCGAATAGCCTTGTCCATGGCTCTATCACGCTGGGCTCTGAGAGTAACAGAAGTTTCTTCGGCAACCTTGGTAGCCAGCCGAGGAGTTTCTAACTCTTGGGCGATGGATTTCTTAGAAGCTCGGAGTTCTTTGATAGTAGCGTCCTTCGCTGATATCAACTGCTTGAGCCGGGTCACTTCATCCATGGATTCCTGCAGCTTACAGCGTTGGTTGTCTAACTCTTCCATGGTGAAGCGATGACTCCTCTCCAAGATAGTCAGTGAGTTGCTAGAATCACGATACAATCTTTCAAGACTGTTGCGAGAAGTAGCAAGGATACGTTTTTCTTCCTGCAAACAAAAGTCAACTCCCTCAAACACCAAGCAAGTAATAGGAGCACAACAAGGCAAAGCACAGTTTCGTAAATCACCTTTTCAGAATTGAGCTGAGCATGAAGAGAAGAACTCAGTGCATTAGCGTCATCTAAGGCAGCGGAGACCTGACCCAGTTCAATCTGACTTTGAGAGTACTTTTCTTCAAAGTCAGTGCACCGCTGGGCCAATTCAGCTTGATCTCGGGAATGTTTTTCCTCAAGAGTGGAAATCTGCCGAGTCATACCTAGCAGGAGACAATCAGACAAAAAAGGGTCAGAATGTAAAGCAGTCTACAGTGAAGACAAAGATAAGCAAAAAGGCACTAACCAGCGTTGGTCGCCTCCAATTCAGAGACACGATGTTGAAGTGATGCTGGATTCCAACATGCAAGTGACGAAGCTACTTCTGGGACAGAAGCACCCTGTAACCTCAGCTGGCCAGCCATCCCATCCACCAAAGCCTGATGAGGAGAGCAGATGAATGTAATGACAGCAGTTCATGCAATGTAAAAAGCCAAGCTGAAATACATCACACTACCTGGAGGTTCGAAAAGAACGAAGGGATCCCCAAATCAGGAGAGATCAATTGATAACCGGGCGTAAGGCCACCACCCGAAGCAGCTTGCAATGAACCAGCAGGAATCAACTCGGTGCCATCAACAGAGCCTAACACTCGGTCAGCGGGGACGCTACCCTCTAAAGCGACTCCCTGGTCCAAGGCTTGGGCTACCACCATACAGCCGGAGTGTGGAGGCGATCCCGCATGAACGTCCATGGAAGTACAAGAGAGAGACCCCGCTCGGACATCCTCGGGGGCTGGGTCATAGTTTGCACTGCCCACTTGAGCCGGATCATACCCGGCAGCACCCTCGGGGGCTGGGCAGTGGCTTGCACTTCCCACCCGAACCAAGTCATCCCCGACAGCACCCTCGAGGGCTGGGCACGTGTCAACACCATCCTTGGGGTCCAAGTTCTCTGCGGTAGCCACCTCTAAGGCTGATGGGCCCTCAGTTACTTCCATGGGACCAGGACGATCCAAGTCAGTTTTCCGACCCTCAAGATCGCGCTCTAAGGTCGACGAGGCACGGGATGACCTCAACCCAGCATCAAGCACATCAGCGCAAACCTCCATCACACCATCTTCTGCTGGCTCCGATAACAAATCCTCTGGAACCATATCCTCAAGAGTCTGATCAAAATTAGCCAAGGATAGTTCTTGCAGACCCATGAGAGCAGACAAAGCAGGAGAAGGAACTCCACTACTTTCACCGCTAGCGATGAACTGCCGACTGTTTTTCCGAGTTAAAGGAACTTCATCTTCTCCCTCCTCGTCGTCCACATTAGCAATGCAGGCAGCACTCCCATTGGGATCAGCAACAGATGGAGCACACCCATTGGGATCAGCAATAGATGGAGCACTCCCATTGGGATCAGCAACAGATGGAGCACACCCATTGGGATCAACAACAGATGGAGCACTCACATTGGGATCAACAACAGATTGGGAACACCCATTGGGGTCAACTTCAGTAAATTCAGTCGCAGGCACTTCTTCAGCATCAGGAACCGAGGTACCAACGTCCCAATCCAAACTGGATACTTGCCGGAGGCGTCTCTTTTTCTTTCTCTGCTCATCAGCAGAAGGATCAGGTTGATTGGCTCGGCAAGGGCGCCTCGGGCGAGTACCAGCAGGCTTCTGAGTATCTAAAGTTGTATCAGCCTCTGGGAGGGGCACCACTACCAATGCCCCAGCAGGAGCAGCGTCAGAAGAGTCCTCAGCCAGCAAGTCAAGCATAGCATTTATCTCCGCATCACTAGGGTTCGGGGGCACCTCAAAATGGACCTGCCGTTCATCATCAGGAATCCCCCCGAGCGAGGCAACCAAGGCACTAACTTCTTCAGCAGAGGGCCGCACTCTAAGGCCCAAACTGCCATCAGTGACAGGAGGATTCGACACAAAAAGAGTGAAGGATTTGGGAGGAGGCAAGTTCCAAGCTGAGAATGCCATTGGGGCACCAACATTTGACACTTTGCCTCTAAGGATCATCTCAAGTCGGCTCACCAAGTCCATAGAGGGAATTCTTCTGTTCGTGACCCGAGTTGAGTCGGCTAGGCCTCGATACAGATAAGCCGGGTATGCCCTGTCTTTCAACGGCTGAATATTCTTGAAAACAAAATCAGCAACCACAGCTTCAGCAGTCAGACCCCTCTCTTTCAGCAATCCAACTTCAGCCAGCAAAGCACCTGCCTCAGCTACCTCTTGATCCGTGGGAGACTCGGTCCAGCTTGGGGTGCGAACATTCGGCTGTCTTCCCGACCGGGGGGGAGAGAGTTTCCATAATTCTCAGCTATGAACCACTCCAAGCGCCACCCCTTGATACTGTCTTTGAGAGGGATTTCGAGATACTCAGTCTTCCTCCCGCGGCGCATCTCCAAGCTAGCACCCCCGACCAATTGATGTTGTCCCCCGGCCATCCCAGGGCGACAGTGATACAAGTACTTCCACAACCCGAAATGTGGTAGCATGCCAAGAAAGGCTTCGCATAAATGAACGAAAATGGAGATTTGCAGGATAGAATTGGGATTCAGATGGGTCAAGTTAAGACGGTAGAAATCAAGGAGGCCGCGGAAAAAGGGAGAAATGGGAAGGCCAAGGCCGCAGAGAAGGAAAGGAGCATAAATCACGGACTCATGGGTATCCTCAGTTGGGACAGTAACCCCATGGCAAATCCGCCAAGAGCAGAGTTCCCTCGGAGGAAGAACCCCGATGGACACGAGGTGGAGAAGTTCGGGCTCAGAGATGACGGACATGTGGTTACCTGCGAAAGGCAACTGGCTGTTGGGGTCGATTGGAGGAATCACCACGGCAGACGAACTCGAGGCTTTCCTCTTGGGCGCCATCTCGATTCTACCGGCGAGCAGAGTAGGAGGCGAATTGTGGAGGGGATTCGGAAGCAAGAAAGCAAGAACTAGGGCACGGAAAGCAGAGGCGGCTAAAAGCGCAGCACTTATGGGATATTCCCGAGCCAGATACCGTTTCAAAAAGCGCCCAGTCAGCACCCGGCGGTTATTTCCAAAACACCAGCGTGCCACATCATCACCCGGCAGTTGTTTCCAAAACACCGGTGCGCCACATCATCACTCGGCTATTAACCTCAAAGTGGCCCACGTAGCCCGCTATTGCTTGGCAGTTGACTCTAAAACTCCGACATAGTATTAAGTCGCTCGGCATTACCTCTAAAATGCTGACGTCGTCCTCAAGTCACTTGGCATTACCTCTAAAACGCCGACATCATCTGCAAGTTACTCGGCAGTTGACTCTAAAACCCCGACATCGTGTTCAGTCGCTCGGCGTTACCTCTAAAACGCCGACATTGTCTTCAAGTCGCTCGGCAGTTAACTCTAAAACTCCGACATCGCGTTCAGTCGCTCAGCGTTACCTCTAAAACGCCGACGTCATCTGCAAGTTACTCGGCAGTTGACTCTAAAACCCCGACATCGTGTTCAGTCGCTCAGCGTTACCTCTAAAAAACACCGACATTGTCTTCAAGTCGCTCGGCAGTTAACTCTAAAACTCCGACATCGCGTTCAGTCGCTCGGCGTTACCTCTAAAACGCCGACGTCGCCTTCAAGTTACTCGGCAGCTATCTATAAAACTCCGACATCGCGTTCAATCGCTCGGCGTTACCTCTAAAACGCCGACGTCGCCTTCAAGTTACTCGGCAGTTATCTCTAAAACTCCGACGTCGTGTTCAGTCGCTCGGCGCTACCTCTAAAACGCCGACGTTGTCTTCAAGTCGCTCGGCGGTTAACTCTAAAACTCCGACATTGCGTTCAGTCGCTCGGCAGTTATCTCTAAAACTCTGACATCATCTACAAGTTGCTCGGCAGCTACTTCTAAAAGCATCGATATGATGTCTGAGTTATTCACTTACTATTCCAAGGGAATCAACTTCACAAAAAAGGCGGGAAGAGGAATGATTCAAGAACTTTGAGTTACGAATATCAACGAGCAATAATCACAGAGAAGCCAACATCATTTCTTCATTAAAGGGAAGATATCATACTTACAAATCAACTCATTATGAGTTGATACTTCCCTACTACAACTACTGCTACATTACATTATACTACTACTACTACTACACTACACTATACTACTCTACATTACTAAATACTACTACATTATTCTAACTATACTATGCTAACATTTAAAGGACCAGTGGCATCTAGCCACTGGCCCTGTTGCTGCCGCCGCCGCTGCTGCCCCTGCTGCTGCCCTTGCTGCCGTCGCCGTCACCGTCCTTGCTGCCGCTGCTGCCGCCCCTGCCGCTGCCGTCACCGTCACTGCCGCCACCGCCTTCGTCGTCGTCGTCCTCGCCGCCGTCCTCGTCCTCGCCGCCACCGTCCGAGTCCTCCTCATCCGAGGAGTACTCCGACTCATCCGAGCCCTCGAGCCCGGAGCACTCGACGGCCCGGATGTACGTCCAGACCTCCGCCGCGAGCCCCTGGGAGTCGTCTGAGTCGTCAGACGACTCACGCAGAGGGATGGGAGCCGGAGACCCCTCGGATTCAGAGGAGAACTCCTCCTCTGAATACTCCGAGTCACCAAAATCCTCAGACGGAGGAGTTGGCTCGCGCTTGCGTTTCTTGCCCATGGTGGAAATGCAGATAGAAGAAAGAAAGCAGGCAGTGGAGAACAGCGAGAGACGTGAAAAAGCCAGGCAGGCAAAGGCACTATTTATAGGAAAAGAAGGCAACCGCTCACCTCCAACCGTGGTCACTGAACAGTCGCAAAGCATTCAATAAGCACTTCAACCCGTCTGAAGACACGTCAGGCGGCTGACGTCGTTTCACGCAACACAACACCCATTGGGACTCCAGTCAACAGCGCGGAGGATATGATTACACCCGCCGTCGCATCACATTACTACTCAGAAGCAGCCGGCTAAAACACTCAGCGTACCAAGCCGTCCCTTGCCCACAACCATTGGGGGGGACACCCAGGAATTATCAGTATATTTTTCAAAACGGTCACATCTGTGCAGGGCATGCGTGAATACCTCAAGACAAAAATGAGATATCAGTGAGGATCAGAGGAAAGCCAAATATAGCCAGTGAAGTACAAAATATGGCCAACAGAAAAGACGTGAAGACTAGACAGAGAACGTCCATCAAATGTCCAATCAGTCGCAGAGCAAATAAATTACACTACCTAGCAAGATATGGATGGATTGCGAACTCGGCGGCAAAAGACAAAATACATGCTGACCTCTGAAGCATAATATTGATGACATAATGCTAACCTCCAAAGCATAATGCGGATGACATCATGCCGATTTTTACAAGCAGAAAGGATAATCTTCAGCAAAAAGACACAAAAGGAAGACCTTCAAATGGATTATCCTCAAAAATCCACTTGAAGGTCAGGGGCTACACCCATTGGGTGCACCTTCGGTGCACCCCATGGATCATCATTCCAAGCCAAGATAGTGCCGACTTCTAAGGCATGGGACAAGATTAAAGACAAGGCTGGCCCTCAACCAAAACGCAGGAGTAAAAATGGGAATAATTTCTAGTGAAGACCTTCAAGTAGATTATTTTCTAAAATCTACTCGAAGCTCGGGGGCTACACCCATTGGGTGCACCTCCGGTGCACCCAATGAAGTTCAGGGTCCTACAAAACAAAATGCCAACCTCTAAGGCACGAGCACGAAACAAAGCTTCGGTTTACGAGAGATCAAAAGCAGGAGGAGACAGTAAGAAGTCGTTCTCTTCAAATCGCCTGCAAATTGGACCTGGGATCTTTGGGCTGATTACCTCTAAATTAACCCAAAGATCGGGGGCTTGTGGGGGACAAATATCCCCCGAGTCCACTAAAAGAGTAAAAGACCTCACGAAAGGCCCAAGGGCCCAATGAATCGTAAGGCCATTCTTTCGTGGGCCTGGGGAAGAACAATCAACAAAGCAGGTTGACATGAGGCTGGATTGGTGCAAACCTGGACGGCCCACAGCGTCGAGCGAGCGACCACAACAGAGATCCGACTTTCCCGCGCCGGAGCCCCCATGCAACAGAGCCACGCGAGGATAGGTCGGCGGAATTACAGGGAGATAAACTCAAACGATTGCTGATCCTTTAGCTACGCATTGTTATCATATCCACGTGTATTGCCCCACGGTCGAGTATATAAGGCCTAGGGGGCACCCCTTCAGAGCGATCGACCCTATTACTTAGCCATCCACTTCAACTCTCTACATTCTCAATTCAGAGAGCTCTCTTGTAACCTCATTCACCAAGCAAACTCACCAGGACGTAGGGTGCTACGCATCTCTAAGCGGCCCGAACCTGTAAACATTGTCCACTGTCCCTCGTGCAACTGGCACGAACCATTTTGCTACAGTCGTCGACACCGTCCTACTCCTAAAAACACCTTGAGGGGCAACCCCAGGTGTGCGGTCGGACCCAAAACACCGACAACGCTGAGCAGGAAAGGTCGCCCGTCTGTGTCGCTTAAGGACCGTTCCGATTGTTGGCCTGCTGATCTAGGACCCTTTAACTGGCCACATGCCTCGTCATGGGTAAGCTTAGCCTCGGTTGGACCAATACCAGAAAGGTAGGCCCGCAATGGGAGTGGAGAGATGGCGAGAGTATCGTGTATCCACCTGGCAAGAGGCTGGATGGTGGGGTACTGAGCTCTCGGTTGGCGGGGACCCGTTCTGGTCTTGAGAAACCCGTGGGCGAGTTGACATATGCAAGGGTTAAGTGCTACATATGTCGTGTGGTTGGATATCCCCAGCTGGGTATTAATCGATTCGGATCGCCGAACTTCTCGGATATGAAGACTGGATCTTCGACCTTCAGCGTAGATAACAAGTGAAACTAAAGCTGCTAAAATGAAGCTAGTGTAGGACAAGTGAATGCTCTAGATTAGGCAAATCTAGATTAAGGAAAAGTACTTAACTTGTGAAGTAAAAGCTTGGCATAAGGATCCACTACTAGTAAGCTTTTCTGCAAAAACGAGTCTTTGAAATTTGATGAGCTTTACCTTGATTCCCAATAAACCAGCATACCCTTGAGAGTCTTTTCTTTAGTCGGGTAAGTCTTGCTGAGTAATTGCGTACTCGGGGTTTTATTCCCCATTGTTTTTCAGGTTATAATTTTGTTCTGTTGTGGATGGTGCTAAGTGCCGGTGGGTTCGGCCTTCTTATATAAATATATCCCATCTTTAGCTTCCTTATTGAGGATTGCCACTTAAGCTAGCATGTATTTTAAAACTTATAAATGTTTTATACATTGGAATTGTAATCTTTTTGAATCAATTTCTTTTGTAATCAACTCCGATGATATATATTGTAATCTTGTTATAACTTATAAATGTTGTAACTTGTAACCATTTTGTAATAAAGAATTTCCGCTGCAAATGTTGGTGTGTGATGTGTGTTTACTTAATCCTGCGATCTTGGCGGTAAGTCGTTTATCCGGGGTCCTCGGGGCACTCGGACAGATCCTGTTAAGTTGTTTGGTGCACATGCATAGCCGTCTGAGGTCTTTGAGACAAGGAGAAGTGCTTGTGGGCCCGATAACTTAGGAGGTTCTGCGACAGGGAGCGGATGTGCCAACTAGAAGAGTGGTATCTCTCAGCGCTTGCTTGACAAACGTGTGTTATTAACCGTTGTATATAATGTTATTAATTAATGTCCTTTATTCCCTGATGCTTCTACTGTGGCTCACGTTCTCAACTTTGTATCTGATGATGAAAGACCAAATGTTTTCTTGCAGTTTTCAAAAAAGTCTTCTAGAGACAACTTAATTTTGATTAACAACACAACACATGGCCATACATGATATTATTGCACTATTTTTCCCGTTGCAACGCACTTGTATCTACCTAGGATTCTTTTGTCCTTGTCTTACATATTTATATCGTTAATATAATTTTAGTGTTACGGTGATATTTTGTCACTCAGATTTTGCATATCATAGCAATGTTTGTCGTTCCGTATCTATGTTTTATACTAATTTTTAACTTTCATGGCAACGCATGGGCACATACCTAGTAAACTATTTAAGTCCAACGATACTTTTTAACTTATATCTTTCTTGGCTTTTAGCTAAAATATAGTTTTGTTTTTATCAGTTTAATATCTAGAATATGAATCATATGTCGGCTTTGATATTGAATTTTTTATGGATATTTTTATAGAGAGGGTGTTGAATAATTAGACAAATTCTAGATTAAATTCTGAATATAAATCATGACCAAATCAAAAGAACTGAAGTAAAAAGTCAAATCAGATGATGCGTACTGATCAGACATACTGGTTGATGGCGTGGGCCGGAATCAGCAGGGTCAACGATGTCGAAGCAGCGAAATCAGTAGGGTCGACGAGGTCAGAAGATCACGAGCAGTCGCGTGCGGACGCTTCCTAAAAACCTTATTCACCCTCTCCCAGTGCAGGATCTCGAGGGCGAAGGGTTCCAGAGACCTGCTCTCCTGATCGCAGATGCATGTCTGCGGTCGGGATGAAGAGAACTGGAAGGCGGCTCAGCTATGAAGAGAGGCGAAAGCGAAAACTAGGGATGATTTGGATGCTGGCTGCCAGGCGCCTTTTATAGGGTCAAGTCTGCGACCAGATAGCTAACTTCGATCTTATCCTCCCGCGAAAATCTCGCGTTCAGTTTAGATTTTATAGCGATCGGTTAGGATTCTAAACAACTACAAGGACATGCCGCTTTTCATTCTCTTCCCCGTATGCTTTGTTTATTCTCAACATCCAACGGAAAACCGGTAGGATTTGGGTCACTCTCGTCCAACGGAAAACTGGTAGGAAGGACGGCGCACGTGGGACGGAAAGAGGGGGTGGTTAGCGTGAAGTTTTCTGTAGGGCGCGGTGGGATTCTATAGTGCGGGCTCAAACCTTTGCTATTTTTTAAAGCCTAAGTTTCGTGTGTCGTGCATCATACGTGACGTTTCAAACGTGTTCCTCCGTTACTTCTCCAACAATAGATACCATTCTTTCTAACTTGTATCTTTCTTAGCTTTTGGCTAAAATAAACTATAGATTTGTTTTTATCTGTTTAATATCTAGAATTTGAATCATACGTCCGCTTTGATATTTAATTTTTTATGGATATTTTTGTGGAGAGGGTCCAGCTGTTGCACTGTTACATGATTGTATGTCGTCGCAATGCACGGAAATTATACTAGTAATGTTGTATATTTGAGATACAATTGGATTTTTTTTCACAAAAAAGTTTTAAAATAAGGCAACTATTGGAGTACCTTTTTAGTTTTCTTTTCTTATAATTCAAGTTGGGACACTATTTTAAGGCATTGTTGAAGTTGATCTAATTATCTTCTAATTACTAAGGGATTACAATATCTTGACTGTTTAATGTCATGATTATTACTAAGTACTAGATATGTTAAATTTCGTAAGAGTGATATTCAGTGGGTATTTGCTAGAACTCCCGCAACTCCACTTCCAGCGAGAATCACTCCTACACAGGCACACGAAAAAACAGACCTGCTCGATGGTGATAGTAGAGTGAATCTAGTCTCCATTCTATACTAAACAGTGGGAGCAAAAAAACTTGCCCCCCTCCAAACCAGTTCCCCGCTCTCCAACCTCTCAGGATTGACTTCATAAACTGTTTGCCAAACATTTTCATCAAATAGATTCAATCCTACTATATAATCAAGCGAGAATAACTCCTACATAGGCAAACGAAAAAAACTGACCTGCTCGATGGTGATAGTAGAGTGAATCTAGTCTCCATTCTGTACTAAACAGTGGGAGCAAAAAAACTCCCCCCCCCCGCTCCAAACCAGTTCCCCGCTCTCCAACCTCTCATGATTGACTTCACAAACTGTTTGCTAAACATTTTTCATCAAATAGATTCAATCCTGCTATAAAATCACTCTACTGGAGAATTAGCTCTCGGAGCTAGAGAATCATAGAGTGAATCTCTGTGAAACAGGCCCTTAATAAATTACAATTCATTTTAAGGGTTTTAAGAGCAACAAGGTTAATTTCATCATTTTGCCCGGTCCCTTAGGGTGAAAGTAATTGTCACAGCGGTGGCATGATTATGTAAAAAATTGATTTTGAGTGGCATAAAAGAGATTAAGATGTTGGAACAAGGGCAAAACTAGACCTCGATAACTCTTGACATCCAGCAACTAACCACAAACCAAACATGATCATAAGTTTAGGGGTCAAATGGTGTCCTCATCCCTAGAGACGGTGCAGTCAACGGAGGCAAAAGGGGGTTGCATCGGCACGAAGGCTTCGACTTAGCGTAGAGTCATACTCTTACTAAAGGGCACCAAGGAAGCGCGAAGGCCAACAACCCCCTCACGACAAGATTAGGATGGCCTAGCCCACCGTTCCTGAAGACCTAGCGGTAGACGGAGCGAAGACCCCCAAGATGAAGACTCCCAGGACGAAGGCATGGAAGACTTGGTGCTACGATGAGCTGCCCCCAGGGGGTGCGCCGCACAGGCCCACCTATCAGCCTTCTACGTGGGTACAGTACCTAGTGTGTTTAGGCTAGAGGTGTTACTATTCATACTGTTTGGGAAGATGGTTTGAATACCGATGTTCTTGCATCGAGTCTTACTTTGTGAAAATATATGTTAGCGTATGCTTGTCTTGATCTCCAAAATATATGAGTAATATAGGTGCTTTTGGCTCACTAAACTCCACCAAAAGGGGGCATGTATTAAACACCTAATTTAACAGGCCCTATGGACGGTCCGGCTTAGTGTCCAAGACAGTCGACACGTGTTAGCCCAGACAGTGTGGTATTAGATCAGTTTACGTTACAGTCCTGATTTCTTACGAAATTCATCCGTTTTCTCACGGGATTTTATAAAAGGGTCTAGACCTCCTCCCCTTTATATACATGAAAATACACGGCCAATTAGAACACCTAATTTGATAGGCCCCATGGATAGTCTGGCATAGTAGCTTGGACAGTCTACGCCCCACACAGTTCGCGCGTGTTAGTCTGGACCATCCGGGATTATATCAATTTATGTTGGAATCCTGATTTCTAGCGAGATTTATCCGGTTTCTTGTGGGATTTTTTTATAGTTTGCCTAGGAAAGGGTCGGCACCTCCTATTCGATATGTATGAAGGGGTACGACCGATTTGAACACAATCAATCAAACCAAACACCAATTATCTTTTATTCACTATCTTGTTCTTGGGTTAGATCTAGTTTTAGCCCTAGTTGTAGCTTCCCAACCCTAATCTTCACATGTCTTCGGTTGTACATCGACTTATGGTGCTTTGGGTGGTCTGCTCACTCCAAAGCAACCCTAAAACCTATCCTCCCCGATGGGGTCCCTTCTATGAGGCGAGAGCTCTAGGTTCTTCTTTGAGCTATCTACGCCGTCGTGGACGGTCCGCCACCTACATGTGGACGGTCTACGGTGTCGAACGGTCTAGCCATTAGGGTCAAACGGTTTGTGAACCAACAGTGAAGATCCCAAGGTCATGAATGCCACGTGCATGGCCTAGGGACCACTAGTGTTTGGGCCTAAAAAGGCGCTAGCATTGGGTATATCACATTATTTTAAATCTCCTTTTACAGCTTCTTCCCATGTCAACTTCAGTCATTCTCTTTCTCTCTTCTCATTGCTATCACACCTTAGGATCCCACTATACACTGGTGCCTCTGGTATCCGTTGGACATGTCTAAACCATCTCAACTGATGTTGAACAATCTTTTCTTCAATTGGTGTTACCCCTAGCTTATCACGTATATCATCATTCTGAATTCGATCTCTTCTTGTATGGCTACAAATCCAACACAACATACGCGTTTTCAAACACTTAATTGTTGAACATGTCGTCTCACTACACCAAAATAGTAAACTTCCTAGAGCCTAAACCCTAGGAAGTTAGGCCTAAACTCTAGGAAGTTAGCGAAACTCTCGGAAGTTAAGCCATCCCATCAGAAGTTTGGCTCTCGAAATTTTTTTGTCAGAAGTTAGCTTAACTTCCTAGAGGGCTCTAGGAAGTTAGCTAACTTCCTACGGCTTAATAAGCCTCTCAGAAGTTAGTAGATTCTTGGAAGTTAGTAGTTTCACGCCGTCAGCGCCGTCAGCTGACTAACTTCCTACGGCTTACTATAGCCCCTAGAAAGTTAGCTAACTAACTTCCTACGACTGACTGTAGCCCCTAGGAAGTTAGCTGACTAACTTCCTACGGCTTATTGTAGCCCCTAGGAAGTTAGCTGGCTAACTTCCTACGGCTGACTGTAGCCCCTAGGAAGTTAATTTGACCAGCATTACAAATGTTGTTTATATTTTACACCATATTCCACAACATAATAAATATATCAACAGCTATATAGTACAACATATTTTTGCATAAAACATCTCACACACAATCACATAACAATATTTAAATCCATAGTCTCATCAATTACATCACAAAAGTCTCATCCATAGTCTCATCAATTACATCACAAAAGTCTCATCCATAGTCATAATAAGACACATATCATAATCCAGTACTAATAAAAGACAATATCTCATACATAGTCATAATAAAAGTCTCAAGTATCAGAACGCAATAACATGGAAGTTCACGGTCACCGATCACCATCGGGTTACAGTGAAGAGTGATGGTCGATACCTCCACTATTGAAGAGGGTTTCGACAAAGTCTAACCCGTCCTCTTGTTCATGCGTCGGCAAGATAGTTGGAGGGGTCTAATATACATGTACAAATGACATTTGCTGAGTTACATCATAATATAACTAACAATAAGTAAATGATGATGAATATGCATACCTGATGTTCGGTAGATGGAGATGTAGGTATAGGTGGAGGTGAAGACCAAGGATAATGAACGGGAGGTGGTGGTGGGGGGGCACCGGGACGTGTATCCCTTGGGCCTGTGGTAGTTGCTACAAATTTGTCGAACTCATTCACATCAGCGTTTTAAATCAATACATATCTTAAAGTGAAAGCTATTATCTTTTGAACTTACTTGTATGAGTGTTTGTTGTTGCTGAATCTGTGTAGCATAATATTCATGTTGCACATCTTGTTGCTTCAAGTAATCCTGATGTCGCCTAAGTTCTTCTCGCAGTTGCTCCACTTCTGCTGGATCTTGAGTGGAGCGACGGTAGCTACGAGCAGCAGACCTCGATGAACCTCCACGCTGAACCCTCACCTGGCTCGAGTCGATGACGTTAGCAAACATTGTGTACCTACAAAACAAGTAACATCACGACAGGATTAAGAATACATGTATTGCACTCAACCAATGAAACAATATAAGATATGTAGAGTCCTCACCTTCCATGAGCTTTTCCACCACTTGCATACACAGCCTGAGGATCAATAGGTGAGGTCCTCCAGTCATAGTCTGGTCCGTGCTGACTAGACATCGCCTCGCCATATGCAGCCTCATACAAAAGAACAATGCAATCTTACATACAAAAATCCATATAAACAGAACCTACCAAACATTTCCAAACACTCACCACACGACCTGTTTCCTTTTGGCTGCATAACACATCTGGATTTGCAGGATCTGGTCCTCTGTGCCCCCTAAGGTATATTTGAACATCACTAGGCACTGCACCAGTGCTAGCTTCCTGTAACACCCGGATTTTAGGGGTCCAAAACCCGGGGTTAAAACACCAGGTATGCTGGGACCAAGTCTCATACATATGATGTATAGTGGCACAGGATCGAATGTCACAACTTTATATATAACCGGAGTTCTATACAAAATAAATAATTACATTATAGGGAGACAACGGTCCAGCAACCCAAAGTTGACTGGGAGACGACGACCTAGACCTCTCACGAACTCATCACAGCATCCTCCATGAGCATCATCCTGCAGTACCTGGTCTTGACCTGTGGTGTATGTGAGACAGCAAGAGTGAGCTCACATACGTTCATCGCTCAACAAGTTGTGGGGAATAATGTGCATGAACTCACCAAAGGTGGGAGCTCATAAAGTGTAAGGCTTACCAAAGAAGATGGTTAGAGCTGAGCATTGCTTTTAAAATTGGTCAAAATTTTATTAGCAGTTACTAAGTATAAGTAAATACCAAACCCAATTAAATAATAGATCAAAAGTAACAACAACTTCACCTGCGATGCAATGCATATGACAAATTGAATTTAGTTCCATCATTTAATCATGTGAGTGTCCGAGCTGCTCATGACCGTGAGCACGGCTAGTATACCAGTTTCACACTCTGCAGAGGTTGCGCATCTTTACCCACAAGTCGTGTTACCCATCTGCCAAGGGGTCATGAATCCCATACACCTCTACCAAGGAAGTGAGGCAGGGTAGCACTACGAGGCCTTTACAAAGTTCCACTAGCTTCCGAAAACCCGCTACAGTTTATAGGAAGATCCAGTACAGGAATCCCTTGCAGGACCGCCATCGCAGCAAAATCCTCCCGAGGGCACTTCCCGCACTGACCTCTCCCCTACTGCCCTTGCCCCTTTCGGGTAAGGTAGTCTTCCACTAGCTTTCCTAGTTAATCAGCCAAGGGCATCCCATACTACCCTTGTGGTAGCACTGTTTTCCCGGGTGGTTCTCCATGTTCCAATTAACATAATGATCTTAACATGAACATTAAATAACAACTGATAACAAAAAGTGTAATCATGAATAGTGTATCTCCATACCCAAACCACATATAGCACTAGCAAGTACTACCCAGAAAGATCAGTGGTAAACAAGGTATAAAGATAGATAAACTAGGGTAACCTATTGGGTCCCATCAAAATTAACCTATGCAGATCATTATGATTAATCAGAACATGGCTGGGTAAAAAGAAGTGATCAAGGGCACAACTTGCCTGGGCCTTGAGAATCCAGGTACCAGGATGATTCTTCAGATCCTCGTGACCTCACTGCTAGTCGTAGCAATACAAACATACATGGTATAGGCAAAATTAACATTACACCAAACATATATGCAAAATACATATTAATAATCTACATATTAAAATAAGATCACAGGAAAAAGAATTATTAATTTTGGAGTTGTAGAATTCAAGTTATGATTTTCCTAAGGTTTAATATGATTAAAGTATGATTAAATGATAAATAAATTTTCTGACAGAGTTTATGTCAAAACAGTGATTCAAAATGGTAGAGAATATTATTACAAAATTTTAGGAATTGGAATGACTCAATTTGGAGCTAAAATGAATTAGTTATGAATTAATTAAGTTTCAGGATTTATTTTAACACTAAAAATCATTTTCTAAATCATTTTCTATGATTTTCTTATTCACTGGACTGGGCCTCATTTATAAGAAACTGCAGGGGGCTCGGGGTAAGTTTCCCAAGACACAGAGCACAGGCGCATGGAGTGCGGGTTTATTTCCAAGAAGTCCAGGGGCTCATAAGCTAAAAAGCCAGAGCGAAAGGGTATCGGGTGGCACTGGCCGTCCGATCAGAATTGGACGCGTAAGATTAGATCATATCTTATAACGAAACGGTACACACGGAGAGCCCACGGATCGTGAATCAACGGTTTGGATTTAATGAGTCGCGGATCCACTCCGCGCCACTGGATCATGCATCTACGGTCTCCGTTCGATCGAGCGAAGGGGTATCCCACGTTTTAATCCTATCCGCCCGCGCCCGATCCGACGGTCGCGGAGGTCCTCTCCTATCTCAGCGCCGAGCCACGGCGGCGCGCCCAGAGCCACGGCGGAGGTTCACCGTCGTGCACGCGATTCTCCGCCCAGGCATCCCCAGCACTAAAATCGATTGCTACTACGCGACGAGGAGGACAAGGCGAGTCGATTGGATGGGTTTCTTACCAATGATGCGCAGTACAGGGGGCCGACCACGGTGACGCACGGGCAGGCGGGTCGGATGTAGCGCCGGCGAGGAATTGGCGCTCACCCGTGGCTTGTATTGCCACCGGGGAGTCAATGGCGAACTCCACAGTAGCCGGCGAACCCCCCCTGCCCACACGCCCACCCAGGAAATTGGTGCGGTCACCAATCGGCCGCGGCGGCTTCTCACTTCCGCGGACGACAATGGCGGCGGTGCTACGGCGATTGGGGTGAGAGGGAAGTCAATAGGGCGAGATGAGGAGGTGAACGAGACAACCCCGAGGTCGCGGCACCTATATGGAGGCGGCGTCGGCCGGCCGCGACAACAGATCCGCGCGAGGATCGCGCGCGTTCCGCCAGGCGCGGCGAGTTTGTTGACGGGGAAGAGGCCCTGGTGTGTGGGGTCCGCAGGGCGGTGAGACATAAAGCGTGGCGCGGGTGTGTGGCCGACGAGTGGGGTCCGCGAGACAGTGAGTCCGAGCGCACGCGAGAGAGGGAGTGGCTGGCATGCGGGCCCGGGTTGTCGGCGCGTGCATGCGGTACACTGACGAGTGGGCCCAATCCGCAGCGACCCGATAACGGAGAAGCTGGCGCGCGTGTGGAGCTGACCGACGGGTCCCACCTGTCGGCACCGAGCGGGTGTTGGTTAGCTGGGCCGCGCGGGTAGGTTTCCTTAGGTGGGCCGATTTCAAGCCGACGGCCCATTTAGGGTTTTAGTCCTTTTTCTATTTTATTTTCTATTTTCTTTTCCCATTTTCAAATCCAATTTGAATTCAAACTTAAATTCAAACTTTGTGATTAAATTGTCCTCAGTTTGAAAGGTATAATTTAATAATATAAGTGTGAAGAATTTTTATTCTGATTTTATTTTGTTTTATGTAGTATTTTCCCTATTCCTTTTATTTTCTATTTTCTATTTTTCCTTTCCATTTGAATTTCAAACCAACACAAGTTTGAAGTTCAAACACTTAATTTGGATACACATATAGAACTTTAGCATAATGTGCAAAAACCTATTTTATGTATTTCTTTATTTATTTTAGTCCTTTTAGACAAGTTTTTATTCATATAGTAGAATAATCCCTACCTCATTAATTCTAGGGAAATCAAATTTAGACTTATATATGTTAAGAAATAGTTTGATCATGATTCTTCTTTATAACCTAACCCAAAGGAAATTTAGATTATCTAAGTATCTTTAATTATGTATTTTTTAACATATTCATGAGTGGTAACTCCTAATTTATGATTATCTTTAAGGAAAGGTGTTTTGATTTAAAATCTTTGAGAATTTTTCTTTGTCTTCACAAGATTTGAACTTTAGGGTGTTACAAATCCTACCCCCCTTAAAAATAATCTCGTCCTCGAGATTTGTAATAAAAAGGAACATATGCACAAACAAAGAAATCTCAGCATGAGGTATAATTCTTTAACAAAACATTGGGTCAATAGACCTTTATTATTTCTTCTAAAATATTATCATGTTACTAACTAAAGTAACACCTAGATCTTATAAATCATCATAATCTATATCTATGTAGCTTGGTGAAGCTGGTGGTGGTAGTGGAGGTTGTTGTTGTTGTCTTTCCAACCGTGCTTGCCTTATTTCTTGGCGGGCCTGACGTATTTCCTCGCGTTGTTGTCTTATCTGATTCTGCATCTCGGTCACCATGTCTGTTAACTGTTGTATTACCAGTCTTTGGGTAGCAACCACTTGATCGATCTCAACAGGTGGAGGATTTGGAGGATTCATTTCTGTTTGCTGTTACGTGATAATCTTTTCCTTTCCTGGTATTGACCATGAAAGTTAGAGGCACATGATAATAGTTTTGCAAAGGAAGTTACTAAGCGGAATGGATAAGCTAGTAGTTGGTTATAATCTATAGATTCTTTGGTAGGGCTTAATTTATGTCCAGATTGGGGTAACCAATCATATAAGGTGAATATCCAAGGGTAAGATAGAATCTGTCAAGATGAGAGATATACATGGGTGAGATAGGCTACAAGATGTAGGTTAAAAGTTTGTTTGTTGTTATTAGGTGGGAATAGAAAGGTCATACTATTCATTATGGCACTATGGGTTGGGTTAGCTCATGGTTGAATTGATCCAATGTGCTAAGATAAGTTAATACATGGCTAGTGGGGTCTAATCTCTTCTACTAGTGTCATTAATCTGTTTAAGTGGACCACATTAAGTTAGATAACATTAGACCACAATAGATCAGGTCACATTAGGTAGGATAAGAATTGGATATGACTAGATTAGACTAGTTTAGGCTTAGATAGGTCCAACAGGGTAGAATATGTATTTATTAAGATATGTTAGGATGTTTTAAGATTAATTATGAGGAGATAGAATCTCTTGCTAGGTTAAAATTGAGGGGTTATGCAACTATCAGATAGTTGAGGTAGTTGTATATAGCCAAGTTTGATCTATCATTCTTAATTTAGTGCGGGGTGAACTAAGTTAAGACTTGTTCTATAGGGGTAGAGTCTAAACTATTCCATCAGTGTTATCTAACATATTTGATAAGTCACTTTAGATTTGATCAGATCTAGGTTAGATTGGTGTGACTAGTTTGACTAGATAAGATCTAATTTAATTTGTATTAGATCATGGTTGTTATTCTAGAGGGGAATAAATATCCAATTTAGGGCAAGATGAATTCATAAGATAAGATAGAATCTTTCGAGATCAGTTAGGTCTATTAAGATGAGATAAAATCTTTTCAAGATAAGATGGGTATCTTTTAAGATGAGATGGATCTATTAAGATAAGGAGAGGGTCTTTTAAGATAAGATGGATCTATTAAACTTGATATATGTTTAATGGGGAATAATCTATGTTGTCTGTTTTATAAGTATTCTCCCTTATGTCTAGGTATAGGTATAGATGCAATTATGGACATTACTCCACAACCCATCACACTCAATCAAAGATCCAAATCAGACAGATATCATAAGAACAAACATTCAAATACATAGACACTTATAAAATAGTTTTGTTTTTGTTCCTAGGATTAGGTCTCCTATTCCTAAAAGTCATTTTAGGCACAGGATTTCAAAGTGTGAAATCCACCTTTGTCTTTAGAAAGAAAAGATAAGAATAATCAGAGTGAAGCGGAAATAGATGAGAAAAGATTAAGTTAAGTTTAGAAATGAATCAGAGTAGCAGAGATAAGTAGACAAGGGTTGTCCAGTTCTATCTAGGTTTCGTCCTACAGTCAACATTCCTCTGATACCACTTCTGTAACACCCGGATTTTAGGGGTCCAAAACCCGGGGTTAAAACACCAGGTATGCTGGGACCAAGTCTCATACATATGATGTATAGTGGCACAGGATCGAATGTCACAACTTTATATATAACCGGAGTTCTATACAAAATAAATAATTACATTATAGGGAGACAACGGTCCAGCAACCCAAAGTTGACTGGGAGACGACGACCTAGACCTCTCACGAACTCATCACAGCATCCTCCATGAGCATCATCCTGCAGTACCTGGTCTTGACCTGTGGTGTATGTGAGACAGCAAGAGTGAGCTCACATACGTTCATCGCTCAACAAGTTGTGGGGAATAATGTGCATGAACTCACCAAAGGTGGGAGCTCATAAAGTGTAAGGCTTACCAAAGAAGATGGTTAGAGCTGAGCATTGCTTTTAAAATTGGTCAAAATTTTATTAGCAGTTACTAAGTATAAGTAAATACCAAACCCAATTAAATAATAGATCAAAAGTAACAACAACTTCACCTGCGATGCAATGCATATGACAAATTGAATTTAGTTCCATCATTTAATCATGTGAGTGTCCGAGCTGCTCATGACCGTGAGCACGGCTAGTATACCAGTTTCACACTCTGCAGAGGTTGCGCATCTTTACCCACAAGTCGTGTTACCCATCTGCCAAGGGGTCATGAATCCCATACACCTCTACCAAGGAAGTGAGGCAGGGTAGCACTACGAGGCCTTTACAAAGTTCCACTAGCTTCCGAAAACCCGCTACAGTTTATAGGAAGATCCAGTACAGGAATCCCTTGCAGGACCGCCATCGCAGCAAAATCCTCCCGAGGGCACTTCCCGCACTGACCTCTCCCCTACTGCCCTTGCCCCTTTCGGGTAAGGTAGTCTTCCACTAGCTTTCCTAGTTAATCAGCCAAGGGCATCCCATACTACCCTTGTGGTAGCACTGTTTTCCCGGGTGGTTCTCCATGTTCCAATTAACATAATGATCTTAACATGAACATTAAATAACAACTGATAACAAAAAGTGTAATCATGAATAGTGTATCTCCATACCCAAACCACATATAGCACTAGCAAGTACTACCCAGAAAGATCAGTGGTAAACAAGGTATAAAGATAGATAAACTAGGGTAACCTATTGGGTCCCATCAAAATTAACCTATGCAGATCATTATGATTAATCAGAACATGGCTGGGTAAAAAGAAGTGATCAAGGGCACAACTTGCCTGGGCCTTGAGAATCCAGGTACCAGGATGATTCTTCAGATCCTCGTGACCTCACTGCTAGTCGTAGCAATACAAACATACATGGTATAGGCAAAATTAACATTACACCAAACATATATGCAAAATACATATTAATAATCTACATATTAAAATAAGATCACAGGAAAAAGAATTATTAATTTTGGAGTTGTAGAATTCAAGTTATGATTTTCCTAAGGTTTAATATGATTAAAGTATGATTAAATGATAAATAAATTTTCTGACAGAGTTTATGTCAAAACAGTGATTCAAAATGGTAGAGAATATTATTACAAAATTTTAGGAATTGGAATGACTCAATTTGGAGCTAAAATGAATTAGTTATGAATTAATTAAGTTTCAGGATTTATTTTAACACTAAAAATCATTTTCTAAATCATTTTCTATGATTTTCTTATTCACTGGACTGGGCCTCATTTATAAGAAACTGCAGGGGGCTCGGGGTAAGTTTCCCAAGACACAGAGCACAGGCGCATGGAGTGCGGGTTTATTTCCAAGAAGTCCAGGGGCTCATAAGCTAAAAAGCCAGAGCGAAAGGGTATCGGGTGGCACTGGCCGTCCGATCAGAATTGGACGCGTAAGATTAGATCATATCTTATAACGAAACGGTACACACGGAGAGCCCACGGATCGTGAATCAACGGTTTGGATTTAATGAGTCGCGGATCCACTCCGCGCCACTGGATCATGCATCTACGGTCTCCGTTCGATCGAGCGAAGGGGTATCCCACGTTTTAATCCTATCCGCCCGCGCCCGATCCGACGGTCGCGGAGGTCCTCTCCTATCTCAGCGCCGAGCCACGGCGGCGCGCCCAGAGCCACGGCGGAGGTTCACCGTCGTGCACGCGATTCTCCGCCCAGGCATCCCCAGCACTAAAATCGATTGCTACTACGCGACGAGGAGGACAAGGCGAGTCGATTGGATGGGTTTCTTACCAATGATGCGCAGTACAGGGGGCCGACCACGGTGACGCACGGGCAGGCGGGTCGGATGTAGCGCCGGCGAGGAATTGGCGCTCACCCGTGGCTTGTATTGCCACCGGGGAGTCAATGGCGAACTCCACAGTAGCCGGCGAACCCCCCCTGCCCACACGCCCACCCAGGAAATTGGTGCGGTCACCAATCGGCCGCGGCGGCTTCTCACTTCCGCGGACGACAATGGCGGCGGTGCTACGGCGATTGGGGTGAGAGGGAAGTCAATAGGGCGAGATGAGGAGGTGAACGAGACAACCCCGAGGTCGCGGCACCTATATGGAGGCGGCGTCGGCCGGCCGCGACAACAGATCCGCGCGAGGATCGCGCGCGTTCCGCCAGGCGCGGCGAGTTTGTTGACGGGGAAGAGGCCCTGGTGTGTGGGGTCCGCAGGGCGGTGAGACATAAAGCGTGGCGCGGGTGTGTGGCCGACGAGTGGGGTCCGCGAGACAGTGAGTCCGAGCGCACGCGAGAGAGGGAGTGGCTGGCATGCGGGCCCGGGTTGTCGGCGCGTGCATGCGGTACACTGACGAGTGGGCCCAATCCGCAGCGACCCGATAACGGAGAAGCTGGCGCGCGTGTGGAGCTGACCGACGGGTCCCACCTGTCGGCACCGAGCGGGTGTTGGTTAGCTGGGCCGCGCGGGTAGGTTTCCTTAGGTGGGCCGATTTCAAGCCGACGGCCCATTTAGGGTTTTAGTCCTTTTTCTATTTTATTTTCTATTTTCTTTTCCCATTTTCAAATCCAATTTGAATTCAAACTTAAATTCAAACTTTGTGATTAAATTGTCCTCAGTTTGAAAGGTATAATTTAATAATATAAGTGTGAAGAATTTTTATTCTGATTTTATTTTGTTTTATGTAGTATTTTCCCTATTCCTTTTATTTTCTATTTTCTATTTTTCCTTTCCATTTGAATTTCAAACCAACACAAGTTTGAAGTTCAAACACTTAATTTGGATACACATATAGAACTTTAGCATAATGTGCAAAAACCTATTTTATGTATTTCTTTATTTATTTTAGTCCTTTTAGACAAGTTTTTATTCATATAGTAGAATAATCCCTACCTCATTAATTCTAGGGAAATCAAATTTAGACTTATATATGTTAAGAAATAGTTTGATCATGATTCTTCTTTATAACCTAACCCAAAGGAAATTTAGATTATCTAAGTATCTTTAATTATGTATTTTTTAACATATTCATGAGTGGTAACTCCTAATTTATGATTATCTTTAAGGAAAGGTGTTTTGATTTAAAATCTTTGAGAATTTTTCTTTGTCTTCACAAGATTTGAACTTTAGGGTGTTACACTTCCTGTATGTACATTTGACAACCACTATAACCAGAAATTACAGCAAGTCAACTACAATCAACGAAAATGGCTTAAACTGTACTTACCATTCGTTTTGCCAAACGAAAGTGATCATCACCTCTATACCTGTGATACGACTCGGTTCCACGATTGGAACTGTGTCGCACAGACTTTGCCTTGAATTCAGCCGAAGCCCAGTAACAACATAACGCACGCCAAGCAACATCATTGGCAGCTATCCATGGAATCGAATGCTGCATGAACACAATTCATTTATAAGTAACTATAATATCTAGAAACAATGGAAATTTTTTCAACACAAGCAAAAACATCCATTACCTCAAGATATTGTTGCTCAGTCGTATCGAGTCCATACTATGTCGCCTCGTTCTTACTCTTTGGACGTCGCCCTTCACTACCAAACATGGCTTGACTAATCACCTGGATTCGAGCATAGTACATCATATCCCCAACAACACTTGCCGCATTCCTATGGAACACGGAGTGTGCGTGTTCCGTATGAGTATCTCCTTCAGGCAACTTGTAATGTTTCTAAAAAAAGAAGCATAGTCAAAATCAATAATGTGATAGCTTAACAAAAAATTACAACTTGCCGCATTCCTATCGAGATTACAACTTAACAAAAAAATTTAACATACCCAGAAGTCGTGCCAAACTGCAGGTTGTGCATTCCCATGTTGCGCATTTATTGCAAGGGCATATTGATCCCATCTTGTGACAGGGACCTCCTTACCATCCTCTAGCACCAATCCAGGCCATTTCATACGACATATGTTGCCCAACACTTTCTTTACTTGCCTTCGACGACCTGTGCCAGTGAAACTACTATCCACCCAAGCCCTAATAGCATAAGAACAATTGTCAAATACAAAATGTAATCGTGTAATAGTGTAAGACATAAGAACAAAGCAAGGATACTCTTACCCATCTCCAGTTGGTATTATCTCAACCCTATCAACTGGTTCTTTAGGAGGGGGACCCAACTAGTTCTCCGTGGCTTCCGGACCCGTGAAGACCCTCCAACTCCCCCACTTCCAAAACCACAAGCTTCTCCTTCCCTTGACCCACTAGCTCCCCCAACTCCTGACCCTCCATCTCTTGGCCATTCACTTGCATCCTCAGGCCATTCACACCATCCACTATGGCTATCATGTCCAAAACCACCAGTATCATGGCATCCCCACCCTGTCTCCGCCTCCTCTGTCTCTACCTCATCAACATCTCCCACCTGTCTCCCCTCCTCTGTCTCTACCTCATCATCAACATGTCCCACCTGTCTCCCCTCCTCTGTCTCTACCTCATCATCAACATTTCCCACCTGTCTCCCCTCCTCTGTCTCTACCCCATCTTCAGACTCATCCTACAAACATTACATTGCATTGCAAAACAAATATTATATTAATAATTTAGTTATACGAACTCATACAAATATTACATTGCAAAACAAATATTGGTTACCTCATTCCTCTGAACGCCAACTGTCTGATCCTGCAACTCTGGAACATGCTCCAACAAAGCTCTACACCTACTCGAGCTGGAACTAGTGCCCTTAAACACTAAGTCCTCCTTTCTCATAACATAGGACGCTCTCTTCGCAAGTCCCTTAGTGAACTGCTTCACCTTTTTAGACATCCTGTTATTAGAACAAAATCACATTAGTAAATGAGGATAATGTAAATGAACATAAAGTAAATGAACATAATGTATTGAAAACAATAATAAATACATAATTACTTTTTAGTCGTATTCAAAATCAGGATCAAATTGTTTCCTTCGATCCGATGTTTTCTTCTTTGACTTTCGTTTCCTTTTGTTAGGACTAACTACATCTTCCGAATCTTCCACTAAGGATTCTGGCAAAACCTCAGTATCTATATTAAAATTGGTCAGGAGTTCATCTTCTTGATAAATTTCTTCAACTTCTGTCTCGAACCATTCACCCTTATTGTGTAACCGTTCACAAGGATTAACTTTGTACACTACCCACGTGGCTTCCAGCTTTGTACATGGATACGGTATGTAGTACACCTGGTCAACTTGGTGAGCAAGAACAAATTTGCTACATGCATTTGTTTTGAGCTCATGTTTGACTTCTACCATGCCAAATTGGTTTTCTACAATCCCTTGATTAGGATCAAACCAATCACATTTGAAAAACACCACCTTAAGATTTTTGCTACCAGCAAAGTCGTACTCGAGTATGTCATTAATAACTCCATAATAATTCATCTCTCTTCCACGATCATCGACTGCCCTGCATACAACTCTAGTATTTCTTGTCGCCGCAAATGGACGAGTAGACTCAAATTTGGCCGAACGAAAACGAAACCCCTTAATGTCGTAACGACCGTAACTTCTGACTTTTACGATTGCGTAAGACATCTGAAGCAAGTCCTCGTCTAAATTTGGAATTTTATCACACTGTCAATTAGATAGTGAAATTAGATTTCTTAAACATAATACATAAAGTAGAACAAGAGTGTTAATTTATTTACATGAGCTCGGAACCAATTAATGAAATTGGGCTTCCCAAGTCTTCCTCGAAGTGCATTTTCATACTGCCTCGAGGACAATTTCTCATTAAGTTGCGATTGGAATTCTCTGTTACAACAAATAAACAATAGCGCATTAAGTCACGATTACTACATAGATACACAAATGACAAATTTCATCTTACTTGAAATACGAAGTCATCTCATCCATATTTTCATACATATAGAGCAAAGCATCCAACTTTTCTTCGTGCTCGGGATGATATTCGGTGGATGCTCCAATAGTCTTGCCCTCAATCTAAAAAATTTAGAGATTGTTGTGAGTCCCTACTTTGTCATCATGATACCTCAATGTAGGGGCATTGATATTGTGCTCGTCTGCAGAGTATACACTCGTGAACGCTGCTACCTCTTTATATTTGAATTCTTCAGCTATGCACCCTTCAACTCTTCCTTTGTTACCAACCATAGAACTAAGCTTCTTTAATGCCCTTTCAATATGATACATCCACCTGTATTGCATAGGACCTCCAACCTTAGCTTCATATGGAAGGTGGACAAGTAGATGTTGCATTGGATTGAAGAATCCTGGGGGAATATTTTTTCCATCTTGCATATAAGGACAGGAATTTATGTCTCTAGCTTCTCCATCACATCTTTCTTTATTTCTTTAGCACAAAGTTGTCTATAAAAGTAGCTTAATTCAGCTAACGCCTTCCAAATACTGACATTGAAGTACCCACAAAACATTATAGGGAGGAGTCTTTCCATCATTATGTGATAATCATGGCTCTTCAATCCAGTTATTTTATTTGTCTTCAAGTTCACAGCTCTCCTAAACCCTGCCGCATAACCATCTGGGAATTTCAAAATTTTCAACCATTCCATTACTTCTTTCTTCTGTTTAGGTTTTAGACAAAATTGAGCATGTGGCTTTTTTCCATTTTCGTCGAGTTCCTGGGTTGGTCGGTTACAAAGTTTTGCTATGTCTTTTCTAGCCTTTATATTGTCTTTGGTTTTGTCGCCCAGATTCATGCAAGTACTTAGAATGCTTTCACCAACATTACGTTCCTGATGCATAACGTCAATGTTATGCATCAGAATCAATGTCTTAACATATGGGAGTTCCCGTAAACCACATTTATGGGTCCAGTTATGCTCAGTTCCAAACCCGATGTATCCATCACCACTTCTTTCTCTTTCAAATTATTAAGCATAGCCTCAATCTCAAGTCCACTCAGACGCCTGGGCGGTCCCTTTGTCACGATAGTGCCCTTCTTAAAGGTGTCAACCTCAAACCTATACGGGTGAGTTTGGGGTAAGAAGCATCTGTGGCAATCAAAGTAACAGATCTTCCCCCCAAACTCAAGGCGGAAACAATCTGTATCCTTGCCACATATTGGACATGTTAGAATTCCATGGTAGCTCCATTCAGCAAATAAACTGTATGCCATGAAATCATGAATGGACCACAAATACACAACTCGGAGTGTGAATCTCTCCTTTTTGTAGCAATCGTATGCTTCAACACCTTCCCATAAATTTTTGAGATCATCGATCAAGGGTTGCATCATCACATTCAGCCCTTTCCTAGGATGGTCTGGTCTAGGAATAATTAGGGAAAGAAACATGTAATCATATTTCATGCACAGATGAGGTGGAAGGTTGTATGGAATAACAAATACAGGCCAACAAGAATATGATGCCGCATTTGTATTGAAAGGTGTAAACCCATCTGTCACCAACCCAATTCGAATATTTCTCGCTTCACTAGCAAATTTTGGATCAAAGTCATCTAGAGCCTTCCACGCATCACTGTCAGATGGGTGTGTCATCACATGAGTGTCCTCTCGTTCATGTTCTTTGTGCCATCTCATGTGCCTAGTTGTGTTTCTCGAAAGAAACAAATGCTTAAGACAAGGCGCAAGAGGCATGTAATGAAGTTGCTTTTGAGGTATCGTTGATGTGACCATTTCACCATCATCGTTTTTTACCTCTACATATCTCGACTTGCCACACTGACACTTCTTATCATTCTGATGATCCTTCGAGAAAAGCAGACAATTATCTGGACAGACATCGATTTTTGATAGTCCATACCTAGACCAGAGAGCAGTTTCCTGCATTGATACACGTCTTTTGGCATCTTGTGATTTGGTGGAAACACTTCGCTGATTAAGATCAAGAGCTCGTTGTAACAATTGTTCGAGAACACGAACTTAGACTTAATAGCCATAAGCCGAGTCACAAAAGTGAGGATGGAAACTTTTGTGTGTTCATGCAATGGTTCTTCTGCAGCCTTAAGGAGGTCGAAGAACTTTTTAACATCTGGAGGTAGCTCCTTACTATGTGGTGGAAACACAAAATCAGGATCCTCCCTTAAATCTTGAAGCATCTCTTCCATTCTATCATATTCCACATCATCATTGTTGTGGGCTTCAAACACATTTTCACGGGGAAACTCCTCGCCGTGATACACCCAGACTTCATAGTTAGGCATGTAGCCATATTTGCAAAGGTGCCCCGACAGAGTTCTCTTGTCCTGGCATCTACAAACCCGACACATACTACATGGACATCGCACATCCGTGCCTCTTGACAAAGCAAAAGCACGATCAATAAAATTCTCTGTCTTTCTTATCCACTCCGTCGAGGGATGATTGAAAGTCGCCTAGAGGGGGGTGAATAGGCAAATCTGAATTTTATAAAGTTTAAGCACAACTACAAGCCGGGGTTAGCGTTAGAATTAAAGTCAAGTCCAAAAGAGAGGGCGAAAAACAAATCACAAGCAAATAAGGCAGATAACACGGTGATTTGTTTTACCGAGGTTCGGTTCTTGCAAACCTACTCCCCGTTGAGGTGGTCACAAAGACCGGGTCTCTTTCAACCCTTTCCCTCTCTCATACGGTCACCTAGACCGAGTGAGCTTCTCTTCTCAATCAAATGGGACGCTAAGTCCACTACAAGGACCACCACAACTTGGTGTCTCTTGTTTTGATTATAAGTGTTGCGCGAACAAGAATGAGGAAGAAGAAAAGCAATCCAAGCGCAAGAGCTCAAAAGAACACAAAAGTCTCTCTCTCTAGTCACTAATTTGTTTGGAGTGATTCCGGACTTGGGAGAGGATTTGATCTCTTTGTTTGTGTCTTGTATTGAATGCTATAGCTCTTGTATGAGGTTTGAAGGCTGAAAACTTGGATGCATTGAAGTGTGGTGGTTGGGGGTATTTATAGCCCCAACCACCAAAATGTCTGTTGGTGAAGGCTTCTGTCGTATGGCGCACCGGACAGTCCGGTGCGCCACCGGACACTGTCTGGTGTGCCAGCCACGTCACCCGGCCATTAGGGTTCGACCGTTGGAGCTCTGACATGTGGGCCACCGGACAGTCACTGTTCACTGTCCGGTGCGCCTTCTGGCGCCTGTTCTGACTCTGCGCGCGTAGTTGCACTGTTCATACTGCAGACGACCGTTGGCGCAGATAGCCGTTGCTCCGCTGGCACACCGGACAGTCCGGTGCTTACACCGGACAGTCCGGTGAATTATAGTGGAGTGGCTCTCAGAATTCCCGAAGCTGAGCAGTTCAGAAGAATTCTCCCTGGTGCACCGAACACTGTCCGGTGGTGCACCGGACAGTCCGGTGCGCCAGACCAGGGCAGCCTTGGGTTGTCTTTTGCTCTTTTTATTTGAACCCTTTCTTGGTCTTTTTATTGTTTTGTGTTGAACCTTTGGCACCTGTAGAACTTATAATCTAGAGCAAACTAGTTAGTCCAATTATTTGTGTTGAGCAATTCAACCACCAAAATCATTTAGAAAAAGGTGTAAGCCTATTTCCCTTTCAATCTCCCCCTTTTTGGTGATTGATGCCAACACAAACCAAAGCAAATATAAAAGTACAGAATTGAACTAGTTTGCATAATGTATGTGTAAAGGTTGCTTGGAATTAAACTAATATTCATTTCTTCTAGATATGCATGGATGGTTTTCTTCTTATTTAACATTTTGGACCACTCTTTCACCACAAGTTTTGTTTTTGCAAATTCTTTGTGAAAATCTTTTCAAAAACCTTTTGCAAATAGTCAAAGGTATATGAATAAGAGTGAAAGAAGCATTTTCAAGATTTGAAATCTTCTCCCCTTGTTTCAAATGCTTTTCCTTTGACTTAAACAAAACTCCCCCTCAATGAAATCCTCCTCTTAGTGTTCAAGAGGGTTTTAGTTATACCAATTTTGAAATATATCAAGATTGAATACCAAATGAAAACTTCTTTAAAACTTTTGAAAATTGGTGGTCGTGCGGTCCTTTTGCTTTGGGCTTAATATTTCTCCCCTTTGGCATGAATCGCCAAAAACAGAGATATTTGAGAGCCCTTTTTACTTTCTCTCCCTTGGCAAATTATATAAGAGTGAAGATTATACCAAAGTGGAGAGTAGTGTGGAGCGACGGTGAAGGATGAATAATTCGATGAAGTGGAGTGGAAGCCTTGTCTTCGCGAAGAACTCCATTTCCCTTTCAATCTATGACTTATCATGAAATACACTTGAAAACCACATTAGTCATAGCACATGAAAGAGACACGATCAAAGGTATATAAATGAGCTATATGTGCAAGAGATCAATAAAAATTCCTAGAATCAAGAATGTTTAGCTCATGCCTAAGTTTGGTAAAAGTTTGCTCATCTAGTGGTTTGGTAAAGATATCGGCTAATTGTTCTTTGGTGCTCACATAAGAAATCTTGATATCCCCCTTTTGTTGGTGATCCCTCAAAAAGTGATACCGAATGGCTATGTGCTTAGTGCGGCTGTGCTCAACGGGATTATCTGCCATGCGGATTGCACTCTCATTATCACATAGGAGAGGGACTTTGCTAAATTTGTAGCCATAGTCCCTAAGGGTTTACCTCATCCAAAGCAATTGCGCGCAACAATGGCCTGCGGCAATATACTCGGCTTCCGCGGTTGAAAGAGCGACCGAATTTTGCTTCTTTGAAGCCCAAGACACCAAAGATCTTCCCAAGAACTGACAAGTCCCTGATGTGCTCTTTCTATCAAGTTTACACCCTGCCCAATCAGCATCGGAATAACCAATTAAATCAAATGTGGATCCCTTGGGGTACTAAAGACCAAACTTAGGAGTATGAACTAAATATCTCAAGATTCGTTTTACGGCCCTAAGGTGAACTTCCTTAGGATCGGCTTGGAATCTTGCACACATGCATACGGAAAGCGTAATATCCGGTCGAGATGCACATAAATAGAGTAAAGATCCTATCATCGATCGGTATACCTTTTGATCTACGGATTTACCTCCCGTGTCAAGGTCGAGATGCCCATTGGTTCCCATGGGTGTCTTGATGGGCTTGGCATCCTTCATCTCAAACTTTGTGAGTATGTCTTGAATGTACTTCGTTTGGCTAATGAAGGTGCCCTCCTGGAGTTGCTTTACTTGAAATCCTAAGAAATACTTCAACTCCCCCATCATAGACATCTCGAATTTTTGAATCATGATCCTACTAAACTCTTCACAAGTAGATTTGTTAGTAGACCCAAATATGATATCATCAACATAAATTTGGCATACAAACAAATCATTTGCAATGGTTTTAGTGAACAGAGTCGGATCAGCTTTACTGACTTTGAATCCATTAGCGATAAGAAAGTCTCTTAGGCATTCATACCATGCTCTTGGGGCTTGCTTGAGCCCATAAAGCGCCTTAGAGAGCTTATATACATAGTTAGGGTACTCACTATCTTCAAAGCCGGGAGGTTGCTCAACATAGACCTCTTCCTTGATTGGTCCATTGAGGAAGGCACTCTTCACGTCCATTTGATAAAGCTTGAAGCCATGGTAAGTAGCATAGGCAAGTAATATACGAATTGACTCAAGCCTAGCTATGGGTGCATAAGTTTCTCCAAAATCCAAACCTTCGACTTGTGAATAGCCCTTGGCTACAAGTCGTGCTTTGTTCCTTATGACCACACCATGCTCATCTTGTTTGTTGCGGAATACCCACTTGGTACCTACAACATTTTGGGTAGGACGTTTAACTAAATGCCATACCTCATTCCTTGTGAAGTTGTTGAGTTCCTCTTGCATTGCCAACACCTAATCCGAATCCCTTAATGCATCTTCTACCCTGTATGGCTCAATAGAAGACACAAAGGAGTAATGTTCACAAAAATGAGCAATACGAGATCGAGTGGTTACCCCCTTATGAATATCGCCGAGGATGGTGTTCACGGGGTGATCTCGTTGTATTGCTTGATGGACTCTTGGGTGAGGCGATCTTGGATCCTCATCATCTTTCTTGTCTTGATCATGGTCATCTCCCCCTTGATCATTGTCCTCCTCTTGAGGTGGCTCATTGTCTTGATCTTCATTATCATCATTTTGAGCTTGATCCTCATCTTGAGTTGGTGGAGATGCTTGCATTGAGGAAGATGGTTGATCTTGTGCTTGTGGAGGCTCTTCGGATTCCTTAGGACACACATCCCCAATGGACATGTTCCTTAGCGCGATGCACGGAGCCTCTTCATCATCTAGCTCATCAAGATCAACTTGCTCTACTTGAGAGCTGTTAGTCTCATCAAACACAATGTCACAAGAAACTTCAACTAGTCCAGTGGACTTGTTAAAGACTATATATGCCCTTGTGTTTGAATCATAACCAAGTAAAAAGCCTTCTACAGCCTTAGGAGCAAATTTGGATTTTCTACCTGTCGGCGTTTCGAGACCGGGGGGTCCCTCAGGCCGACGAGTGAGTGCCGCGTGCCCCAGCCCAGATGGGTCGAGCGCGTGGGCGAGCGCGAAGGGGGGAAAGGAGCGAGGCGGCCGGAGATCGGCGTGAGAGAGGTGGGAATCCCGCGGCCTTCGTGTTCGTCCCGCGCCCAGGTCGGGTGCGCTTGCAGTAGGGGGTTACAAGCGTCCACGCGGGTGAGGGAAGCGAGCGGCCCCAAGAGAGCGCCTGTCCCATCCTCGTCCCGCGCGGCCAACCCCCTCTAAGAGGGCCTTGGTCCTTCCTTTTATAGACGCAAGGAGAGGATCCAGGTGTACAATGGGGGTGTAGCAGAGTGCTACGTGTCTAGCGAGGGAGAGCTAGTGCCCTGAGTACACGCCAATGTGGCAGCCGGAGAGATCTTGGAACCCAACTAGTGTGATGTCGTGGCCGTCGGAGGAGCGGCGGAGCCTGGCGGAGGGACAGCTGTCGGAGCGGTTGTGTCCTTGCTGACGTCCTCCTGCTTCCGTAAGAGAGCTGAGAGCCGCCGTCGTCACAGGGCATGCGGGGCGCCATCATTGCCTATCTGGTGGAGACAGCCAGATGGGACACCGGTCTTGTTCTCTGCGGCCCGAGTCAGCTCGAGGTAGGGTGATGATGGCGCTTCCTGTTGACGTGGCTGGCCTGCGCCCTAGGTTGGACGACGTGGAGGCTCCTCCGAAGCCGAAGTCGAGTCTGTCTTCCATGGCCGAGGCCGAGTCCAAGCCCCTGGGTCGAGCGAGGCAGAGGTCGTCGGCAGAGGCCAGGGCGGTGTCCGAGCCCGAGGGTCGGGCGAAGCGGAGTTCGTCGTCTTCCGGGTCTTAGCCCGAGTCCGAGCCCTGGGGTCGAGCGAAGCGGAGTTCGTCGTCTTCCGGGTCTTAGCCCGAGTCCGAGCCCTAGGTCGGGCGGAGCGGAGTTCGCCGTCTTCCGGGTCTTAGCCCGAGTCCGAGCCCTGGGTCGGGCGGAGCGGAGTTCGCCGTCTTCCGGGTCTTAGCCCGAGTCCGAGCCCTAGGGTCGGGCGAAGCGGAGTTCATCGTCTTCCGGGTCTTAGCCCGAGTCCGAGCCCTGGGTCGGGCGGAGTGGAGTTCGCCGTCTTCCGGGGCTGAGCCCGAGTCCGAGCCCTGGGTCAGGCGGAGCGGAGTTCGCCGTCTTCCGGGGCTGAGCCCGAGTCCGAGCCCTGGGTCGGGCGGAGCTTCCTATGGTGCCTTTGGCAGGGCCTGGCTTCCTGTCAGCATCACTCTGTCAAGTGGCGCTGCAGTCGGAGTGGCGCAGGCGGCGCTGTCCTTCTGTCAGACCGGTCAGTGGAGCGGCAAGGTGACGGCGGTCACTTCGGCTCTGCCGGAGGGCGCGCGTCAGGATAAAGGTGTCAGGCCACCTTTGCGTTAAATGCTCCTGCGATTTGGTCGGTCGGTGCGGCGATTTAGTCAGGGTTGCTTCTTAGCGAAGGCAGGGCCTCGGGCGAGCCGAAGATGTGTCCGCCGTTGGAGGGGGGCCTCGGGCGAGACGGAAATCCTCCGGGGTCGGCTGCCCTTGTCCGAGGCTAGGCTCGGGCGAGGCATGATCGAGTCGCTCGAATGGACTGATCCCTGACTTAATCGCACCCATCAGGCCTTTGCAGCTTTATGCTGATGGGGGTTACCAACTGAGAATTAGGAGTCTTGAGGGTACCCCTAATTATGGTCCCCGACAGTAGCCCCCGAGCCTCGAAGGGAGTGTTAGCACTCGCTTGGAGGCTTTCGTCGCACTTTTTTGCAAGGGGACCAGCCTTTCTCGGTTGCATTTTGTTCCGGTGGGTGCGCGCGAGCGCACCCGCCGGGTGTAGCCCCCGAGGCCTCGGAGGAGTGGTTTCACTCCTTCGAGGTCTTAATGCCTTGCGTAATGCTTCGGCTGGTCTGGTTGTTCCCTCATGCGAGCTGGCCGTAGCCCGGGTGTACGGTTGGGGCCCAAGTTCTCGGGCTGGTATGTTGACGCTGCCAACGGTTTGGCCGGAGCCGGGTTTGCGAGAGCAGCCCCCGAGCCTCTGCACAGGGCGAGAGGGCGGTCAGGGACAGACTCGGCTTTTTTACATACGCCCCTGCGTCGCCTTTCCGCAAGGAGGAGGGGGGGAGAGCGCCATGTTACCCTCGATGGGCGCTGAACATGGTGTCTCCGGTGAGCTGCAAGCAGGTAATCCGAGTGGACGTCCGTGCCCCGTTCGTTAGGGGTCGGCTAGGGGCCCAGAGGCACGCCCAAAAGTACCTGCGGGTGATCTGCCGGACCCGGTCCCCTAGCGACGGGGTCCGAGGGCTCGATGCCTCCCTCCGATGGGATTCCGTTACAGGATCGCTCCCGCTGGTCTCGGAAATGTCCTAGGGTACCTCGGGAGCGCAGCCCGAGCCTTGGTTATGTATCGAACGTACCCCTGGTCATCCCTCGCTCGGCGTCTGAGGCGGCTGTGAACCCTTCGGGGCCAGCCTTTGAACCCCTGATCAGTAATGGGCGCGGAGCCCGAGTAGCCTGAGGCGGCCGTGGAACCCTTCGGGGGGCCAGCCTTCGAACCTCTAACCAGTAGTGGGTGTAGGGCCCACGCGATCTGAGGCGGCTGTTGAACCCTTCGAGGGGCCAGCCTTCGAACCTCTGATCAGTAAGGAGGCTCAGAGCCTGGTTCCTTCACGGGGAAGGATCCCTTTCGGGGTATCCCCCTTTCCCGGTCCCTGTCGCAAGAGATAGAGAAAGAGGAAAAAGGTAAAAGGATACGAAACCGAACGACGCGGCGTACCTTTTTTGGCGTGGTTGTTTCGGCGAAGGCGAAGCGTCGCCCGCTGCTCCTGCCAGAAGCGCCGCCTGTCCAGCCGCGGAGTTAATGCGACGGGGCGAGTAGTTGGTGGGGCGGCAGTTGCGCGTGCGCGAGCCATTCGAGGAACGGATCACGGGCGCATTGTCTTCACGCCGTGGGAGGGGGTTCTCTTGCTGCCCCCGGATGGGACGTGAGCTTGGCTGACGACGTGACCGCTGCTCCCGCGTGCCTGCCACCGTCATTACTGCCGGCCCACTTTTGGCCGCGTTGACCGCCGCGTCAGGCTGGTGCTGCTGGGTCGCACGCTGGGTCGCCTCGAGTCGCGGTATTGGTTCCGCAATCGAGGAGGCGCGGTGGTGGCGCAAGTGGCGGTGCAGTTGCTTGCATGCAGCATCCGGCGCGCCGGTTGCGCGACGCGTGGGCCTGGGCCTCCATGCTGGCGTGTCGGGAGTCGGAGAAGCGCGTCCACTTGGCGCGGTTGCATGCCACCTGCATGGCTGCCCGCCTCTTTCGCCCGTTGGTCTGGGAAAAAGTGGAGGGTCACTTGTAACCGCTGGGCGGTTGCGTGCACCACGCGCGGCGGTTTGGCTTCTTCTGCTCGGAGCCGGTTTGCATGACATGTGGGACCCAGCCCCCGCGCCGCAGGGGAGGGCTTTGGAGCGTGTTGGAGAAGACTCAGCTCGTGACGGTTGGGGGTGCAAGCAGTGAGAGTTGCCTTTAAAAGGAGGGTGTCCCCTTTTGAAAGGCGACCGTGTCTTCTCGCTCCCTTATGCACCGCGTCTTTCCACCTTCCAAGCCCCCGGATGGGGGATACCCGCTGTCTTTTTGCCTCGTCGTTGGAGGGACGCAACTCCGTGGGAGTTGGTACCTTTCAGCCATCGTTCGGCTTCAAGGATTTTCATCATGCAGCCCGGCTGCACCCCTCCACTGGTGGTCACCCAAGATGGTGACCTCCAGCTTGATGGTGGGGAAAGCCAGCCGGGCTACAGCCTCTGCCCCTACCTCGGCCTCAAGGATTTTCGTCATCCAGGCCAAGATGGAGGATGAGGCGAGTCGGGGGGCTGCCTCTGTGGGGGTCGGTTGCCCTCTTCTTCCCCTGGCGTCTGGGGGAGAACGACATCCTCCAGCTTCACGGAGACTTCCTCCAGCCATGCCGGGAGAGGCGGGCCGCCGTCACTCAGCCAGGGCGCAGCACCACGTCCTCCGTCCGGACGACGGTTGCGCCGCACACCGCGAGGGCAGCGCCCACGCTCTGGGCGGTCCTAGCAAGGGCGAAGACCTGCCGGCGCGCTTCGAGGCGTCGGCAGCCGGAGATGGCTTCTCTACCGATGAGATTGCCAACTCCGCCAGTAGCCCTGGGTCTCCGTCTCCTGGCCTGAATGGCTGGCTCTCGTCCTCGGTGGGTGAGAGTCCTTCTGCTGTAGCACCCGCCCCGAAGCCGCTGCTGAAGCTGCTTCGTCGCTCGGGGCGAGGGTAGTCATCGCTGTCGCCGGATCGGGCGGCGGCGGGCCACCCGTCGGCCCGCGATCGTTCCGCGGGCTCCCCAATCTTGTGGGGTTGTTCGTGCCCGTGGGGACGGAACCGGAGTTTCGTTTGTAATGGCACTCCGAATGCCAATGTTTTTGTTCATTACGGCTTTCGGGGCCTGAACATGTATGTAATTTCGACACGGAGCCGTGTTTTTTCCTCATTTTTGAGCACTAAGACTCGTCTGTTGATTATCTGAACCGCTTCACCGAGCATGAGTCGCCCCGTGTCAAGGTGACGAGTGAGGTATCCGTATCCCGGAGGCGTAGGAGTCCCTCGGCTCGGTCGGCCTTGCTGTCCGAGGCTCCTCTAGCTTAGTTAAAGGGACCCCTCGGCCGCTCTTCGATGAGCCGAGGCCAGGGGTAGCGATATCAGTATGAACAGAGGCGGAGTCGGCTCGAAAATGAAACCTGGTTGGCCGGAGCCTAGCCGGGTTGTCCGTTGGCGGGACCGACGTCGGAGTTGATCAGCCGAGGCCTCAGGTCGGGCTGGCGCCCTTGGGAGATGGTCGGCCGAGGCCCCAGGGGCAACCGGCCGAGCCGCCTGCTCGGGCCGGATTCCCGGAGAAGTCCCTGGCAGCGATTGCTCGGGCGTGGTGATGACGTCGTCCTTCGGAGCGGAGATCCTCGGACCGCGTCGCCGTCCGAGGCTAGGTCGGGCCTCGCCGAAGGTGTCGTCGATGCCGAGGGTGTTGCTGCCCCCTTCCAGCGTCAAGACCCGAGCCTGCAGGGTCAGAGTGTCTTGTAGCGTGTGCCTTCTGCAGCCGCCGAGGCCAGAATACACGCCCTCGCTGTGTTGTAAAGCTGCGTCTCCTTTCCTCTTGTTTCGAGTATCTGGACTTTTTTGTCGGTAACAGGGATGTTTGTGTGAGTGGGAGTCGCTTCTTGCGGAAGGTGATGAGTGAGGTATCCATATCCCAGAGGCGTGGGAGTCCCTCGGCTCGGTCGGCCTTGCCGCTTACGCGTACTTTCACCCGTCCATGAGGCCCTGCCACCGACTCAGTCGAGAAGGCTCGAAGGATCGCTTCGGCAGAAGAACTTCCGAACATGAAGACTTGTTCGGTCCGTGGAATCACTTTATCCGAACGCGAGTTACTTATCGCAGAAGGTGATGAGTGAGGTATCCGTATCCCGGAGGCGTAGGAGTCCCTCGGCTCGGTCAGCCTTGGCTGCTTACGTGTACTCCGTCGTTTTCAGGATCCACTTTTCGAAGTAGTCAAAAAGCACGAAAGATATTCTGGCAGAAGAGATCTTTTTTCGAGGAAAATTTCGACGCAGAGGGGGTTCCCCCCCTTTTAGCCCCCGAGGGAGGGTCGGGCTTTGCCGAGGCGAGGCCGACCCTTCCTTGATGACTAAACTTTGCGTGGGTGCGAGGTATATGAATGACTTGAAAACATCTTAAGGGTAGAAGCGACGTAGCTGTTGGATGTTCCAAGCGTTGTCGTAGACCTCGCCTTGACTGTTGGCCAGCTTGTACGTTCTGGGCTTCAGAACTTTAGCGATGACGAACGGCCCCTCCCAAGGGGGCGTGAGCTTGTGCCTCCCTCGGGCGTCTTGCCACAGCCGAAGCACCAGGTCGCCCACCTGGAGGTCTCGGGGTCGGACCCCTCGGGCGTGGTAGCGTCGCAGGGACTGCTGATACCGCGCCGAGTGTAGTAAGGCCTTGTCCCGAGCCTCTTCTAGCTGGTCCAGCGAGTCTTCTCGGCTAGCTTGGTTGCTTTGATCGTCGTAGGCCCTCGTCCTCGGGGAGCCGTATTCCAGGTCAGTGGGCAAGACGGCCTCGGCCCCGTAGACCAGGAAGAACGGCGTGAAACCCGTGGCTCGGCTTGGCGTCGTCCTCAGGCTCCAGACCACCGAGGTGAGTTCCTTCATCCATCGCTTGCCGAACTTGTTGAGGTCGTTGTAAATCCGAGGCTTGAGCCCTTGTAGAATCATGCCGTTGGCACGCTCTACTTGCCCATTCGACATGGGATGAGCTACGGCGGCCCAGTCCACCCGGATGTGGTGATCCTCGCAGAAGTCCAAGAATTTTCTGCCGGTGAACTGGGTGCCGTTGTCAGTGATGATGGAGTTCGGGACCCTGAAGCGATGGATGATGTTGGTGAAGAACGTCACCGCCTGCTCGGACCTGATGCTGTTCAGAGGTCGGACCTCGACCCACTTGGAGAATTTGTCGATGGCGACCAGCAGGTGCGTGTAGCCCCCGAGCGCCTTCTGCAAAGGGCCGACGAGGTCCAGACCCCACACAGCGAAGGGCCAGGTGATGGGTATCGTCTGCAGAGCCTGAGCGGGCAGGTGGGTCTGCTTCGCATAGAATTGACACCCTTCGCAGGTGCGGACAATTCTATGGGCGTCAGCCACCGCCGTTGGCCAGTAGAAGCCTTGCCGGAAAGCATTCCCGACGAGGGCTCGAGGCGCTGCGTGATGGCCGCAAGCCCCCGAGTGTATCTCTTGCAGGAGTTCCTGACCTTCGGCGATGGAGATGCATCGCTGGAGGATGCCCGAGGGACTGCGGTGGTAGAGCTCCTTCTCATCGCTCAGCAGGACGAACGACTTGGCGCGTCGCGCTATCCGCCGAGCCTCGGCTCGGTCGAGGGGCAGCTCTCCTTGGCGGAGATATTGCAGGTACGGGGTCTGCCAATTTCGATCAGACGTGGCCCCGCTTTGCTCCTCCTCGATGCGCAGTGCCTCGCCCTCAGAGACCGAGGGTACTTCGGGTTGAGCTGAGGGTGCCTCGGGCCGTGCCGAGGGTACCTCGGGCTCGGGAGGGTCGTCGATCTTGACGGAGGGCTGATGCAGATCCCGGGAGAAGACGTCCGGGGGAACCGTTGTTCGCCCCGAGGCTATTTTTGCCAGCTCGTCCGCAGTCTCGTTGTAGCGCCGAGCGATGTGGTTAAACTCGAGCCCGTAGAACTTGTCTTCGAGGCGCCGAACCTCATCGCAGTAGGCCTCCATCTTCGAGTCGTGGCAGTGGGAGTTCTTCATGACTTGGTCGATGACGAGCTGTGAGTCGCCGCGAGCGTCGAGGCTTCGGACCCCTAGCTCGATGGCGATTCGCAATCCGTTGATCAGAGCTTCGTACTCAGCCACATTGTTGGACGCCGGGAAATGGAGGCGTAGCACATAGTGTAGGTGTTTCCCGAGGGGTGAGACGAAGAGTAGGCCCACGCCGGCTCCCGTCTTCATCAACGACCCATCGAAAAACATGGTCCAGAGCTCCGGTTGGATCGGAGCCGTCGGTAGCTGGGTGTCGACCCATTCGGCTACGAAGTCCGCCAAGACCTGGGACTTGATGGCCTTCCGAGGCGCGAACGAGATGGTCTCGCCCATGATTTCCACCGCCCACTTCGCAATCCTGCCCGAGGCCTCTCGGCACTGGATGATCTCCCCCAGGGGGAAGGATGACACCACAGTTACCGGGTGAGACTCGAAGTAGTGTCACAACTTCCGCCTCGTCAGGATCACTGCATACAGCAGCTTCTAAACTTGTGGGTAGCGGATCTTGGTTTCGGACAGTACCTCGCTGACGAAGTAAACTGGCCTCTGAACGGGCAATGCATGCCCCTCTTCTTGCCTCTCGACCACAATCGCGGCGCTAACCACCTGAGTGGTCGCGGCGACGTAGACCAAGAGGGCTTCTCCATCAGCTGGGGGCACCAAGATAGGCGCCTTGGTGAGGAGCGCCTTCAGGTCCCCGAGAGCTTCCTCGGCCTCAGGGGTCCAAGTGAAGCACTCGGTCTTCCTTAAGAGGCGGTACAGAGGCAGGCCTCTTTCGCCGAGGCGTGAGATGAAGCGGCTCAGGGCCGCGAGACATCCCATGACCCTCTGTACACCTTTTAAGTCCTTGATGGGCCCCATGCTGGTGATGGCTGCGATCTTCTCCGGGTTGGCTTCGATGCCCCGCTCGGAGACGATGAACCCCAAGAGCATGCCTCGGGGCGCCCCGAAGACACACTTCTCGGGATTGAGCTTGACGCCTTTTGCCTTGAGACAACGGAATGTCACTTCAAGGTCGGAGAGGAGGTCGGAAGCTTTCCTTGTCTTGACTACGATGTCATCGACGTAGGCCTCGACCGTGCGACCGATGTGTTCGCCGAACACATGGTTCATGCACCGCTGGTACGTCGCACCCGCATTCCTCAAACCGAACGGCATGGTGACATAGCAGTACATGCCGAAGGGTGTGATGAAAGAAGTCGCGAGCTGGTCGGACTCTTTCATCCTGATTTGATGATACCCTGAGTAGGCATCGAGGAAAGACAGGGTTTCGCACCCAGCAGTGGAATCCACGATTTGATCGATGCGAGGTAGAGGGTAGGGAACCTTCGGACATGCTTTGTTGAGACCAGTGTAGTCTACACACATCCGCCATTTCCCCCCTTTCTTTCTCACAAGCACAGGGTTGGCGAGCCATTCGGGGTGGAATACCTCTTTGATGAACCCGGCTGCCATTAGCCTGTGGATCTCCTCGCCTATCGCTCTGCGCTTCTCCTCGTCGAATCGACGCAGAGGCTGCTTGACCGGTCGGGCTCCGGCCCGAATATCCAGCGAGTGCTCGGCGACATCCCTCGGTATGCCGGGCATGTCCGAGGGACTCCACGCGAAGACGTCGGCGTTCGCGCGGAGAAATTCGACGAGCACTGCTTCCTATTTGGGCTCGAGCCCGGAACCGATCCGGATCTGCTTGGAGGCGTCGCCACTGGGGTCGAGGGGGACGGTCTTAGCCGTCTCCACTGGCTCGAAGTTGCCGGCATGACGCTTCACGTCTGGCACCTCTTTGGAGAGGCTCTCTAGGTCGGCGATGAGGGCCTCGGACTCGGCGAGGGCCTCGGCGTACTCCACGCACTCCACGTCGCATTCGAACGCGTGTTTGTACGTGGGGCCGACGGTGATGACCCTATTGGGGCCCGGCATCTTGAGCTTCAGGTAGGTGTAGTTGGGGACGGCCATGAACTTCGCGTAGCATGGCCTCCCCAGCACCGCGTGGTAGGTTCCTCGGAACCCGACCACCTCGAACGTCAGAATCTCCCTTCGGAAGTTGGAGGGTGTTCCGAAACAGACAGGGAGGTCGAGTCGTCCGAGGGGCTGGACGCGCTTCCCGGGAATGATCCCGTGGAAGGGCGCAGCGCCTGCTCGGACGGAGGAAAGATCGACGCGCAGGAGCCCGAGGGTCTCGGCATAGATGATGTTGAGGCTGCTGCCCCCGTCCATAAGGACCTTGGTGAGCCTGATGTCACCGATGACAGGGTCGACAACGAGCGGGTATTTCCCCGGGCTCGGCACGTGGTCGGGGTGATCAGCTCGGTCGAAAGCGATGGGCTTGTCGGACCAGTCTAGGTAGGCTGGCGCCGCCACCTTCACCGAGCAGGCTTCCCGGCGCTCTTGCTTGCGATACCGAGCCGAGGCATTCGCCGCGTGCCCGCCGTAGATCATGAAGCAGTTGCGGACCTCGGGGAACTCTCCTGCTTGGCGATCTTCCTTCTTGTCGTCGTCGCGGGCCCTGCCACCCTCCGTGGGTGGCCCGGCCCTGTGGGAGTGGCGTCGAAGCATGATGCACTCCTCAAGGGTGTGCTTGACGGGCCCCTGATGATAGGGGCACGGCTCCTTGAGCATCTTGTCAAAGAGGTTGGCACCTCCGGGGGGCTTCCGAGGGTTCTTGTACTCGGCGGCGGCGACAAGGTCCGCGTCGGTGGCGTCGCGTTTCGCTTGCGACTTCTTCTTGCCCTTCTTCTTGGTGTCGCACGGAGTAGACGCCTCGGGAGCATCTTCCGACGGGCGGCCCTGGGGCTGCTTGTCCTTTCGGAAGATAGCCTCGACCGCCTCCTAGCCAGAGGCGAACTTGGTGGCGATGTCCATCAGCTCGCTCGCCCTGGTGGGGGTCTTGCGACCCAACTTGCTCACCAGGTCGCGGCAGGTGGTGCCGGCAAGGAACGCGCCGATGACATCTGAGTCGGTGATGTTGGGCAGCTCGGTGCGCTGCTTCGAGAATCGCTGGATGTAGTCCCGAAGAGACTCTCCCGGCTGCTGTCGACAGCTTCGGAGGTCCCAGGAATTCCCAGGGCGCACATACGTGCCCTGGAAATTTCCGGCGAAGGCTTGGACCAGGTCATCCCAGTTGGAGATCTGCCCCAGAGGCAGGTGCTCCAACCAGGTGCGAGCGGTGTCGGAGAGGAACAGGGGGAGGTTGCGGATGATGAGGTTGTCGTCGTCTGTTCCACCCAGTTGGCAGGCCAGGCGGTAGTCCGCGAGCCACAATTCCGGCCTCGTTTCCCCCGAGTACTTTGTGATAGTAGTCGGGGGTCGGAAACGGTGCCCGCCGGATGGCCCGGCTGAAGGCCTGCGGACCGGGTGGTTCGGGCGAGGGACTCCGATCCTCCCCGCTGTCGTAGCGTCCCCCACGCCTGGGGTGATAGCCTCGGCGCACCCTCTCGTCGAGGCGGGCTCGACGGTCGCGGTGATGGCGCTCGTTGCCGAGGTGGCCCGGGGCCGCAGGCGCGGTGTTGCGCGTGCGCCCGGTGTAGACCGAGGCTTCCCGCATGAATCGGGAGGTCGCGGCATGAGGTTCCGAGGGGTACCCTTGCCTTCGGGAGGCAATGCTCTCGGCCCGTCGGACCGCGGCACCTTCCAGGAGATTTTTGAGTTCTCCCTGGATTCGCCGACCCTCGGTGGTGGATGGCTCCGGCATCGCGCGGAGGAGCATCGCTGCTGTGGCCAGGTTCTGACCGACCCCACTGGATGCAGGTGGTGGCCTGACCCTGACGACATCGGCGACGCAGTGCTGGAGACCCTGGGGTAGGTGACGTATTTCTCCGGCCGGGGGTTGGCCCGCCCATGCCTGCCCGACGTCCCGGCGGATCGGCTCAAGCGCTCCTGCTCCCTCGTCGATCCTGGCCTGCGCCCCGCGGACTTGCTCAAGCTGTGGGTCGTAACCCCCCGCCGGAACGGGGACCACAGCTAGCTCCCACGGGATGTCAGCGCGAGGCACCGGCCCAGGGGGAGCACCGTCCTCCGGCATGCCGAGATGATTGCCTTCGGAGGGACCCCCTAGATCGACGTGGAAACATTCGCGGCTTGGGCCGTAGTCCTCGTCGTCGAGGCTGCGGCTAGCGTCGGAACAGTCGGAGAGGCAGTAGTCACATGCGGTCATGAAGTCCCGCATGGCACTGGGGTTGCCAAATCCAGAGAAATCCCAACAGATGTTGGGGTCGTTATCTTCCTCGGACCCAGAGGGCCTGTAGGTCGAGACGTCCGTCAGCTGGTCCCAAGGTGACCGCAAGCAAAACCCCAGAGGGTTTGTACTCGCCTCTACAAGGGCGCCCGCCAAAGCGAGATTGCTAGGCGGGTTGAGGCTGAGTACAAATGACGTAGGATGGGAATCGGTTGGTACCTTTTGGTCGTGGAGCGGCGATGAAGTCACGTCGAGGACCGACCGCATCGTCGCCTCCGGTACGAGGGCGACGTCCTGCAAGCTTTTCGCAAGCGCGCTGGCGTCGTCCACTTGCTCGGGATTGGCGTGTCGCGGGGAGACGGCGCTCGCCTTCGTCTCAAACGCGAGGTCGACGCCCAACGCGCCCCCCGTTGGGGTGCTAGGGACGTCGACTCGCTCGACAGCCGGCGAGGCGCGGCCTCCTGCTTGGCCTTGGTTGCCCCGTCTCCTCCTCCGTTGGCGGGGGAGAGGACGGGGCGAGCTCGAATGTTGTTCTTCCGCCACGCGGGGAAGACGTCGTCGATTCCGCCGCCGGCGGGCGGGCTGTCGGCCGCCATTGTCGTTGTCGCGCGGAGGTGGAAGGAGTATCATGTCATAGCTGCCGTCGGGGGACATGAACTCAAGACTCCCGAAACGGAGCACCGTCCCAGGTTGGAGTGGTTGTTGGAGACTGCCCATCTGGAGCTTGACGGGAAGCTGCTCGTCAACACGCAGCAGGCCCCTACCTGGCGCGCCAACTGTCGGCGTTTCGAGACCGAGGGGTCCCTCAGGCTGACGAGTGAGTGCCGCGTGCCCCAGCCCAGATGGGTCGAGCGCGTGGGCGAGCGCGAAGGGGGGAAAGGAGCGAGGCCGCCGGAGACCGGCGTGAGAGAGGTGGGAATCCCGCGGCCTTCGTGTTCGTCCCGCGCCCAGGTCGGGTGCGCTTGCAGTAGGGGGTTACAAGCGTCCACGCGGGTGAGGGAAGCGAGCGGCCCCAAGAGAGCGCCTGTCCCGTCCTCGTCCCGCGCGGCCAACCCCCTCTAAGAGGGCCCTGGTCCTTCCTTTTATAGACGCAAGGAGAGGATCCAGGTGTACAATGGGGGTGTAGCAGAGTGCTACGTGTCTAGCGAGGGAGAGCTAGTGCCCTGAGTACACGCCAATGTGGCAGCCGGAGAGATCTTGGAACCCAACTAGTGTGATGTCGTGGCCCTCGGAGGAGCGGCGGAGCCTGGTGGAGGGACAGCTGTCGGAGCGGTTGTGTCCTTGCTGACGTCCTCCTGCTTCCGTAAGAGAGCTGAGAGCCGCCGTCGTCACAGGGCATGCGGGGCGCCATCATTGCCTATCTGGTGGAGACAGCCAGATGGGACACCGGTCTTATTCTCTGCGGCCCGAGTCAGCTCGGGGTAGGGTGATGATGGCGCTTCCTGTTGACGTGGTTGGCCTGCGCCCTAGGTTGGGCGACGTGGAGGCTCCTCCGAAGCCGAAGTCGAGTCTGTCTTCCATGGCCGAGGCCGAGTCCGAGCCCCTGGGTCGGGCGAGGCGGAGGTCGTCGGCAGAGGCCAGGGCGGTGTCCGAGCCCTGGGGTCGGGCGAAGCGGAGTTCGTCGTCTTCCGGGTCTTAGCCCGAGTCCGAGCCCTGGGGTCGGGCGAAGCGGAGTTCGTCGTCTTCTGGGTCTTAGCCCGAGTCCGAGCCCTGGGTCGGGCAGAGCGAAGTTCGCCGTCTTCCAGGTCTTAGCCCGAGTCCGAGCCCTGGGTCGGGCGGAGCAGAGTTCGCCGTCTTCCGGGTCTTAGCCCGAGTCCGAGCCCTGGGGTCGGGCGAAGCGGAGTTCGTCGTCTTCCGGGTCTTAGCCCGAGTCCGAGCCCTGGGTCGGGCGGAGCGGAGTTCACCGTCTTCCGGGGCTGAGCCCGAGTCCGAGCCCTGGGTCGGGCGGAGCAGAGTTCGCCGTCTTCCGGGGCTGAGCCCGAGTCCGAGCCCTGGGTCGGGCGGAGCTTCCTATGGTGCCTTTGGCAGGGCCTAGCTTCCTGTCAGCATCACTCTGTCAAGTGGCGCTGCAGTCGGAGTGGCGCAGGCGGCGCTGTCCTTCTGTCAGACCGGTCAGTGGAGCTGCGAAGTGACGACGGTCACTTCGGCTCTGCCGGAGGGCGCGCGTCAGGATAAAGGTGTCAGGCCACCTTTGCGTTAAATGCTCCTGCGATTTGGTCGGCCGGTGCGGCGATTTAGTCAGGGTTGCTTCTTAGCGAAGGCAGGGCCTCGGGCGAGCCGAAGATGTGTCCGCCGTTGGAGGGGGGCCTCGGGCGAGACAGAAATCCTCCGGGGTCGGCTGCCCTTGTCCGAGGCTAGGCTCGGGCGAGGCGTGATCGAGTCGCTCGAATGGACTGATCCCTGACTTAATCGCACCCATCAGGCCTTTGCAGCTTTATGCTGATGGGGGTTACCAGCTGAGAATTAGGAGTCTTGAGGGTACCCCTAATTATGGTCCCCGACACTACCTCTTTTAACAAGAATAAAACATTTGCTACCAAAGACTCTAAAATATGAAACATTGGGCTTTTTACCGGTTAGGAGTTCATATGATGTCTTCTTGAGGATTCGGTGAAGATATAACCGGTTGATGGCGTAGCAAGCGGCGTTGACCGCCTCGGCCCAAAACTGATCTGATGTCTTGTACTCATCAAGCATGGTCCTTGCCATGTCCAATAGAGTTCTATTATTCCTCTCCACTACACCATTTTGTTGTGGTGTGTAGGGAGAAGAAAACTCATGCTTGATGCCCTCCTCCTCAAGGAAGCCTTCGATTTGTGAGTTCTTGAACTCCGTTCCATTGTCGCTTCTAATCTATTTGATCCTTAAGCCGAACTCATTTTGAGCCCGTCTCAAGAATCCCTTTAAGGTCTCTTGGGTTTGAGATTTTTCCTGCAAAAAGAACACCCAAGTGAAGCGAGAATAGTCATCCACAATAACTAGACAGTACTTACTCCCGCCGATGCTTATGTAAGCTATCGGGCCAAATAAATCCATGTGGAGTAGCTCCAGTGGCCTGTCAGTCGTCATGATGTTCTTGTGTGGATGATGAACACCAACTTGCTTCCCTGCTTGGCATGTGCTACAAATCCTGTCTTTCTCAAAATGGACATTGGTTAGTCCTAAAATGTGCTCTCCCTTTAGAAGCTTGTGAAGATTCTTCATCCCAACATGTGCTAGTCGGCGATGCCAGAGCCAGCCCATGTTAGTCTTAGCAAGCAAGTGTCGAGTTCAGCTCTATTAAAATCAACTAAGTATAGCTGACCCTCTAACACTCCCTTAAATGCTACTGAATCATCACTTCTTCTAAAGACAGTAACACCTATATCCGTAAAAAGACAGTTGTAACCCATTTTGCATAATTGAGAAACTGAAAGCAAGTTATAATCTAAAGAATCTACAAGAAAAACATTGGAAATGGAATGGTCAGGTGATATAGCAATTTTACCCAATCCTTTGACCAAACCTTGATTTCCATCCCCGAATGTGATAGCTCTTTGGGGATCTTGGTTTTTCTCGTAGGAGGAGAACATCTTCTTCTCCCCAGTCATGTGGTTTGTGCACCCGCTATCAATGATCCAACTTGAGCCCCCGGATGCATAAACCTACAAAACAAATTTAGTTCTTGATTTTAGGTACCCAAACAGTTTTGGGTCCTTTGACATTAGATACAAGAAATTTGGGTACCCAAACACAAGTCTTGGAGCCCTTGTGTTTGCCCCCAACATATTTGGCAACTACTTTGCCTGATTTGTTAGTCAGCACATAAGAAGCATCAAAAGTCTTAAATGAAATGTTATGATCATTTGATGCAATAGGAGTTTTCTTCTTAGGTATTTTAACATGTGTAGAAAGCCTAGAGCTAGAAGCTTCATTCCTATAAATAAAAGCATGGTGAGAATGAGTCTTCTTTGCATGAATTCTCCTAATCTTATCCATAGGATAACCAACAGGATACAATATATAACCCTCGTTATCCTGAGGCATGGGAGCCTTGCCCTTAACAAAATTAGACAATCTTTTAGGAGGGGCATTAAGCTTGACATTGTCTTCCTGTTGGAAGCCAATGCCATCCTTAATGCCAGGGCGTCTCCCACTATAAAGCATACTACGAGCAAATTTAAATTTTTCATTCTCTAGTTCATGCTCGACAATTTTAGCATCTAGTTTAGCTATATGATCATTTTGTTGTTTAATCATAGCAAGGTGATCATGAATAGCATCTACATTAACATCTCTACATCTAGTGCAAATAGTGACATGCTCAACGGTAGATGTAGAGGGTTTGCAAGTATTTAATTCAACAATCTTAGCATGTAAAATAGCATTTTCATCTCTAAGATTGGAAATAGAAACATTGCAAATATTTAAATCCTTAGCCTTAGCAATTAATTTTTCATTTTCATTTCTAAGGCTAGCAAGAGAGATATTCAACTTGTCAATCTTAGCAATCAAATTGGCATTATCATTTCTAAGGTTAACAAGAGAATCATCACAAACATTTAAATTCTCAACCTTAGCAATTAATTTAGCATTCTCATTTCTAAGATTGGAAATGACATCATGGCAAGTGCTTAGCTCACTAGTTAATTTTTTATTTTTCTCTACCTCCTGAGCATAAGCATTTTTAGTCTTAACATGCTTTTTATTTTCCTTAATAAGGAAGTCCTCTTGGCTATCCAAGAGTTCATCCTTCTCATGAATAGCGCTAATCAATTCATTCAATTTCTCTTTTTGTTGCATGTTAAGATTGGCAAAAAGAGTAAACAAATCATCCTCATCATCACTAGAATTAGCCTCATCACTAGATGTTGCATATTTAGTGGAGGATCTAGATTTAACCTTCTTCTTCTTGCCGTCCTTTGCCATGAGGCACTTGTGGCCGACGTTGGGGAAGAGGAGTCCCTTGTTGACGGCGATGTTGGCGGCGTCCTCGTCGGAGGAGTCGGTGGAGCTCTCGTCGGAGTCCCACTCCCGACAAACATGGGCATCGCCGCCCTTCTTCTTGTAGTATTTCTTCTTTTCTCTCCTCTTTCCCTTCTTGTCGTCGCCTCTGTCACTATCACTAGATAATGGACATTTAGCAATGAAATGACCGGGCTTACCACACTTGTAGCACACTTTCTTGGAGCGGGGCTTGTAGTCTTTCCCCCTCCTTTGCTTGAGGATTTGGCGGAAGCTCTTGATGATGAGCGTCATTTCCTCATTGTCGAGCTTTGAGGCGTCGATGGGGATTCTACTTGGTGTAGAATCTTCTTTCTTCTCCTCCGTTGCCTTGAATGCGACGGGTTGCACGTCGGGTGTGGAGGAGGCACCTTGCTCGATGAATTTCTTGGAGCCTTTGATCATTAACTCAAAGCTCACAAATTTTCCTATTACTTCCTTGGGAGACATTAGTTTATATCTTGGATCACCACGAATTAATTGAACTTGAGTAGGGTTAAGAAATACGAGTGATCTAAGAATAACCTTGACCATCTGATGGTCATCCCATTTGGTGCTCCCGAGGTTGCGCACTTGGTTCACCAAGGTTTTGAGCCGGTTGTACATTGCTTGTGGCTCCTCCCCTTGATGAAGCATGAAGCGACCGAGCTCTCCCTCGATCGTTTCCCTCTTGGTGATCTTGGTCACCTCGTCTCCTTCGTGCGCGGTCTTGAGCACGTCCCAAATCTCTTTGGCGCTCTTCAACCCTTGCACCTTGTTATACTCCTCTCGACTTAGAGAGGCGAGGAGTATAGTGGTGGCTTGAGAGTTGAAGTGCCGGATTTGGGCTACCTCGTCCGAGTCGTAGCCTTCATCCCCTACGGATGGTTCCTGTGCACCAAGCTCAACAATATCCCAAATGCTAGCATGGAGTGAGGTTAGATGGTGCCTCATTTTATCACTCCACATACAATAATCTTCACCGTAAAAAACTGTGGTTTGCCTAGTGGGACGGAAAGTAAAGGGATACATTTGGAAATATGAGGATAGCGTAAGGGGATCTTACTAAACTTCTTGCGCTCATGGCGCTTAGAAGTGACGGACGGCATGTCGGAGCCGGAGGTGGATGGCGACGAAGAGTCGGTCTCGTAGTAGACCACCTTCTTCATCTTCTTTTTTCTTTTCGCCGCTCCGACGCGACTTGTCGTGTGAAGAGGATGCTTTCCCCTTGTTGAGGGACTCTCTCGATGGAGCCTTCCCATGGCTTGTGGCGGGCTTCTCCCCGGTCACCATCTCCTTCTTGGCGTGATCTCCCGACATCACTTCGAGCGGTTAAGCTCTAATGAAGCACCGGGCTCTGATACCAATTAAAAGTCGCCTAGAGGGGGGTGATTAGGCAAATCTGAATTTTATAAAGTTTAAGCACAACTACAAGCTGGGGTTAGCGTTAGAATTAAAGTTGAGTCCAAAAGAGAGGGCGAAAAACAAATCACAAGCAAATAAGGCAGATAACACAGTGATTTGTTTTACCGAGGTTTGGTTCTTGCAAACCTAGTCCCCGTTGAGGTGGTCACAAAGACCGGATCTCTTTCAACCCTTTCCTTCTCTCAAACGGTCACCTAGACCGAGTGAGCTTCTCTTCTCAATCAAATGGGACACTAAGTCCACTACAAGGACCACCACAACTTGGTGTCTCTTGTTTTGATTACAAGTGTTGCGGGAACAAGAATGAGGAAGAAGAAAAGCAATCCAAGCGCAAGAGCTCAAAAGAACACAAAAGTCTCTCTCTTTAGTCACTAATTTGTTTGGAGTGATTTTGGACTTGGGAGAGGATTTGATCTCTTTGTTTGTGTCTTGTATTGAATGCTATAGCTCTTGTATGAGGTTTGAAGGCTGAAAACTTGGATGCATTGAAGTGTGGTGGTTGGGGGGTATTTATAGCCCCAACCACCAAAATGACCGTTGGTGAAGGCTTCTATCGTATGGCGCACCGGACAGTCCGGTGCGCCAGCCACATCACCCGGCCGTTAGGGTTCGACCATTGGATCGGAGCTCTGACATGTGGCACACCAGACAGTCTGGTGCTTACACCGAACAGTCCGGTCAATTATAGCGGAGTGGCTCCCAGAATTCCCGAAGCTGAGCAGTTCAGAAGAATTCTCCCTGGTGCACCGGACATTGTTCGGTGGTGCACAGGACAGTCCGGTGCGCCAGACTAGGGCAGCCTTGGGTTGTCTTTTGCTCTTTTTATTTGAACCCTTTCTTGGTCTTTTTATTGGTTTGTGTTGAACCTTTGGCACCTGTAGAACTTATAATCTAGAGCAAACTAGTTAGTCCAATTGTTTGTGTTGAGCAATTCAACCACCAAAATCATTTAGGAAAAGGTGTAAGCCTATTTCCCTTTCAATGATTCATACGCCAACCTTCATACATCCATCGACGGTCCTCACCCACCATATTTGATGCTAAAATAAAATAACACGTGATTTATAAATTTTCACGATAAGCTTAATTGACCTAACTATATGCAGCGGTTAGCCACCATATTATTAATCAAACATAAACTTAATTTTAGTCATAACATACAAGATTAATTTTAGCCATAACATACAAGATTAATTTTAGCCATAACATACAAGATTAATTTTAGCCATAACATACAAGATTAATTTTCATCGAAGGTCCTCACCCACCACATTATTAATCAAACATAAACTTAATTTTAGCCATAACATACAAGAGTTTAGCATAGTTAAACTATATGCAGCGATTAGCCAATCAAGTTAATTAACCTAACTACCTACAACATTATTTGAGTAAACTCTCGGAAGTTAGCACATTGAATAAAAAAATAAAAAAAAGTATAAACACGGTACCTGACGGTCGCAGCGGGTGCGGGTCGATGGCTTGGGTCGGAAACGTCCACGGCGGGGTCGGTGGCTGCGCAGCGGGCGCCGACGGGCGGGGTCGACGGGTGGCGGGCGTGCGGGGGCGGGCACTGCCGGGGGCGGGAGAGGCGGCCGCGGCGGCGGCCGGGGCGGGCTCCTCGGGGGTGGGCGCTGCCGGGGGCAGGAGAGACGGCCGCGGCGGCGGCTGGGGCGGGCGGCGGCCGGGGCGGGCTCCACGGGGGCAGGACGGCGGCCGCGGTGGCGGCCGAGGCGGGCTCCTCGGGGGCGGGAGAGCGAGGGCGGGCGGCGGCCGGGGCGGGGCCCGCCAGGGGTGGCGGGACCGGGGGCGGCGCGACCGGGGGGCGAGGCCGGGGGCGGCGCCTGCCGTGCGTGGGAGAAGGGCGCGCGGGAGAGGCGTGAGACAGAGATTTTGTGAAAGGTGAGAGAAGAGGGAGAAGAGATATGGTTGAGGGAGATAAAAATTTTAAAAAATAACTTCCTAAAGTAAAGCCGTAGGAAGTTAGGTAACTTCCTAGAGTTTGTACTTGGCCTCTAGAAAGTTAAGTAACTTCCTACAGCCGGCCGTAGGAAGTTAGATTTTCGTTTGACCGGTCAACAGATGAAACCTAACTTCCTAGAGGAGGCCGTAGGAAGTTAGCTGCCCAGCTAACTTCCTAGAGCCAGCCGTAGAAAGTTAGATTTTCGTTTGACTGGTCAACAGCTGAATCCTAACTTCCTAGGAGAGGCCGTAGGAAGTTAGCTACCCAGCTAACTTCCTAGAGGAGGCCGTAGAAAGTTATGTTTTCGGTTGACTGGTCAACAGCTCAAACCTAACTTCCTAGAGAAGGCCGTAGGAAGTTAACTGGGCAGCTAACTTCCTAGAGCCAGCTGTAGGAAGTTAGCTATTCTATTGGCTTGTGAACGGATGAAACCTAACTTCCTAGAGGAGGCCGTAGAAAGTTAGTTAAGTTCCTACGGGTTTTTTAACTTCCGATAGCTTTATAAAAAACCGTAGGAAGTTATGTTTATTTCCTAGAGGTACCAGTTGCCTCTCGGAAGTTATTTATTTCCTACGGTTTGTTATAAAAGTTGTAGGAAGTTAAAAACCGTAGGAAGTGTATGATTTTGGTGTAGTGTCTTTGCTATTGTAAATGTTCTAGTCCCTTCTATGGCTCTCAAATATAATAATTATTATTTGATGCTGTCATCGTAAGTCTATAGTTATTTTGACCCTGCCGGATAGGATAAAATGATGAAAATAACTTAAGGGTCATAGTAAAATGGCAAAACTAACTTTGTAGTTATGATGTCAAAATTACTATCCTCTAATTGTCATTCTTACAAAATTGTAATCACTTAAATGCCACTCGTACAAAATTTAACATATTTACTAATTAGTAATTTTAACATTTTCAGTTTATTATATGTGATGTCGTTTAGCATATAATATACTTTAAGTTTGGCTTTGAATCTTTCCTCAAAAATTTTAATAAGTTCAGCTGATCAAATTTAATAATATGTGTTGTTCGTTTTGATATAATCCGAATAATTTGTAGTGTCGCAACGCACGTGTATTGTATTAATAATTAATAAAATACATGTGTTGTTCACAAGGAACTCCCTGATTGTTTACTCTCAAGCAAGTAGGTAATCAAAGTGGATCATGCAAGTTATTAAAATCCAATTTACATTCTATAATGACAAAAAATCTTACTACATTGAATACGAAAATGCCATTGAAGTTTTTATTTAAAGAACACTAAAAGAATAATACTTCCAAAGAAGATTATGTAACAAATGCAATATTTAGTCATTATTATATTATTATATGGGGCAACGATATTTGTCTCCCTAGGTGAAGTTTCACATAGCCAGCAATTATTGAACGTTTTTTTAGTAACTAGTAAAAAACTGTGTGTACAATACTAAGACAATGATGCCCGGGTGTCAGCCCACTGAAAGAACTCCTACCATGACTCCGTCAAGCACGGTGTTGCCTGCAAGCGCAAGATCATCGACGCAAGGTTCTTCAATAAGGACATCCTACTTAGCAAAGCGACCATAGCGCTAACTGGACACGCGACCCCGAGGGCCACTGCACCCACACTCTCCACCGCTGTCAGCAGCTTCGTGCCCCACACCAGCCTCTTCGGCTACGCCACTGTCACCGCCAAAAGCGGCATGCCGTGGGCGCCTGTCGCTGCCTAGAAGGTCTATTGGTCGGCGGAGTGCGTCGCTGCCAAAGCGCCATCCTCATGGACTTCGAGTCTACCATCCATGACGATGCTGACCTCATCTTCGTCTCCTTCAGCCAGGACGCACCTCTCTCCGACGACACCATGTCCTTCTACCATGAGCCCGTCGCGTTCGGCTCCCTCCACACCGCCATCCACAGTGTCCCCATCGTATGCTCCACCGGCAACTCCGGCCCCTATGACGACACCGTCATCAACGCCGCGCCATGGGTCATCACTGTCGCTGCCACCACCATCGACAGGGACTTTCCCAACATCCTCACCCTCGAAAACATCATGCGCCTGAGGGGGGACGAGCCTTATGTCCACCACACGCCAGCACACTCTACTCGATGGTCGATGCTTCCTGCGCCACCTCCAACCGGTACGACATCGTCAACAGCGGGCTCGACACCCTCGACACTGTGAGGGGATCACGGATGAAAACATGATTAATGAGGGGGGGGGGGGTTATCTAAATAAGCTAGACCGTTGGATTTGAGTGATAAAGTGAAAGAAGAGATTTAGACTGGTCTTATTTCTTGGTTTCAAAGGTGGAATAGTTCTAAGTGTATTTGTTTAGGTTGCTATTGGCTATTGCAAAGTTCGAAGTTTGTCTTATATAGGGGTGTAGATAAATTACCGGTAATAACCTAGCTATATTCAGTTATTACCGGTAGTTACTGGAGACGGTCGGATGAAGTTTAACTTAGGGTGACGAATAGCATATATATATTATTATGTGTACATATATATACAATTTAAGTAACTAATGTTTTTTGCTACGTTTTACACGTGGCCTTCCAAAATGTCGTGACGCTCCTGCCCCCATCGCAAACGACATGGCCTTCTGGTTCAGCCTTGACGTCTGGCGGACAACTTGCTGGATCCTCTGCATGCAGATCAAGAAACCAAGACAGTTATATCGGTATCCTATCCAATTAATTACAAGGTCAAAAAATCCTCCTGGAAACAGAGAGATTACGGATGGGTTATTTTGAGCTGAATGAGTCATGCATCCAACCTTATCATCGCCGAAGAACTGCAGCTGAATTTTGTGCTGCTGCATGTGGTAATGATGCAGCCTGCCGCCGATGAGAAAGACGCAGGCGGTGGCGGCTGCGACCCCAAACGAGCACAGCGCGCCGATCAGGGCTCCAACCTTATCGTCGCCGTCCTTATTGATATCTTCTTCCTCCCCCTCCTCCTCCTCCTCTTGAGCAAACTTGCTGTCGGCGGTGACGGACTCCTCGGCATCAGGTCTCAAGATCGCCTTCTCTTCCTCGCCACCCTCAGAAGCCATTATCGGATCGGCAACACTAGGCACGGCGGATTTGCAGGTCTCATCCAGCACGACGCCGATGCCCTTGCACTCGTCGTGCACATGAACGTCTCCTGACGGTGGCAGCAGATCATGCTCCTCTGTTTCTTTGTCTGGAGTGCAATTTAAGACGGTCGTAATCAAAATTACATACGTGAAACAACAAGTGATCATCCTTACCATCAAGATTCTTGCCGCCATGGCTCAGGGAGAAGCTCCTTACCATCAAGATTCTTGCTGCCATGGCTCGTGGAGAAGCTCCTGTGGTCTGGCATGACCACCTCCCAGTCCCAGTCCCACACATCCTGGCTCGCATCCATGGAGAGACCTGCTCTGCTCCTCCTCGTATTGCATTGCAAGCAAGCTGATTGCCTGATACATAAGGGTGAGGTGAGGGCGGCTGCTAAAGTCCTGACTATTACAAATTAGCTGCAAATTGCTCAAGGGTGGAGGCTGCTAAAGTCCTGGCTGTTACTATGAGCAACTCCACGATAGTTCCTTGTAATTGCGCCCCTAATTTTAAAAACGGACAGAAAATAGGTCCCAAACAAAATCCAAACATCCAACACTGTGCGCTCTGCATTGTTTGACGCCGGCAACAACTACAAGGACATGTAGCTTTTCATTCTCTTCCGTATGCTTCGTTTATTCTCTGTCGTATGGGCAGCATTCAACGGAAAACCGGCAGGATTTGGGTCTGTGTCGTCCAACTATATCCATATCTGCCGATGGGGAGGGGCAGCAGGCAGCTGGGTAGGAAAGGACGGCGCACCTGGGCGGAAGGAAGGGTGATTAGCGTGAAGTTTCTGGGTAGGGCGCGGTGTGGTAATGAATCTTTGCTCTTTTTTAAAAGCATGAGTTTGGTACGTCATGTTCCTTCAATAGGTACTAGCTGAATGCTCGTGCGTTGCAACGGGAATATATAATACCGGTATACTATAATAACTTATATACAAAATATGTGTTATACCGTTATGAGAAAATGTTTCATAATCAATTTGTGATTCTGACTATACATAAATTTTGTTATTTATAATCTATCTGTTTCACCACTACATTGCAACCATCAGTATCATGCAGACTTTGATATATATCACGATTTGCATGGTCTCATTATTGGAGAGCATGTTTCACACATACCGGAAGAAATTCCCTCGTACATCGTTAGTCATCGGACACGTATCACTATACGCTTTTGCTTAAACAAAAAGGTAAGTGTGTGTTTGCAAGACTAATGGTCAAACATCGTATAACCATAAAGTTAGAATACTATATTAATATATTAAATAAATTAATCCAATAGACATAGATTAACCTAATTAACATAGGATAAATAAATATCTAATTATAAAAGTATGAAACATGGTATAATCAATGTTGTTACTGCGTAGTAAATATTCATACGAGACTAACACAACTGGAACGGTTCAATTTGGAATTAAAATGGGGAACTTACGAATTTCCAAAGTTTCTATGTATTTGATATAGGATTAATTAGGAAATCAATTTTATTGTTGTTTTCATGACAAAACAGAGGTATTATGTGATAAAAAATAATATTATAAAATTATAGAAATTGGAATGAACTCATTTGGATTTAATATGAAATTTCCATGAATTAAATAGGTTTCTGCAATTATTTTTAAACTAAAAATCAATTTCTAAACTCATTTTCCCTATTTTCTTTATTTCCTGGACTGCGTCCCAAATTCTAGAAAGATCAGGGGCCAAGCTATAAATGTTTTTCTAGACTCAGTGAGCATACGGAGTGGACGGCGGGTTAAACACAAAAGACGTCTTAGTTGAAGTTGTACGCAATTCAACATAAGTCACGTTGGCTAGAGGGTGGAAAGCTAGGCATTCTGCTCAATAGATCCAATGTTCGATCCCTGAGCAGCCACGGTTTTGAAAGGGAAATGTACCCTTGGGCCATTTCTAAGTATTTTGGTGATCAAGTGCCAACACAAATGGTTTAAGTGTGAAACTATGCCAAATGGTGGAAGAAGTGCAAAGTCAACACAAAGGTATGATTCTAGACTTAGTACATTGGTTTTTGTGTACTAACATATTTGTCTAAGTGCTAGAATCAGAGAAAATTCAATTAGAAAAGACTTGGCTCGAGCAGCCAAGACTCTGTTCAGTCTGGGTGCACCGGACTGTCCGGTGGTGCACCGGACAGTGTCCGGTGCACCAGGCTGGTGTCTGATCAACTGGCTGCTCTCGGGTCTCGACGGCGGCGTACGGCTATAAATCACCGGACTGTGTCCGGTGAGTCGGCTGCGGTGAAGTCGTCGCTCTCGGAAACCAAGTCAACAGCGTACGGCGATTATTCACCGGACTGTCCGGTGAGCCAACGGTCGGGCACGCCAACGGTCGGCCATACAATCTGTGCGTGACGCGTGGCCGAGCCAACGGTCGGATGGGGGCACCGGACTGTCCGGTGCGCCAACGGCTCCAAGTCTCCAACGGTCGGTTGCGCTAGAATAGGAAAGAAATCCGCACCGGACAGTGTCCAGTGGTTCACCGGACTGTCCGGTGCGTCAGTCGACAGAAGGCAAGAATTGTCTTCCTGGATTGCTCTCAACGGCTCCTAGCTGCCTTGGGGCTATAAAAGGGACCCCTAGGCGCATGGAGGAGCACAACAAGCACACTTTGAGCATCCTTGATCATTCACACTCCGTCTTTGCGCACTTGTTTGACATTCTTAGTGATTCGAGCTCCTTTCTAGTGAGAACTTTGTGATATTAATTTGAGCTCGAGTTTTGGCCGTGTGTGTGCGTATTTGCTGTGGATTTGTGTGTATTGCTTCCCTCCCTTACTCTAGTGCTTTCACTCTGATTCTCATTGTAAGGGCGAGAGACTCCAAGTTGTAGAGATTCCTCGCAAACGGGAAAGAGTAAAGAAAAAAAGAACACCGTGGTATTCAAGTTGATCATTGGATCACTTGAGAGGAGTTGAGTGCAACTCTCGTCCAGTGGGACGCCACAATGTGGAGTAGGCAAGTGTTGTACTTGGCCGAACCACGGGATAAATCCTCATGTCTCTTGTGCTTGTTCTTACTGTGTCTATTGTGCTTCACAAGAGCTCTCCTTAGCCACTTGATTTTATTGTGCTAACTCCTAATCAAGTTTTGTGGATTTAAGTTTCAAGTTTTTACAGGATCACCTATTCATCCCCCCCTCTAGGTGCTCTCAATTGGTATCAGAGTCGTTCTCTTCAAGAAAGGGACTAATCGCCCGAAGGGATGGATCCTAAGAGAAAGGGAATAGTGATCAATGACAAGGAGAAGGAGTCCTTCATCAATGAGCCGAAAGACGACAAGCCCACTGACTCGGGCTCAAGTCAAAAGAAGAAGGATGAAAAGAAGAAGAGGCGTATCAAGAAGATCGTCTACTACGACGACAGCGACGAGTCTTCTTCTTCCCAAAAGGACGACGACAGCAACGACTACGAGAAAAGAAAGACGGTTAATTCAAACTTTTCATTTGATTATTCTCGTATTCCGCAAAGTTCCAATGCTCATTTGCTTTCCATTCCCCTCGGTAAACCTCCTCACTTTGATGGAGAGGACTACGGATTTTGGAGTCACAAAATGCATAGCCACTTGTTCTCTCTCCATCCAAGTATATGGGAGATAGTAGAAAATGGAATGCAATTTGATAGTACGGATAGTCCCATATTCATCAATGAACAAATTCATAAAAATGCAGAAGCTACTATTGTTCTTTTAGTGTCATTGTGCAGGGATGAATACCATAAGGTGAGCGGCTTGGATAACGCCAAGCAGATTTGGGACACCCTCAGGATCTCGCATGAGGGAAATGACGTCACCATGCTCACCAAGATGTAGTTGGTGGAGGGCGAACTTGGGAGATTCGCAATGATCAAGGGGGAGGAGCCAACCCAAACATACAACAGACTCAAGACCCTCGTCAACAAAATAAGGAGCTATGGAAGCACGTGATGGACAGACCACGATGTAGTCTGCCTAATGCTAAGGTCTTTCACTGTCCTTGATCCACATCTTGTAAACAATTGTCGGCGTTCCGAGACCGGGGGGTCCCCGAGCCGACGAGTGAGAGTGCCGCGTGCCCCAGCCCAGATGGGTCGAGCTCGTGGGCGAGCGCGAAGGGGGGAGTAGAGCGAGAGGTCGGTGGCCGGAGCCGGGTGGCGACGAGGGAGTCGGAGAATTTCCGCGGCCTTCGTGTTCGTCCCGCGCCCAGGTCGGGTGCGCTTGCAGTAGGGGGTTACAAGCGTCCGCGCGAGGTGAGGGGAGCGAGCGGCCCCGAGAGAGCGCCTGCCCCTGCCCTTCGTCCCCGCGAGGCCAACCTTCTCTAAGAAGGCCCTGGTCCTTCCTTTTATAGTCATAAGGAGAGGATCCAGGTGTACAAAATGGGGGTGTAGCAAGGTGCTACGTGTCTAGCGAGGGAGAGCTAGCGCCCTAAGTACATGCCAAGGTGGCAGCCGGAGAGATCTTGGCACCCTGTTGGTGTGGCGTCGTGGCTGTTGGAGGAGTAACGGAGCCGGACGGAGGGACAGCTGTCGGAGTGGCTGGGCCCTTGCTGACGTCCTCCTGCTTTCGTAAGGGAGCTGGGAGCCGCCGTCGTCATGGTCTAGTGAGGCGCCATCATTGCCTATCTGGCGGAGCTGGCCAGATGGGACGCCGGTCTTGTTCTCTGTGACCCAAGTCGGCTCAGGGCAGGGTGATGATGACGCTTCCTGTTGACGTGGCGGTCTTGTGTCCTAGGTCGGGCGTCGTGGAGGCTCCTCCGAAGTCGAGGTCGAGTCCGTCCTGCAAGACAGAGGCTGAGCCCGAACTCCTGGGTCGGGCGAGGCGGAGGTCATTCGGCAGAGGCCGAGGCGGAGTCCGAGCCCTGGGTCGGGCGAGGCGGAGCTCGTCGTCTTCCGGGGCCTTAGCCCGAGTCCGAGCCCTGGGTCGGGCGGAGCGGAGTTCACCGTCTTCCGGGGCCTTAGCCCGAGTCCGAGCCCTGGGTCGGGCGGAGCGGAGTTCGCCGTCTTCCGGGGCCTTAGCCCGAGTCCGAGCCCTGGGTCGGGCGGAGTGGAGTTCGCCGTCTTCCGGGGCCTTAGCCCGAGTCCGAGCCCTGGGTCGGGCGGAGCGGAGTTCGCCGTCTTCCGGGGCCTTAGCCCGAGTCCGAGCCCTGGGTCGGGCGGAGCGGAGTTTGGTCGCCCGTCGGTCTTACCTTTTGCGTTAAACGCCCCGGTGACTCGGTCGGTTGGCGCGGTGATTTAGTCAGGGTTACTTCTTATCGAAGGCGGGGCCTCGGGCGAGCCGGTGATGCGTCTGCCGTGAAAGAGGAGACCTCAGGCGAGACGGAGTCATCTTAGGGTCGGCTGCCCTCGCCCGAGGCTAGGCTCGGGCGTGGCGTGATCGAGTCACTCGTATGGACTGATCCCTGACTTAATCAAACCCATCAGGCCTTTGCAGCTTTATGCTGATGGGGGTTACCAGCTGAGAATTAGGCGTCTTGAGGGTACCCCTAATTATGGTCCCCGACAGTAGCCCTCGAGCCTCGAAGAGAGTGTTAACACTCGCTTGGAGGCTTGCGTCGCACTTTTTTGCAAGGGGACCAGCCTTTCTCGGAGGTACTTTGTTCCGGTGGGTGCGCGCGAGCGCACCCGCCGGGTGTAGCCCCCGAGGCCTCGGAGGAGTGGTTTCACTCCTTCGAGGTCTTAATGCCTTGCGTAATGCCTCGGCTGGTCTAGCGGTTCCCTCATGCGAGCAGGGCGTAGCCCAGGTGCACTGTCGGGGCCCAAGTTCTCGGGCTGGTATGTTGACGCTGTCAACGGTTTGGCCAGAGCCGGGTTTGCGAGAGCAGCCCCCGAGCCTCCGCACGGAGCGAGAGGACGATCAGGGACAGACTCGGCTTTTTTATATACGCCCCTACGTCGCCTTTTCGCAAGGAGGAGGGGGGAGTGCGCCATGTTACCCTCGATGGGCACCGAACATGGTGTCTCCGGTGAGCTGCAATCGGGTAATCCGAGTGGACGTCCGTGCCCCGTTCGTTGGGGGTCGGCTAGGGGCCCGGAGGCACGCCCAAAAGTACCTGCGGGTGATCTGCCGGACCCGGTCCCCTAGCGACGGGGTCCGAGGGCTCGTTGCCTCCCTCCGATGGGATTCCGTTACAGAGTCGTTCCCGCTGGTCTCGGAAATGTCCTAGGGTACCTCGGGAGCGCAGCCCGAGCCTTGGTTATGTATCGAACGTACCCCTGGTCATCCCTCGCTCGGCGTCTGAGGCGACTGTGAACCCTTCGACAGGCCAGCCTTCGAACCCCTGATCAGTAGGGGGCACGGAGCCCGAGTAGCCTGAGGCGGTCGTGGGACCTTTCGGGGGCCGACCTTCGAACCCCTGACCAGTAGTGGGTGTCGGGCCCACGCGATCTGAGGCGGCTGTTGAACCCTTCAGGGGGCCAGCCTTCGAACCCCTGATCAGTATGGAGGCTCGGAGCCTAGTTCCTTCACGGGGAAGGATCCCTTTGGGGTTATCCCCCTTCTCGGTCCCTGTTGCAAGAGATAGAGAAAGAGGAAAAGGGAAAAAGGATGCGAAATTGAACGTCGTGGCGTACCTTTTTCGGCGTGGTTGTTTTGGCGAAGGCGAAACGTCGCCAGCCTCTCCCGCCCGTAGCGCTGTCCGTCGAGTCGCGGAGTTAATGCGCCGGGGTGAGTAGTTGGCGAGGTTGCCCTTGCGCGTGCGCGAGCCGTTCGAGGTACGGGTCACGGGCGCGTCGTCTTCACGCCGCGAGAGGTGGTTCTCTTGCTGCCTTCGGATGGGACATGAGCCTGGCAGATGGAGTGACCGCTGCCCTCGCGCGCCTGCCACCGTCATTACTGCCGGCCCATTTTTGACCGCGTTTGACCGCTGCGCCAGGCTGGCGCTGCTGGGTCGCGGGCTGGGTCGCCTCGAATCGCGGTATCGGTTCCGCAATCGAGGAGGTGCGGTGGTGGAGCGAGTGGCACAGCGGTTCGCATGCAGCACCCGGCGCGCCAGTTGCACGACGCGTGGGCTTGAGCCGTCGCGCTGGCCTGTCAGGAGTCGGAGAGGCGCGTCCACTTGGCGCGGTTGCATGCCGCCTGCATGGCCGCCTGCCCCTTTTGCCCGCCGGTCTGGGCAAAAGTGGAGGGTCACTTGTAACCGCTGGGCGGTTGCGTGCGTCGTGCGCGGCGGTTCGGCTTCTTCTGCTTGGAGCCGGTCTGCATGACAGGCGGGCCCCAGCCCCCGCGCCGCAGGGGAGGACTTTGGAGGCGTGTTGGAGAAGACTCAGCCCGTGACGGTTGAGGGTGCAAGCAGGGGGAGTTGCCTTTAAAAGGAGGGCGACCCCCTTCGTAAGGTGACCATGTCTCCTTCCTCCCCTATGCATTGTGTCTCTCCATCTTCCAAGCCCCCGGATGGGGGGGAACCGCCGTCTTTTCGCTCCATCGCTGGAGGAACGCAACTCCGTGGGAGTTGGTACCTTTCAGCCATCGTTCGGCTTCAAGGATTTTCATCATGCAGCCCGGTTGCCCCCCTCGGCTGGGGGTCACCCGAGACGGTGACCACCAGCTCCTGGGTGGGGAGGGGCAAACCGGACTGCGGTCCCCGCGCCGCCCTCAGTGTTGAGGGTGTTCGTCATCCTCGCCGGGGCGGGGAGCGAGGCGAGCCGGGGCCCCACCTCCTACGCGGGTCGGCGGGCCACCTCATTTTCCAGCTTCTGGTGGTGACAATCGCCTTTTAACCCCACGACGGAGACATCCTCCAGTCATGCCAGGGAAGGAGAACTGTTGCTGCCCAGCTAGGATGCAACATTCCGTCTTCCTCCTCGCATTCGCGGCGAGGACGGCTGCGAGGATCTGCCGGGGTGCTTAGGGGCGTCCCGCGTTTGCTGGTGATTCGCCCAGAGCTTGTCGCTCCACGGGCTTCGCTGGCGGGGAGGTTGTCCGTACCCGCGGGGACGGAACCGGAGTTCCGTTTGTAATGGCACTTCGAGTGCCGGGTTTTTTGTCCATTTCGGCTTTCGGGGCCTGAACATGTATGTAACTTCGGCACAAAGCCGTGTTTTTTCCCCATTTCTGAGCACTAAGACTCGCCTGTTGTTTGCCTGAACCGCTTCACCAAGCGTGAGTCGCCCCGTGTCAAGGTGACGAGTGAGGTATCCGTATCCCGGAGGCGTAGGAATCCCTCGGCTCGGTCGGACCTGTTGTCCGAGGCTCCTCTAGCTTAGTTAAAGAGACCCCTCGGCCGCTCTTCGACGAGCCGAGGCCAGGGGTAGCGATATCAGCACGAGCAGAGGCGGAGTTGGCTCGAGAAATAAAACCTGGTTGGCCGGAGCCTAGCCGGGTTGTCCGTTGGCAGGATCGACGTCGGAGCTGATCAGCCGAGGCTTCGGACCGAGCTGGCGCCCTCGGAAGGAGGTCGGCCGAGGCCCCGGAGGTGGCCGGCCGAGCCGTCCGCTCGAGCCGGGTTCTCGGAGAAGTCCCTGGCAGAGATTGCTCGAGCGTGGTGATGACGTTGTCCTTCGGAGCGGAGGCCCTCGGACCGCGTCGCCGTCCGAGGCTAGGTCGGGCCTTGCCGAAGGTGCTGTCGACGCCGAGGGTGTCATCGCCCTCTTCCAATGTCAAGATCCGAGCCTGCAGGGTCAAATCGTCTTGTAGCGTGGGCCTTGTGCGGCCGTCGAGGCCAGAACACACACCCTTGCTTCGTTATAAAGCTGCGTCTCTTTTCCTCTTGTTTCGAGTATCTGGACTTTTTGTCGGTAGCAGGGATGTTAGTGCGAGCGAGAGTTGCTTCTCGCGGAAGGTGATGAGTGAGGTATCCGTATCCCGGAGGCGTGGGAGTCCCTCGGCTCGGTCGGCCTTGCCGCTTACGCGTACTTTCACCCGTCCATGAGGCCCTGTCACCGACTCGGTCGAGAAGGCTCGAAGGATCGCTTCGACAGAAGAGCTTCCGTACGTAAAGACTCGTTCGATCCACGGATTCACCTTATCCGAGCGCGAGTTACTTATCGCAGAAGGTGATGAGTGAGGTATCCGTATCCCGGAGGCGTAGGAGTCCCTCGGCTCGGTCAGCCTTGACTGCTTACGTGTACCCCGTCGTTTCCAGGACCCACTTTTCGAAGTAGTCAGAAAGCACGAAAGATATTCTGGTAAAAGAGATTTTTTGTTCGAGGAAAATTTTGACGCAGAGGGGGCTTCCCCCCTTTTAGCCCCCGAGGGAGGGTCGGGCTTTGCCGAGGCGAGGCCGACCCTTCCTTGTTGACTAAACTTTGCGTGGGTGCGGGGTATATGAACAACTTGGAAACATCTTAAGGGTAGAAGCGACGTAGCTGTTGGATGTTCCAAGCGTTGCCGTAGACCTCGCCTTGACTGTTGGCCAGCTTGTACGTTCCGGGCTTCAGAACTTTGGCGATGATGAACGGCCCCTCCCAGGGGGGCGTGAGCTTGTGTCTCCCTCGGGCGTCTTGCCGAAGCCGAAGCACCAGATCGCCCACCTGGAGGTCTCGGGGTCGGACCCCTCGGGCGTGGTAGCGTCGCAGGGACTGCTGGTACCGCGCCGAGTGTAGTAAGGCCCTGTCCCGAGCCTCGTCCAGCTGGTCCAGTGAGTCTTCTCGGCTAGCTTGGTTGCTTTCTTCGTGGTAGGCCCTCGTCCTCGGGGAGCCGTATTCCAGGTCCGTGGGCAGAACGGCCTCGGCCCCGTAGACCAGGAAGAAAGGCGTGAAACCCGTGGCCCGGCTTGGCGTCGTCCTCAGGCTCCAGACCACCGAGGGGAGTTCCTTCATCCACCGCTTGCCGAACTTGTTGAGGTCGTTGTAGATCCGAGGCTTGAGCCCTTGTAGGATCATGCCATTGGCACGTTCCACTTGCCCATTCGACATGGGGTGAGCTACGGCAGCCCAGCCTACCCGGATGTTGTAATCCTCGCAAAAATCCAAGAATTTTTTGCCGGTGAACTGGGTGCCATTGTCGGTGATGATGGAGTTCGGGACCCCGAAGCGATGGATGATGTTGGTGAAGAACGCCACCGCCTGCTCGGACCTGATGCTGTTCAGGGGTCGGACCTCGATCCACTTGGAGAATTTGTCGATGGCGACCAGCAGGTGCGTGTAGCCCCCGGGCGCCTTCTGCAGAGGGCCGACGAGGTCCAGACCCCACACGGCGAAGGGCCAGGTGATGGGTATCGTCTGCAGGGCCTGAGCGGGCAGGTGGGTCTGCTTCGCATAGAATTGGCACCCTTCGCAGGCGCAGACAATTCTAGTGGCGTCAGCCACCGCCGTCGGCCAGTAGAAGCCTTGGCGGAAAGCGTTCCCGACGAGGGTTCGAGGTGCTGCATGATGACCGCAAGCCCCCGAGTGTATTTCCTGCAGGAGTTCCTGACCCTCGGCGATGGAGATGCATCGCTGGAGGATGCCCGAGGGGCTGCGGTGGTAGAGCTCCTTCTCATCGCCCAGCAAGACGAACGACTTTGCGCGTCGCGCTACCCGCCGAGCCTCGGCTCGGTCGAGGGGCAGTTCCCCTCGGCGGAGATATTGCAGGTACGAGGTTTGCCAATCTTGATCTGGCATGACCCCGCTCTGCTCTTCCTCGATGCGCAGCGCTTCGCCCTCGGGCTCCGAGGGTTCCTCGGGTTGAGCCGAGGATGGCTCAGGCTGGGCCGAGGTCACCTCGGACGAGGCCGAGGGTGGCTCGGGCTCGGGCGCGTCGCCTGTCTTGACGGAGGGTTGGTGCAGATCCCGGGAGAAGACGTCCGGGGGAACCGTTGTTCGCCCCGAGGCTATCTTCGCCAGCTCATCCGCAGTCTCGTTGTAACGCCGGGCGATGTGGTTAAGCTCGAGCCCGTAGAACTTGTCTTCCAGGCGTCAGACCTCCTCACAGTAGGCCTCCATCTTCGGGTCGTGGCAGAGGGAGTTCTTCATGACTTGGTCGATGACGAGCTGCGAGTCGCCGCGTGCATCGAGGCGTCGGACCCCTAGCTCGATGGCGATTCGCAATCCGTTGATCAGAGCCTCGTACTCAGCTACGTTGTTGGACGCCGGGAAATGGAGGCGGAGCACGTAGCGCAGGTGTTTCCCGAGGGGCGAGACGAAGAGCAGGCCTGCGCCGGCTCCCGTCTTCATCAGCGACCCGTCGAAAAACATGGTCCAGAGCTCTGGTTGGATCGGAGCCGTTGGCAACTGGGTATCGACCCATTCGGCTACGAAATCCGCCAGTACCTGGGACTTGATGGCCTTCCGAGGGGCGAACGAGATTGCCTCGCCCATGATTTCCACCGCCCAGTTTGCGATCCGTCCTGAGGCCTCTCGGCACTGGATGATCTCCCCCAGGGGGAAGGATGACACCACAGTCACCGGATGAGACTCGAAGTAATGTCGCAGCTTTCGCCTCGTCAGGATCACTGCGTATAGCAGCTTCTGGACTTGTGGGTAGCGGATCTTGGTCTCGGACAGCACTTCGCTGACGAAGTAAACTGGCCTCTGAATGGGCAAAGCATGCCCCTCTTCCTGCCTTTCGACCACGATCGCGGCGCTGACCACCTGAGTGGTTGCGGCGACGTAGACCAGGAGGGCTTCTCCATCAGCTGGGGGTACCAAGATGGGCGCCTGGGTAAGGAGCGCCTTCAGGTTCCCGAGGGCTTCCTCGGCCTCGGGAGTCCAAGTGAAGCACTCGGCCTTCCTTAAGAGACGGTACAGGGGCAGGCCTCTTTCGCCGAGGCGCGAGATGAAACGGCTCAAGGCCGCGAGGCATCCCATGACCCTCTGTACGCCTTTTAAGTCCTTGATGGGCCCCATGTTTGTGATCGCTGCGATCTTCTCCGGGTTGGCTTCGATGCCCCGCTCGGAGACGATGAATCCCAAGAGCATGCCTCGGGGCACCCCGAAGACGCACTTCTCGGGATTGAGCTTGACGCCCTTCGCCTTGAGACACCGGAATGTCAGTTCGAGGTCGGAGAGAAGGTCGGAGGCTTTCCTTGTCTTGACTACGATGTCATCGACGTAGGCCTCGACCGTGCGACCGATGTGTTCGCCGAACACATGGTTCATGCACCGCTGGTACGTTGCACCCGCGTTCCTCAAACCGAACGGCATTGTGACATAACAGTACATGCCGAAGGGCGTGATGAAAGAAGTCGCGAGCTGGTCGGACTCTTTCATCTTGATTTGATGATACCCTGAGTAGGCATCGAGGAAAGACAGGGTTTCGCACCCTGCAGTGGAGTCCACGATTTGATCGATGCGAGGTAGAGGGTAGGGGACTTTCGGACATGCTTTGTTGAGACCAGTATAGTCTACACACATCCGCCATTTCCCCCCTTTTTTCCTCACAAGTACAGGGTTGGCAAGCCACTCAGGGTGGAATACCTCTTTAATGAACCCTGCTGCCATCAGCTTGTGGATCTCCTCGCTTATCACCCTGCGCCTTTCCTCGTCGAATCGGCGCAGAGGCTGTCTGACCGGTCGGGCCCCGGCCCGAATATCCAGCGAGTGCTCGGCGACATCCCTCGGTATGCCGGGCATGTCCGAGGGACTCCACGCAAAGACGTCGGCGTTTGCGCGGAGAAAGTCGACGAGCACTGCTTCCTATTTGGGGTCGAGCCCGGAACCGATCCGGATCTGCTTGGAGGTGTCGCCACTGGGGTCGAGAGGGACGGCCTTAACCGTCTCCGCTGGCTCAAAGTTGCCGGCATGTCGCTTCACGTCCGGCACCTCTCGGGAGGGGTTCCCCCTTTTTAGCCCCCGAGGGAGGGTCGGGCTCTGCCGGGGCGAGGCCGACCCTTCCTTGATGACTGATTCTTATGTGTGAGTGGGGAAAGGGCGCAGCCCCCGGGCGCCGTTCGCGCAGAGGCCGTTTGGCGGGTCGAGCTCTTGCCCAGATATCCGGCGAGTGCTCGGTGACATCCCTCGGTACGCCGGGCATGCCCGAGGGACCCCACGCAAAAATGTCGACGTTTGCGCGAGGAAAGTCGACGAGTACTGCTTCTTATTTGGGACCGAGCCCGAAACCGATCCGGATCTGCTTGGAGGTGTCGCCACTGGGGCGCCGCATGCCCTCCGTAGATCATGAAGCAGTCGCGGACCTCTGGGAACTCTCCTGCTTGGCGATCTTCCGTCTTGCCGTCGTCGTGAGCCCTGCCACCCTCTGCGGGTGGCTCGGCCCAGTGGAAGTGGCGCCGAAGTATGACGCATTCTTCGAGGGTGTGCTTGACAGGCCCCTGATGGTAGGGGCACGTCTCCTTGAGTGCCTTGTCGAAGAGGTTAGCACCTCCGGGGGGCTTCCGAGGGTTCTTGTGCTCGGCGGCGGCGACAAGGTCTGCATCGGGAACGTCGCGTTTCGCTTGCGACTTCCTCCTGCCTTTCTTCTTGGCGCCGCGCGGAGCAGACGCCTCGGGAGCATCTTCCGACGGGCGGCCCTGGGGCTGCTTGTCCTTTTGGAAGATGGCCTCTACCGCCTCCTGGCCGGAGGCGAACTTGGTGGCGATGTCCATCAGCTCGCTCGCCCTGGTGGGGGTCTTGCGACCCAACTTGCTCACCAGGTCACGGCAGGTGGTGCCGGCGAGGAACGCGCCGATGACATCGGAGTCGGTGATGTTGGGCAGCTCGGTGCGCTGCTTCGAGAACCGCCGGATGTAGTCCCGGAGAGACTCTCCCGGCAGTTGCCGACAGCTTCGGAGATCCCAGGAATTCCCGGGGCGCACGTATGTGCCCTGGAAGTTGCCGGCGAAAGCCTGGACCAGATCCTCCCAGTTGGAAATCTGCCCCGGAGGCAGGTGCTCCAACCAAGCACGAGCAGTGTCGGAGAGGAACAGGGGGAGGTTTCGGATGATGAGGTTGTCATCGTCCGTCCCACCTAGTTGACAGGCCAGGCGGTAGTCCGCGAGCCACAATTCCGGTCTTGTTTCCCCCGAGTACTTCGTGATAGTAGTCGGGGGTCGGAATCGGGGCGGAAACGGCGCCCGCCGAATGGCTCGGCTGAAGACCTGCGGACCGGGTGGTTCGGGCGAGGGACTCCGATCCTCCCCGCTGTCGTAGCGTCCCCCACGCCTGGGGTGATAGCCTCGGCGCACCCTTTCGTCGAGGCATGCCCGACGGTCGCGATGAGGGTGCTCGTCGCCGAGGTGGCCCGGGGCCGCAGGCGCGGTGTTGCGCGTGCGCCCGGTGTAGACCGAGGCTTCCCGCGTGAGTCGGGAAGTCGCGGCACGAGGTTCCGAGGGGTATCCCTGCCTTCGGGAGGCAGAGCTCTCGGCCCGCCGGGCCGCAGCGCCTTCCAGGAGATGCTTGAGTTCTCCCTGGATTCGCCGACCCTCGGTGGTTGATGACTCTGGCATCGCGCGGAGGAGCATCGCTGCAGCGGCCAGGTCCTGACCGGTTCCACCGGATGCGGGTGGCGGTCTGTCCCTGGCATCGTTGGCGATGCGGTGCTGGAGACCTTGGGGCAGGTGACGTATTCCTCCGGCCGGGGGCTGGCTCGCCCATACCTGCCCGACGTTCTGGCGGATCGCCTCGAGCGCTCCTGCTCCCTCATCGAGCCCGGCCTGCGCCCCGCGGACTTGCTCGAGCTGTGGGTCGCAACCCCCCGCCGGAACGGGGACCACAGCTAGCTCCCGCGGGATGTCAGCGCGAGGCGCTGGCCTAGGGGGATCACCATCCTCCGGCATGCCGAGACAGCCGCCTCCGGAGGGATCCCCTAGCTCGATGTGGAAACATTCGCGGCTCGGGCCGCAGTCCTTGTCGCCAAGGCTGCGGCTGCCGTCGGAACAGTCGGAGAGGCAGTAGTCACATGCGGTCATGAAGTCCCGCATGGCACTAGGGTTGCCAGATCCGGAGAAATCCCAGCAGATGCTGGGGTCGTCATCTTCCTCGGACCCAGAGGGTCCGTAGGTCGAGACACCCGTCAATCGGTCCCAAGGCGACCGCACACGAAACCCCAGAGAGGTTGCACTCGCCTCAACGTGAGCGCCCGCCAAAGCGAGGTCGCCAGGCGGGTTGAGGCCGAGTCGAAATGACGAAAGATGGGTAGCAGTCGGTACCTTTTTTTCGACGAGGAGCGATGAAGTCACGTCGGGGGCTGATCGCGCCGTCGTCCTGGGTATGAGGGCGACGTCCTGCAGGCCCTTCGCGAGCGTGTTGGCGTCGTCCGCCTGCTCGGGGTCGACGTGCTGCGGGGGGATGGCGCTCGCCTTTGCCTCGAACGCGAGGGCGACGCTTGGCGTGTCCTCCATCGGGGCGCCGGGGATGTCGATTTGCTCGACAGCCGTCGGAGCGCGGCCTCCCGCTCGGCCCTGGTTGCCCCGCCTCCTCCTCCTCCGATGGCGAGGGAGAGGATGGGGCGAGCTCGAAAGTTGTCCTTCCCCCACGCGGGAAAGACGTCGTCGATTCCGCCGCCGGCGAGCGGGCTGTCTGCCACCATTGTCGCTGTCGCGCGGCGGTGGAAGGAGTATCATGTCGTAGCCGCTGTCGAGAGACATGAACTCGAGACTCCCGAAACGGAGCACCGATCCGGGTTGAAGAGGTCGTTGGAGACTGCCCATCTGGAGCTTGACGGGAATCTACTCGTCAACACGCAGCAGGCCCCTACCTGGCGCGCCAACTGTCGGCGTTCCGAGACCGGGGGGTCCCCGAGCCGACGAGTGAGAGTGCCGCGTGCCCCAGCCCAGATGGGTCGAGCGCGTGGGCGAGCGCGAAGGGGGGAGTAGAGCGAGAGGTCGGTGGCCGGAGCCGGGTGGCGACGAGGGAGTCGGAGAATTCCCGCGGCCTTCGTGTTCGTCCCGCGCCCAGGTCGGGTGCGCTTGCAGTAGGGGGTTACAAGCGTCCGCGCGAGGTGAGGGGAGCGAGCGGCCCCGAGAGAGCGCCTGCCCCTGCCCTTCGTCCCCGTGAGGCCAACCTTCTCTAAGAAGGCCCTGGTCCTTCCTTTTATAGTCATAAGGAGAGGATCCAGGTGTACAAAATGGGGGTGTAGCAAGGTGCTACGTGTCTAGCGAGGGAGAGCTAGCGCCCTAAGTACATGCCAAGGTGGCAGCCGGAGAGATCTTGGCACCCTGTTGGTGTGGCGTCGTGGCTGTTGGAGGAGTAACGGAGCCGGACGGAGGGACAGCTGTCGGAGTGGCTGGGCCCTTGCTGACGTCCTCCTGCTTTCGTAAGGGAGCTGGGAGCCACCGTCGTCATGGTCTAGTGAGGCGCCATCATTGCCTATCTGGCGGAGCTGGCCAGATGGGACGCCGGTCTTGTTCTCTGTGACCCAAGTCGGCTCAGGGCAGGGTGATGATGACGCTTCCTGTTGACGTGGCGGTCTTGTGTCCTAGGTCGGGCGTCGTGGAGGCTCCTCCGAAGTCGAGGTCGAGTCCGTCCTGCAAGACAGAGGCCGAGCCCGAACTCCTGGGTCGGGCGAGGCGGAGGTCATTCGGCAGAGGCCGAGGCGGAGTCCGAGCCCTGGGTCGGGTGAGGCGGAGCTCGTCGTCTTCCGGGGCCTTAGCCCGAGTCCGAGCCCTGGGTCGGGCGGAGCGGAGTTCGCCGTCTTCCGGGGCCTTAGCCCGAGTCCGAGCCCTGGGTCGGGCGGAGCGGAGTTCGCCGTCTTCCGGGGCCTTAGCCCGAGTCCGAGCCCTGGGTCGGGCGGAGTGGAGTTCGCCGTCTTCCGGGGCCTTAGCCCGAGTCCGAGCCCTGGGTCGGGCGGAGCGGAGTTCGCCGTCTTCCGGGGCCTTAGCCCGAGTCCGAGCCCTGGGTCGGGCGGAGCGGAGTTTGGTCGCCCGTCGGTCTTACCTTTTGCGTTAAACGCCCCGGTGACTCGGTCGGTTGGCGCGGTGATTTAGTCAGGGTTACTTCTTATCGAAGGCGGGGCCTCGGGCGAGCCGGTGATGCGTCTGCCGTGAAAGAGGAGACCTCAGGCGAGACGGAGTCATCTTAGGGTCGGCTGCCCTCGCCCGAGGCTAGGCTCGGGCGTGGCGTGATCGAGTCACTCGTATGGACTGATCCCTGACTTAATCAAACCCATCAGGCCTTTGCAGCTTTATGCTGATGGGGGTTACCAGCTGAGAATTAGGTGTCTTGAGGGTACCCCTAATTATGGTCCCCGACAACAATATTCGTGAAAATCCTAGGTACACCAAGATGTCGCCCGAAGAAATACTTGGAAAGTTTGTAAGCGGGCGGATGATGATCAAGGAGGCAAGATACGTCGATGAGGCGTTGAATGGTCCAACTCATGAGCCTCAAGCCATTGCTCTCAAGGCAAGAGTAGCAAGGAGGCGCTACCTAGCAAGGTGGTGCAAGTTGAGGCAGCGGGGCTCAATGAGGAAGAGATGGCCCTCATTATCAAGCGCTTCAAGACAGCGCTAAAGGGTCGCAAGGAGCATCCCAAAAAGAACAAGACAAAGGGAAAGCGCTCCTGCTTCAAGTGCGGTAAGGTTGGTCACTTTATTGCTAATTGTCCCGATAATGATAGTGACCAGGATCAAGAAAAGAAGAGGGAAAAGAAGAAGACTTACAAGAAGGCTAAGGGCGAGGCACACCTTGGCAAGGAATGGGACTCGAATTGTTCATCGTCTGACTCCGACGACGAAGGACTCGCCGCCTCGGCCTTCAACAAATCATCCCTCTTCCCCAACGAGCATCACACCTGCCTCATGGCAAGGGAAAAGAAGGTAAGCACTCGTAATACTAGTACTTACGCTTCTTCAAGTGATGATGAATCTAGTGATGATGAAATAGACTATGCATGTTTATTCAAAGGCTTAGATAGAACCAAAATTGATAAAATCAATGAATTAATTGATGCTTTGAATGAAGAATAGATTGTTAGAAAAGCAAGAGGACCTTTTATATGAAGAGCATGATAAATTCGTTAGTGCGCAAAATTCTCTTGCTCTAGAAGTTAAAAGAAATGAAGTGCTTTCATGTGAATTGTCTACATGCCATGAATCTATCTCTAGCTTAAAAAGTATCAATGATGACTTGAGTGCTAAGTTAGAAATAGCTAATAAATCAACCTCTTGTGTAGAACATGTTGTGATTTGCAATAGGTGTAAAGATTTTAATGTTGATGCTTGTAGTGAACACCTAGTTTCCATTTCTAAACTAAGTGATGAAGTGGCTAGTCTTAATGCTCAACTTAAGACTAGCAAAAATGAATTTGATAAATTAAAATTTGCAAGGGATGCCTACACTATTGGTAGACACCCCTCAATTAAGGATGGGCTTGGCTTTAAGAAGGAAGCCAAGAACTTAACAAGTCATAAGGCTCCCATTTCTGCTAAGGAAAAAGGGAAGGCTCCTATGACTAATAGCAATCAAAAGAATCATGCCTTCATTTATAATGATAGGAAATTCTCTAGAAATGCTTGTAGGAATTATTCTTATGATTCACATGCTATGATTGTTTCTAGTTCTTGTATGCATGGTAGAAATATGGCTATGAAAGATTCTAGAAATGTTCACTATGATAGGAGTTGTAATGTGTTTAACTCTCATGACATGATTGCCTCGAGTTCAAACTTTAATGGTAGATCTAGGAAGAATGTTATGTCTCATGCTCCTAGAAAAGTATATAATAGATCTACCACTGTCTTTCATGCTTGCAATGCTAAGTTTATTCTTTCATGTAAAAATAAAAAGGTGATTGCTAAAAAGGTGGGAGCCAAATGTAAGGGAGATAAAACTTGCATTTGGGTTCCTAAGACTATTGTCACTAACCTTGTAGGACCCAACAAGAGTTGGGTACCTAAGACCCAAGCCTAATTTGCCTTGCAGGTTTATGCATCTGGGGGATCAAGCTGGATTATCGACAGCGGATGCACAAACCACATGACGGGGGAGAAGAAGATGTTCACCTCCTACATCAAGAATAAAGATTCCCAAGATTCAATCATATTCGGTGACGGGAATCAAGGCAAGGTTAAAGGCCTAGGCAAGATTGCCATCTCAAATGAGCACTCTATCTCCAATGTATTTTTAGGAGTCGCTAGGTTATAATCTTTTGTCGGTTAGTCAATTATGTAATATGGGATATAATTGCTTATTCACAAACGTAGATGTGTCTGTCTTTAGAAGGAGTGATGGTTCATTAGCTTTTAAGGGTGTACTAGACGACAGACTCTATTTAGTTGATTTTGCAAAGGAGGAGGCCGGTCTAGATGCATGCTTAATCGCTAAGACTAGCATGGGCTGGCTGTGGCATCGCCGTCTAGCACATGTGGGGATGAAGAACCTTCACAAACTTCTAAAGGGAGAACATGTGTTAGGTCTAACAAATGTGCATTTCGAAAAAGATAGACCTTGTGCAGCTTGTCAAGCAGGTAAACAAGTGGGAAGTGCTCATCACATCAAGAATGTGATGACTACATCAAGACCCCTGGAGCTGCTGCATATGGACCTCTTCGGACCCGTCGCCTACCTCAGCATCGGGGGAAGTAAGTATGGTTTAGTAATTGTTGATGATTTTTCTCGCTTCACTTGGGTATTCTTTTTGCAGGATAAATCTGAAACCCAAGGGACCCTCAAGCGCTTCCTAAGGAGAGCTCAAAATGAGTTTGAGCTCAAGGTGAAGAAGATAAGGAGCGACAACGGGTTCGAGTTCAGGAACCTTCAAGTGGAGGAGTATCTTGAGGAGGAAGGAATCAAGCACGAGTTCTCCGCTCCCTACACACCACAGCAAAATGGTGTGGTAGAGAGGAAGAACAGGACACTTATAGACATGGCGAGGACGATGCTTGGAGAATTCAAGACGCCCGAGCGGTTTTGGTCGGAAGCTGTGAACACGGCCTGCCACGCCATAAACCGGGTCTACCTTCATCGCCTCCTCAAAAAGACGTCATACGAGCTTCTAACCGGTAACAAACCCAACGTTTCGTATTTTCGAGTTTTTGGGAGTAAATGCTACATTCTGGTGAAGAAAGGTAGAAATTCAAAATTTGCTCCCAAAGCTGTAGAAGGGTTTTTGTTAGGTTATGACTCAAATACAAAGGCGTATAGAGTCTTCAACAAACATCGGGTTTGGTTGAAGTCTCTAGCGACGTTGTATTTGATGAGACTAATGGCTCTCCAAGAGAGCAAGTTGAGCTTGATGATGTAGATGAGGAAGATGTTCCAATGGACGCGATTCGTACCATGGCGATTGGAGACGTGCGACCGCAGGAACACAAGGAACAAGATCAGCCTTCTTCCTCAACAATGGTGCAACCCCCAACTCAAGATGATGAACAGGTTCCTCAAGAAGAGGCGTGTGATCAAGGGGGAGCATAGGATGTCCAAGTTGAAGAAGCACCACAGGCCCCTCCAACTCAAGTTCGAGCGATGATTCAAAGGAACCATCCCGTCGACCAGATTTTGGGTGACATTAGCAAGGGAGTAACCACTCGCTCTAGATTAGTTAATTTTTGTGAGCATTACTCTTTTGTCTCCTCTATTGAGCCTTTCAGGGTAGAAGAGGCCTTGCTAGATCCGGACTGGGTGTTGACCATGCAGGAAGAGCTCAACAACTTCAAGCGTAATGAAGTTTGGACACTGGTGCCACGTCCTAAGCAAAATGTTGTGGGAACCAAGTGGGTGTTCCGCAACAAACAGGACGAGCACGGGGTGGTGATAAGGATCAAGGCTCGACTTGTGGCAAAAGGTTATGCCCAAGTCGCAGGTTTGGACTTTGAGGAGACTTTCGCTCCTGTGGCTAGGCTAGAGTCGATTCGTATATTGTTAGCCTATGCCGCTCACCATTCTTTCAGGTTGTTCCAAATGGACGTAAAGAGCGCTTTCCTCAACGGGCCAATCAAGGAGGAGGTGTACGTGGAGCAACCCCCTGGCTTTGAGGATGAACGGTACCCCGACCACGTGTGTAAGCTCTCTAAGGCGCTCTATGGACTTAAGCAAGCCCCAATAGCTTGGTATGAATGCCTTAGGGACTTTTTAATTGCTAATGCTTTCAAGGTTGGGAAAGCCGATCCAACTCTTTTCACTAAGACATGTGATGGTGACTTATTTGTGTGCCAAATTTATGTCGATGACATAATATTTCGTTCTACTAACCAACAGTCTTGTGAAGAGTTTAGCAGGGTGATGACTCAAAAGTTTGAGATGTCGATGATGGGCGAGTTGAACTACTTCCTTGGGTTCCAAGTGAAGCAACTCAAGGACGGCACTTTCATCTCCCAAATGAAGTATACGCAAGACTTGCTCAAGCGGTTTGGGATGAAGGACGCCAAGTGTGGGGGACAGATATCCCCCGGGTCCACAGGAAGGGTAAAAGACCTCACGAAAGGCCCAAGGGCCCAATAAATCGTAAGGTCATTCCTTCATGGGCCTGGGGAGGAACAATCAATAAAGCAGATCGACGTAAGGCCAGATCGGTGCAAGACCGGACGGGCCCACAGCGTTGAGCAAGAAACCACAACAGAAGATCCGACTTTCCCGCGATGGAGCCCCATGCAACGGAACCAGGCGAGGATAGGTCGGTAGAATCATAGGAAGATAGACTCGAACAGTTCACTATATTTTAGGTGCACGTTGCTATCATATCCACATGTATTGCCCCACGGTCGAATATATAAGGCCCGAGGAGCACCCCTTCAGATCAATCCCAACTCTACTACTACTTAGCCATCCACTTCAACTCTCTACCTTGTAACCCGTTACACAAAGCATATTCGCCAAGACGTAGGGTGTTACGCATCTCAAAGCGGCCCGAACCTGTAAACACTGTCCATTGTCTCTCGTGCATCTGGCACGAACCATTCTGCTACAGTCGGCGACACCGTCCTACTCCTAAAACACCTCGAGGGGCGACCCCAGGTGTGCAGTCGGACCCAAAACACCGACAGCTGGCGCGCCAGGTAGGGGGTGTGTCGATGATCTAAGCTAGCTCAATGGCCGTCACCTTCCACAGTAAGATCACTTTCCATCTCGGATCCATGTTCTGCTTTAGAACGATCTCGTCCATAGCAGACAAAGAGGGAACTCTACACCGCATCGCAGATCAGCCAAGAAAGAAGTCTCCTCCAACAAACTCCGAGGATACCGGAGAAGTGCAACCTCCAGCTCTCCGAAGGAAGATCACCACGACAGCCGCGCCATTCTACCCCGACGTTCTTTTCATCGGGAGAGTAGAGTCGCCTCCCGTCTCCGACGACGAGCCAACCGCGCCTAGGGAAGAACCACCTCAGCGGGAGTCCCGTCGACGAAGAAAACCGGCGCCGAAACATCCGGCGACATCACCAAGCCGGAGAACGGGATCCGGAACAGCCTGTCTTGCGAGACGAGGTCTCAGAGATGGGAGAAACTCCGGAAGAACGCGTCTTCAGAGAACGAAGGAACTCCCGACGACGTGATCGTCGACGAGCTCAGGAACAAGCCGAGCAAGACGCAAGGCAGCGCCGGGAAAATCCACTCTTCGGTCGCAACCTGAACCCCAACTTCGCCCGAGCCATGAACACGCCGAGTGAAGTCGGAGGAGTACTAGCTCGGATAGCTGATGGACTCCCTCGGACTCCCGACGCCGAGGGCTATCGATGCCTGTTCACCCAAGCAGCCAACCATCTTCTACCTCTCGCTCACCCGCCGAACGATTTGCGACATGCCATCAACAGTCGCCGAGACGCGCGGAGCTCCATCAACGCTTCGCGTGAACGACGGCATGAGAACGAGATCCGCCGCCAGGAGGAGTACGACAGGGATCATGGCGTCCCAACTCGGAGTCAAGCCACCAGAGCCGAATCAACGACGGCCTCGACTGGCGGAACTACCCGAGGACGGTCGAGGAACCTCAACAACTACTCCCCTCCCAGGGACAGACATCATCTCCGACGACAGGAGGACACATGTGGAGTGTCTGCCCTTACTCCGCGCCTTAGGGCCATTCAGTGGCCCCCTAACTTCAAGGTATCCAATGTCGATAAGTATGAACCTAAGCAGGATCCAGGAGGCTGGCTGGCCGTCTACACCACCGCCGCTCGAGCCGCCGGAGCATCCGAAGCCGTGATGACCGCGTACTTACCCATTGTCCTCGGGCAAGATGCACTGTAATGGCTACGACATCTACCTCGACACTGCATCGATGACTGGAGCGACTTCAGTCAACGCTTCACCGCAAATTTTCAGTCCCTCTCCGACAAACCGGCGCAACCATGGGACCTCAAATCCATCAAGCGTCGGGGGGATGAAACTCTCCGGTCGTACCTCAAAAGGTTCCAGACCATGAGAAATCGTATCCCCGAGGTCACGGAGGCGGCCGTGATCGAGGACTTCTACAGAGGATCTAATGACTCGGCCTTCGTCCGAGCCATATTGCAGAAGGCGCCAACTCCCTCTAAGGAGCTGTTCCGGGAAGCCGACCTCTACATCACCGCCGACGAGCGAGCCCAGGACCTCATCGGGGGAGCGAAGCCCGCACCGACAGCGCCACGACGCGACGCGAACCAGCAACCCGACAAACGCTGGGAGAAGAGACCTCGCGAAGAAGTGCACGCCGCCGGACCACCTGCCTCTCGCGCCCGGGGAGGACCTCGCGGAGGCGAGTGCACGCTGGACGACATCCTCGACGCCCAGTGCCCGTACCACAAGGACATGCGCCACACTCTTCGGAACTGCCGGGACTTCAAGCACTCCGTCGGGCACGGCCGACCCTTCCAACCTCTACCTCCTCCTCCGCCGCGGGGAGGACCAGAAGAACCACGACAACCTCAGCAGCAGGAGGAGGGAGGAGGAAGAGCTTTCCCGCGCGTTGACAGGGAGGTCAACGTCATCTTCGGCGGACACGGGTCGAAGGAGAACAAGAGACAACAAAAGCTCAACGATCGCCAGATACTGGTGGCAACCACCGGTCCTCCCACTCCGTACCGATGGTCGGAGCACCCGATCACCTTCACTCGGGCAGATCAATGGCTCAACTTTGACCACCCAGGCAAATACCCGCTCCTCGTTGATCCGGTGATCCGAGAGAGCAGGGTGAAGAAGGTGTTAGTGGACAGGGGGAGCAGCATCAACGTCACTTTCCCCCGGACACTCCGAGGCTTGGGAGTTCACCTCAAAGAACTCCACGAGTCAGACACTCCTTTCTTCGGCATCGTGCCGACTGAAGGGGAATACCCGCTGGGCCACATCTACATGCCCGTCACCTTCGGAACTCCGGAGAACTACAGAACCGAGTTCCTGAGGTTCGAAGTGGCAAATTTCGACTGCGGGTACAACGCCATCATCGGGAGGCCGGGATTCACGAAATTCATGGCCATTCCGCATTACACGTACATGATATTGAAGATGCCGGGACCACAAGGAATCATAACTGTGCGTGTTGACCTCCAAGGCGCCGCAGAATGTTTCCGAGTGGCCATCCAGGCGGCCCTCACCACCAAACCGTCGGCGACTTCTTCGATCTAGGCAAACTCTAAGCCTGAGGAAGATCTTATGGCACCGGCGAACGAAGCTCAAGCCGCGACCTCTATGTGGCCGACTGAGGAAACCAAAAGAATCAACCTTGGATTCGCTGATGAGCGCAAGACTGCCATCATCAGCTCCAGCCTGGACGATAAATAGGAAAGCGCGCTCGTCCAGTTCCTGCAAGACAACCGAGACGTATTCGCATGGCAACCTGCGGATATGCCGGGAGTCCCGAGAGAACTGGCCGAGCACAAACTGAAGGTCTATCCCTAGGCAAGGCCGATCCGGCAAAAACTACGTCATTTCACGCCCGACAAGAGAGAGGCCATTCGCGCTGAGCTAGCTCGCTTGGTCGTGGCTGGGTTTATCAGAGAGGTGTTACATCCCGAGTGGTTAGCCAACCCTGTTCTTGTACTCAAAAAGAATAAAGTGGATTGGCGCATGTGCGTCGACTATACTGATCTCAACAAACATTGTCCAAAGGATCCCTTCGGGCTCCCAAGGATAGATCAGGTGGTAGACTCCACCGCTGGATGTTCTATGCTGTCTTTCCTGGATTGCTATTGCGGATACCATCAGATCAGTCTGGCAAAGGAAGACGAGGAAAAGACAGCGTTCATCACTCCCTTCGATGCTTTCTGCTATACCTCCATGCCGTTTGGCCTCAAAAACGCTGGAGCGACTTATCAGAGAGCCATTCAAACATGCTTAGCCGATCACTGGGGCAAGCGTGTGGAAGCCTACGTGGATGATGTGGTAATCAAAACAGAGAACTCGGAAAACTTCATCGAAGACTTACAGCTCGTTTTCAACAGTCTACGGCGATATCGATGGAAGCTTAATCCCGAAAAATGTGTCTTTGGGGTACCGGCAGGGAAGCTACTCGGATTTATTGTCAGCCACCGAGGAATTGAGGCTAATCCGGAAAAGATTGAAGCTATCATGAAAATGGAGGCTCCACGATCACAAAACAAGGTTCAGCGACTTACCGGATGTATGGCAGCCCTGAGTAGATTTATATCCAGGCTGGGAGAAAAAGGTTTACCATTTTATAAGCTACTCAAGAAGGTGGACAAGTTTCAGTGGACTTCAGAAGGGCTGGAAGCTCTAGACGCACTGAAAAAATTCTTGACAACCCCACCAGTACTGAAACCACCACGGCGAGCCACATCGACTCAACCGGCTGAAGATCTGCTGCTGTATATCTCTTGCATGACTCACGTGGTAAGCACTGTGTTGGTAGTCGAGCGAGCAGAAGAAGGACATGCCTACCTAGTGCAACACCCAGTTTATTTCATCAGTGAAGTTCTGGGTCCCTCGAAGAAAAAGTATCCTCAAGTTCAGAAGCTATTATACGCAGTACTTCTAACTGCCCGCAAGCTACGTCACTACTTTGATGACCACAAAGTCATAGTAGTCACCGGTTTTCCGATAGGGGATATTCTTCACAACAAGGAAGCCATTGGCCGAATAGCCAAGTGGGCCTGTGAACTAGGATCTCATGACATCGAATTTCGACCTCGTACCGCCATTAAAACACAAGCATTGGTTGACTTCGTACCAGAATGGACTGAACAACAAGTACCAGAGAACCCAGAGACTGCAGAAGTATGGCGGATGCATTTTGACGGCTCGTTGAAGCTGCAGGGAGCAGGCGCGGGAATTCTCTTCATCGCACCTAGAGGCGAATACCTCAAATATGCCCTCCAGTTGTTATTTCCAGCCTCTAACAACGCAGCTGAGTATGAAGCTCTGATCCATGGACTAAACATCGCCATATCATTAGGCATCAAGAGATTAATGGTATACGGAGATTCTCTGGTGGTCATAAGTCAGATAAACAAAGAATGGGACTGTTCGAATGATTCAATGGGAAAATACTGCACTGCCGTCCGAAAACTAGAAGATAAATTTGAAGGCCTAGAATTTCATCATGTAGAAAGAGATTGAAACACGGCAGCCGATGTATTGTCCAAGCTAGGATCCAGTCGAACTCAGGTCCCACCCGGAGTCTTTGTACAAGAAATACCACAACCAAGCATCTCAATGGATCAAGCAGAAGAGTGTAATATCGTGAATCAACCAGAGTCAGACTCTGATGACTGGAGAAGGCCGATCGTCAGATATATAAAGAATGAAGAGGAACCAGATGACAAAAATGTAGCCGAGCGCATCGCCAGACAGTCAGCCCACTACACACTCATTGGGGAAACATTATACAGAAGGGGTGCATCAGGCGTCCTCATGAAGTGCATTCTCTCATCTACTGGGAAGCAACTTCTGGATGAGGTCCATGCTGGGCAATGCGGAATACACGCAGCATCCAAGACACTAGTTGGGAAGGTCTTCAGGTCAGGATTCTATTGGCCAACAGCGAAAAGCAATGCAGCCGAGTTAGTTCAGAGGTGCGAAGCTTGCCAGTACTTGTCAAAGCAACAACATCTACCAGCATAGCAATTGCAGACCATACCAGTAACTTGGCCCTTCGCATGCTGGGGACTAGATATGATTGGACCTTTCAAGAAAGCTCAAGGAGGATACACTCATGTACTGGTAGCAATCGACAAATTCACTAAATGGATAGAGTTCAAACCCATTGCTTCTTTAACCTCGGTTAAGGCCGTGGAATTCATACAAGACATAATATTCAGATTCGGAATACCAAACAATATCATAACTGACTTAGGATCCAACTTCACAAGTTCAGAATTCTTCGATTTCTGCGAGCAAAAGAACATTCAGATCAAGTATGCTTCGGTAGCACACCCGAGGGCCAACGGACAAGTTGAGCGAGCTAACGGGATGATACTGGAGGCACTCAGGAAAAGGGTCTTCGAAAAGAATGAAAAGTTCGCAGGAAAGTGGATAAGGGAATTGCCCTACGTTGTTTGGAGCCTAAGAACCCAACCTAGCCGAGCTCTACATGGAAACACTCCTTTCTTCATGGTCTATGGGTCAGAGGCAGTATTACCCGCCGATCTCAAGTTCGGGGCGCCGAGGTTGGTCTTCGAAAGCATAGCAGAAGCCGAAGCTACTAGGCTGGAAGACATTGATGTACTCGAAGAAGAACGGCTGAATGCAGTAATTCAATCAGCACGGTACCAGCAGACTCTGAGACGCTATCACGACAAGGCCGTGCGACAACGATCCTTCTCAGTGGGAGATCTCGTCCTCCGCCGAATTCTAACGGGGGAGGGACGGCACAAGTTGTCGCCCTTATGGGAAGGACCATTCATAGTAGCAGAAGTCACTCGACCGGGATCATATCGTCTCACTCAAATGGATGGCACAGATATTGGGAATTCCTGGTATATAGAACACCTCAGGAAATTTTATCCTTAGCTATATTTCAAAAGCTATCAGGACAACGATGTACTCTGTAAAACGGGAGATATGTCATCAATAAAGAAGGCTTCAAAGATACTCAATTTGTTCATGATTGACTAGCACTCTTACTTAACTCGGGGTGACCACTATGCCCTGCCAACGGAGCAATCGGCTTAAGTCGGCAAAGACTTAAGACGGTGCAACATGCTCACGCTTACTTAACTCGGGGTGACCACTATGCCCTGCTAACGGAGCAATCGGCTTAAGTCGGCAAAAACTTAAGACGGTGCAACATGCTCATGCTTACTTAACTCGGGGTGACCACTATGCCCTGCTAATGGAGCAATCGGCTTAAGTCGGCAAAGACTTAAGACGGTGCAACATGCTCACGCTTACTTAACTCGGGGTGACCACTATGCCCTGCTAACGGAGCAATTGGCTTAAGTCGGCAATGACTTAAGACGGTGCAACATGCTCGCGCTTACTTAACTCGGGGTGACCACTATGCCCTACTAACGGAGCAATCGGCTTAAGTCGGCAACGACTTAAGGCGGTGCAACATGCTCACGCTTACGTAACTCGGGGTGACCATTATGCCCTATAAACAGAAGCAATCGACTTAAGTCAGCAGCGACTTAAGGCGATCTGACGTGCTTACGACTACTCATATAGGGATGACTTCTATATCCCGTAAACAAGTTTCAAAACCATCACACAGCCTTTTACTAATGCAAATTTATGTACTGTTGAATTCTAAAACAATAGGAGAGTAGCAATATCATTCAAATGCTAAACTGGTGTCCTCTAACAAATATATGACTGTGCTAACCGCGCGCTCAAAGCACGCAAAATATTTCTCTATTTCGCGATATCTTTCTCAGGAGCAACCGACGAGGAAGGGCGACTTGAGGAATCAGGAGCAGCATTCACGTCAGCCCTTATATCTTCAGGAACAACTACACCGGGTCTCCTCATCAAGATTCGTCCCGCCCGAATGGCCTTATCCATGGCTCTGTCGCGCTGGGCTCTCAGAGTAATGGAAGTTTCTTCAGCAACCTTGGCAGCCAATTGAGCGGTTTCTAGCTCCTGGGCGATGGATTTCTTGGAAGCACGGAGTTCTTTGATAGTAGCATCCTTAGCCGATATCAACTGCCTAAGACGGATCACGTCATCCATGGATTCCTGCAGCCTACAACGAAGATTATCTAACTCCTCCATGGAGAAGCGATGACTCCTCTCCAGGATGGTCAACGAATTGCTAGAGTCGCGATACAGTCTGTCAAGATTGTCGCGAGACGCATCAAGGACACGTTTTTCTTCCTGCAAACAAGAATCAACTCCTTCAAACATCAAACAAGCAATAGGAACACAGCAATGCAAGGCACAGTTTCATAAGTCACCTTTTCAGAATCAAGCTGAGTGCGAAGGGAAGAGCTCAGTGCATTGGCGTCATCTAGGGCAGCAGAGACCTGGGCTAGTTCAGTCTGGCTTTGAGAATACTTTTCTTCAAAATTAGAGCACCGCTAGACCAGTTCGGCCTGATCTCGAGAATGTTTTTTCTTCAAGAGTGGAAATTTGCCGAGTCATATCTAGCAGGAGACAATCAAACAAAAAGGGTCAGAATGTAAGGCAGTTCAATAATGAAGACAAAAAGAAGCAAAAAAGCACTAACTAGCATTCGCCGCTTTCAAGACAGAGACACGCTGTTGAAGTAACACCGGATTCCAACGTGCAAGAGACAAAGCTCCTTCTGGAACAGAAGCACCCTGCAACCTCAGCTGGCTAGCCATCTCGTCCACCAAAGCCTGATAAGGAGAACAGATGAGTATAATGACAGCAGTTCATACGGTGCAAAAGTTAGGACAGAATATATCACAGTACCTGGAGATTGGAGAAGAACGAAGGGACTCCCAAATCGTGAGAGATCAATTGATGACCGGGCGTAAGGTCGCCACCCGAAGCAGCTTGCAACAAACCAGCGGGAACCAACTCAGTGCCATCAACAGAGCTCAAAACTTGGCCAGCAGGGACGCTGCCCTCTAAAGCGACCCCCTGGTCCAAAGCTTGGGCTACCACCATGCCGCCGGAGTGTGGAGGCGATCCCACATGAACGTCCATGGAAGTACAAGAGGGAGACCCCGCTCAGACACCCTCGGGGGCTGGGTCATAGTTTGCGCTACCCACGTGAGCCGGATCATCTCCGGCAGTACCCTCGAGGGCTGGGCAGTGGCTTACACTTCCCACCCGAGCCGAGTCACCCTCGGCAACACCCTCGGGGGCTGGGTAAACGTCAACACCATCCTTGAGGGCTAGGTTCTCTGCAGTAGCCGCCTCTAAGGCTGAAGGCCCCTCAGTTACTTCCATGGGATCAGGATGATCCAAGTCAGTCTCCTGACCCTCAAGACCGCGCTCTAAGGTCGATGAGGCGCGGGATGACCTCAACCCAGCATCGAGCACATCAGCACAAACCTCCATCACACCATCATCCACTGACTCTAATAATAGGTCCTCTAGAACCATATCCTCTAGAGTCTGATCAAAATTTGCCAGAGATAACTCCTGTAAACCAACGAGAGCTGACAGAGCAGGAGAAGGAACCCCACTGCTTTCACCACTGACAATATACTGTCGACTGTTCTTCCGAGTTAGAGGGACCTCATCTTCTTCCTCCCTGTCGTTTTCATCAACAACATAAGCAACACACCCATTGGGATCAGCATTGGATGGAGCACACCCATTGGGATCAACATCGGATGGAGCACACCCATTGGGATCAGCAGCAGATGGAGCACCCCCATCGGGGTTGGCGTCAGTAAAATCAGGCACGGGAACCCCCTCAGCAGCAGGAACCGAAGGACCAGCGCCCCGATCCAAACTAGATACTTGCCGAAGACGTCTCTTTTTCTTTTTCTGCTCATCAGCAGAAGGGTCAAGTTGATTGGCTCGGCAAGGGCGTCTCGGGCGAGCACTGGTAGGCTTCTGAATATCCAAAGTCGTACTAGCTTCTGGGAGAGGCGCCACCACCAATGTCCCGGCAGGAGCAGCATCAGGAGAGTCCTCAGCCAGCAGATCAAGCATAGCACTTATTTCCGCATCACTAGGATCCAAAGGCACCTCAAAGTGAACTTGCCGTTCATTATCAGGAATTTCCCCGAGCGAGGCAACCAAAGTGTTAACTTCTTCGGCAGAGGGTCGCACTCTAAGGCCCAAACCGCCATCAGTGACAGGTGGATTCGACACAAAAAGAGTGAAGGCCTTGGGAGGAGGCAGGTTCCATGCTGAGTATGCCACTGGGGCACCAATATTTGATACCTTGCCTCTAAGAATCATCTCAAGACGGTTCACCAAGTCTACAGAGGGAATTTTTCTGTTGGTAACTCGAGTTGAATCAGCTAGACCTCGGTACAGGTAAGCCGGGTATGCCCTATCCTTCAACGGCTGAATATTCTTGAAAACAAAATCAACAACCACAGCCTCAGCAGTCAGACCCCTTTCTTTCAGCAGTCCAACTTCAGCAAGCAAAGCCCTCGCCTCAGCTACCTCCTGATCCGTGGGAGACTCGGTCCAACTCGGAGTGCGAACATCCGGCTGTCTTCCCGATCGCGGGGGGAGAGAATTTCTATGGTTCTCAACAATAAACCATTCCAAGTGCCATCTCTTGATACTGTCTTTGAGAGGGATTTCAAGATACTCAGTCTTCCTCCCACGGCGCGTCTCCAAACTAGCACCCCCAACCAACTGATGCTGCCCCCCGGCCATTCCAGGGCGGCAGTGATACAAGTACTTCCACAACCCAAAATGTGGCAGCACACCAAGAAAAGCTTCGCACAAATGAACGTAAATAGAAATTTGAAGAATAGAATTGGGATTCAGGTGGGTCAAGTTAAGGCGATAAAAATCAAGGAGGTCGCGGAAAAAGGGAGAAATGGGGAGAGCGAGACCGCGGAGAAGAAAAGGAACGTAAATCACGGATTCATGGGTATCCTCTGTTGGGACAGTGACCCCATGACAAATCCGCCAAGAACAAAGCTCCCTCGCGGGAAGAACCCCGAGGGACACGAGGTGGAGGAGGTCAGGCTCGGAGACAACAGACATGTGGTTACCTGCGAAAGGCAACTGGCTGTTGGGGTCGATGGGGGGAATTACCGCAGCGGATGAACTCGAGGCCTTTCTCTTGGGCGCCATCTCAACTCTACTGGCGAACAGAGCGAGAGCCGAATTGCAGAGAGGATTTGGAGGCAGGAAAGCAAGAACTAGGGCACGGAAAGCAGAGGCGGCTGAAAGCGCAGTATATGCGGGATATTCCCGAGTCACATACCGTCTCCAAAAGCGCCCAGTCAGCACCCGGCAGTTACTTCTAAAACACCGGCGTGCCACGTCGTCACCCGGCGGCTACTTCTAAAACCCCGGTGTGCCACATCATCACCCGGCTACTATCCTCAAAGTGGTCGACACGGCCCGTTTTAACTCGGCTGTTATTTCTAAGACGCTGACGTTATCACCAGTCGCTCGGCATTTATCTCTAAAGTGCCGACGATATCTTCAGTCGCTCGGCAGCTATCTCTAAAGCACCGACGATATCTTCAGTCGCTCGGCAACTATCTCTAAAGTGCCGACGATGTCCTCA